>CM060682.1:208488457-209185123 GCA_030686995.1 Artemisia argyi | reverse complement strand
ATCTAATACTTTAGATTTGCAAAGTGGAAAGATTTAGAGGGTATATATTGAATTCCTATTTATTTATTTATTTATTTTGAAATATCGTGATAGCTAAGGACCAAATATTTAGGTTATAGGTGTGGATTGAGTTGGTACATCCCATTAAGTCAAATAAGGCTGTAATGAAAAATAGTGAATAGATAGCAGTTTAAAAATTATATTTAACACCTAAAATAAGCTAATTATCATACAAAAGTGCACAATGGAATGGAAGACTCAAAAACTTTAGTGTGCACGAAAAAGTTTTCCCTATGAAACCTTATACACCACATGTTTAATCAATCATGCATGTAATCCTAAATTACACAACTTTTAGAAAACCCGCAAGCACGAACAAATATCTCTCGGCAGTTCAACAAACTTCTAATAAGTGATTAGACCGGTCGGTAATCCACACTAACACTTCATCAATCTTCTATAGGCGCTAGGCTTGAATAACTTTCCTACCACAAACAAGATTTAATCAAATCAACAACACCACCACCAAAGGGGTGTTCACTTAGTGTTCGGCCGAACTAAAAGAGAAGGGGGATGGTTTTAGGGTTTACCAAAATTACAATAATTTTTTACCAATATTACAAGCACTATTATTCCAAACACATAATTAGGGTTTCTAAAACCCTAACTGCCACACTTTCTAAAATTAACACAATTCATGTAAAACGAAAGTTATGACTCTAAAATCAAGAAGTAAAATTATCATATAAGGTAATATATGTATACAATTTCGTTGATCGATTAATACCAAGGCGGGTTAGAATTTTTGAAAAATCCAAGTTGAAATGGAAGTTTTTTAAACAACAAAATTCTAATCGTTAGTTGTTTTGTTTATATTGGCGATTTAGGGTCAGTTTCCTTGGTCATTGGGTTTTTTGTTCGATGGTTGGTCATACCTACATTTGTGGAACTATAGATATATAAATGGTCCTTTTCTCGTCCCTGGTCCTTTTCTCGTCCCTAGTCCTTTTTCTCTTCTTTTGTCACAACTAATTGTTGAATTTTCACAATATATGTTTCAGTGTGGAGAGTATGCTTTATAGGTATGAGAAAAGTTGTGCTAAAAGCAGTGAAGGATCCGGCAAAGGAACTAGCACGGATTTAGTAAGCAATAATTTGTCTAAAAATATACAATTTGTGTCGATTGTTACATGTGTAAGATCAAAAAATTATTGACATGCTTTGAAAATCATAACTCCAGGAGTTTCTATTGCAATCGACAAGATTCCGAACTTGTAACGAGCTTCTACAAACGGTGGACAGGTAAAATATATATTATACATACATGTATGTCAATATTTAAACAAAAAAACCAAAAAAAAAAATATGGGAGAGAAATTATAATGATAGTAAGTCTGTCATACAATACTAATCATCAAAGATGAAATATTGATTTTTATACAGGCTTGTTGAAGAGAATAATGAGCAATTCTCTGTGAATGACATGACGCAGTTAGAACAAGAACTTGATGCCGCTCTTATGCAAACACGTTTGAGAAAGGTGAGTGTCTGTTGCTGGTTTTAATCACTGTTTTTCTTTTAAGATTGACTTGTTAGTTGTTACTGGTTTAATTAGAGTGACATCCAATTGGGCAGTATGCTGACCCTGAACTCCGCCTGTACTTCCTCCTATTCCGCCTGAAGGGGTAAAAGTCACGGGTAGGATTCGAACTTGAGACTTCCCCTAGCCAAACCTCCCCAAGCCCCTAAGGAATCTTAGTAGCCAACTGAGCTAGCCCAGTTGGTTGTTTTTAACACTGTTGGTTCATTTTATAGCACAATAATCTTCGACAAGGATTTGAACATAAAATATCTTAAGTATAAGTGAAGTCCATGAATGTAAACATTTAGGGAGTCAACTTCAGAGTTCTTCAAAGATTAAAGAAAGTATCATCACTTCATGACGTGGAAGCCCTGAACATGAAAGAAGATAATAGATTCAATGTGTGATGACAATAACTCATCGACTCCCTTGATCTCCACAACAAATCAAAGACATTAATTATGAACAATAAAAGACATTAATTATGAACTTAAATATTTAGGAAAAGTATTAAATTCTTTGAAAGAATACGCGGGAACTTTCTTGGTAAGATAAATGAAAGGTACTTATCAAAGAAAGTCAAAGAAGTATAAGAGTTATTAAAAAAATAGGAAAACGGTTGTCAACATTGTTTCTCCATGGGATTGGACACATTTCAAGAATAGAAGACAAAAGGATTAAGGTAGCATCTAGTTAGATGATTGACACGTCTCTATTAACCCACGGGCATCTACCTCGAACTTTTCCTATAAAAGAGAATGTTGTAAGGGAGTAAATGTCATGTGAGAAAACTAATGTGATACACATTTGCGAGAGCATTTACTGCTCCTAAGAACTAATTCCATAACTTATTCGGTGTGCTAGCATAATTCTTACTTAAACACAAAATTTGGTTAGTGTTTAAGTTTGTTCGGAGATCACTATACATTGTCATTCAACTTTGATTGTTATTCCGCAAACAATCATGTTAAATTCTTTGATTCACTTCTAATAAGAATTTAACATTGAAAAACCTTGTTGTTTATAACTAAATTGTTTGCGGATATATCCACAGTGTTAAGTTCAAAAGTTTGAACCGATGTTGCCTTTTCAATAGATGAAGTTGTTGAAGAAACCATTTGAAAATTTTGGAACTTTTTTGAATATTTTTAGTTTTTGACAAGGGTGAAAGTGTTTGAAAGTTTTTTGTTATCTCAAAACTATTTCTAAACGTGTGTTTTTAGGTGTCAAAAGGGTTGTATAATTTGGTGAACATGCATGCCATCATGTTTTAGTTCTTCTTGCATGTCATTAATCCAACTTGGCTCTATCAGTTCTTTTGAGACGTTTTTTTGGCTCAATCTCAAATAGAAGGTTTGCGAAGAGACATTCACTAGTTGAGGTTGCACTGAGTTCCTTAGTAATTTGCCTTATAAGCACGCCAACTGAGGGTTCTCCAACAATATTTATAAGCCCAATATGTTTTAATATGTTTTTCTCTTGACCATATATCATGAGGTGCAAAATAAGTATTTGAACATGGATATAAAGGAAGATTGATTGAGTTGATGGGTTCTAAAGTGTTTGTGGGAGACTCGAGAATATTCAAGACCTGATATTTCAATGTGAGTTGGAGATTATCCAGGGGTTTTCCATATGCGGTTGTGGAGCATTAAAATGTTCAGACTGAAGAACTGTGTTCTTCAGCTTCAGTGACTTGGTTTTCAGAAACAGTTTGTTTAGAATGAACATTTGTTTTAGGAACAGTTAGTTCAATGGGTTTCTCAGTTTCATTGATTGTAGTTATGGTTTTGGTGTATGGAGGAGCATAATGAAGTATGTCACCATCACTATGGTAGTAGTTTAAGGGATTTCTTGAATGAAGAAATTCATCATCAGGAGGGATTTCTTGAATGAAGAAATTCATCATCAGGATTCAGTGAGATTTATTTCTTCAGTTGAAGTGTTTGAAAACTTGATGGCTTCCGTATTCCCATCAAAAGTAACATGAAATATTTCCTCTTGTTGTTGTCTCTTTGTATTAAAGAATCTGAAAGCTTTAGAGACAGAGAGTATCCAAAAAAGTATTCATCATGAGCTTTAGCATCAAACTTTCCAAGTTGGTTCTTATGAATGTGAATAAACAAAATTGGGAAGTCTCCATTGAAAAATTTCATAAAGGGTTTTATTAATGGGTGTTTTTATGTCTTTTAACAATTATGGATTTGTTCTGAGTGAAACACGCAGTGCTTACAGCTTCAGTCCAAAATACTTTTGAAAGAACTGATCCATTTATTATAGTTTTTGCAACTTCAACGAGGGTTTTATTTTCTTTCGACTACACCATTTTGTTCTGGTGTATAAGCTGAAAAGAAGTTATGAGAAATCCCTTTTTCATCATAAAATTTATCAAGAATATTGTTCCTCAATTTTGTTCCATTGTTAGTTTTCGGTTGTTTGACTTTTGTGCCATTTTGATTCTCAACTCTCCGAATGAACGACATTATGGTTTCTGTTGCTTCAGTCTTCTTTTTTAGATAGTATACCCATGTGTACCTTGAGTAGTCATCAACAATGACTAGAATATACTTTTCATGATTTATAGATCTAGGACTGACTGGTCCAAACTCCAAATAGATCCATATGAAAAGGTGAATACACTCTGTGATAGAAAAGGCTTATTTATTTTTGAAATTTATCCTGTGATGCTTTCATTTCTCACATGTTGGGCATGGTTTATCCTTTGGATAGACAAGAGAATGAAGCCAAAGTACAAGATTTTGTTTGGCTAATTGGTTAATGTTTTTAAGTTTAAATGTGATAGCTCTTATGTCATAGCAGTTGACACTTTTCAGAAGCTTTTCCAAAAGAAGGAGGTTCCATTTGAATAAGAGGATGACATGTAAAGTTCATATACATATTTTTTTCTTGAAGCGAGTAACTAACATGTATATATATATATATATATATATATATATATATATATATATATATATATATATATATATATATCTTTTTCTTGAAGTGATTAACACAACTTCTTTTTTTAAGTTATTAATGGTTCCTTGTTTATCATTAAACTGAACAATATATTTAGCTTCACAAACATGACTGATACTAATTAAATTGTATTGAAGTCTATTAAAAAAGGCAACCTTAGAGAATAGTAAACCATTGCATTTGATGAAACCATATCCTTTAGTGACACATGATGAGTTATCACCAAATTTCACTTTAGGTCCTAGCTGTTGCACATACATGTGCATGTAGATTTTGACACTAGTAATACGCCTTGAGTATCCACTATCCATGTACCATATAAGTAGCTTGATGTCACTCTGCACAAATAAGAAGGTGGTTAGTTTCTCTTATTAACTACTTTTTGGTGTGTGTTTTGGAACGAGATGAACCCGTCCTTTCACCTATTTGAATCCATAAAACTCAGTCATGATCATAGGTTTTATGACCTTTACTTAGAATGATGATCATTAAAAGCACAGTGGATACATGGTGGAAAAGGTTGGGCTTTAAAATGAGGTATTTGGTTAGGCATTCTTGATGATTCACCATGAGAGAACTCAGCATTATGTTTGAGACATTTCTCTTAACTTCAAATGTGCATCGAGTGCTAAGAGGTCATGTAATGAGTTCTTTTGCATATTTTGCAATGTAGAACTCTATAACATTTATCAGATGGATTTGTTATATCCACAGAGTTTACAGGGTTTTAGGAATTTTGGTTTGTTGAGGTCCTACGGATCTTGGATCAATCATGGATGAACATCATAAAGAAACAATATGAGTATGCACACGAATCTGCAGTGACTCTTTAAACAACAGAGAGGGTGGGTTTGTTTCTGGAAAACACACGTTATTCTTTTATTAACCACACACTAAAACGATAAATTTACATAAGTATATATAGTTTGTCAATCGGTGTTAGTGAACCGATGTGACTCTTCTAAGAGTTATGCATCAAACGACACATCTCTTCCTAATTTATAGGATTTACAGTTACTAACTATTTATTTGGTCCTTCGACTTTCAAAGACTTATGATTCTTGATTATTTTCGATTCCAACATTCACTCCCCTAATCAAGACATCATAATCTTCATCATAATCTTCACACTGTTCTTGTTCATCGTTGATTGCAGCCTTGTTCCTTTTTCCTTGTCTTCTCATCTATATTCTGATTGCCTTTACTTGTCCCATGTTCAGTTGTTGCCTTTCGTTGTTCCATGATGATCTTCTTGATCATCATCCTTGTACATATGTTTTTCGGCGCTTCTAAGTTCTTCCTCTATTTCAACACTTATCTTTGCATCAACATGTGGTCCTTCAATGTCTGCAGTACCTCTGCCATTTCCTGCCATAACTGGTTTTCCTTGCATTCTCTTGTGTTCCCTCATAGTAACTTCACCATTCCTATGTACACCTTTTCACCGTGTCTTCTTCTTGCCATCTGCATAAGACATCTTTCTTTTGGAACGTCTCTTCTTGCAACATCCTTCTTTCTTTTCTGCCCAAAACTGTAACGATACGTGGGAATCGCACCAGGCTTTACCTCTCGAGGGATCTCGAGAAGCTTACAACCCCCACCAGGCAGTGTACCTGATCGTTGTAGTATAGTATAGTGACAAGTACCGGGGGATTGATCATTCAACTCAGGAATAGTGTCGCTAGGATTAGAAAGCCTAAAAATTAGGTCTAGAGGTGAGGGATGATTCTTTTTGTATTTTTATATTTTTATAAAAGCAATTAAAAATCTTGGTTTTGAAAGAGTGGGCGGAATTAGTTGCTAGCCAACTAACCCAAATGACTAAAGATGCAATCAAAATAAAATAACAAAAATGAAAATAAATCTAACTACTAATGTGGTGTAAACAATAATAGGGAAAGTTGTGTTTACTTAGGTTTCATTACTCCCTAGATATCTTTTACAGGTTGATAATTTGTTACAATTGCATGGATGACGGGTCGTATTCCTTAATACTAGTCGTAGGGCCGTGTACAATATTCCCTAACTCTATAGGATCCTACTTCACTCCTATGTCGAGCCGTTAGAAGCTCCTAACATGAGATCATTAGAATTCTCCTACGCATTAAATACAACCAAAAATCATAGTACACCTTTGATCATGTTTCTTAAGACGTTCAAGCATGTTACCAATAGAAGTCTGCCAGTTTTCTTAAGCCTAACATCGAATACAGTCATCCGTAACAACTATAAACAAACAATCAACACATAATTAACATCTAGGTTTCACTACATCTAAGCAAACACACAAGAGATCTAGCCAAGCATGTTAAATTCAAGACAAGTGTAAGATATATTCAAGCAACAAATAGACATATTGATTGAATTGAAATAGTACTTATCTCAATTGAACATGAAAGGTTTCAAAGGGTAAAAACCCTTGAAAAAGCTGTGAAAATCGGACTAGGGTTTATCTCCAAAGTTACACCCTAAAAGTTACACACTAATGAATGAAAATTGCAAAACTATATATAGATTTTACAGGGTGACGACTTCAAGAAGGAAATTCTGACGCCGTAAACTCGCCGCCCATAATGAAATCGGATTGCCTAGATCCACTTTTGAAGCCGTCATGTGTAATTCTACTCTGGGCCGTCACTCACATTTGGACCATGACGGCCTATGGTGACGCCGTCATCTCCATAGTACAAAACTCTTCTGGATCGTCACGGACTTTATCCACTTCCACGTCTTGTATTACTCTTGACGCCGTCACTTGAGAACTCTTGACGCCGTCAAGTACTGTTCCCAGCAAGGAAAATTAAGACTTCGCCATTTTCTTCACTTTTATGCTCCAAAAACGTCCAAAATGCTTCTTTTTCCAGAATTCACTCCAAAAGTACCTAAAATTGACAAAAGGAATGATTTAGGGCAATATTTGATCAAATAAATTCAAATTCGGGCTTAAATGACCTTTTAAAAATGGTTCATTTTTCGCCTCATCAAACGTCTCCATGATCATCTTCATGCTTTGTTTTCGGGTCTTCTTCTTCTTCAAAGGTGATATCTTTCTTGACTGCAATGATCGATCCACGTTAACCACATGCTCTGATACCATGTTGAGGTCCTACGGATCTTGGATCAATCATGCATGAACATCATAAAGAAACAATATGAGTATGCACACGAATCTGCAGTGACTCTTTAAACAACAGAGAGGGTGGGTTTGTTTCTGGAAAACAGACGTTATTCTTTTATTAACCACACACTAAAACGATACATTTACATAAGTATATATAGTTTGTCAATCGGTGTTAGTGAACCGATGTGACTCTTCTAAGAGTTATGCATCAAACGACACATCTCTTCCTAATTTACAGGATTTACAGTTACTAACTATCTATCTAACACTATTGGTCCTTCGACTTTCAAAGACTTATGATTCTTGATTATTTTCGATTCCAACATGGTTTAGGTTTGGATTTAACTGAGTTTGACGATGGAATTTAAAGTTCAGGAATAGTTGATACACCTTTACATTTTCTAGAAGAAATTGATGATTTTAATGGGATCTCATCAGTTTCATCGATGATAACATTTCTTATGTTGGAAGAGTTTTATTTTTGAGGCAGATTTTAGAATAGATTTTGTGTTTATCCCGTATTTTTGTTCAGGGAGCTCTCCATGAAGATTTTTCTTATGAGGAAGTGAGGTTATATCCATTAAATCTGATTCATCCGCTGATTCAAACCCAGTCACCGTGGTTTTTGGACATTTAGCAACACTAGATTCAGGTGATTGGAATTCAAGGAATAAAGTTCTTCTAATGTTTCAATTTGGCATTTTGGCAAGATTAGCTCAACCCAATCTTTTGACATTTCATAATCATATCTTGATGATTTTATGAAGACTAGATCCTTAGGTTCAATTTTAGATGAACCTTAAGTGATTTGATAAACCCCTAGCATTTTCGGTTATTGATTGGGTATCTGTTCACTGATGTATTGAATAACTTTATTTGAGCTATTAAACCAAGACTTGGTGATGTACTTAACTTCATTAAGTTGTTTCCTAAGGGTCTGGTTTTCTTTCATTATCCCTATATTAGCATGTTGAATTGTAAGGACAGTAAGTTTAGCTTATTTTAGTTCTAGAAATTCTTCCTTACATGTATTCAATTCTTAAATAAGATTCCTATGTTTTGACTTCAAGTTCAATCTTTGTTCTTCTACAAATCTAAGGTCTACAAATGCATAACCTAGAAACAATTTTATATCATCATTATCTTCCATCTAAAGAAGTTTGTGTACCTTTTTTTATTGTGATTTCCACCCATTCTCCATTCTTTACATGTTCTTTCGCAACAACAACCTCTTCATCATCAGCTAAGGCCATGAATACCTTGACAGTAACCATTTCATCATCACCAGACGATACTTCTTCTTCATTCGAGTCATATGATGCAGCTACAAGACCTTTGTTTCTTGTTTGAGATGGCTGAGAAGTTGAGCCACCGGAAGTTAAGAGTGCCAGTTTGGCTTTGGCCTTTTTGTAGTTAGCTCTGTAGTCCATCTGAACTGTTCATTTAGACTATTTAAAAAGGTTTGAGCTCAAGTGACGAGACTTGGTTGAAATCTGTTTTGTTGAGGAGATGAATAAGATGTTGAGAATGTTTTCGAAAAAAGAGAAATGACCAGTTCTAGCACACTTAAAACATTCTATTTTGTCAAAAAGAGTTTTTGCCACTAAACCTTGATGGATTCTTTTTGAAGATTCTCTTGGAATTGGCTAAAAGAGCCATTTCCTGAAATTATTCATTCATGTCATCTATGTACTCTTGGCTACTTCTAATGTCCTCTTCATCAGTGGGGTTATCTTGGAAAACCTGAACAATATAGTTAAAAGAAAATAGCAGTTGATATGAAGATGGTTGTGGTCAGGGCTATCTTGGTCTCACGTTCATAGATTTCTCTATCAACCTTTCTTCGTATTGGATTTTCCAAAAAGTTTGGCCAAGTCAAGATCTCTAACATGGTTAGAGTTTTTAGGCCTTCGTTAAAGCTCAATCATTTTTTAGAAGGTTGTTAATAAAACCAACATTAATTTCATGATTTAAAAGGTTAATAGCATCATTGAGCCGTTCATTCATGAGAACTTTGTATCTGGTGAATGTTTGGGAGACAATTCACCTTTACATGTTCTCGCAAAGTTTAGAATCAAGTCTTCCCATGCCCTTTGAGCAGTGGGATAACTGATGACTGATTCCATCACATCATCTGGTGAGCATGATTTGATGATACTTTTGAGTCATTGGTCTTGATTGATCGCGATTGTTTCATCATTGTTTCATTGAGCTTAGGTTTATCAAAACCAATAGCTGTTTTAGGAACATATGAACCATTATTAAGAACCTTAATGAGGTAAGGTTTCATACCAGCAATATGACATAGTTTATTTTATTTTATTAGAAGTTGAGGTACGTCAGATGCTGGCATGGTGAGATCTTGATTTTAAAAACTTTTTTAGCAGTTTTAAAGAAGTTCTATATTTCAAACTGTTCTAATACCACTTGTTGTTCCTTTTAGGGTGATTATAACGTAAGATAACTAAGTTAAATCACTCTCCATTTATTCTCATATATGTTTAACCAGTTTAAAGCAAGAATACATAAAGCGGTTTAAACAAGATGCACAACAAGGTTTTGCAACATTTAAATTCTTACTAGAATTATATCAAAGAATGTACTATGATTCTTTGTGGAATAAAAATAAAAGTTAAATGACAAAGTATAATGAACTCCTCAGCATCTTAAACACTAACCAAAGTACGTGTTAGAGGAATCAATGCTCTCGTAAATATGTCACATTAATTATATGAGATACATTACTCATTTACAACATTCTCTTTATATAAGCAAAGATCAAGGTGGATAACAGCGACGTGTCAAACATTTAATTAGAAAGGTACACCGGTACCTTACGGTATTAAATTCTTTTGTGGGACAGTGTTGACAACAGTTTTTCCTTTTCTACTAACACTTGTAATTCATTGACTTTCTTTGATAAGTTTCTTTTACTTATCTTCCCAAAAAAATTCCCGCTTATTCTTTTGGAGACAGAGATATTTTTCTTAAATATTTAAGTTGAGAATGTCTTTGATATGTTGAGGATATCAAGGAGAGTCAATGAGTTATTGGCATCACTGAGTGACTCCATCATCTTTGTTTGAGGTTCAGAGCTTCACTTGCTAAGTTCCACGCCTCACAAAGTGGTGAGATTTTCTTTTGTCTCTAAAAAACTCTGAGGACGACTCCCGGAATGTTTTTAGAGACTACATTTACACTTATATTATTTTATGTTCAGATCATATTTGAACATCATTGGGCTTTTAAATGGCCCACCACTTACTGTGCTATAAAAATGTAGACAATCATTTAAAGCTACAATGTATCATTGTCGCTTCTAAATAGATTCGAGAGAATCATCAGCAAAATGACTCTAACCCTGTTAGTGGGACAATCATATAACATGATGTCTTATGGGCTCAAATTCTCTGTCCAAATTTGGTAGGACAATCATCTACAGCAACGATGTATGCAAGCTACTAGTAGTATATAATACACTAATTATAACCCTGTTTGATGCAGACACATTTGATGATGGCGTACGTATCAAGCCTCCAAGAGAAGGTATGCTTCTCTTTTCACTTTCTATTGTAGATCGCTTATTATTAGTCTACTGTTCAGGACTCTACCATAGCCAGTATCCACTATAGGACTCTTGTTAAAATAACTATCCCTTACTAGATATCACATACTAATATTTGTATTCATACTGTTTCCCTTTGGGCCTTGTATATCTCAAGACTTGTTGCAAAAAATTTCGGTCTAGGAAGATGGATAAAAACACCATAAAATGAAATAGGATCCATGAAAATTATGTGGATTTATCACTTTCCTGCAGCAGAGAAAGGATTATTAGTGAGCATCAGGGATTTAATGCAGTGTCTAGTCTGAACAATGTCAGAAACCAAAGTAACCTTTTTAACATTAGTTTTTATATGGTGGGAGCTTTATCCATAATACAGTTTAGAGTCGGTAACTATTCCGTCTGGTAGAACTGCTTGGTATAGTAGCTTGATTTAATAGAACTGCTTGCATTGCACATTTATACCACATTCGTTATGCTGATTCCTGCATTTCCAAGTAGGTGATAACATTAGTACGTGTATTTTGTAAGGTATTATGTGGTGGAGGACTTACTTTCTCGCTCTTACTATTGTGCTCCAAGCATTCAGGCGTGAAATATAGTTAAATGTACATTGAACCCTATGCGGTTAACGCGCTGCAACGATGAGTTAGTTATGCAGAGGCAAAACGAACTAAGACAGTTCATGGTCATAATTTGAAAAGAAACCAAATAAAAATTGCCTGTCTAGCAGTTGCTTTCTTTATTGCATGTAGAGGCAAATTTATCTGGTTAATTGCAAGGTCATTGTGATGATATACATTATTGTTACATCAAGACCATACTCTTCCTTTATCCTGTTTAGAAACATAGCAGCTAGTATTAAGAACTTGAATAAGCACAATATGAGTATGGTTTTCTTTTTATATTTTTAACAGGAGAAGACGTTAAGTGAGGATAAGGAAGAACTGCAAAAGCAGGTAAGTTTTTTTTACTTATTTCTTTGTACATATTTCATTTAAGAAGTATAAAGATCTGCTAAAAGTAAAGAAGCTATTTTTTGTGTCATGGATTGAGAAACAACTCTTGCTTGTTTGCTTATCAATTTCTGGCCAAAATGCCTTTGTTACTAGTTTGAGATTTTATGGAAAGACTGAAACAATCTACTTGCTAAATCTTACTGTTTTCCAAGTCTATCATCATTCAAAATCTTATAGACATAGACAAGATATTGAGCAAACAATCTAGTTGATCGTGAAATCTTTCTGCATAATTGCATGTCTAATATCATTTAAAGACTTCCAACATTGAAAAAACTGGCATTACTCTTCATATCTTTCCTTTCTTATTGTTCATTTTCCCGTTGCCTTTCATGCATTTGGTAGTCTAGATAGATAGATCAATTGCAAGTTACTTTAGATCTAGATTTCTGTATGTCTTTATGCATTTTGAAATAAAGCTTGAATGAAATATAAGAGTTAGATATATCTATGACTTACACGTTCTCATTTTCAAGTTCCCTTTATAAGTAGTTTAAAATTAAAGATAATAGTTTTTTTATGTCTAGATGCTGTATAAATTTAAGCTACAATGAAACATTAGTCAAGTACAAAACTGAATTAGATGTATGGACTTACAGGTTGCAGCAACAAAGCAAAATGATGGTGGTGGAGGTCTCAACACCATAGCAACTAGCCAGGAAAATTCACCCCAGCATCTTGTTACACTTCCTCTTTTCAATGGCTAGATCTGCTCCGAAACAACATATATTTACCTGAAGTCAGATCTTATTTACAAGAAACTGAAGCTTCAAAGCAAGCAGCTAATAAACCAATGCAAGCTATTGGTGTTTTGACTCTTTACTACAGATCATTCTTAACTGTACTATTGTATTACTATCAATTGACTATTAGTAATACAAGCTAATACATTATTTGTTATTCTTTTGCATTAGAAGATATGATTTTTGTTTATGCAGATGTTATCATCTTATTTTTGTGTGTGCTTGTGGTATTGTGGGTAAATAGGCCAAATGGAATATATATAGCCGTACTAATTAAATAAAGGTTAGATACAATCAAAGAGCTTCACCATGAAGCAAGAGTGATTTAAATTTTAATTTGCATTACTTAATGGTTCAGTTTAAACCGTTAAAGTAATCTTATTGGCGTGACATTATTGTAGTTTGTGTAAAGTTTGCCTATTGGTTAATGTAAGCTGCATGGTCACACTTGCAATATTTTAATTAGCCAAATAATAAAGTTGTCTCATGCACCTATTGGTTAGTGTAAGCTGCATGGTCACACTTGCAATATTTTGATTAGCCAAAAAATAAAGTTGTCTCATGCACCTTTCTTTTGGTGACATGTACATAACGAAGTGTGTACTTGGTATGACAATTAAAATGAAATGAGAAATGAAATATAAAAGAAAGGTGAAAAGAAATCACACTTATTGGTAATTTGTGAATGGAGTTTCAGTAGCTTGTCTAGCGAATTAATGATTTAAGTGTCAATTTCATATATCTCCTCTTCAAAATTAGAAATTTCATATTTACCTGCTTTAAAATCATTGAACATTATTGTAATTTGAATATATCATACTATATTATAAATTATGAAAGTCTACTATTAATAGAAATACTTAAAATTAAGCAATACAACTTCTAAAGCTATAAGTACAACAACCAATGCTACTTATAGAAATTCCCCCATATTTAATTCTAACATACAATTAATACTAACATTAAATACAATAAATAAATCATTATGTACATTAAATACAATTAATTAACTGGTCAATAAATACAATTAATGCACTTATTAAAACACCCCTTACATAGGAAATACAAATTATCAAATATATTGTACAACCAACTTAAATATAATTCCTACATTAAATGTCACTAATACACATAATAAAGCATATTATACAAATATTCAAGCCCGAACGGACAATGGGCCAAATGGGCTCGAGCCTGAACGGGCACGGGTCAAACGGGCTCGAGCCCAAATAGACACGAGCTAAACAAAATTTTTGATATCCGTAAATTTATTGTCAAAAAGAACATAATAAACTAAAATATGTTCACAAACCAAGCAAACTACTAAATAAAAATAAAATAAAATAAATAATAAATAAAATAATACAAACTAAGCAAAATTTCATCAAACTTTTTCCATTAAAAACTAATAAGTAAAGCTATTGCCAAAAAACGTACAAATAAAATAAATTATTAGCCGAAAAAATTAAATTACAGGGTGCCCGCAGCTGCATCGCGCGGGGACCCTGCTGAAATTATCAGGAAAAAAGTGAGAGATATGAAATTCATCTGATTTTTCTCAAAGATAAAAAATTTAGAGTTTTGAGCTTACGAACTTATGGCCCATCGAATGTCACAAGGAAAACCTCATCGGCTTACAAGATGAAAAAGGTCATGTAAACTTTTAAAATTTATAATGAATTTGTACACTGATAGATAAAAAAAAAAAACGCTAAAACTGAAATCCCTAAACTTAATTAGTTTTTGATGAATGGTTACAAACATTGTTTCTAAACATTTATAATGTAAAATATTAGCTAAATCTCTTATATTTATGAAAAGTATAAATTTAGCTCACAGTTCTTTTATAAGTTTTTTTATTAGTAAATACTAAAATTAAAATTAGCCTGATACAGATGTGTGTTTCAATTATCATTTTCATTTAGTGTATTGTTTCCTAACCAAAAGTGTTAGCTTTTTAAATGACGACAGATTACGAGATTTGTAGTTATTAGTTAGTTTATTACAGGTTAAGGAATGCTTATGTAATATTAGGAAACTTATACATGTAATTATACTATACTAGCCTATAAACCTGTGATAAATCACAGGTAGCTAATAACAAGTTGTAAGTAAAACATAAACTTAAAACATCTTAAGTGATGTAAGAGTATAGAATAGAAGCAATTTTTTCGAGAAGTATTGGTTGTATATTTCGGGAACGGTTGTGCTTTCAGTGTCGATTATAAACACTATAATCAAGTGTTTAAGAATTCACAAGAAAAGACTCATATCATCGTTTCAAACAATATCTTTAGTGTTCAAACTAAGGGCATCAGCTATAATAAACCTATATACGTCCACCATTATTTATACACTTTAGACCCCTTCATATTTTTATAAAAATTTTCACAAACCGCCAAAGTGGATACTCTAATATACATGATTGTCTTAACAACAACTCATTAATATACAACATGATTGCTGCAACTCTCATTTAATCATTGCATAGTTTTAAAATAAAATTCGCATGTCTAACATTGTGAATAGATATCTGAATAGTTTAAAGAAGTTTCGTTAAAAAAGCATACATTCAATATTTTTGGACTAAAACAACATGGTTATTGACCAATTAATAAATTGGTGGGTCGAGTTGCCACTCAAAATCTTAAGCTATAAAAACTAATGCTAAAAAAACAAGGTTTTAATTAACTTAGTCGAGCCACCGGTTTAACCATCATGTCAACTGTCAGCCGACTTTCTTCAAAAAAAAAAAAAAAAAAAAGGCTTAACAAAGACCTATATAAGAGCTATAATAATCAGTACCAAATTGATTATACAGTAAGTGTGACGTATTTATTAGCATATCATGTATATTATTAGATTATTATGTATATCATGTATATGAGGAATGTGTATCACACTTCCCATAATTCTCTCATAGTTAGTTAGTCTTGATATGTATCTTCATTGTATAAATAGGGCCTCAATGATCAATAATAAACACACGATTCAATCATCTTACATGGTATCAGGCCTCCCTGAAACCTAACCCTCCATTTTTTTCTTCAATTCCCAGCTGCTCACATGGCAGAACAAAAACTACACCCAGCCCTCACTGTCTCTACTATCAAGAACCCTCTGGTTGCTGAACTTAGCTTGGAGAGTGGCCAATATCTATCTTGGTCCGAACTCTTCAAGATCCATTGTCTGGCATACAAAGTCATTGATCACATTCTTCCCCCACCACCACCCGCTGCCTCTTCCTCACAAGACACTCCACCACCAAAAGAAGTTGATCCTGAAACATGGTCTACCCTGGATGTCATTGTTCTTCAATGGATCTATGGTACCATATCTAATGACTTGATGCACACCATTCTCGAACCTGACACGACAGCTGCCAAAACATGGGCACGTTTAAAAGACATCTTTCAAGACAACAAGAACTCGAGGGCTGTTTACTTGGAACACCAGTTCACCAATACACGCCTTGACAACTTCTCCTCTGTTTCTGCCTACTGTCAAGAACTCAAGATGCTTTCAGATCAACTCTCCAATGTTGGAGCCCCTGTTTCCAATCAGCGTCTTGTTTTGCAATTAATAGCTGGTCTTAACGAAAGTTATGACAATGTTGCAAGCTTCATTCAGCAAACCGATCCCCTACCACCATTCTATGAAGCAAGATCACGTCTTGTACTTGAAGAAACCCGCAAAAGCAAACAAGTTGCCAATACCACCATACCTTCTGCAACCGCTCTCATCTCTTCCACCCCGCCTCCCTCGTCAAACCCCAAACACCAAAACACCTCCAACAGTAGTTATCCTACTCGAACCCAGTCCCCACAAAACACAGAAACCTCTAACCGTGATCGTGGTAGACATAACAACCGTGGTGTTGGTCGTAATGGGGGTCGTGGTCGCGGTCGTGGCAGATCCTACAACAATCAATCGCATCAGCCTCAACAATGGGCTCCATATGCTCCCTGGGCCTGGTCCCCATATCCATGGGCTACTCCACCACCGCCCTTTCCAACTGCCCCATGGGCTAGACCCAACAACCCATCTGGTGGTCCAGGTATCCTTGGTCCACGCCCGAATCAGTCTCAATCATATGCTGCTTCCACTGTTCCCACAGAACTTGATCAAGCAATGCATACTATGACTCTTAACCCTCCAGATGATCAATGGTATATGGACACGGGTGCTACATCGCATATGACGGCTTCTCAAGGTAACCTCTCGTCTTTTTTCAATTTGAGCATTCTAAAACATATTATTGTTGGCAATGGTAATACTCTTCCAGTTAATGGTTATGGACATGCGCAAAGTATTATACAATCGAACCCCATCATATGACCATCTTCGCGTTTTTGGTTGCTTGTGTTATCCACTGTTTCCTTCCACAACCATCAATAAGTTACAACCTTGTTCAACACCTTGTGTGTTCTTAGGATACCCTTCAAATCATAGTGGTTACAAATGCTATGACTTAGCCACTCGCAAAGTAATCCTCTCTCGTCATGTTCTGTTTGACGAAACCCAATTTCCGTTTGCCAAACTACACACTCCTACTCCTTCTACATACTCTTTTCTAAATACTGGAATTCATCCCATGCTTATTCCATTGGTTTCTTCTCCTTCTGTTGCAGCTGCACCTCTTATTCCTACACCACATGCTGAAGCACAAGGTGAACCCTCTACTCCCTTACTAGAACCCACTTACAAACCACCCCAAGCAGAGCATAATCACCACTCTCCTACCTCGAGTCAGCCCACTGACCCTTCAACCCATCCCACCACTCCACCTGCTGCCCGTCGTGGCTCATCCCCATCTCAGTCCTCTCTAATTAACTCACACCGACAACCCAACCCACGGGCTGTTAGACGTGGTCCCTCCACCTCGTGACCTCAAACTATTACTCCTATTCGTACAATGCACACCCGAAGTATGTCTGGTATATCTAAACCAAAGAATCCCATCAACCTCTCTGTCACTACCTCCCCCTCTCCCATTCCAAACAACCCGAAAGATGCCTTGTCCAAACAAAATTGGAAAAATGCCATGCTTGATGAGTACAATGCTCTTATTGAAAATGAGACATGGGACCTTGTACCACGCACACCCGATATGCATGTTATTCGTTCTATGTGGATTTTTAAACATAAAATGAGATCTGATGGTTCATTTGAGCGCTATAAAGCGCGTTTGGTTGGTGATTGCAGGTCTCAACAGGTTGGTGTGGATTGTGAAGAAACATTTAGCCCAGTGGTTAAACCCGCTACTATACGTACCGTTCTTACATTGGCAATTTCTAAATCATGGTCCATTCATCAGTTGGAAGTTAAAAATGCATTTTTACATGGCACTCTTAATGAAACCGTATATATGCACCAACCGATGGGTTTTCAAGATCCTAAGCACCCTGACTATGTGTGCTTGCTTAAAAAGTCTCTATATGGTCTCAAACAAGCACCTCGCGCTTGGTATCAACGGTTTGCGGATTTTGTCTCTACATTGGGTTTTATACATAGTCAATGTGATCACTCTATGTTTGTGTACAACAACGGTAAAGACTTGGCTTATCTTTTATTATATGTTGATGACATTATACTCACCACATCCTCAGATGCACTTCGTCATTCTATCATTGGGCTCTTAGCTAAAGAATTTGCAATGAAGGATTTGGGGCCTTTGAATTACTTTCTTGGGATTGCAGTCACCCGTCATCAACATGGTCTTTTTCTCAGCCAATATAAGTATGCTCAAGATATTCTTGAACGCGCTGGAATGTCTTCTTGCAAGCCTTCTCCAACACCAGTTGACACTAAGGCTAAACTAAGTTCTACATCGGGTGCTCCTTATTCTGATCAAACACATTATCGAAGTCTTGCAGGTGCCTTGCAATACCTTACCTTTACTCGACCCGATATATCTTATGCAGTACAACAAGTTTGTCTTCACATGCATGATCCTCATGAAGATCACATGACAGCCCTAAAGCGTATTTTGCGCTACATTCAGGGTACGTTACACTATGGTTTGCACCTGTATCGGTCTCATAATTCTTCCTTGGTATCCTATACCGATGCTGATTGGGGTGGATGTCCGGACACTCGCCGTTCAACATCCGGGTATTGTGTATATCTTGGGGACAGTTTGATCTCATGGTCGTCTAAACGACAACCTACACTTTCCCGCTCTAGTGCTGAAGCGGAATATCGAGGAGTTGCAAATGTTGTTTCTGAATCATGTTGGCTTCGCAATCTTCTTTTGGAACTTCAATGTCCTATTGCCAAAGCAACCCTCGTATATTGTGATAACGTATGTGCTATTTTTCTTTCTGGAAATCCGGTACAACATCAACGTACCAAGCATATCGAGATGGATATTCATTTTGTACGTGAAAAGGTGGCCAAAGGTGAAGTTCGAGTTTTACATGTCCCATCTCGTTATCAAATTGCAGATATATTCACGAATGGCCTTCCTCGTGTTTTATTTGATGATTTCCGTGACAGTCTCAGCGTCCGCCCTCCTCCCGCTTCGACTGCGGGGGTCTATTAGCATATCATGTTTATTATTAGATTATTATGTATATCCTGTATATGAGGAATGTGTATCACACTTCCCATAATTCTCTCATAGTTAGTTAGTCTTGATATGTATCTTCATTGTATAAATAGGGCCTCAATGATCAATAATAAACACACGATTCAATCATCTTACAGTATTACCTTCAATAGTGATGTATTATGATTTTGGTTATGGCTATGATCAAGACTTGGCATCCACGATAACTGCTTAAAATGTCTAATTTGTGATAGATGTAAGCTTTCCAATTTTGTTTTAAATAAAATTATATAATAATCAAAATAATAAGGTCATTTCATCACCTCCAATTAGTAAATAAAAGGTAAAACCATACCACCTTGCCACTGAAAATAAATCTTGGTATTGATCTACATATTAAATTAGCTATAATCCGATCAAAGCATCGTAACTAAACGCCATTCTGAAAAAAAAATAAAAAATAAAATAAAATAACTAAGCCTTACGAAAAGAAAAAACATCACAACTAAACCCGAGTTTTGAATAGAACAAATACTTAAATGAAATACAGGGATCAAAGGTGAAATCTTTCATGCAAACAAAATGAACCTATCAAGATACTGATGATAGAATAATTGATTAAGGTTCTCATTTAAAAACAAAATAAATGAATAATGAGTAGCTGTAGTAGGGGATTTTGCAAAGTGAGTTTTTTTTTTTTTTTTTTTTTTTTTTTTTTTTTTTTCGCTAGTTTAATGTGATATCCAATTTAAAACCAAAAAGTGTACTTTGCAATGAAGATTACAAATGAAACATTGACATTTTCAAAATAGAATAGTAAAAATAGTAAATAATGATTCATATTCTTTAATAATGATATGACAATATCCGAACTTTATAACATTCCTTAATAAGAAGATGAAAAACGGAAATTGATTTAACATTGGTCAAACAAAATTCTTAATGAGAGGCTAATTAGGAAAATTGCAATGCCACATGGATTTAATGATGTGGCTTTAGTGACGTGGCGTAGATGCTAACATGGCTTAAATGAGGTGACAAGATTCAAATAAACATTTGTTTATTATATATATAGATTCTAAAAGAGAAAAATGAATTGGCAATTAAAGATTTTCTTAAGGTCCCTGTTATGTGTTAATCTTACATTTGATTGGTTTGTAGGCCTCATTATCATTCTTAAGCAGGCCCAACAGTGACAAAACTTTTGGTTGGCAGAAGCCCATTGGAGGAGAAACATGGCTTCATAAACTGTTCATGTACGGGGTTACCTAATGACCCCGTGATACAACATAAACACCTAATTTTTGTACTAGCTAAAATACAACCACACAGGTGTAAGGGCATAAGAACTTTCTTGATTGTACTTGCTCTTTCCACAACCGCCTCTTATCATCAAAATCACACAGACACACCCCCATATTCTTCCATAGAAAGCCTACCAATAAAATTCCTAATCCCTAAAGGTATGTATTATTTCAATGTAAAGTCACCGGATTGCTATATGTTTTCAAGAAGCAAACAAACAATGGTAAAATATAGCTTTATTTGAGCTTGATTTGTTGCAATTTGGAATTGTTGGCTGTTTTAGTATTTGTAATTGTTTTACAAGATGCAAGCTTTTGTGTTTCTTTAATTGGGTGTCAGTTAGTTTCGGTCATAGTGGTTTGATATTTTGAAATTTACGATCTTTTGTTTGGATTTTGAGGTTAACATATATTATGAAAGATTTTCTTTTTCCTGATCTTCTTCGAAAATATTAGTTTTGGATTTTAATGATAGGTTTGACCATTTTTTTCACTTATGATTATACTGTTAATCACAGACAAATCTTGAATTATTTTTCTTGGATTTGGATTTTAGAGTTAAAAATAATTATGTTTCGCTACATAATTTCTTGAAAAAAAATCTACTGGTATGTAGTCAACTCAGATCATCAAAGGGCGAGTAAGGTTTGTTTCTTAGGGCTTTTTGGGTATGATTTTATGGGTTTTGTGTAATATCTGATTATCGGTTTGAACGGTATATGGATTATAATGTTTTCTTCTGCCTTTTGTTTTAGGAAATTGGCTACCACATATTTTAGGAATGTGAAGGTGATATTCAAATGTGGTGAAGATGTTGTGGCTCATGACTACCATGTGTTTGATGAAACTCCTCAAAGAATTTTGTTTGTGGTAAGTTTATTTCTTGGGGTTGTTTCGCTTGGATTTTACGGATGATATGGTTTTGATATTGTCTTTACGTACGTATGGGATTATATTTGCAACACTTCCAAGGAGGGTCTTGGAATGTCACAGCAGAATGGGCCGCGGGTTAGTACTCCTATATATCTTTAAGTTGGCTTCTAGAGACAAGTAACTCTAAAGCTGCCACTCAATTAAACTTATTACCATTTTAATTATTTGTGCAGGTGTTAGTTTAAGCGGAAAGGTACAGTTTGTGCAAGGGCAAGAAGAAAAAGCATAAGCTTGGCTGGAGGTCTGAAATGCACATGCTACGTTTATTTTATCGATGAGATTATCAAGATCTTTCGAGTATCTCACCTATACTCCTGTTCTTAATAATTTGAATAATATACCAGGGCGTCTATTTTTGAAAGTAAGTAACGTCCTATATTTGTGTGGTTTAAAATAGTGATATATGTCATATGCCAAATACTTTATGTCACACCAACCTCTAATACTCCATTATTTTGCCAGGTATAATGAGCAATTGCAGGATTTGCATGGTAACTTGCCTGAAAATAAATGTCGCACGCAACTGCTGCCCACAGATGTTGAATTGGTGAGTTTAAATTACCTTTCTCCTTATAGCCAAATTCTGCAATATCAAGTGTATCAACTAACCGACGAGAGTTTGGAAATGTGTACTGAAAGAGTTGTTGCATACTTCAACGAACGACATTTTGTTTTAGTTTTTTTTTTCACTTTTTTTTTTGTCGTCACACTTTTGAAGTAAAAGTATCATTTTACAAGGTACATTGACTATTATATATTCAAATAAGTAGATTGGTTTGATTCAACAACCACAAACAATAATGAATAAGATTGATATACCATATACAACAAATGAAAATTTTCACTTTTACGTGTTTGTATCAACATAAGTTTTAGCTTTGCTGCTTTGGGGACAAGTTACAGTGTTTGGGATAAGTTTGTGTTTGTTTGAGATGTTTTTTTTCCTGAAACCGGAATCGAGGTGTTTTGTTGGTCTTGAATTGCTATGTAATATTTCATTATAGCATGTGACGATGGTAGGTGTGTGAAACATATGATAAGCATAAGTTATAGGTTCTCTTTGATGATGGCTACAATATTTGCTTTATTGTAGGAAATAAGTTTTTTTTTTAACCTGAAGTAAGTTATAGGTTCTCTTTATAAATATCAACTGTAGGAAATAATTTTTTTTAACCTGAAGGTTGCGCCTCTTTACATTTCGACCTCTTTATATATATCATACATAACCGTATAACACTAAAGTTGTTCCATTTCCCGCATGTTGGGGTCTCATTTTTTTTAGCTTAATGCATTTCTTTGTTGCAATTACATGTCATCCATAAAATGAGATGCTTATAATGCATTTCTTTGTTGTAATTGCAGGTCATCCATGGAAGTTGGCAACGTACTGTCATGGTATTTAAGCTGGAATGAAGATTTCATAAGTCACTTCTTCTGTCATGGTATTAGAGGCTATGAAATTTACAGATTGCCATGGAAGTTGAGCAAGGTACATGTTAATGCAAACTATATTAGACATCGTGCTTGGTTTGTGGCTATAGTTCAATTATGATTTTTGCACGAACAAGAATGCCAAAAAAATGTGTGCACAGTGTGTCATTGTGCTTCTTTTGCAAGAACTGTTGCAATTTTGCAATGAAATTAGTATTTTGGTAGTTCAGGAGGTCCGTTTCTTATATTATCTTTTAAATTAAAACCAGGCACTCATTAAAAAAATTTGGGTTCAGGATATGGCATTGTTATAGATGCAACAGATAACGCTCCCAGTGGATATTTGATTAATAATTGATGTGTTTTACCAGGAAAGGTATGGTTCTAAACTCTGGCTTACGATGAAAATGACATCAGCAATGTCATGCATTAAAATAGTTGTAAAATCTTTTGAAAGGGAAATTTAGACCTATGTACGTAGAATTATGTCAATTCAGGTTATTCTATCTGTAACGGGTCAAACGGGTAAATATGAAAGTAGATGAAAATAGAACGGTTCACATATGACTGATTTTATTCTAAACAGAGAAACTTTCAATTCAGGTTATGTTCTATCTGTAAGAGGGCAAATGGGTAAATATGGCATAGTTGGGTGATAGTAGGATTAAAAGGTTAGATTCTCTTTAATACATGACCTGACGTTGTTACCTAGATAAGTATCTTCAAAGTTAATAGTTTTGCTTTTGCTGATGCAGACTGTTATTCCGAAATACAGTGATTCCAAGCAGCCGAGTGAGAGGTATCGGTCATGGGCAGCTTGACACTCATCATACTGAACGTAGGGGGTACTTGCATCATTTAGTAGTGCACAAAAAGTTGCAAATGAACTGAAACTGAAAGTCGCTGAATTGGAATATGAAGCAAATATGCAGAAGGAAGTTATGTCTGACAGAGCAAAGGAGAAACAGAAAGCAATAAGACAACTATCTTTCTCTCTTGAACATTACAGATTTACAGGTCGGGGTACAAAAAAACTTTGCCAAGCATTTGAAGTATAAGCCGCTAAGTCATCTTCATTAATTTCATGTCTTTAAATGAAGTGCAGCAGAGCCCGTTGAAAATTAGCAAATCTCAGAAACAAAATTCAGGTAAGTACTTGAACTTTTTTGTCAAAAATGCTATTTTATTTATTTATTTATTATATTTCTTTTCTTCTTCTATTTAGAACAAAAAAAAAATCGAGAAACAAAATAGTTGACAAAATGTACTCAGATTTCAAACATAACACAAACCAAACGGTGAACGAGTCAAATCAGTTGGGTTGAACTCGAAACACTTTTTTCCATTCTATGGTTTTCTTATTTTTTCCATTCTATGATTTTCTTATGTACACTATTTTCCTGTGTCGGTTATGGAAACAAAACCAACATGTTTACTTATTACAGTGAGATTCTAAATCTTTAAATAGAAAGGACTTAATGAAGTTGCAAGTAAAGGGATTAACCGAGATCATTTTAAACTACTGTTTGGTTTTTCTTTCTAAGTGCATAAATGGACAGATTTGTTTGACGGTTTAACAAAGTCAAGGTTTAATAGTAGACATCAGAACTTGGGGGTATTTGGATTTACCTTTATTTTACATGTTTAGTGGTTGCGGGATGATTCTTTCTTTTAAGATGTTTATACATATGCTTTTGTGGTTAGTTTTTGGTTTAGCTATACTTTTTATGACATATATGGATATTGTCAAACGGGTTGACGATTAGTCTATGTAATTATTAATTAATGTTGTCTCCAATCTTGCTCAGGCATATGTAAAGTTCTGATTACGAAAAGAGTTTGTAAAGTTCAATTTCATAACCAATGATTCTAATACTATAATGTTGTTGCAGTGAAGTAAGCGGATGCTATACTCCTGACAGAAGTTAGAATTGCAGCAGACCGTTGCAAGATGGCTTCTTTGTCTTTGTTAAGAGACCGCTGGATCCAATCTTCTAATGAGATGGGTATCGGATTTTCTGAAGGTGGAATTGAAGCTTAAAGCATCATTTTACAAAGATTTTAATGAGTTGGATCGTTGTAAATAAATCTGATGCCCAACTCACTATTGTAAAAAGTTTTGGGAACGGATTTTCTGATGTTGGAATGGGCTGAAATTGCCTCTTCTAAATACTTTTGCATAATCTAAGATTTTAAAAAAGTTCCTCATTGTTGTTTGTAAACTAATGGAATAAATAAACTTCAGATTATAAAGAACACCAAGTGAATCCGGTTTTTGCAAATAAATTAAACAAAACCAGTTAAATAATAACAAAATTATTAAAAAAAATAACACAAATGCATCTGTCCCGCAGCAGCGCGTGGGCAAACCCGCTCGTAGCCTATAAATACCATCCATGATTCTCCATGGAGGGTGTGCATGAGTTTGGACTGAAACATATTTCACTACTTCTCTCTACACCACTCTCTCTCTTTATTTTCTCTCTCTAAACCTACATAATGCTATTCGACTACTTTACCTTACCAAGACCTCCCTATCAATGCAGAATCTTGATACCAATGTTCCTATTGGTATCATAGCTTAAATTTGATTTTTGAGTGTTTGTTTTCAAAAACAAAATCAAAACATAGGTTAAAAAATGGTGTTCGAAAGGTTTGATGAACGGAAATAATTTTTAAATTTATTAGTTTCAATGAATAAAGTATGGATCTTGTATGTTCAAATACTTTCTAATGGTTCATAGTACGTTTCTAATGGATTAGATCCAAAGTTTTTATCATCAAAGTCGAGTTTGATTTGTGATTTTTGAGAAAAACTTGCGTTTTTTGGTGTTTTGGTCATATAGGGTTTTAACTCGTACATGGTGGATTTTTCTTGGTAAAGAAACGTGGTTGATGATTCATGACAAAAGATTTAAGAAGTTGGATTAGTTAAATCTTGCAAAAACCATGATACCATGTTCAAATTTGGTTCATTTTGATATTTCGGCTCTATCTTGATATCTCGGTACTTTTATATATTTCGGTACATCTGAGTATTTTGGTACTTCCCATGAATTTTGGATGATTCCATTTCAAAACCACCGAGATACTTATCTCGCCTCATACCTCGGTATTAAGTATTTTAATTTATACAAATACTTGGTTTCAATAAATTAATTCGAGTTTATTCAATTGTTTGTTTGAAAAGCCTTTGATTAGAGTTAAGGATAAAAACAACTATATAATATATTATATATGTGTTCTTTTAGGTTTGTTATGAAAAACTTTGTTTTTGAAAACTTAGTTTGGTTTTAAAACCTCGTTTACTCTTAAAACTTTGATTCGATCTTATGTGAACTCAAGTCTTGAACAATATGAGCAACTATATCAAGGTATGACAAATAATAATAATGTAAGCTAAGTATGTAAATCAACACATGCATAATATAAACAATTATAGCTATACGAGATGTAAATAAGTAAACTAATAATAAGTTAGAGATGGAAAGATCTAACCGCGAGACAAAGGATTTATAGTGGTTCGGCTACAAGGACACCTTCCTTGCCCTACTCCATTCCCCGAGTCACCTACTCGAGAGTTTTCTTCACTATGTCAACAAGCTCTCTTATGGCGGAGAAAACCTTACACAACTTTTGCTTACACCAATTAACGACACTAAGCTAAATGTCAGCTTCTAATTGTAGCTAGAACCAATCTCACAACACACCACAACTTCTTCACTACTTCTTCACAACTTCTTCACTACTTAGCTCTAGATCTTCACACCACTACTTCTTCTTCACAACACTACTCCTACTTCACAACTTCTATTCACAACTATCACACCTAAATCTACTCTTTACAAATAATATATACAACTACAAAACTATATTCACAAATCTACAATACTTCTTAAACTTGAGGTTGAAGGAGTATTCTTCTCTTGCACTTTGGATGACGTAGGATGAGGAAGGATTAAATCACTTGAAACAAGGATTAATAATCTTATGATCAAAGGGTTTAGAAGGATGTTTAGAGAGGATTGGATCTGAAAATTTTTGTGCAAAAGGTGGTAAAAATACCAAGTTTGAGGAGGTATTTATAGGGAAAAATTTCTGACAGAATCTGACATGGGAGTGTGGCCGGCCCCTTTAATTGTGTGTCGGCCCCCTTAAAATTAAGGGGGCCGCCCGTTATAATTAAGGGGGCCGCCCAGACAAAAACTGCAGTTTTCTTGTCTTTTTCTGGGAAAAATTTATTTGGTGAAAAACTAACTGATTTTGGTTAAAAATTTGAATTCATATATTTATTATGAATTAAACATTTTCCTTTAATTACCAAAAGTGTTTTTATAAATATATAAAATGTTTATACCATTTTATATAATTTGTATTTATTAAATAAACCTTCCTTTGATCATAAAATGTATTAGGTAATTGTTTATTCATACCTTAAGTGATTTAGTTGGATGTAATGATATTTTTTCACTAAATACTTGTTTACGTAATGATTTTATGTTTAATGATTTTACATTTTGTGATCGTCAAAATATAGAGATATCGAAAAATATTAAGAATGTTTTTATGCATTATTTATATCAACAATCTCCCCCTTTTTGATGATTACAAAATCTAAACTCATTAAATAAAAAATTATTATTTATGCAAGTATTTAGTGAGTTTATATCACTTCTCCCCCTTTTTGCTTGCAAAAATATTTAGAGCACAAGTAATATATATATATATATATATATATATATATATATATATATATATATATATATATATATATATGCATGGAACAAATATAAGATAACTAACAAGAATAATATAAATAGATTATGTTGAAAACATAATCATTAATACATAAGCATATATATATATGCTTTTCTAGCAAATCACACTAGATAATACTAAGTTGCCAACTTGAGGTCTCTTGGACTTGCTTGGAACACAAAAGGTTTGTGGAGATTTTATTTGAAGATGGGAATCATGGTAGTTGGATTTATGGAGATAGATTTTTGTTGGAATGGTGTTTGGAGAGTTTGGTGGTTGTTGATGGGAAGCATGGTAGTTGGCTTCAAGGAAGCTTCATGGGATAGGATTGAAGTTTGGTAGGTTGATTGGTGATGAGGAGAAGTGTGCATTAAGGGTTGTTATGGGTGATAATGAAAGGGTGATGTCTACGGATGCATTTTCAATGGTAAGTTGTGGGTTTGGAGCGATTGATGAATTGTTGGTGTCTAGAGTGAGTGATGGGTTTGAGTTTTTCCTAGTGAGGAGGTATTCAATCCAAGTGAGGTGTTGGGTTGTGATTAGGGATGGATGATTGGATATGCAACATCGGAATATCATGTGTGTTGTTAGGAAGTGGTGATGATACTCTTGGTGGTGGAAACATTTGTGAGTTTAGGTAGTCATTGATGGATGAGGATGACGATATTGAAGAAGAGGATGTTCCACGAGTAGAGGGTGTTTTGGATGGTGCATTTGGTGCGTTAGGGGATGAGCATTGAAGTTGAGGTGATGGGGTTGTGTTGTCATCTTTGGTTATGTCAATGAAGAGTTGTTTAGGAGTGATGATGAGGATCTTTTGTTTCTTTGATGTTTTGGAAATGGAAGTTTTTTGGTGAATCCATGGTGGATTATGGTGATGTGTGTTGGAGGTGAAGGGTGAGATGAAGGTGTACTTGGGTGATGTGATGAATGGTTGGTTATTATGATGTGGTTTGTGAAAGGGTTCATTTGAGTGAACATGAGGTTTGTATATCATGAAGTATGGTTTGACCTTCATGGGTTAAGTTGTAGTGGTGATGAAAAACTTTGTAGAGTGTAGGGAATGGTTTCATGGTTGAATCTTTTTGTGAGGATGACTAGATGGAGTTATTGGTGAGGATGGGAAATGAGTATCAAGTGGTGTGATTAGTGAGAGTGAAATAGCGATGTTCACGGAAGGGATGCCTTGGTTTTTCATTTCACTTTGGTGGTTTGAGTGTGTAAAGGTTATGAGGTTTGAGTGTAAGGTAGAAGGGTATGGGTGAGTAAAGGTTATGAGATTTGAGTGTGTAAAGATTATGAGGTTTGGTTCTGGGCAAGTCCAACTCTTTAGGCAACTATGCATGTATTATCTTAATGGAATATGCATGAAAAGTATATA
Organism: Artemisia argyi; assembly: GCA_030686995.1. NCBI lineage: Eukaryota > Viridiplantae > Streptophyta > Magnoliopsida > Asterales > Asteraceae > Artemisia > Artemisia argyi. The sequence goes on along the minus strand of CM060682.1, from coordinate 209,155,757 downwards.
GGCAAATAAACATGTCATATAATTACAAATAAGCATGCATGCAAACTTAATAAAATAATAGATCAAGTAATTAAGGCATTCTACCTAACATGAATAACTTAGTGCAAGGGCAAAGGCAACTAATGAGTGAGACACTAGTGATGGAACAAATGTGATAGCGTAATTCTTGATTTTGTTCTAGTGTGTACCTATATGAAACAAATACGGAGTTAAGATCGTTTTGACTCCTATAAAAGAAAAACAAATTTTCCTAAGAAACGATCCTTGATCTCCTTGATTTAGCTTTGCTCACTTCTAAGTGTCATATATATATATATATATATATATATATATATATATATATATATATATATATATATATATATATATATATATATATATATATATACACACACATATACAACGAGAGTGAGACTATTGTGCATGGTTTGATAGAAAAACGTTTTTATCATTATTCAACAACGAGTTTTCCTAAACGTGAGCATGATTTTAAAAATTGAATTGGGGTTTCTTTTGAAAACATATTGATGCACTAACAAAATATCCCAATTCCTGATTTTGTGCAAAATAGAATCCTAGACTCAGATTTGAGAAGAAAGAAAACTTAAAATTTTATGCTCAGATGGCCGCCCCCCTTAAAGTGAGGCCGGTCCCCTTAATTTTAAGGGGGCCGCCCTTATAAATTAAGGGGTCCGCCCATCTGACAAAGAAAATTTTTCAGAACTTTGATTTTTCAGAAGATTTTAAGTATTCCAAGAATTTAATCAATTTGCTCCATCATTCCTAATCCTAAACGTAAGTGGTTAAGTAAATCACGCTTAAGAGGCTTTGTGACTATATCGGCAATGTTACCTTCCGAAGCTACCTTCTCTATTATTATATTTTCTTTTTGTATAATGTCCCTAAGAAAGTGATGACGTATTTCTATATGTTTAGTCCTAGAGTGTTGAACATGATTCTTAAATTTATAGCACCTTTGTTATTGCACATAATAGGAATATTTTCTAACCTAATGCCATAGTCTTCGAGAGCTTGTTTCATCCATATTTCTATATGTTTAGTCCTAGAGTGTTGAACATGATTCTTAAATTTATAGCACCTTTGTTATTGCACATAATAGGAATATTTTCTAACCTAATGCCATAGTCTTCGAGAGCTTGTTTCATCCATAATTTTCTTACGCGAGGGATCTAGTCTTACTTCTATATTAACGATTAATCCACTTAACTCATTTCACTTCGTCACCATGAGTTTTCTACTAGTGGACATAGAAGATTTCCATTTTCTATGTTGTTCGACAACGAACAATTTTAATTCAAATCCTAGGAAAGCCAACTAAGAGGGGTTCATAATATGTGAGCAAGTAAGTATTACTAGCTATATAACTAAGCATTATTCTAACTAGTTATTAATCTAAGAATATAAATTTTAACGATAAACTTAAAAGAAATGTGTACCTTTTAGTCTTCAATAAATTTTCTTCAAAAAACTTCAAGTTGCCATGTTGACTTATAGATGCCATTTGTAGATGAGATTCAAATAGTTTCAAAAAGTGACAACTTAGCCACTTGGTTTCCATGGTCTCATTGGTCCAAAGTTGTTTGAACCAAACATGGTTTTCAATTGACTAGGATGCATGTATGGTGAAAATATTCCCCATGGGCTAAAGCTTGGTTGATGTGGATAAATCCACATTGGGTGACTGTTATTAGAAACGTTTTGCCTACCTTGATTTCTTCTAGGTTGAGGTGTTTTAGACCGAGGATGAGGATTATTTGGTCTATTTGGAGGTGGAGTTTTAGATCTTAATTTTGGTTTAGAAAATCCGGTTTTGGCTTTTAGTGATGGTTTTTAAAAACTTTTTACTTCCTCATCACTCGCAATAGGTATTTTTCTATCTTTTACAAGTATATACTTAGGTTTTGAATCTAAGGGTTTTTGTTTACTAAGTTTACATTCAAACTTTACATTTTTATTTTCACTAGTTGAAACATTAGTTGAGTTGAATCCTACGCCGGTTTTATTTACCGAAGTTCCTTGAACACTTATTATTTTCTTAAGTGAGTTACTACTATTTTCAACTTTGCCAAGTTTGGAAATTTTATCTTTAAGTTTTTCGTTTTCATTTATGACCTCTAGACATGTTTCACATTCTATAAAAACTTTTTTTCCTTTTTCTAAATGTTGTAGTTTGATTTTTAATTCAAGTACCTCATTTTCTAATTGATTATTAATATGTTTTAGTGATTTATTTTTAGCCATGACTTTGTATAACCTATTATATTTATTATCTATGTCTTTTTCATCTAAAGATAGGTTTTTATCACTATAGTATTTGGTTTCGGAACCTACCTCATCGGATGCCTTTGCCATGAGACACTTTTCTTTTCTTGTTGTCTCTTTTTCATCATTGTCACTATCGCTCCATGCTTCTCCTACAAAGGCCTTGTGGTTTTGACTTCTTGACAGTTTTGGACATTCTCCAATAAGATGATTAGGATCTCCATATTTGAAACACTTTCTTTCATTATATGGTTGCCTAACATATCTTCCACGTCTTTTGAAGAATTTCTTGAAGTCTCGTATGGCCATAACATACTCTTCATCGTCACTTTTGGAGGTTGAGCATTCTTCGTCACTAGAGTCCTTTTTCGCTTTCAACGCAATCGATTTGCTTTGCTCCTTTTTTCCTTTGACCATCTCAGAGTCTTTCTTTATTATCGCTTCGTAGACTTTCAAGTTGCCGATCAACTCGTCAAGTTGAAGAGTTGACAAGTTCTTCGATTCTTCAATCGCCGTAACTTTAGCTCGCCATTTTGGATGAAGAGCCCTAAGAAATTTCCTAACAAAATTCTTAATAGAAAAATTCTCATCAAGTGCTTTTAAACTTGTGATGATAGTGTTAAACCTAGCAAAAGCATTATCAATTGATTCCTCTTCCGGAATCGTAAATTGTTCATATTGTTGAACAAGAAGATCTATTTTATTATCTTTGACTTGACTATTACCTTGGTGAGTAATTAATAAAGAATCCCACATTTCTTTTGTGGTTTTACACATAAAAATTCTTTCATATTCTTTGCGTGGTAACGCATTATAAATAACCATTTTAGGCTCATTATTTTTTGCTAGTTTCTTTTTCAAATCATCATTTTGTTTTTCAAAAGATACTATTTCATCCTTTTTAGTTTCAAAATTATATTGAATAGGGGGGAAATCACCAAAGGTAATGACATGCCAAAGATCAAGATCTTTTGATTTCACATAAGTTTCGAATCTATTTTTCCAATAAAGAAAACCACCACTTTCAAATAGTGGTGGTCTTTGCATAAATTGCCCTTCTAAATATTTTTCCGATTCCATAGATCGATTCAAGTTTTAAAATACAATATATTTTAAAAATCTTGTTTGACATGGCTCTTGATACCAATTGTGGAAAACTAGAAGGGGGGGGGGGGGTTGAATAGTTTTACGTCTTTTTAATTTATACAAAAACTTGGTTTCAATAAATTAATTCGAGTTTATTCAATTGTTTGTTTGAAAAGCCTTTGATTAGAGTTAAGGATAAAAACAACTATATGATATATTATATGTGTGTCCTTTTAGGTTTGTTATGAAAAACTTTGTTTTTGAAAACTTATTTTGGTTTTAAAACCTCGTTTACTCTTAAAACTTTGATTCGATCTTATGTGAACTCAAGTCTTGAACAATATGAACAACTATATCAAGGTATGACAAATAATAATAATGTAAGCTAAGTATGTAAATCAACACATGCATAATATAAACAATTATAGCTATACGAGATGTAAATAAGTAAACTAATAATAAGTTAGAGATGGAAAGATCTAACCGCGAGACAAAGGATTTATAGTGGTTCGGCTACAAGGACACCTTCCTTGCCCTACTCCACTCCCCGAGTCACCTACTTGAGAGTTTTCTTCACTATGTCAACAAGCTCCCTTATGGTGGAGAAAACCTTACACAACTTTTGCTTACACCAATTAACGACACTAAGCTAAATGTCGGGTTCTAATTGTAGCTAGAACCAATCTCACAACACACCAATTACGCATTATTTATATCAACAATATCATTTACATTTCTTGTCGGACATTCATAGACAAAGACATAAGATACATTAAGTACATCAAGTTTCAATTCTACAAGATGATTGTCGATCCATTGGGGGGGGGGGGGGGGGGGGGCGGAATCGATTCAGAAACTTTAAAAGGGTTTGTGAAGGCGCTTCAAGACATGGTGAACTAATATGGAGGGGGAGTAAAACCCGATTAGTTATCATTACATTGTTCATCTTTAAATAGAAATACCAAATCTGGGGTAAAAAGAAGAAAAGAGCTTCGAAGACATCCTCACATTTGTTGCACCTCCGACAACATTATTATTTTTACTTCTAGACAACAATATAAACAAATCCCGTTTATCATTACTTGGGGGCACAGGGGGGGGGGGGGGGGGCTAACATCGCTCTAATACCAGAAAGGGAAACGAAAAGAGTACCTGCGGAAAATTAATGATAACTTGAAATTTAACTAAAATGGTGATGATGACAAACGGGTCCGAATGCTGGCTTTATATAATTGAATTCATATTTGTTGAATTATGATGAACGAAACATTATGGCTATTCAGAAGACAAAGCTTCAACAGATACGAGAGAGAAATCAATCTCAAATTAAACACTGTGGTTTAACACTCATAAAACACACACTTTTATTTTTGAGGCAAGGCCTCTATTTATACAAGAGGTGGTAGGTGTAATAGTTATAGCCTACGCCATTGCTTAGGGGGGATGTGATTGTTAACTTTCTAAGTTATGACGGATTACGGGATTTTTAGTTATTAGTTAGCTTGTTAGACTGCTTATGTAATGTTAGTGAACTTAGACTTATATGTAGCTATAAATATCCTCCATGTCCTCTTCATAAAGGAATGTGCATGACTTTGATATTCACTTAATAAACATTTTCCATTTCTCATTTCCAGTTTCTCTCTATAAATCTAAGCATGTATTTCTATGATCCAAAACCACTCAATCAAGATAAAGTCTTGATACCAATGGTCATAACCGAAAGATTGTTAGTTTAAGTTCCACTGGTACATTTATAAAAGAAATAAAAATATTGAAAATTTATTTCTTACAAAAAATCCCATAATGACTTGCCTTCCTTTTAAATAAATACTTTCATAGTGGTTGAAATATCATAATAAATATTTGGTAACGAGGGTAATAAAGATCGCGTGTTTTTGCCAGATTATGTTATCCGATTATTTTATAAAATGTATATCTTCATTTTTTTTTGAAAAAACTAAAATATATCTCATTTATCGATTTACATGATGATTTTATGAAGTTGTCGGGTCATTTTTTTGTAAACTATAAAATATTTAAAAACTTCCCAAAATTATTTGACTGTAACGGATAATCCTTTTTGCGATTATTAGTTTTAATAAGTAAATACATAGTACTGAGACGAAGTTAATAAAAATTTGAAGTTTACATTGTGAGATGAATAACACAGTAATAGAAAGATTAATAACGTATCGAGTATTAAGTAAGTTAATTTTCTTTTTGAAAACCTATTTTTATTCAAGAATAGTGATGCATGATGATGCAAGAAATAAAGATCAACACACTACAATTTGGAAGGAGTAATCAGACGAGAATATTTAGAGACATAGATGAAAAGAAGCTCTGTGCTTCTGTTATGAAAATGGGTATTCTTTAACAAAAAAGTCCCCTCTCAACTTAACTGATGAGTTTTATTTATATCCTAATAAAATGCAATAAAATCCTGGCCCCACAAAATGACCAAGGATATATGGAAAATATTGAGGAGTCAACTAAATCATGACTATGAAAAATATTGAGGAGTCAACCGAATCATGACTTCAAATAAAATGACTTCAAAATGCTACTTGACCCACACACTATCCATGCCACCATACTCCCCTGCTAAAAGAAGATTCGTCCTCGAATCTTTAGTCTCTTCTACTTCATTACTTTCTTCATCAGTGACATAAGGGGATAAATCTGCTACGTTGAAAGTTCCTGACACATTGTACTCACCTGGTAATTCGATCTTGTAGGCATTGTCGTTAATCCTTTCTAATACTCGAAATGGCCCATTTGCACGTGGTTGTAGCTTGCCAAACCTACCCGCTGGAAAACGCTCCTTTCCAAGTCAAATCCACACCATGTCTCCCTCCTTAAATATCACTTGTTTATGACGCTTATCCACCCGCTCCTTATACTTTTCATTTTGCTTCTCAATATGTTCTGGAACTTGTTTATGCACCTGTTTGACATGTTGTGCATACTCTTCACCATCAGAACTGAATTGTTTATGTATTATTAACGCTGTGAGATCTAGAGGGGTGATGGGGTTTGCACCGTTCACGAATTCAAATGGTGTTTTCCCCGTGGTGCGACTATGTGATCGATTATACGTGAACTCTGCCTGTGGCAACACTAAGTCCCATTGTCGTGGGTTCTCTCGAACTAAACTTCGCAACAAATTACCCAAACTTCTGTTTACAACTTCAGTTTTTCCATCTGTTTTCGGATGATGTGATGAACTGAATTGAAGTTGTGTTCCCATCTTGCGCCATAGAGTGCGCCAAAAATGACTCACAAACTTTACATCTCGATCTGAAGTGATTGTTTTTGGCACTCCATGCAATCGCACAATTTCCTACAAAAACAAACGAGCTACTTATGATGCATCAAATGTCTTGTTACAAGGGATGAAATGCGCCATCTTTGAGAACCGATCCACCACCACCATAATTGAATCCTTATTCCTTTGTGTTCGTGGTAACCCTAGAACAAAATCAAGACTTACATCCACTCACGGGGCTACTGGTACAGGTAATGGCTGGTACAAACCCGCATTGGTACTTCGGGTTTTTGCCACTCGACACACACGACACCTTTAACCTTGCAACATCGCTCTCCATTCGTGGCCAGTAAAAGTGCTCGCACAACCAAGTAACCATCTTATCTACTCCAAAATGACCTGCTAAACCCCAAGCATGATCTTCCTTTATAATCGACTCCCATAACGAGCATTTGGGAATACAAAGTCGGTTATCTTTAAAAAGAAATCCATCTTGCATGGTAAATCGTTGGTAAGGCTGATCTTTACATTTCTGCCATATAACCGCAAAGTCAGGATCATCACCATAAAGGTCCTTAAATATTTTGAACCCTACAATCTGGACTTGCATTGTTGAACACTGGTACAAAAATGGCCTTTCGCCACACATGGTCGATTTCAAACGGTCACATTGTAACATATTTACATGACTAAATGTATGAAAATAAAATAAACAGCCACACTCGATCCGACTTGTGTGACCATTTCGGAAGATATATGTCACACATTTGTGTATTAATGTGGCTAGAGGGTAGCTGGTAAATATTTTTCGATCATTTAGTCACGTTTAATTTGGGACGTGTAACCGATATAAATCAGCTTTAAGCATTAGTCACACTACAGATATACATATGTGACAAATATATGTGACACAATTGAAGAGTGTGACCAAAATAGATATATGGTCACATGAAGTAATTGTGTATGTGACTAAATTATATAGTCAAGTTTGTCACACATTATTTAAACGTGACTGCTATTCTTTGCTGAATATTTAGCCACATAGCGTTTGAAATGTGTGACAACTGAAAAGTAAGTTTGAAGCGTTAGTCACGATATACATTTAATAGTGACAAATATATATATCACACACTTGACGAGTGTGACCAAATGTCATATATGGTCACACTAAACTGTAGAAACATGATTAAGTTTAACGAAAATTCGATACATATGGTCACGTAAGTTAATATGTGTGTCTAAAGTTTAGTGTGTGTTTGCTTGCCAAATCCTAATGTGTATAGTCACACTTAATTGAATCACGATCATGTGAATATAGGCTTTACAAAAAAACATAAAAATAAAATAAATAAATAAATAAATAAATAAATAGTCACATTCATACTCTTATTTATTACCTTGCATCTTACTGTATTTACTATTATGTTTGTGTTGTTACTTGGATCGGGACTTAGGTAACTTTTAAATTATGTTTGGTTTCTTATTTGCATTGGACCTATAGAGTATGTTTTATTTGTGTATAGCCCTGTAAGAGCAGTTTGATTTTTTTTTATCTGCTTTGATATGACGTTTTTGCATGGGCGCAATGATAATAGTGAGTTCCTATTCATGGCCCATGCGATGCACCGGTTTTATTTTAGAATAAACTATTGAACTGTTGCTTATGTCTATAACTCAAATTTTTTATTTGTTATTATAATTTACAAATGGCTCAAGCCAAAAGTATGTACCCTTTTCTTTCTATTCATTATTTAAGTTGATATTTTTAATATGCCGTATTTTGTTATTTTAGCAAACTATTTTAATTTTACTGTTCAAATTGGATGTCCTAAAACTCACCGCTACAAAAGAGCGTTATTTTACCTTTATCAGTGACATTGTTCCCACATTATACGTAGCATACCAACGTTGTTATTCATGCAAGTGATGCAAGCATATTATTACATAGTTCACTACTAATCTTTGTCCGACTGCTCATCATAGTTACGCATTACCAAATGTAATCTTTTAGTAGCTTACCGATGATGCAATACTTTATATTATTCTTTGGTGTCAAAAGTTGTAGCATTTTCTTGTCAATACCGAGTATATGTAAAAGTTAATATAATCATGTATATATAATAATGCCACATATACTATAAAAATTTCGTTAAAAACCTTTTTAGCTTCATTCATTTTACTGTACAACTAATTGCATTGAAAATTAATATTGAAGTCTAACTAATATTAATAAAGTTTATCAATAAATTAAATTCCAAATAGTTAACTAAATAAATATTAATTAACACACTATTAATAATTCCAAAAACTTTTGGACTCCACTAATAATGGTCTTAATTTGTGTGGAAAACTAGAAGGGGGGGGGGGGTTGAATGAAGGAATCAATCCCTTTTAACCCGGACTGACACCCACTGTCAATTCAATCAAAACGGCAAAGATGGGTTTTAACTGGTTTGTATATATTAATAAGGGAAACTGATACAAAAGAAAACAAAAGCAAACCTACCCTATTTATAAGCTAAAGCTAAACAAACTAAACACATGGAAGCAAAGAATGCATGGGTGTACATGTACTACATGATCTCCATAATCATTGGTAAACCTAAGAACTAGTAAAACCCAACGTATACTTCAAGAATACTCAGTCAATGCAACTACCCAGTCTTTTCACAATGGATCAAACTATCCACTGACCCGCTCCATGACCTTAGCCCATTAAGATTATCCTACATTCACCTCGGTAATCTTGATGATCTTGACTTGTGCCTCTTCCATGGTTCTCTTTCTCGATCAAGACCTTTCCCGGACACCCGACCTTCACCACGGTTACATCCAAAGTCTTCTTTGAACACCTTTTGATTGTTCACAACACTTGTAACGTGTAACATGGCATCCCATTGGACACATTCATTTCCATCTCGACTTCTCCCGGATCCACGGCCTCTTCCTCGGCCACATCCAAATCCACCCGATTTGAACTTCTACCGCCATAATGTTAACACCGTGTTGTACTCCATTGTTCCCAACTTTTCCTGGACTCACGACCTCTACCTCAGTCACGTCCAAAGTCTCCTACCACCCAACTGTTGTTTGTCACCACACAGAACCTGTTTGCTCATAACACTTCTGTGACAACAGAGCATTACACCGATTAAGAAAACAAAGCCTCCTGCTTTTACCATTTTCTTTCACCCGCGAAACGAACCGAATCAAAGCTACCCGCTTTTCCCGACTCTTTTCGTCCGTTTATCCCACGAACCAGTTAATCTCTCCATTTTTCGGTGACCTACAACCTACCACTGGATTTGATCACAACCCTTTGATCATGACTAACAGCTACGGACCACCTATGTTCATCACCAGTCACCCCCGTCGTCTTGAACGGTACTCCCCGTCTCCCCTACGACAACGTAGTCCCTACGACAACGTACACCCTTTGATCATGACTAACAGCTCTGATGCCAAATGAAGGAATCAGTCCCTTTTAACCCGGACTCACACCCACTGTCACACCAATCAAAACGAAAAAGATGGGTTTTAACTGGTTTGTATATATTAATAAAGGAAACTGATACAAAAGAAAACAAAAGCAAACCTACCCTATTTATAAGCTAAAGCTAAAAAAACTAAACAGATGGAAGCAAAGAATGCGTGGGTGTACATTGATATGTGGGAATCGCACCAGGCTTTACCTCTCAAGGGATCTTGAGAAGCTTACAACCCCCACTAGGCAGTGTACCTGATCGTTGTAGTATAGTATAGTGACAAGTACCGGGGGATTGATCGTTCAGCTAGGAATAATGTCGCTAGGATTAGAAAACCTAAATACTAGTTCTAAAGGTGAGAGATGATTATTTTTGTATTTTTATATTTTTTTTAGAAAAGCAATTAAAAATATCGGGTTTGAAGGATTTGGGCGGAATTAGTTGCTAGTCAACTAACCCAATACTAAAGATGCAATCAAAATAAAATACTAGAAATGAAAATAAACTAAATTATACTAAGGTTGTGAGCAATAAGTGGAGAAAATGTGTTTACTTAGATTTCACTAGTCCCTAGATATCTTTTACACGTTAATTACTTGTTATAGTTGCATAGATGATGGATTGTATTCCTTAATGCCATTCATGGGGTGGCGCACTTAACTCCCCAATCCTATGAGCTCTTATCTCCTCCTATGCCATGCCCAGCACAACCATAGGGATTATAAAAGGTGGCTCATGCATTAAATACAACCAATAAAGACCTAGTGCACATCGGTTCATGTTTCCTAAGACGTTCAAGCATGTTACCATTTGGAGATCTGCCAGTTTTCTTAAGCCTAACATCAAATTCATTCATGCAAAACAACTATAAACAAGTAATCATCACATAATTAACATCTAGATTTCATTAGATCCAAGCAAACACAAGATAGATCTAGCCTAGCATGATGGAATTAAGACAAGAACAAGATATAGACAACCAACACATAGACATATTGATTGAATTAAAAGAATACTTATCTCAATTACACATGAAAGGTATCAAGGGCTTAGAACCCTTGAAAAACCTGTAAAATTCGCACCAAGTTCGTACTTAGGGTTTCTCCCAAAACTTCTCTCCTTTTTTATATGTGAAAATTAGAAAACTATTTATATGAAATAGGGTCTGACGGCGTCAAGACAAATCTTGTGACGCCATCACCTCGCCGCCAAAATAATTCTCGGACTGCCTTGATCTACTTTTGACGCCGTCATGACTTTTACTCTTGACGCCCTACTGTGTGACGCCTTCAAATCTGTACTGGATCGTTATGGAAATTACTCTTGACGCCGTCAGGAATTCCTTCTTGACGCCGTCACCTACTGTTCCCAGCAAGGAAAATTAAGACTTTGGCGTTTTCTTCACTTTTATGCTCCAAAAACGTCCGAATTGCTTCCTTTTCCAGATTTCACTCCCAAAGTACCTAAAATCACAAAAGGAACGATTTAGGGCAATATTTGATCAAATAAAGTCAATTCCGGGCCTAAATGACCCCCTAAAAACGGTTCATTTTTCGCCTCATCATATACCCTTACACTTGAGATTTGCTTGTCCTCAAGCAAATGTGCTTTTATTCTACTCAAAATACAAGTTAGGGGTCATTTAACACTAATATAAAAGTAATTACAACAAATAATCATTCCACTAAAGACCAATAGACAAGCACGGAGGTCATACACAAGCACCTCACAAATAGTGTTTAGATACTCACATCTCTCGGGTGTAATAAAGTATAGATTACAATATGGAAACAGAAGATATCTCTCACTACCTGTCATAGCAAAATAGATTACCATAGGCTTGGGAAAGGATCAAACCTCCACCACATGGCGTAAGCACCTAGGATAAACTATCAAAGAGGTCTTTTAAAGGGTTGTAACATTAGGTGTAGGGATATGAAATACACGGTTTTGTTGGATAAAGGAAGTTTTTACTGGTGGCGAGTTAACAATCTTGGTTAACTACATGTACAATATGACGTTGCTAAGCCAAGACTAGACTCGACTTAAGCTAATAAATCAAAAATAACCAAAACATAAAATGAACATAGAATAAAAAGGGATGGTAGTCCGTATGTTTTTCTCTTTTTTTTTTTTTTTTTTTTTTTTTTTTTTTTTTTTTTTTTGCATACACTCTTACCCTACTATCCAAAATAATACATCATAGGGGATATAAATTCCCCTTACACTTGAATTTTTACATACTTTACAATGAACTAATCTATTGACTCGAATTAAGATAATCAAAACACTTTGAGCACTTTTAAGATTAACGCACATATGGGGGTAATAAAATGATGTTCTTCCCCATTACTCCATAAAATAAGTACTTTACCCATGAGTCCCAATTGTCCCAAAACAATATGTACAATGATATGACTCGACTTAGCAACCATGTAATCAATTAGATAGTTAACTTAGGGTTTAACAAATAACAATAATGCACTAAAAATGAGCGCATACACGGAAGGCTAAGGCGATTTGGGTGTACATTTAAGTCGGGTGTAACAAATTCTTCCTTTAAGTAAGATGCTTAAAGTTAGAAACGAAAAGATAGGCTCGGAGGGGTGTACTAGGGGTTTCGTGTACTAAAAATTAGTACAACGCTAAGGGTGTGGGAAAAATTAGTTGACTTAACTAGCCAAGTAATATGACTTAAATGGTCAAGTAATTATGATACGGGTTTAACACAAGAGTGATCCTAATGCCTCTTATCATGTAGTAAATCCTACTACACGAATGTAGTCTCACTAGCGGTCTCGGGATGCATCACTAACGCAAGTTCTAGAATCTAAATGCTACCTGTACACTCATAAGCACTAATAATAAATGCTTTTCCTATCAAATCTAAAGGCGAACCTCACATATTTGGGTGGAAAATTTTTCTGAATAGTACGGTTATGTGCTAGTACAATCTCCTATCCATGAGACGCTTGCTATGGCTAAAGTTTCACTCCTAAATGTTGTAAAAAAATTTAAATTTGGCGCTAAAATTACACTAACAAGTATTTCTCATAGTTTTATTACACATCTATCATTAAACAAAACAAACTCAAGCGAAAGTGTATATGTAAGGTATCATCTTTTTACCCTCCCCTTACACTTAAGATGAACATTATCCCCAATGTTCAAGTAAAGAATGTAAAAGTGAAAAAAGTAAAAAGAATGAAATAAAATACTCCCCTGATTCGCTCGGTATGGATAATAAGGTGGCCAGGTTAAATCTTCCTCCAAGAAAATGAACAATCAAAGCTTCCCTTCCAGAATATAAATCATCTTCTTGTCATACATAACCTGTAAATCTGAGAAAACAAACAAAACAACCTTGCGTAAAATCGGCGGCATCCTATATAAGTTACTAAATCCTAGAAAACAAAATAAGATATAATGCTTGTGGAATGAAGTTTGCAGATCTCCTGGAGATTATAAAACTTAATAATTCACAAAAACCATAAGACTCCGTTAGAAAAACAAAACCGGTAAAATTTCCAGATTTTTACACGTGACGCCGTCAAGAGTTAACTCGTGACGCCGTCAGAAGTGACCTGCAGAAATTCTTATGTTAAGTTTCCAGAAAATTTCTGGAAAAACTTGGTCCTACTTCCTGGAAAATCCTACAAAACTTCATTATGACTCAATACAAGCATTTGACTCTAACAAATACGAATATACATGTTCATTTAATATTTTGGAGAATCATGATCGGTTTGTTTCTTAAAAACATATTTGGGGTTTCCCCTTACACTTATCTTTTGCAAAAATACTTTTAGGTGGAGTTAAAACTAGGCCAAAACAACAAAGTAAAGTATTTCCACTATTTTAGAAACATGATCAACCAACAATAAAAATAAAGCATGCATACGGAAGCAAATAACAAACAAACAAAAATAAAATCACACAAAACATGGGTTGCCTCCCAAGAAGCGCTTTTCTTTATTTACGAGTCTTGTAGCTAGACTCAAGGTTATGGGTTACTACGTGACCTCATCCTTGGTTTCACTCTCCGATTGTAAATATTCTTTGTAGAAACCAATCACCTTTTTCTCAATCGCCCCCATAATCCTTTGGGCCAATTCCTCATCGACTTTATACCTTGGTCCTAGGGCCAAGCAATCTTTGTAAAAAAGACTCCTCTTTTCCCATACATAATCCATGCCCTTTTTCTTATCCTCTTCATTGATGTCCTCAAAAGCACCAATGTTATCCTTGTCAAATCGGGATATAAAGCGAAATTCTTTCATTCTATTAGGCATCCTATAAGTGATACTATCGGTGTTACTTGCAAATCGGATTGTCCCTTCTATCTCATCATATTCCAACTTAGACTCCTCAACAAACAGTTTGCCAAACACAACATTGGATAATCGACAATCAATAACATTAGCAAGATCCTCCACAATCATAAAGTCGGTGACAAAAGTGAAATTACCAACAAAGACATGTAAACCTTTAACTCTCCCGACAAAGTTACAAACTCCACCGGGGTATTTGGGATCTCTTCTAGGTTCAAGTCTTGTTTTCACAATATCATTATAAACATTTGAGGACATGATGTTGATTGGGGATTTAAAGTCAATGTAAGCATTTTCAACGTGTCTGTACCCAATCATACATGGTATTTTAGCATTCTTAGGATCACCTCTCTTTATCTTAGGTTCGATTATAGTGACAGGAGATCACGGGTTATCAATAAGATTATTATAATATGCAATATCCTCCTTAGTAGGGTATAGATTAAAGTAGTCATTAAGCTTCGGATCTATTTCCTCCTCTTCTAGTTCCTCAACAACATTCACAAAGTTATTAGGCCCTAGGTCCTCATTTGAATACAAGGCGGTCGCTAGGTCACCAAATGCATGTTCGAGCTCAACCTTAATCAACCTATTAAGCTCTCTAAGCTCCCTAATCTCACTCTCATTTTGTTCACGTAACACAGCCACTTCTCTAGGGGAAAGGGGTGGATTCGCGTTTTCTATAATGGTCAACGGAATAGTCAATGAGTTTAATTTACTAACAAAGGCACAAAGAAAAAGATAGACTAAAGAAAACCTAAACATAAAAATAAAATTTTACTAGAAAGGAATCTAGCAAGTAGACCTAATAAAAAGAATTCTAACCTAGACAATAACTATTCCCCGGGCTGCGGCGCCAAAAACTTGATACGTGGGAATCGCACCAGGCTTTACCTCTCAAGGGATCTTGAGAAGCTTACAACCCCCACCAGGCAGTGTACCTGATCGTTGTAGTATAGTATAGTGACAAGTACCGGGGGATTGATCGTTCAGCTAGGAATAGTGTCGCTAGGATTAGAAAACCTAAATACTAGTTCTAAAGGTGAGAGATGATTATTTTTGTATTTTTATATTTTTTTAGAAAAGCAATTAAAAATCTCGGGTTTGAAGGATTTGGGCGGAATTAGTTGCTAGTCAACTAACCCAATACTAAACATGCAATCAAAATAAAATACTAGAAATGAAAATAAACTAAATTATAATAAGGTTGTGAGCAATAAGTGGAGAAAATGTGTTTACTTAGATTTCACTACTCCCTAGATATCTTTTACACGTTAATTACTTGTTATAGTTGCATGGATGACGGATTGTATTCCTTAATACCATTCATGGGGTGGCGCACTTAACTCCCCAATCCTATGAGCTCCTATCTCCTCCTATGCCATGCCCAGCACAACCATAGGGATTATAAACAGTGGCTCATGCATTAAATACAACCAATAAAACCTAGTGCACATCAGTTCATGTTTCCTAAGATGTTCAAGCATGTTACCATTTGGAGATCTGCCAGTTTTCTTAAGCCTAACATCGAATTCATTCATCCAATACAATTATAAACAAGTAATCAACACATAATTAACATCTAGGTTTCATTAGATCCAAGCAAACACAAGATAGATCTAGCCTAGCAGGATGGAATTAAGATAAGAACAAGATATAGACAACCAACACATAGACATATTGATTGAATTAAAAGAAAACTTATCTCAATTACATATGAAAGGTATCAAGGGCTTAGAACCCTTGAAAAACCTGTAAAATTTGCACCAAGTTCGTACTTAGGGTTTCTCCAAAACTTCTCTTTCTTTAATGTGAAAATTAGAAAACTATATATAGGAAATAGGGACTGACGGCGTCAAGAACAATCTTGTGACGCCGTCACCTCGCCGCCAAAATTCTTCTCGGACTGCCTTGATCTACTTTTGACGCCGTCATGTGTTATGCATTTCCAGGCCGTCATGACTTTTACTCTTGACGCCCTACTGTGTGACACCTTCAAATCTGTACTGGATCGTCATGGAAATTACTCTTGACGCCGTCAGGAATTCCTTCTTGACGCCGTCACCTACTGTTACCAGCAAGGAAAATTAAGACTTTGGCGTTTTCTTCACTTTTATGCTCCAAAAACGTCCGAATTGCTTCCTTTTCCAGATTTTACTCCCAAAGTACCTAAAATCACAAAAGGAATGATTTAGGGCAATATTTGATCAAATAAAGTCAATTCCGGGCTTAAATGACCCCCTAAAAACGGTTCATTTTTCGCCTCATCATACATGTATCACATGATCTCCATAATAATAGGTAAACCTAAGAACTAGTAAAACCCAACGTATACTTCAAGAATACTCGGTCTATGCAATTACCCAGTCTTTTCACAATGGATCAAACTATCCACTGACCCTCTCCATGACCTTAGCCCTTCAAGATTATCCTACATTGAATAGTTTTACCTATTTTTCATTTTATAAAAAAGTTATTTTCAAAATCTTCAATTAAAGTTTTCCTTTTTAAAATCTTAAAACGTTTTGTATCAAATTATCAATTAAGTTAAACTCAACATGAGAAGTGTGATTAATGCATCTAAGTCCATTAGACCATATCATATAATTATACATCATATCACAATATTAATTTCTATCTATAACACAATCAACATCAAAACATTATAAGCAACAACTAAGACACATATGCAAGGATAGATATAAAGTGATAAATGCGAGAATGAATGAAAAGAGATAAGAGAGAGGAAATGCAAACCGTACACGATGATTTATAGTGGTTCGGTTACAAGGACACCTTCTTTGACCTACTCTACTCCCCGAGTCACCTACTCGAGAGTTTTCTTCACTACTTAACAAGCTCCCTTTTGGCGGAGAAAACCGTACACACCTTTGCTTACACCGATTTAATGACACAAAACTAAATATCGAGTCCTAATGCTAGCTAGGACCAATCTCACGACACGACTTCGATCACTACACAACTTCTACACACGACTTCTTCACACCACTACTTCTTCACGACTACACGACTTCTTCACGTCACTACTTCTTTACGACTACATGACTTCTTCACACTACTACTTCTTCACAACTACACGACTTCGTCACGCCACTACTTCATCATGACTACATAACTTCTTCACCCTACTACTCCTTCACAACTACATGACTTCTTACACACCCATTGACTCACTACTAAGTAAGATCATCTTGATCTACTTATTACATATACTTACATAACTTACTTCCACAAACTCACATCAATACTAACTAGACTCTAATACTTCTTTGACTTGATGATAAGAAATATTCTTTTCTTGCACTTGAGGGAGTGAGCTTGAATCACTTGGAAACAAAGCTTTATGATTAAATGATCAAAGTATTTAGAAAGGATTTAGGAAGGATTAAAACAGAAAGTTTGGCGTGCAAAAGGTGAGGAAAAAGTCCAGAAATAAACCAGTATTTATAGGTAAAAAAAATACAGTTGGAGGAGCGTGGCCGGTCCTCTTAATTGATGGTCGGTCCCCTTAAATATTAAGGGGACCACCCTTATAATTAAGGGGGTTGCCCCCTCCTGAATGGGTATATTTTTTCTTTTATTGGGGAAGGTTTTTCTGGAACATTTTTGTCATTTTTGGTTGAAAATTTGAATTCATATATTTATTATAGATTAAACATATTTCTTTAATTACCAAAAATGATTTTGTAAGATTTTGTAAAAGATATAAAATGTTTGTGACATTTTATAAAAAATCTAGTGATTAAGAAAATGTTCATTTGATCATTAAATGCATTAGGCATTTGTTTATGAATACCTTAAGTGATTGTTGGAGCATACTTGAGACGTTGAGATGTCGAGGCATGTTGACGTATGAATGCATAGATGAATTGTGATCACAAGTAACTTAAGCACTTTACATTATGTGTTGTAACTTACATCTTTGTCATCATCAAAATATGAAGAGGATGTTTAGATTAAATATCGTAATATTTATGCCAACAATCTCCCCATTTTTTATGATGACAAACTATGTAAACTATAACTCATAGTAAAATGTATAAGTTACTTGTTTACACTTCTTCTCCCCCTTTTGTCGAAGCAAAAAGGTGGACTCCTAGACGAGACTTCTACTTCACTTCAACACTTGAAATAAAGAGGCGAGCTTACATCATCGTAAGTGAAGCCTTGATCATATCAACCTATAGTGGATCCATGGATCAAATAAATTGCAAGCTTTTAACCTGTATCAAGGGTTAGTTTCCTGCAACAAAAATATATATAGATAGGGATGTAATACACATCGCCAATGCTCCCCTTGGTGTATGCTCAAAGCTAGTTTTTGCTACTAAAGAATCGAGCGATTAAGTAATCCTACAAAACAGAGTTAGTAGACACATGCAAATATAATAATGATCATTTTCAAATAAAGGTGGTTGTTGTGCAAAGTTCCCTTCTACATATTTTTCAAATTCCATCGATCGTTTCAAGTTTTAAAATACAATCTATTTTAAAAATCTTGCTAGACGTGGCTCTTGATACCAATTGTGGAAAAACTAGAAGGGGGGTTGAATAGTTTTACGTCTTTTTCGTTTTTGTAAAACTTGGCTTCTAAGATTTGTTAGAAATTTCAAATCACTTTAATGCATAAATGTAGATACAACTTAATTTATGATTTTGTATAAACACTACTCATGTATAATATACAATTTCAAAACTCTTTAATTCAAAGATATAGATGCTAGTTTATTTACTATTTTGTATGAGCAATACTTATGTATAATGTTTGGAAAGAATATACAATTTCTTATGTCTTATGTAAGCATATGTATGTATAAGTGTTTTGATATAAATTTATGCACTTGGTTGGTTTTTGTAAAATTAGTTTATGAATGAATTTTTGTTTGATCTTTATGTGAAATCAACATACGCACCACACAAGCAATTGTAACTATGAATGATATGCAAGTAAGTAATTAATCAAAGAGTGAGAGATGGAAAGACCAAACCGAGAGACAAAGGATTTATAGTGGTTCGGCTACAAGGACACATTCCTTGCCCTACTCCACTCCCCGAGTCACCTACTCGAGAGTTTTCTTCACTAGATCAAAAACCTCCTTTATGGCGGAGAAAACCTTACACACCAATTAGCACACCACAACAATGTCACACCACAATCACAACTTCTTCACACCAATCTTCTTCACACCTATCTTTTACACACCAATCTTCTACACTTCAAATTTCTTCACAACTTTCTACTTTGCTCCTAGCTTCTTCACAACTTAGTACTTCCTAACTCTTTTTCTTCACGCCACTTGTTTCTTCACACCTTCACTACTAAGTCCTATCCACTACCCCAAGATATGTACTACTTCACAACTTCTAGGCTTCAAGGTCTTTTCAACTTCAAAGCTTCAACTTCTTTGTCTTCACAACTATCTCTACTTCAATATGCAATTACGACTTATTTCTTCTAACACAAATCCTATCCACCTCTACTTCTTCACTAATAGTACAACTTCATACCTTCAATGGATCTAGATCCTATATCTAAATCTATCTAACTAATGTATACACAATGTTCACAAGGAAGAAAATGATATACAAGATGAAATAAATAAACAACTTAGATAGCAAGATGATACTAAGTTGTAATACTCTTTGTCTTGATAAGTAGGAGTATTCTTCTCCTTGCACTTGAAAGAATGAGGCTTTGGATCACTTGGAAATAAAGGCTTATGAATTGTATGATCAAAGGATTTTTAGGATTGAAATGGAGATTTGAATCAGAAAGTTTTTTGTGCAAAAAGGTAAGGAAAAAATCCAGGTTTAAGGTGGTATTTATAGGCAACAGATTCTGACAGAGGAGCGTGGCCGGTCCCCTTAAATCATGGCCGGCCCCCGTAAAATTAAGGGGACCGCCCTTTATAATTAAGGGGGCCGCCCAGCTGAAACGGCCAGATTCTTTGTCTTTTAGTGGGGAAAGTTTATTTGGTGAAAAACTAACTGATTTTGGTTAAAAATTTGAATTCATATATTTAGTATGAATAAAACATTTTTCTTTATTACCAAAAGTGTTTTTCAAAAATATATAATATGTTTATATAATTAAATAAACTTTGTAATACTTAATTAAACTTTCCTTTGATCTTATAATGCATTAAACACTATGTTTATTCATACCTTAAGTGATTAGATGGTGAAAGTGATTATTAACTACTAAATACTTGTTTACGTCATTATCTTTGATTTAATGTGTTTTCGTTTTGTGATTATCAAAACATAGAGATATCGAAAGATATGAATAACGTTTTTAGTCGTTTATTTAGATCAACAGATGATATATATAAGACAGTATCTGAGATTAATACATCCATAACTCAAATCGGGGAACAAGATATGGATGTCTAAAATATGACTCTAATCGGGAAACAAGATATGGATGTATAAGGTATATGGACTAGAAATATGACACATGTAGTTATTGTTTTAAAAATAACAACCTAAATCCCAAAATAAAAAATGACCAATGCTTAAGACATAACAATGATTAGGACCTAATGCAAAGATTCGACCGACATATTTTGACGAAAGATGCCAAAATATATACTCTAAAAGAGTTAAAGAAAAATGAAGATGAGAATGATACGTAGAAAAATGTAGAAGGATGAGCGTGAATGAAAAGGGAAGGTGATGACAAAAGGTTGACAAATATGGTTTAGATTAATATATCGTTTGACAAACGTGGATGATTGGGAATCATGAGATTTTTAGGTGTTTTGTTGGTTGACGACCGAAGGTGGTTATGTGAAATGAGGTGGTGATGACTCGACAATACTTGAAGCTTGGATATCTTCTTTGTGTTCTTCAATTGCTAGAAAGTGGAAAGGACGCATTTCATAATGAAATTCACTTCGATGAGGTGGTGATGACTCGACAACACTTGAAGCTTGGATATCTTCTTTGTGTTCTTCACTTGCTAGAAAGTGGAAAAGACGCATTTCATAATGAAATTAACTTGACTTTTGACTACATAGGCAAACATGTTTATGAGTGTATAAAGATGGGAAATGGGTATTGGCGAAGATGGCTAGCTGGAGTTGACTACATACCAATGGTGACTCAACAACACTTGACGCATTTCATAAAGAAATTC
This sequence comes from Artemisia argyi, assembly GCA_030686995.1. NCBI lineage: Eukaryota > Viridiplantae > Streptophyta > Magnoliopsida > Asterales > Asteraceae > Artemisia > Artemisia argyi. The sequence goes on along the minus strand of CM060682.1, from coordinate 209,134,142 downwards.
ATTTGACTTTTGACTACATAGGCAAACATGTTTATGATAATATGGATATGACGGTTGCCATTTGATTCAAAGAGCGACAAAAGGATGAACATGAGTTTATCTATCATGAGAGATGGTTTGACTTTCAGGGATTTAAGTTTTGGTGGTGATGACAAACTTAGTAGAATTTAGGGAATGGTTACATGGTTGAATCTTCTTCTGAAGATGACTCGGTGGATTTATTGGTGAGGATGGGAAATGATCATCTATTGTTGTGATTGATGAGAACGAAAGAGCGATGTTCAAGGAAGGAATTTATTGGGTAAGAGGTGGTGGTGATGCTTTTGGTGATGGAGACAATTGTGTTAAATCAATGAGGAATGGTTGGAGATGAAGATATCCATTGTGTGTTGAGATATCCATTGAAATTTGATATTGAGGTGATGGAGTTTTGGATATGAAGATATGGTGGAGGGTGTTTTAGATGGTGCACTAGGAGATGAAATTTGAGATTGAAGTGATGGAGTTTTGGTAGGAGGTATGATACTGATTCTTGGTTTCTTTGAGGGCATGGACATGGTGGATGACTCGAGATTGGTAGTACAAAGGATGACTCGGTTTATCATTTCACTTAGGTGGTTTGAGGATGAACTAAAACTATTTGTCATTGACAAAAGTGACGAATGGTTATGAGGTTTGAATGTGAGGTAGAAGGATATATGTAAGTGAGTGTGTTTTCCCTTCCCATTAAATTCATGCTCATCCGGATATAAAATGTGACAAAAACAAAGACAAATCAACACGAAAGCGATAAGATTGACAATGACAAGAAAGATGGAGGATGAGTGACATTTTGATTTGCATTACGCTAATTAGAAAAATACTTAAACATTTCGGATGAAATATTTATGTTATCACATCAACTTAGAGATGTATTAGATTAAAATCTAGCTATTTCTTGACAAAGGAGCGGATTGTTTGGAAGGAAACAAGGTGATAAATAAGGAAGTGAGTATGCATGAAGACTCTAGGACACTTAAGAAAATTTTGAGACTATTATGACCTATCGGATTGTGACACTAAGGTTCTCATGAAATAAGGGTGTAAAATCCAAAGGCAAGAAATATATACCTAGATGAATGAGACATATAGAGTTAAACATGTAAAGGCATTTAGGCATGTATCATAAATAAGTACAAAACTATATCATATCGAAATAGTTAGAGAAAAACAAAAACTATTATGATAAACATGCATTTAATAACTAAGCAAATAATTATGAAGGCATACAATCAAATCACATAGGAGCAAATAAATATCTAAAAATGTCATAAAAATGTCATATATGCTGATACAATAGAAGGTGGCGCACACACAACTTACAACTTTTAATTGTTTGATCTGACTTGAGCAATTTCTGGCCTTAAAATATGGTTTTCGTTTACCATGTCCATCCGTCAAAGAACACTGGTTAGTCGAATTTCTCCCAGCTATATTTTAGACACCTTAATAAAATAATATGTCTTTGGTAACAAAACCTAAGACCTGTACAACATTAAAAGTTGTAAGTTGACTTGCCTGAGACTAATGATGATCTTCAATTATTCTGATTGCAAGAACTACTGCCAACATTTTTTTAGCATTTTCCTCATACCTATCAAGTTAACAAAACCTGAAATATCAGCACTATATAAATAAGCGACTATGTGACCTAAATAATTATATTAAAACGGTAAAATAATTCAAGCGCACCCCCTAGGACCCTAATAAGCAAAACCAAAAACACCATTCCCTTTATGATTCTACTAACATAAGGATTGGAAAGGGCCTTTTGCAGCCTATTCATTAAAAAAGGCTTCGGTTACGGGCACTCTATATTACAAACGAAGAGGAGTTTCCAAAACACTTGAGCCGATGCCATCTCCATCCCAAACTTTTGATAATAAAAATAAAAAATACCTTGAAGCTAGCACATCTCGTTCTCAACTTTCCGTTCAACTTCACAAATAGATCCCTTCAAACTCCTCATCTTTCCTATTACGAAAAACCCACAATTAAACGGAACACTGAAACCTGTCGATGGATTTCAAGCAATTTACCAACCTGGCTACAACCCTTTGTTCACAAGCAAGAGCAGCCGCTCAAAAAGCAGCTACCATCAACCAAACGTCCGGAAGAAGAAAGCACAGTTCCAGAAAGGTATAACTGGGGTTCGCGGTGGTGGAGGGACTGGATCGGAAAAAAGAGCAATTCTTGTTGCAAGATATCTAAAGAAACCGTCGTTGGAATTGAGATATTATTCAAAAGAGAAAGATCTCAAATATCTGGAGTTTTTCTTTGTATATTATAGGGATGATCCGATCCGCAAGGACCATAATTGGGAATTGTTTGATCGTCTTTCTCTGAGGAAGAGGCAAAATAGAGTCAACTTGAATTCTGATCGTCTTTCTCTTAGTGAAACATTGGATTTGTTATCTCATGTCTGCTTTTCGTGAAAAAATACCAATAGAAGTGGAGGGTTTTTTCAAACAACAAGGGGCTGGGTCAACTATTCAGTCAAATGATATTGAGCATGTTTCCCATCTATTCTTGAGAAACAAGTGGGCTATTTCTTTGCAAAATTGTGCTCAATTTCATATGTGGCAATTCCGCCAAGATCTCTTCGTTAGTTGGGGGAAGAATCTGCCCGAATCGGATTTTTAGGAACGTATCGAGAGAGAATTTGATTTGGTTAGACAATGTGTGGTTGGTAAACAAGGATCGTTTTTTTCGCAAGGTACAGAATGTTTCGTCAAATATTCAATATGATTCCACAAGATCTAGTTTCGTTCAAGTAAGGGATTCTAGCCAATTGAAAGGATCTTCTGATCAATCCAGAGATCATTTTGATTCCATTAGTAACGAGGATTCATTATATCACACATTGATCAATCAAAGAGATATTCAACAACTAAAAGAAATATCGATTCTTTGGGATCCTTCCTTTCTTCAAACGAAAGGAACAGAGATAGAATCAAGCTGATTCCCGAAATGCCTTTCTGGATATTCCTCAATGTCCCAGCTATTCACGGAACGTGAGAAGCAGATGATTAATCATCTGCTTCCAGAAGAAATCGAAGAATTTCTTGGGAATCCTACAAGATCCATTCGTTCTTTTTTCTCTGACAGATGGTCAGAACTTCATCTGGGTTCGAATCCTATTGAGAGGTCCACTAGAGATCAGAAATTGTTGAAGAAACAACAAGATCTTTCTTTTCACAAGCAATCGGAAGATAAAGAAATGGTTAATCTATTCAAGATAATTACGTATTTGCAAAATACCGTCTCAATTCATCCTATTTCATCAGATTCGGGATGTGATATGGTTCCAGAAGATGAACCGGATATGGACAGTTCCAACAAGATTTCATTCTTAAGCAAAAATCCATTTTTTGATTTATTTCATATATTCCATGATCGGAATAGGGGAGGATACGCGTTACACCACAATTTTGAATCAGAAGAGAGATTTCAAGAAATGACCGATTTATTCACTCTATCAATAACCAAGCCAGATCTGGTGTATCATAAGAGATTTTCCTTTTCTATTGATTCCTATGGATTGGATCCAAAACAATTCTTGAATGGGGTATTCAACTCCATGTATGAATGGAAAACGACATCTTTATTGGTTCTACTTCCTATTTTTTATGAAGAGAATGAATCTTTTTATCGAACGATCAGAAAAAAAAGGTCCGGATCTCCTGCGGGAATGATTTGGAAGAGCCAAAACCAAAAATAGTGGTATTTGCTAGCAACAACATAATGGAGACAATCAATCAATATAGATTGATCCAAAATCCGATTTCGTAGACATAGACGTGTATATATATATCTATATATATATATATATATATATATATATATATATATATATATATATATATATATATATATATATATATATAGTGCTAGTGTTGATTTCATATAAAGATCAAACAAAAGTTTCATTCACAAAACAAAGCTTTTACAATCAAACTAAAAAGGTATTATATATATATATATATATATATATATATATATATATATATATATATATATATATATATATATATATATAGAAGGGTACCCGCGCAATGCGGCGGCGGGTACCCTGTGACAATTTTATGGCGAAATACACCCTTTTTTCCAACTATTACATAATAATTCAAAATACATTCAAAAACATTATAAATATTCGAAAGCAGTTACAAGTCGACACTTAAATACATTTAGTTTCTAGGATGTTACAAGTCTGAATTTTTAATAGCAAAATTAATACATTTAACTTTGGGTTGAAACTTCTTCATATGTAACTTTCTTTTTGTGGAAATGTTTTTGGTCTTATTTTTTTAAGACTTCTAAATTTAGATGTCCTAAACACATTATAAGGTAGTAAAGATATATATATATATATATATATATATATATATATATATATATATATATATATATATATATATATATATATAATTGATCATTTCGATCAAATATAGTTTTCATACAAAACTATAATTAAAGGTTTTGAAATAAAGCTTTTACAATAACAAAAAGACGTAAAACTATTCAACCACATTCTAGTTTTCCACAGTTTGTGGGGTATCACGAAGTTAGTCCCTAAAATTTTTTTGTTAAAATTTTTATAACGTTTTTTCTGAATTTTTTTTCGGTTTTTTTTAGAATTTTTTTTTTGAAAAAAAAATTTGAAAAAATAATTCAAAAAAATAATTATTTAGAAAAAGAATTTCGAAAAAGGAATTTCAAAAAAATTTTGGAAAAACAATTCGAAAAACAAATTTCGGAAAAAAGTTTTTCGAAAAAAATTATTCAACAAAAAAAATCAAAAAATAAATGCCAAAAAATATTTTTGAAAAAAAAATTGGAAAAAAAAGATTTGGGAAAAAGTTTTTGGAAAAAAAATCTAAGAGAAATTCCTGAAAAAAAAGAGTATATAAAAATGTGTATAAAAACGTGTATAAAATGTGTGTAAAAACCTGTGTGAAAATGCGTCTAAAACATGTGTAAAAACGTATGCAAAATGTGTGTGAAAACACGTGTAAAAACGTGTCTAAAAATGTATATATAAACATAAACAAAGACGTATATAAAAGGACTAACTTTGCAAACGATCGTTGGTAGAAATGACTAACGTTGCAAACGATCGTTGGTAAAATGGACCAAAAATGAAATCGCACCAAACCAAAAGGACCAAAAATGTAGTTAACTCTATTGAAAATTTAACAAAAATTTCTAGATACTAAATTCGTGATACCCAGCAAACCATATGGACCATTTATATGCTAAAAATATTCCAAGTAGATTTTTATCCGGTAAAATGACTTTTTATCCGGTAGCCCTTACTTTGACGTACCAAAGTAGCACAAAACCTGAAAATACGTTGCATTAAGTGGAATAAAAAAATACACGTATGAAAATGGCACAAAACTAAAAGTACGTTGCTATTGTAAGGTTAAAACCCAAAAAATAAATATCTACTACTATTATATGTATTTGCTAAAAAATAAAAGAAAAAAAATATATATATCTAATACTATTATGGACTTATGGTACAAAATGCTGATGTGGACAATACAACTATTTCCACTTTAAGCAAAAATGAATCTGCCATTTAAAAATAGCAATAGCTAAAGCATAATATCTCTTGTCACTTGTGGAGTGTGGACCAGTTGTGTCTAATATATCACGTGCTGTAGCTTTCGTCTTTATGCTACATACCTGGTGTAGGTTTCAATAAATATAAAAAATATATTTCAAAAAAAAAATCTTTTATAATAAAATAAAATCTCAAGTGAGAATTTTTGTATTTATAAAAAAAAAAATATTTTTTTATTAGGTAATATTTTAATTATTATTTTTTATAATTCATAAATTTATAAATTTGTTTTGTTGATATACTACGAAATTAGAAGATAAATACAGAAAATATAGATAAGATGCAACTAACAATAGGGTTAAGCTTTTTAAATGATTATCTTTAATAATAAAAAACTATAATTAAAAATCATAAAACAAATGTAAAACTATTTATTTTTTTAATAAACAAAAATATATCATTAAAAAAAATTAAAACTCGTTATATATATATATATATATATATATATATATATATATATATATATATATATATATATATATATATATATATATATATATATAGTGAGGACCATGTGCGGATAACTTTTTTTAGTGCGGACATACGGATTAATCTGGGCCGCCCATCCAGATCTGATCTTGACTTTTTGTAAAAAAGTCAAAATCCAACGCAACCTTCAATTAATCAATTGACCATTGAAACGATTTTTTTAATTTTTTTTCCTTTTGAACGATCCTTACTATTGTTATTTTCTTTACTTTTTCTATTTTTTCAGATTTTTCTGAGCACTTTTTTGTTTGGTGATTATGAGTGCTACCGTGATATTAAGGATATTATGAGTGCTACCGTGATATTAACGATAATTTACTTAAAAAGTTACTTTGATATTAGTAAAAAAAATTAATATCACTGTTTTTTTATTACGATATTAAAAAAAGTTACGGTGATATTAAAAAAAAATTAACTTTTGATATTAAGAAAGCATAATAGTTACGGTAATATTAACAATTTTTATTAAGAAAAAGTTTTTATGATATTAAAATAATTAATATCACTGTTTTTTTATTACGATATTAAAAAAAGTTACGGTGATATTAAAAAAAATTAACTTTGATATTAAGAAAGCATGATAGTTACGGTGATATTAACAATTTTTATTAACAAAAAGTTTTTATGATATTAAAAAAGTTATTGTGATATTAAATTTTTTATTAAAAAAAAAAGTTTATGTGATATCAAAATCTGATTTTGAGTTTTTTTACTAAAGTCAAGATCTGATCTTGACTTTATCAAGATCAGATCTTGACTTTTGTAAAAAAGTCAAAATCATACGCTAATATCACAATACCTTTAACGATGAAAATGATTTTTTTTTTGAAATTTTTTTCAGCGATTTATAATTATTTGTTGTTCTCTTTATTTTTTTAATTTTTTCAGATTTTTTTCAATAAAAAAAGCTACTGTGATATTAATGATTTTTAAAAAAGTCGAGATATTTATGATAATGCCACTCCGCTTTTTTCAGATGGTTGACTAGATGGAGGGCTGAGATTCGTCCGTACATCCGCACTAAAATCCAAAAATGTACCAGATCCCTTCCATATATATATATATATATATATATATATATATATATATATATATATATATACATTAATTTAATTTCTACCGAACGAACCAAACCTCTCTTTAGGTTTTGGGTTTACACATCTAGTTTTTTCTAATTTTATTTTTCTATTTTTTTATTGTAAAACTATGAAATAAACGGAACAAAAATAGAAGGTGATGTGAAAAAGAAAAACAAAACTGGGTATTACTACTAATCAAATGATTACACATCCACACCTCTTATGAAGAGTTATAAGAGGTATCTATAGGCTCGTTACCACAATACTTAACCACTTAAACAATATTAGTTCCTGCGGAATCATTACAAAGATACATATCTAGTCCAATTCAAGTGTAAGACATCAACTTCACAAAATAGCAAAGCTAACAATCTCCTTCTAAGGTGGTGTCATACGTGAATGGTTACAATGACTCCTATAAGTACATAACAAAGTAAAAATAACAATGTTTGATGAAGCGCAGAATTTCTGAGGATATCATTGTAGACAAGTTACTGAGGATGACTTGGATATCTTTCCTTCAATGACCTCGACTTTGATCTTTGGCACTGACGGTTCTGATCTTCTTCAGCTCTGAACTTCTTATGTATTATCCTTGGCAGCAAATGCACTGATCATTGGACCTCTGAACTTCGTGTGCTGTAATGGTCATGTTAGGTTATTATTCCCTCTTAACTAGTCAGCCTTTTTCTTTTATCTATTCCCTACTGAATCGACAACACTCTTTCATCAAAACTGTAAAGTCTTTTAACATGCAGCGGAGAAAGTAGACTTTGGACTATAGCACCATGGTTGTCATTCGGGGAGCATCATATCAACATAGCTAATACAAATTTGCATCCAAGTTGGTAAATAAGCGCCGATGTACAAATTATTGGTACCCCTTTGGTTTTGGATTACATAGTTCCCTCAATTAACCAAATCGCGAAAGACAAAACACAACTTCTCCCTCCTGAATAGATTTGAGATAATCATCAGCAAAATGCCTCTAACCCTGTTAGTAGGGCAATCATATAACATGATGTCTTATGGGCTCAAATTCTCTGTCCAAAGTTGGTAGGACAATCATCTACAGACGATGTATACAGGCTAATATATAATACACTAATTAACCCTGTTTGATGCAGACACATTTGATGATGGAGTACGTATCAACCCTCCAAGAGAAGGTATGCTAGCTTCTCTTATCACTTTCTATTGTAGATAATTTATTATTAGTCTACTGTTCAGGACCCTACCATAGCCAGTGTCCAATATAGGACTCTTGTTAAAATAACTATCCGCTTAATAGATATAGCATACTAATATTTGTATTCATACTGTTTCCCTTTGGGCCTTGTATATCTCAAGACATGTTGCAAAAAATTTCGGTATAGGAAGATGGATAAAAACATCTGTGCAAAACTAAAAGGGGGATTGAATAGTTTACCGCTTTTAACTTGTTATTCTTTGAAAAGCTTTACGTGTAATCAACGATTCTAACTAATTAACAATAATTAATATGCAAGTATAAAGAAAGAAACGATCAAACCACAACACGATTGTTTATCGTGGTTCTGCTACAAGGACTCTTTTTCCTTACCCTACTCCACGCCCCGAGTTTCCAACTCGAGAGTTTCAAGCACTAGTCAACAAGCTCCTTTCTCCGATGGAGAAACCCTTACAATCGTCGCTTATACTTTATCCGGTACAAAGCTAAATACCGGGTCCTAGTTCAAGGTAGAACCACCCTAACGTCGCCTATCCACTATTTCCGATACTAACTGTAGGACCCTAAAACTATATCTAACACAAGTATATATAAAGATTATAGAAGAGATAAGTAGAGAGAGAGAGAGATGGTAACTTCTAAAGAGAGAAAGAAAGATGTATTAGATTAAGAGAGAAGGATACAATGAGAATCACCTAGAAGCAACACCTAGAAGCACCACCTCCAAATGGGAGCATTTGGAGGTATTTATAGGTAAGATAAGAATGATGGGCCGGGCTTGGGCTTTTATAATAGACTAGATATAACCTTCTACAATATTATATTAAACCAAACCCGTTTACCCTTAACTAAACTACAAGACTATTACAATATTATTACAAGACTCAATAACTTAATAAATGATCGTCAATTCTATTTCTAACAATCTCCCCCTAAGGGATGATCATTGAGATCTCTCTTTGATTCCATTGATGATCAACATTTCTATTGCTAACAATCTCCCCCTAAGGGGTGATCATTGAGATCTCTCTTTGTGATCTTTATCTTTGAACTTTGAAGCTTGGTCTCTTGAACTTTGAGTCTTTGTAGAATAGTTTTAAGTCTTTGTTCCTTCATGATTTGTTATCTTTTATAATTGACTTTTCTTTGTTCTTTGTTCCTTTGTGGTTTGTATGTAGTGCCATCTGCCTTTCGTCACTTCTTTGTCTTTGGTGGTTGTTCGTCTTTCCAACATGCTCATACATCTTTAGACTTTGACTTTCATACATACGTAGTTCCCTTTCTTTCACTTTGATCATAGTCTCTTAACTTTGTAGATTCCTCTATTTGGCGTAGAATCTTTTGTTGAACTTTGTGTTGCTTAGATCTTTGAGAGAACTTTTCCTTGACTTCATGATGCATGTATGAGGATGTGGAAACTAGTGTGGTAATGATGATAATAATGAGGTAAAGGTAGCTGCATGAAAACGGTTAGTAATAAACATCCGGTACTTACAGGTTCGGAATTAGAGATCGTCAACAGCATAGTGTGAAGACTCCTTCTAACCCTGACCAAGGCCGTTCCCAAATCGGATACCCCCGAGAGGGCTTACAAGATCTACCTAAGTAAATCAACAACTGGGTGAGTCGCTGGAGATCACCCCACGACTGTAGACCGTTTTGGAACCACCGCGAACACTAAGTGTAACCAATAAAGAATTACCGAAGTGACCTGCTGTCAGGGCTATTTGATGTTGACCCTGGCAGGAGTTTCCATTCAATCATTGAGAATCACAAATGTGAATCCTCTCATAAATGCTTTGGCTGATTGCTAAGATCTACATAGGACTCTAAAGTTTACATCTGGCGTCCGTAATGATGAACAACCAGTGTAGAAATATCATGTGTTTCTATGAGATCTTTTGATGAATCTCGGGGCTCTAGAATTGATAAGTGTACATTTGGTTTCCTATGCGGAGATTAGGGAGAGGTCTTCTGTTTCAATATCAACCATTTCTAAGAGACAGGTTGATAGATTACACCGGTTCCCCGTGAGAATGAAACAAGCTCTTTTGAGAGAACTTGAGTGGCTAGAAGGTTAAGTGCAGTGCATCACTGGGTCCATGACGTCTTTATCTTCAATACCGATGTCACCTTGGTAACAACCAGTAGCATATGAATTGAACCCGGTTTCCGCCCTAAGGTTGAACATATGGAGAGCTATTTCTTTTCACCATTTTCTTTACTTTTCTTTTTAATTCTTCAACCCCTTCTTTCTCCTTTCATTCTTTACTCCTTTTCTTATATTATACCTAAGGACTTCTAATACTAACTATTGGTGATGTCCTTGGGTAGATCCTTCCGGCTCTGGCGGATCACAGGACGGATTTTCCTAACCTTAGTCACCTTATATCTTCATGATTATCCTATTGCTGCCATAAAACCATTCATTTGAAAATCTCTCAAAGTGTTTATTATTATGAAACATATATGTTAACACTTTGAGAGTTTTGGTTTCTTTTGAAGGACTCCCCCTTCACATGTGCTCATGTATTTTTTAAGAAATTTGCACATGCGGGAGGAGTTTGCACTTTTGGATTGATCCACTTTCAGTGAACATGACCGATTCGAGACACGCTTACATCACTAGTTAGACTAGGTTTAAATTATTACCCGTCTTGGTCAAGTCCAAAGAAAGTCTCAGATGGTACATTCTACTCAGAGAAGTCCTATTCGAGACACACTTACATCACTAGTTAGACTAGCTTGAAATTATTACCCGTCCAGGACAAGTCTTTTCAATTAATGACATTTTAAGCTTCGTCAATTCATTGGTTATATCTGAGTCGAGCTCTTTTGAGATTCAATCACAATCTTTACACATTTAGATCACATTTTAATCACGCCTTCTCCCCCCTCAAAAATAGCATATCGTGATATTTTTTATATCAACTGATTAAGAAAAAAGCTTTTGGAGAGAAAGACAGATTTGTTTTTGCATGAAATCGGAACATTTTTGTTTTTAATGAAATACTCTCCCTCATAACTCGCATATGTGTTGATATAAATAAATGACTAAAAACGTTATTCATATCTTTCGATATCTCTATGTTTTGATAATCACAAAACGAAAACTCATCAAACCAAAGATTATGACATAAACAAGTATTTAGTAGTAAATACTCATCTTTACCATTAAATCACTTAAGGTATGGATAAACAAAGTGTCTAATGTATTACAAGATCAAAGGAACATTTTTGTTAATCACTAGATATTTATAAAATGTCACAAAACATTTTATATCTTTTGTAAAACATTTTTGGAATTAAAAGAATATGTTTTATTCATTACAAATTTGTGAATTCAAATTTTCAACCAAAAATGGCAAATCTAATCCAGAAAAATTCCCCTCACAAAAGGACAAGAAAATCCAACGTTCATGAGGGCGGCCCCCTTAATTATACTAGGCGGCCCCCTTAATCATTAAGGGGACCGCCCCCTAATTAAGGGGACCGGCACGCTCCAGAATAGTATTTTCTGGCCCTATAAATATTGGATCATTCCACATATTTTTCTCACCTTTTTGTACTAAAAACTTTCTGATCTAAACATCCCTCTCCATCCTCTAAAAATCCTTTGATCTTATATACTTTGATCTTTGTTTCAAAGTGATTCAAGCCTCAACACTCAAGTGCAAAGAGAAGAATACTTCTATTAGAAGTATTACAACTTAGTATCATCTTGCTATCTAAGTTGTTTGTTTGTTTCATCTTGTTGATCTTTCATATCTTGGTGAATAAGGTGTATGTATTAGTTTGCTAGATTTAGTTGTAGAATCTAGAAGTGTTGTAATTGTGAAGTGGAGTTTGAAGTGAAGAAATAGTGTTGGATAGTAGTGAAGATAGGATAGAGTGGCAATAGTGACTAGTAGTGAAGAAATTGAAGCTTCTAAGTGGAAAAGACTTGAAGACATTAGTAGACTAAAGTTGTGAAGACTCTAGTGGGTTGAAGGTGCAAAGATATTATTGGTTTGAAGTTGTGAAGACATTGGTGCTTTGAAGTTGTGAAGTAGCAAGACATTGAAGTCGTGAAGTATTTTGTGAAGGCGTGAAGATACTCGTGGTGTGAAGACGTATTGAAGAAGTAAAAGGTGTGAAGAAGTTGTGGTGTGTTATTTGGTGTGAGATTGGTTCTAGCTACGATTAGAACTCGACATCTTGCTTTGTGTCGTTAATTGGTGTAAGCATTTGGTGTGTACGGTTTTCTCCGCCATAAGGAAGGTTATTGACTTAGTGAAGAAAACTCTCGAGTTCGGTGCTCGGGGAGTGGAGTAGGGCAAGGAAGGTGTCCTTGTAGCCGAACCACTATAAATCCTTTGTCTCTCGGTTTGATCTTTCCTAGTCTCATTCTTTACTTATTTACTTACTTGCTTCTCGTACATTATTATTATTGTGTGTTGTGCATATATTGGTTTCACATAAAGATCAAACTAGGTTCCATTCAAAACATTAATTATACATTAGTAAATTAAAAGTATATACAATCATTAAAACACATATACATATATAAATACAAACTTATAATCAAGTGAGATATATGAAATTATAATTTCTATTCAACACTTTAAATAAGTAGTATCTATGTGACATATGTGAATTAATTTATATCTATACTTTAGCTTCAAAGGTTTTTACAAATTATTATCAATTCTTTGAAAGTGAACTTTTATTAAACGAAAAAGACGCAAAACTATTCAACCCCCCCCCCCCCCCCTTCTAGTTTTCCATAATATGTTTTTGAGAATGTTAAACTTTTTAAAGTTTATAGGGAAGGAGTCTTCTCGAAGAAAAATTCTGAAAGAGAAAGAAGTTTGAGATTTGTTGAATTTCGCATCAAGGTTTTTTGAAATACAAAGACTTCTCTTTGTTTAAATAGGAATGCCGCACTGAGGCGTACAAAAGTGTCCATTTTTAGGATAAGTGCACTTTGTTGATGAAAATCATTTTTGCGTAGCACTTTCCTTTCTTTGAAAACTAGAGTTGTGCACTGTAAGGTGTACACAAGTCATTTTGATGATGATCACCGACTTTGATAGATTTTGAAAATCTTTTTGAGAAATCTTGAAAAGGTGGTGCTCAGAATGTAAGAGAATTTTGAAAATCTAATTAATGATTAGATAAACAATCATGGTCTTGAGCTTAAAGATTTTGAAAGTTTTTCAAAAGAAAACTCAAGCCAGATAAGTGTTTGGTTCTCGTTTTAGGATAAGTGCTCGAAAAAATATTTGAAATCTTTGTTTTGATTAAGCACTTTCTTTTCTTTCAAGCGCGGGTCCTGAACTGATGTGTCCAGAAGCCGTCATTTAAGTTCGGGTTTCGTAGTGACGTATACGAAAGCCATTTTGAAGAAAATTTTGAGAAATGACATGTTTTAGAGAACATTTTCGAGAACTCTCGCTCAAGCATCTGTACATATCCGTATCATTTTTGAATGACATTTCTAGAAACGTACAAAATATTGATTTTATAATGTTTTTGGATTTTTGAAATTTTTTAAATTTTTGTATTTTGTTTTTGATGGTTTTTCAAAATTTTTATTTTGTTTTTAAAAAATATATACAAAGAAGAATTGAAGAAAGAAAAATTAAGTTTGAACAAGTAAAAGTGGAGTTAAAAGTGAAACTAGAAAAGGATTTCCATATGCGATGTTTGCGTAAAGTTCTTTTTTACCACATTGGGTGTATAAACTCTCATCATTTTCACAAGTACCTGCATCCACAGAAGAAGAATTTGCATAAATAATAGTGTTAGAAGTACATGTTTCCTCATGTTGAGGGTGTTCACTATCAATGGTTATAGTGGTTTCTACTTCCTGTTGCTGATTGTCACTATTATTTGTCTTGGTGCAGCTATCAAGAATTTTCCCTGTGGGAATCCATCTAAGACCAACTATATTAAAAACTTTTCCCGTGGGAATCCACCTAAGGTAAGATCTAGACGTAGTTTTCTTATCAGATGCAGCGGAAGTCTCAGTTTTTTGACAAACTACATCCTTTAGATATCCACCTATTAGGTTTCTTATCCATTTTCTTGTTGTCAATGGGTGTGTTTATATTTGGTGTCTTAGTGGATTGTGCCTTGACACCTGATTTTCCTTTCTTGAGAAATTGTGCAATACATGCATCGTGGTTAGCTGAAAAAACACATTTTTGACATGTAGGATAGACAAATTGAACATTATTGTTTAACACAACAACTTTAACGTTGTCACTACAGTCTTTTGGAAATTGTTTGTTGTTCGATGAGACTTTGGAATTCTTTATGTTGCATTCTACGTTCCTAGCATTCTCTTTTGTGCTACTACTCTTAGATGCAAGCCAATCCCTAGTATTTTGTTGATTGTTCCTAGGTAATGGTTTACTACTACTAGCAGTGCTTTGGAATCTTGTAGAATTCATCACACTAGGTTTTGCGCCTAAAATTATGTCTTTTCGAAGTTGTGCCTTTTTCCTAGCTTCTTCTAGATGGTGATTTTGGACCAAGTCATTGAAACCAATAGATTCCTTTACAGTTTTTGTGGTCACATTCTGTGTTCTATTCCTAGAAGGGCCAGGTGTAATCACATTTGTGTTACTTTCAACAACAAATTTTTGTTTTTCAACAATCTTTTCAATTTCCTTTTTCTTGGGCAGGGGTTGTGGAGTGACTGGTTTTGTCAAATCCTTTTTCTCATCGACTTTTGCAGCAAACCGGGAAATAGACATTTTTGGTTTTTCAACCATTTTTGAAACATTTGGTTTCTCCGAAGTCGATGGTTTTGCAAACTTAGTATCCACACCCTTCCCTTTTATACTTTCAAGCTGAGTTCTCAGAAGATCATTTTGCTCTTTCATGTCCTTGTAGGCATGCTCATACGACAATTTGTCATACTTGCATTCCTCTGATTTTCGATCAAGTTGTTTAAAAAATGACATGTTTTCTTTTTCAAGTTTTACAAGAGCATTTTCATATTTTGAAACAATTTCAAATGTCTCAGCTCGCAGTCTTTCATCATCCTCAATAGAATAAGATTGTAAAATGATGGACATTATATCAATAGTCATAACAGCTTCGAAGAGAGAATCATTTAGATTTTTCAAAAGTTTGATGTTTTGAAGATTTGCATTAGCTTCCTTTACCAGGGATTTGTGGTCCTTGACAAAGTCAGCTGTTTCTTTAAAAAATGCTTGCTCAAAATGAATTACCCGAGCATTAATCATATTGATCGGAGGAGCGAAGTCTTTTTCAAGAATCTTTTTCAGCTGTAAATGAACTGTGGAATTCCAATTGATCTCATTCAGTCTCATATTAGATTCTAAAACCGTTTGAAGTTGCCCAATTCTGGTTTTAAGATCATCAAGATATCCTCTGGCAACACTTGTGTTAAAAGTGTTGTTTGAAGACATCTGTTCCATGTTTGAAAGCGATTTGGAAGAAACAACTTGTTTAGAAACTAGTTTTGAGAATGATCGTTTTGTGGAAAACACTGATGGTTGTTTTTGTGAAACAAAAGTAATTCCAGAAAGTTTGTTCAGTTTGGTGTAATCAATTGCTTTCAAATCTGGATTCTTTTGTTTCATTTTAGTTATTCTCTCTTCAACAAGTTCCATCATTTGCACAGAATCCCGAACGACGGGAGGATCATGTTTGGTGTAAATAACATTACCATTATACGAAGCACTCTGTTCGTCCTGAGCTTTCTTGAGATTGCAAGGAGTTTTGTTACCAAGAGCCATTTTATGTTTCGTATGGTAAATCGGATTAGTTTGATTAGTAATCATATGCATTGTTTGACTTGACTGACCCGACTTAACCATTAAGTCTTCTGGTTTTGCAATCATGTGTTCTGACTCTATGATTTCGTCCAAAAGTTTATCTTCTTTCTTTGCAAAGTTCTTTTTCAACTCATCCCATTCTTTTTCAAGATTGGCATGAGCTGATTTTTGTTTTGAAAGTTGGTTTGTTAAATCAGAAATTTCTTGTTTCAAAGAATTGATGGTTTTATTTGAACTAATTTCAAGAGTGTCGAATTTGTTTTGCAATTCCCTATCTTTAACAAGTAACTTCTTGGAACCAATTTCAAATTCTGACTCGCGTTTTGTGTCAATTTGAAATTTTTTTTGATTTTCCTTGTATCTCTGCTCAATGGTCAATTTCTCATTCGCGGCCTTAACTTCGCGATTGACCTTTTTGACTTTCTCAATTTCAATGCTGCAATTATTCAATAATGATTCAAAGAAAGCACGGGTTTCCTCATCATTAGTACCATTTTGTGCAACTTGAACTCCATTAGGATCCATATCTGGAGTTTCATAGTTAACATTGCTATTAACTTGTGCCCCCACATATGTATCATAATTAGGTTCAAGTGGCACATAATGTGGCTTCTCATGAGCAAATGGATTAGCATCATTACCATAATGTGGTACCTCATGGAGTGGATCTGAATCATAAGTAGGAGGAAGATCAGAATCACTGCTTGATGCTGTTGCCTGCTGATTTGCCATAAAGTTGTAGGTTTCATTGAGATCTGCTGAATTTTCATTAACTCTTGTTGTAGCTATGAAGTTGTTTTCCTCCGCAGTCAACGACATTCCCGATTCTTCTTTATTGGCTAGCATCAATAAGTACTGGATCTTTTCTACCTTCGTCATTGCATTGTCATTTTTTTTGGGTAAAGGGGAGTAATCCTGCACCCTTGTAAATATATAAACCAAAACGTTTAAGTACAATGGATGTGGGTGAATCCCATATCTCAGCCCGTTACATAGGCAAACTTACATAACAAGATACTTCCTATTATCTAAACAAGAAAACCACACCATTACTCACATGACAATATAAGACATAACGAATAAATTAATTCCTACGACCTTAAAGCCTTGTGCCATAAATGGCATTAAAGGCATCCAAATTCCCCGGAAGATCATAAACCTGGTTCGCATAGTCATCGTAGTCATAGGCATCATTAGCATCTTCAAACTCTTGGCCACCACCAAACAAATTAGCAGACTCATCAAATGGATTAACAACCACCTCATCATCAGAATCCGAAACCACGATCTCTCCCACCTTAGAAAAAGGGTTAACCCTCTTAGTAGAAGAGGTGGGAAGAGAAGAAGAAACACCAGTTGTAAGAGCCACAACCGACTCCTTCTCTTTTAAATCACTCACAAGAGGATCTTGTGAAACACTACCAATTTTAATAGACTCTTTCTCATTAACTTCCATTGTATTACCTGTCTTAGTAGACTCATCCGCAGTAACTTCCATTGTACGACCCACATCCACATCCTTGTTGTTGTCATTAGACGGAATACGAAAGGCATTTGTGTCATCCATATTAAGAGCAGCAAACTGATTAGATGTAGAAATCTTTGTTCCACTCGTACTAGGTTCTGGAGGATACTTTTTGGGTTGATACTAAAACTGCTTACCCACAACAGGTTTAGTAAACCCTCCTTTACCCTGCGTCATAGAACCACCTTGCTTACCCTTCTTTTTATTATTGACAGTCGTGAAACCATCATTAACTGGCTTAGTAGGCTGAACTGGAGGTGCAACAACTTTAAGACAATCAACCAGAGAATGACCAAAGATCTTACAGTTATGACACCGAGGTGGTTTCCATTCGTATTCAACCCGTATCTTCTCAATAGTCGAACGCGAACCATCAAGTAATGGTATCTCAACAGTGAGGCTATCCCGAAGCACCTCATCTGACTTCACTTCAATCATGCATCTAGCAAAACTACTACGACCCCACGATCCCTTACACATTTGGCTTGTAAAAGCATCTAACCTTTTGGGCGTGCCAATCAGTGTGGCAAGAAGACTGAGGCCATCATCAGAAAACATAGCAAGGGGAACATCATGGAATTTAACCCACACCGGGATGTTAGTCAAATCCTCTTTAAGTAGGTTTGTGTTCAAAGTCCATGGTTTAAGAATAATAGGAACATTTCTGATCAACCAAGGACCGTTTTCAAGCACATCATCAACACCTTTCTTCGAATTGAACTTAAAAAAGAAGAACCCCTTAGTATTCATCATTACCTTTTGCACACCAAACTTAGCCTATGCATTGCGGACATAGTAATCAACAACAGGAAAAGCAAGGCGTTGGCCAAGGAAGTAACCGTAGAGAGTATTCTCAAACCTCATGTTCACCTCTTCCACAACTTTCATTGGAACTGAAAGGTCAACATCATCCTTCTTTTTGCTACATTCTAACCTCCGAAAATTAGACACGTGTTTCTGAGATTCATTAGAAGTAGCACCCGTGTAAGAAACCGACTTTAATCCAGTACCATTCGTAGTAACAACCTTGGGAGCAATAGGACCAGAAGTTGCACTCTTATTCATATTCACATTAGGACCAGAATTAGCACACGAAGGAGGAGTACTAGTTAAATTAGCATCATTAGCAACAATCTCACTTTGAATTAGATTCAGGGCATCATCAAAATTCTTATCCGCATTAGCTATCAATTGTTCCACATTAGGCTGTTTAGAGCCATTAGAAGACGAATTAGAATCATGTGTAACCTGAAGCTGCTCCCAATCATCCAACACAACCTTAACATTGTCCATAATGTTGTTATCAGCTCCATGCGAATCATTAACAACATTACCAAGTGAAACCGGCTTCACTTGGTTTGTTAGTTGCTCCATGTTAGCTTCACGAGTTGATTGAGACCCCAATTCGATACCATCATAAGCAGCAGTACTGACAGGAGTCTCATCATTAAGAGGTAATGGAACCCCCTCATCATCCACGAACACAAGCTTACTCTCGACAATTTTTTGTTCCATGTCACGGATCTTTTCATCAACAGAACTCGTGACAGCATCACCAGTAGACCTAGGAGGATAATACGTATCAGCCGTCCCCTTTGTCACACTCTTAGAACACAGAAAACCCTTAGTGCCCATCGAATCACTAGTAGCAGAAGTGCCCACATACTTCGTCACCTTAAGAGATGGGAATTGAGTCTCCATCATTGAAGAAACCAAATTCACACCCCTCGATTCATTGTCTTTTTTCTTTTTCTTTTTCTCACCCCCTCCACCCGAATCCAAGAAACCCTTCATCATTACACGTCAAAACAAAACCTTCAATACTAGAACATCAAAAAATAGCACCAACCCAGTATTGATCCACAATCGCTGCATTGACATTGTAATTATTACCAATATCACTGCGGTGAATTTCAGATGTAGGTTTTTGAATCGAAGTCATAAAACAATCAATCCCATTTTGATTAAGCACATTCTGATTCATAATTTGATCCATTTTATTTCCTACATATT
Organism: Artemisia argyi; assembly: GCA_030686995.1. Taxonomy (NCBI): domain Eukaryota; kingdom Viridiplantae; phylum Streptophyta; class Magnoliopsida; order Asterales; family Asteraceae; genus Artemisia; species Artemisia argyi. The sequence goes on along the minus strand of CM060682.1, from coordinate 209,114,362 downwards.
GTCCTGCATATTGCATCTAATTCCCCATCTGTATACTCGAAGCATATCCTTGCTGATTTCCAATAACTTCAGTCATTTGTCCTTTTTGCCCCATATGTATACTTGGTTGAGCAAACTGCGTAGTGTATGATGAAATCCATTGGTTGTTGTTATGTTGTTGGATGTTTAATGCCTTGAAGAATGAGGCAAAAGCATTTGACAAAGCACTTTTGAAACTATCATGGTGAGTTGCCATTGATTTGAATGTAAATTCGATATAGTGAGATCTACTTTTCCCTCCAAAATTTAATTTGAAAAATTTTCTCTCCTAGAATTTTGAAAATCACTATAAAATGCAATCCTAAGGTTCCAAGAAAAATTTGAGTTTTAAAAATTTCGACGCCAAAATTTTACCAAAAAATTTGAATTTTGACCTAAAAATTTGAATTTCGGGCCAAAATTTTCACCGTTATACCAAAATTTGAATTTCGCGTAAAAATTGAATGTTTAGTTTCCTGTAAAAATTAATTTTTACTCAAATTTTCCCGCCAACGTCACAAATACCCAAAGCAATTACCACTTAAACGTCACAAATACCAAAATAATTGACCAAATAAAATAAAAGAGATGACGAGCAATTATTATCCCCCAAAAAAGATAGAGAACGGAAAAAGTAGGGGCTATGAACTCACCTGAGCTACAACAACACAATTATTATGACGAACACGATTGACATCTAGCAAAGCACAACAACATCAAGAAGGCGGTATAACGATACGGAAGCGGCGCAACCAAAAATAGTAAATTCATCTTAACGTCTAGCTCAAAAGCGTATAAATCTCCATGAGTCGACTACACCCAAGCAATATCCATTCTTAAATCTAATAATCTTTTATCATCCATTTATTACGTTTTTGTACGTTTTCGTCCGTTTTACTTACGTTTTTTTCATTTTCATATGTTTTTGTCCGTTTTTCTTTATGGTTTTCTCACGTTTTTTCCGTTTTCAAACATTTTTCTCCGTTTTCTTATGTTTTTGGCCGTTTTCTCACGTTTTTTCTGTTTTCATACGTTTTTATCCGTTTTTCTCACATTTGTTTATGTTTTTATACGTTTTTGTCCATTTTTCTTACGTTTTTTCCGTTTTCATAAGCTTTTTGTCCGTTTTTTATATGTTTTCTTACGTTTTTCTTTGTTTTTATATATTTTCGTCCATTTTTCTTACATTTTTTTTCCGTTTTTGTCCGTTTTTATATGTATTTGCCCGTTTTCCTACGTTTTCATCTATTTTTATACGTTTTCGTCTAATTTACTTTAATTTTTGTCCGTATGACAGTGAAAAAACGTAAGAGAAACAAACAAAAACGTATGAAAATTAAAAAAAGTAAGAAAAATGGACGAAAACGTATAAAAACGGAGGAAAATACAAGATAACGAAATAAAGCATATAAAAAATGGGACAAAAATGTATGAAAACGTAAAAAACGAGAGAAAAATGGACAAAAACAGAAAAACGGTAAAAAACATAAGAAAAATAGACAAAAACATATGAAAAAGGAAAAAACGTGAGAAAAGCATAGGAAAAACGGACAAAACGTAAGAAAAACGGACAAAAACGTGAGAAAATGAACAAAAACATATGAAAAAAGAAAAAAAAAACGTAAGAAAAACGGACAAAAATGAATAAGGATGGATGAAAACGTAAGAAAACAGGCGAAAACGTATAAAAACGGATGAAAAAAATAAAATAAAATAAAATAAAAATAAAAAACAACAACAAAAGAAAAACGGACGAAAACGTAAGGAAACGAGAGAAAACGGATAAAAAACGGACTAAAACGTATAAAAATGGGAAAAAACGTATAAAAACAAAAAAAAAGTAAGAAAAATGAGCAAAAACGTATGTAAACGGAAAAAATGTAAGTAAAACGGACAAAAAAGTAAGAAAAACGGACAAAACATATGAAAACAAAAAAAATATATAAGAAAAAATGGACAAAAATGTATGCAAAAGGAAAAAACGTGAGAAAAACACAAGAAAAACAGACAAAAACGTATGAGAACGTAAAAAACATAAGAAAAACGGACAAAAACGTATGAGAATGAAAAAAACGTAAGAAGAATGGACAAAAACGTAAAAAAACGAAAAACAAGCGTAAGTAAAACGGAAAAATACGTAAGAAAAATGGAAAAAAAAACGTAAGTAAAACGGATAAAAACGTAAGAAAAACGGACGAAAACGTAAAAGAAATAGACGGAAACGTATAAACAAATAATACTAATATTAGTAGTTAAATAAATAAATTAAAAAAAGATTAGGACTAAATTTGTAAAATCTGGTGAAACACAAGGATCATTTGTGTAAGAAACTGAAAAGTAATATTGGACAAGGGTATTTTAGTCATTTGATGTAAGCTAGAGACGATTTTTGCCCCAAAAATTTCCCATAGGGAAACATCTAGAACGAAACTTGCAATTTCGCCAAACTTTAGGGACTATTTTTTCAAATTACTCAAAAAAAAATCTAATACTATTATGGTACAAAATGCTGATGTGGACAATAGAAATGTTCTCAACTCATTATTGTTGTTGACATTCTCAACTACTTCCACTTTGAGCAAAAATGAATCTGCCATTTAAAAATAGCAATTGCTAAAGCATAATATCTCTTGTCACTTGGTTTCAACACGCCTCTTGCCATCTTCTATAAATATAAAAAGAGCATTGCCTTATCTTCATACATAATTCACCTACTCATCTTTTTACCCACACAGTTATACAACATGTATTATGCACTAACTCTCTCTCTAAATGTATACCATTGATCTTTCCACTTGTTACAATCTTGCGAGTAAAAAAATTTGTAAGCACAAATAGTAGAAATAAATATCATTTCTCACATAAAAAATACATTAATTTAATTTCTACCGAACGAACCAAACCTCTCTTTAGGTTTTTGGGTTTACACATCTAATTTTTTCTAATTTTATTATTCTATTTTTTAATTCTAAAACTACGAAATAAACGGAACAAAAATAGAAGGTGATATGAAAAAGAAAAATAATATTACTACTAGTCAAATGATTACACATCCACACCTCTTACGAAGAGTTATAAAGGGTATCTATAGGCTCGTTACAACAATACTTTACCACTTAAACAATATTTGTGCACACGACCATGTTACGTGTTCCCGGACTTGCAACCCGACTCTTCCGTGTTCCTTCACTGTTTCCATAACTTCAAAACTTCCATTGTATCTATAAGCTCAGTCCAACAAATGCTCGGTCCATATATCTCTCTCCAACTTCTGCTGACGAGGGCAGGCTTAGTTTCTTGTGGTCCAAATTCTTATCTGGTGTGTTGTCATATGTGCTCAACAGCAGACAATATATGTGGTTACAATTGCACGCCTGATATTTCTTGATCCACAGCTCAGACTTCGTTCATATGATGAGTGGGACCAAGTAACATAACTGTACTCTTTGTTGGCAGGAAAGGAGTGGGCTTAGGCCAATCCAGTGCACATTTAGTTACTAGATAAGTTTATTATGTTGTTCATTCATCAAGATACGCTACATTGTAATCTCTTCACAATTAGTTACATGATAAGTTATTATGTTGTTTATTAATCACGATACGCTTAGATTGTAATCTACTTCCACCCTGACTCCAATAACTAGATGACCTAGTTTTACTAGAATTTAATTATGTTCTCCTTGTTCACATGCAAACTGAGATCAGAGAATAGATGCCCTTTTACTTTAGTCTTCAATTTTTAAGATTGTTCACGGCTCTTGATAAAATATTAACTTGCACTAGTTCTTCTATAGAACAGCCAAGTTAGATGCTATCTTGTGGTGGGTAATTATTTGTGATTATATGTAACATTGTATTGGCAGCAAAAAAAATTTCAAGTTATATGTAACAGGCAGCAAAAGAATTTGTTGACCGTACGTTATTTCTGTTAATGCAGACACAGTTGATGATGAAGAGGTATGCTTTCACTTGATTTCTCTGCGTAAAAGCTCTTGAGGTACATCTCATAATTTAAGGGTATTCGGGATTGCTAATTTTTTCTTTTCATGATCCTGTAGTAAGTACTTGCAAAACTTCTTAAAAGATAAGAACTACACAAAATTGGATATGCTTGTTTTGTCAAAACTGCATTGATACTCGAAAAATAATGACATGTTACGTAAATATAAATAAAACGTTGTAGGTTGATCATGAAGGAATAAGATGGTTCTAAAACAAGCACATTAAATTAAGCAGTTCCCTACATCCTTATTAGAAACTGTTCTGAAAACTAACAGAAGCTGTTTTTCGTATAATCGTAACTTTTTCTGTAAAAAAATCAGCAATCACAGAAACCCCCTTTGTATACATTGAGCTACATACTAAAATGAAATGTTACCCTTATATAACTATTGATCGTTTGTTGATTCATGATTCGGGATTTACTGGCACTGCCGGCGATATACTAGCAGACTACTGTAACAATATACATAAGCTCCAATGGACTTGCCTGATTGGAGACTAGATGCAGAAATAATATACGGCCTGCTATACCTTAAAGGTGTAGATGGCACTGCAATGAGCACGTAAGTTATATTAGTGTGCATCAGTAACGTATTACAACTACTTTTATATGTTCAAGTCCTATAGGCAAATGGTTGAAACCATGGTTACGCGCATAGCCCCGGGGACTGCATTGTGTACAAGGCAACTTCAATACCACACTTCATTTTTAGCTTGCTGCATTGCTGTGTTAGATAAAAACATTAGAAGATTATATGAAATATGAGAAAATCAAAATTATATCACTCAGACATTCCTGGTCATAATGGTAAGGGTTCACCAAAATGATGGTGATAATATACTGTTGATGAGGACGTGGAGGTTAATTGATCTGGTTAATTGCAAGGTCGTTAAGATGAGACACACTTTGGTGGTATTCGTGTGCATCAAAGACCATATACCCCCTCTATCCTGTTGAAAAGTACAGCAATTTTAATAAACTTGAACAAACATTATACGAGTATCATAATCTTGCTCTATATTTTGTTAATAGGAAAAGAAGTTGAATGAAGATAAGGAAGAATTGGAAAAGCAGGCAAGTTCTTTACTTGGTTTTTAACAAGAGTGCAATCATATTCTTTTTAACAGGGTGTCTAGGATAGCTTAAAATTTCACCTTATCAGCTTATAGCATTTCTAAATAAATAAATAAATATGCACTTTCGATTTTATGGAAAGACCTCACACCTATCTGCTTATTTCAGGATGAACCAAGCACCTCTCCATAAACACCATTGAAGGTGCTTATCTGCTTATTTGCTTACTAACAAGCATGTTTCTCAAATAAACAATCCTGGAGACCCCCTAAAAATGCTTAATCAGTCTAACTGCTTAGCATGCTTAATATCAATCCCGAATCCGACCCTTCAGAGAATGCTTAATCAGTCTAACTGCTTAGCATGCTTAATATCATTTAAAATTTTGTAAACATATCTTATTTAAGCCATCCTTCAAAGTTGCTTTTTTCTTTTTTTTCTTTTTCTTTTTATTTTTTATTATTTTTATTTATTTATTTATTTTTATTTTTTTTGTAGATTTTAAACTAAAATGAATCTATATGCTAAATCCTACTACAGTACTACTTACCATTTTCAATACCATTTATAATCTTGAAAACATAGAAAATCTAGCATTTTTCTTTAGATTCTGCTTTCCTGTATATCTATACATATGTCTCATCTCATTTTGTTTTTTCATTTTTAAGTTTCAAAAGTTTAGATCTAGCTTTTTATGCCTAGATGCTGTATAAATTTTAGCTATAATGCAAAATTAGTCAAGTACAAAACTGAGTTAGATGCATGGACTTACAGATTGCATCAGCAAGGCAGAATAATGATGCAGTTGATGATGGTGGTGGAGGTCTCAACAACCTTGCAACTAACCAGACAAATTCACCCCAACATCTTGTTACACTCCCTCTTTTCAATGGCTAGATCTGCTCCAGAAGAACACATTTCTACCTTAAAACAAGAAGCTGAAGCTAGCTACAAAGTAAGCAGCCAATAAACCAGTGCAAAGATACTGGTCTATTGGATTTTTTTTTTTACTGATTCTTATGAGCTTCTACACTAACTTTGATATTTTATAAATATAAGTTCATTATTTGTAGTAATATCAAATACAGATTTGATATTCTTTTTGCATTTAAAGATATTTTTTTTGGTAGTGAATATGACCCAAGAGGAGGTATCCTCTTGTGTTTGTGTGTTTTATGAGTGAGATGAGGGGTTATTTATGCTAATGTAATAATAATATGCTTCACCACTAAAACAAAGCTGTTTGGAGTATAAAGTTTTTACTCTATTTCTATTGGTTAAATCTAAGCTGTACGATCAGAGCTTGGCTATATATATTTGCTACCCAAGTGGATTATATTGTTTGCATGATTTCTTTTTGGGTTACATGATAAACATCACATGTGTCATGTGTATCCATATGTCAATATGTAAAATATCTTTTTTAGCAAGTTGCATATATTTGAAAGTTACACGACTCTTTTATTAGCAGACCTTTTCTTTTCTATCAATATTGTAGTTTTTACGTGGACGTTTATTTTACATATAAATGTACAGTAAAATCTTTATAAATTAATACTCGATAAATTAATAACTTCGATAAAATTAATAATTTGTTCGGTCTCAACTTGGGACCAGTACAAATTTAAACGACAATCGATAAAATAATAAGATAATAATTTTTTTGAAACCCTAGTGTATATATATTGGTCCCAACGAAACTATAAATTAATAATAACTAAAAAATTCCACAATTTCTTCAATGTCTTGAACCTCGTAACATTCATTAGTATACATTTATTAATTTCTTCAATAACTTTAATTCATAAATTGTTAATTGAAACTTGTTTTTCTAATTTATTTTTCATCTCTATCTAGTATACATTGTAACTAATATATTAGATTTGGAAATTCAAAGGTCATACAAAAAACCTTTTTAAATTAATAAATTATTAATTTATCGATATAATAATATCTTGCTAAATTATTAAAATATTCCGTTTCCAACATCATTAATTTATAGAGGTTTTACTGTACGCTTATATTTACGTTGCAGCTTACACATGTTTTGTAGAACCAACTAGGCTAGCTCAGTTGGCCACCAAAGTTTCCTTAATGTGCCATAGGGAGAGGATGTTTGGCTAGGGGAGGTCTCAAGTTCGAGTCTCACTTAGGACTTTTACCCCTTTAGGCGATAAAGGAGTAGCAAGCGGGTCTCAGGATCAGCATACTGCCCAATTGGATATCACTGCTAGACCTGAACCACTAACAACAAGCAAGCCATTCAAAAAAAAATCATGATAGTAAATCCGCCACAACACATAAAATATGATGTTAAAATTGATAATTCATTTCGGGTGAGAGAATAAGCAATAAGAAATTTAGAATGAATTATAATATAAATGTTGATCCTCACACTAATATGAACTTGAATTTAATGAGACAATTCATTTTTCAGATCTAGTGATTACCGGACAAGTTTAGTGACTTAAGTAAGTGACTAAATCATACATACGCTGCTAGTGCTCCAATTTACAATGTGTGTCCCAACTGTAAAACCAATGGTTTGTACTTGGTAGTAAATCTATGGCACATCTACAGCAAGATAGACTAATCAATTCTAAATAAAGGCCATCTAATGAATAGATAAAATAGAGCAAGAAAATTAAGATGATCTAATCGAGGTAATAAAGACCCCATAATAGTCTCCTAATGAGACATAATGATATAATATAATATCTAGTAGAGTGTGGAATCAAAAAGAACTGAAATGACGTCGATAATACTATAGTATTCAATAATGTACATAATAAATATTGTGTAAATAATGTGAGGATCTTGAATACCTGTAAGAAGTGTAGATGTATAAATAAATGGCCAAAGAAAGAAAATACGCAAGTAACTACCGAAATGTTGAACGCATGAATTCTGGGAATATAGAACGCATGAATCACATGTTATGATTTAAAATTCTCGAGAAAAATAATTAAACAAATCACTGCTATGGAGTAAAGGATGTATTTCAATATCTTCAAAGTACAAAAGATATGGGTTTTTATTCACTAACCCTTAAAAACAAGTTTAGTTGCTTTTCAGATGCAGTGTCTCTTTACAATGGTTAGTCTCAAATTTTATATGCACTCACGAGTGACGATAGTGCAATTTCATGGTGTTCGTAAAAGCGAACAATCGCGGATAGTTCATCCAACTATACATAAATTGAGTTGTAACATGTTGTGTATTATGTGTTGTGTGCTATGTGTTTACAAGGTATTAGTGAATAAAAACCCATATTTCACTTAGCTTGGATTCAAAGTAAGTAATTTGACGTTAACAAGGTATTATATTGAGTTGTAAGATATTGTGTATTATGTGTTGTGTGCTATGTGTTTACATTTAGATGGTATATTATTCTTAATATTAATGGCTACTACATGTTTATATGTTTAAATAATACATAGTGAATGTAGTTGTGGCTGGTCTTTATAAATATAAGTTAACATCTGATGTTTTCAACGAGTTTTGGGACAATCATGATGATGTGTACATTATCCATTAAGTTGACTACACATTAGATTCGCGTCAACAAGTTTTGGGAGCAACAAGACTATGGGGATCATATTGTTTTATTTTCTCTCTACGGTCTACTTGGGAATTTGTTATTCCTCCTCTCCATGAGCTCGTAAGTCTTATTGAGTTAAATCAATTAAAGACACAAGGTACGTTTTCTCTTTAAATTTATAGCTCAAACTCACATAATTGTTAATTATAAATCCTTGCGGTAATATAGTTACTTGTATAGCTAGTAATGCGTACATGCCCATGCTTATATGAACCCATCTTAGTCAGCTCCCCCTAGGAATTTAAATAAAAATCTTCTATGATCTCTTTTTGTAAAACTCATAGGAATATAGTAAAATAAGCTAAGAAAATTAACTAAAAAGGTATAAATATGTCAGATGCATTAACATAGGTATTATAGATGGTCTCTCGTATTATTTTTAACACGCTCATATCAATACATATAGATAGTAGTCACCACTTCGTTTATGATAATAGTGACATATCTTCTTAGAAAAGTCACATTGGACACTAACATTGCATGCATATAGATATATGCTTCACCTTAATCTCTTATGTATGAAATCATGAGTCATTAAGGCATTGGGTCAAAAATAAATGGCACATTCATTGCCTAAAAATTTAAAATTTTCGTAATAAGCAAAAATTTCATGATTTGCGAAAAGTCACTCTCGGATTCTATTTTACATCAAACCAAATATTGGCTTAAGTTTATTTCTTCTTCATTACATTTTCCTTTTGCATAAACATACTTTTTAGAAAAACCCCAATCTATTTTATTTTAATTTTACTTCTCCCACATCTAGTAAACTCATTTAATCAACTAGCTTGCATTGTTGTATAATGCTAAAAACTTTTTTTTTTGCATGAAATCTTACAAGAGTTGTGATATATAACTCAATATATACTTGTGACATTCATAGATTAAGTATAACCAAATCAATGAGGCGATGGATTATTTTCTTAGATTTATTTTTTATTTTGCATCTAGAGGTCAAAACATTCACCACACCACACTTTTTTGCATATAGGTACTCACTAGGATCCTATAAATTAATTTGTCTCAAATGCTCACATATATATTTGTCAAGAAAATACTTATTATCTTTTCTTGCATTTTGCTCTTTAACTTTGCTTAAATGATTATATGGTTTAAATTTGACATTATTTGTCAACTTGATTTATATGTTTTCTCACTTTATTACATTGCTTATTTGCTTGATTTGAAAACACTTGCTTGCTTAATCCTTTGGATATACATATTGCATGCTAGATTAAATTACGTGTTTGCTTTATCTTTTTGAGTAAAATGCCTTGCATGATTATCAACATATTGCTTAATCTTTTTGTGCAAAATGCTTTGCATGAACATCAACATCCTTGCTTTGTTAATATATGTTGTATGCTAGATTAAATTATTTGTTTGCTTAAATACCCTTAAGTTAAATGCTTTGAATACATTTATATTAGTTTATTACATGATAAATTGACTCAAAGAATGGGACTTGCTTGAAACTAAACTCAAAAACACAACATTTTCTAAAACTTTCTTTCAAAAACCCTTTTCTGGTAATCTGGGAACCTCTAGATGGGCGCCCCCCCCCCCCCCCCCCCCCCTTATTTATTAAGGAAACCGGCCCCTATTTAAGGGGACTGAGCATCTGATGGTCAGGTTTACATAATCTTTTCTGCCTTTTTAGCCTATTTCATCCTACACTTCTCAAAATTCACAAACATATTTTGTCCAAAACCTTTCACCAAAATTTACATTCCTTGATCACATAATCACCACACTATAAATACCTCTTTTCATCACAAATCTCAAATCATCCCATCATGTCTTCTCCTAATTACCCAAGATCTAAGCCTTCAAGGGTTGGAAAGATCTCTGTCAAACCCGTTTGGAGGAGAAAGCTTGACACTTGTCAAAAATCCACTTCAATTAATGATGTTGTCTCCGACCAACCAACACTTAAACCTCAAACTTACCCAAATGAAAACTCTCATTTACCTCATCAAGACAACCTCATAATCACCCTCACTACCAAAATCCTACACTCATCTCACTCACTTCCATCAAATGACCCTTTTAAGAAACATACTCAATCTCAAAACAAGAATCCTAATCTCATCATCAATCCATCACATCTTGTTCCATCCAAAACACCCTTCACTCATGGAACATCATATTCCTCCATACCTCCATCCTTATCCATAAATGATTACTCACTCTCACAAATATCCCTACCACCAAAAGCATCATCATCACATCCTACAAATTCACACACCATAACAAATGACAATCCAACTCCTCCACCATCACCTTCTTCCGAACACTTGAAGTTCATTGAAGAACTCAAGGAAGCTCATGAGCTTAGTGCTCTTCTTGCTTTACACCTTGCTCAATGCAATTTGGATCAACAACCTTCCTCCACCCACTCCCCACCAACCAACAACTTGATCCAAATTGAAAACCATGTCAACAATTGTCCTTGTTGCATCTTTCTCCAAAAACAAACCATTGTACTCAATGAACACTTCACTTGGATTTATTATCTCCTCACTAGGTCTTCTCCAACACCCTCACTTACACAACACTCCAACCCTCAATCAAACCCTTCCGCTCCAAACTTACCACCACCAAACACTCCAAACTCTCCAAACACCATTGCCTTAAAAATCTACCCCCACTAATTCAACATCCATACCGTTAACCATTTTCATTTCTACCATATCATCATCAACCCTCTAACCATTTTATATGCTTATATTTTTCGCTTTTCAAATAAAACCAACCAAGCTTTTGTGTTGCAAGCAAGTCTCATGGCTCCCTTTGGCAATTTAGGAATGTTCTACTCTAATTGTTTTGTGTTTCAAAGTGTTGTAGCAATGATAATGTGTTTTACATAATCATCTTAATTAATGAAAGTATTGTTATGTGTTTTTATTAATCTTGCTTCGATCTTTCTATTGCTATGTATGCTTGTTCTTGGTTCTTTGTTTTTGCTCTTAACATATTTTGTAGCAAGCAATTTCATAGCTCGATTCCTTGGTGCCCTCGAACGAGGGGGAGTACACATTAAGGGGGAGCTTTATCCCGTCTAATTTTACGCATAAACTCACTAAATACTTGTCTAAAACTAAATTTTGGTTTAATGAGTTTAGATTTTGTAATCATCAAAAAGGGGGAGATTGTTGATATAAATAATGCCTAAAAACATTATTAATACTTTTCGATATCTCTACGTTTTGATAATCACAATATGTAAAATAATTAATCGCAAATATTAGTACGTAAACAAGTATTTATTTGTTAATATACATTTCTACAACTCAATCACTTAAGGTATGAATAAACAAAATTCCTAATGCATTTTATGATCAAAGAAACATTTTCTTAAACACTAGATTTTTTATAAAATGTCACAAAACATTTTATATCTTTTACAAAATCATTTTTGGAAATAAAGAAATAAGTTTAATATAAAATAAATATATGAATTCAAATTTTCAACCAAAAATGGTAAAAATGTTTCAGAAAAACCTTCCACAAAAAAAGACAAAGCTGGGCAACGGATATAAGGGGTGGCCTCCTTAATTCACTAGGCGGCCCCCTTATTAATTAAGGGGACCGGCCCCAAATTAAGGGGGCCGGCCACGCTCCAGCTGTCCCCAGCTTTGCCTATAAATATTGGTTCATTCATGGATTTTTTTCTTACCTTTTGCACTCCAAACTTTCTGATATAATCCTCCATTTCCATTCTCTTAAATCCTTTGATCGTATAATCATAAGTTTTTGTTTCCAAGTGATTCAAGCTTCAACCATTCAAGTGCAAGAGAAGAATACCTCTAACCTTCAAGGTTAGAAGTATTACAACTTTGTGTGATCCTCCCACTCAAGTTGTTGGTGAATCATCCTTTGTAATTCATTCATTCATTTGTGTATAAGTTGTGTATAAGTGTAAACATAAGTGATTAGATTAGGTTGGTGTACATGAAGTAGTAAAGGTGTGTAAGCATATGAGCTTAGAAGAAGAAGTGTAAAGAAGTAGTGGCTAGCATAGAAGAAGGTTTGTATAGGTGTAGATTAGTTGTGGTGTAAATTTGTAGTGGGACGAAGTAGAAGTTATCAAGTAGCAAAGAAGTTGTTGTTGGGAATTCTGCTAAGAGAGAATTCTGCTGAAGAATCTACTGATGAATTCTACTGAAGAGACAGATTCTGCTGACCAGAGTGTTTCTGCTGAAGTCTAGTTTCAGCATTATTAGTTACTACGGATATAGTTATTCCGTGTTTTATGTAATATAGTTAGGATATGCGTGAGTTTATTTAGGAAGTGATAATGCATATCTTTTAGAAGTTTTAGAATATACGTTTCTTGTGAAACGGTTTAGGGTTCCTTGTGTATAAAAGGAACACATGATTATGTATTGAGATATGTTTTTTGAGAAAAACACTTTCATTGTTATTGAAAAGATCCATAGAGGATCAATTGTTCTTAGTATTAAAACTTGTGTTTGTTTCTGCTTTAAAATACAAGTTATAGAGATTATCTATTAGTGTGTTAGTGATTAGATTAACATAACTAACGATCCCGAGTGCTCAAAAGATCTATCAAGGTCTTTAGTCTCAACAAGTGGTATCAGAGCCTCGAGAGAGTCTCTGTCATACTAAGAAACACCAATCTTACACCCTCTCAATAAAAAACAACTAAACACAATGCCTGGATCAGATGATGAAGCTGATACAACTCAGAACATTAACACCACTTCTCTCCAACAACTCAATCTCTCAAACAGTAATGCCAAATTCCCATACCTTAAGAATGCTGAGGATTGTGAATTGTGGTCCATGAAGATGCAAAACTGGATCACAAACAATGACTGGAACCTTTGGGAAGTTGTTCGTAAGGGCAACAGCTTAAAGAGACATGTCAAAGATGCCGATGGGATTGTGACTATTGTAGGTCCCAAAACTGCTGAAGAAGTTCTTGCCGTGCAGAGGGAGAATAAAGTCAGAACAATTCTTCTTCAGGCTATACCAGATGACCACATGGGTGACTTCCACTTCATGGAAGATGCCAAGGACATTTGGATCGCCATTAAGGCTAGATTTGGTGGGAATGAGGAGTCAAGAAGGATGAAGAAGTCAATGCTGAAGCAACAGTTTCAAGAGTTTCAGATATCTGAGGAAGAAGGAATCCACAAAGGTTATGACAGGTTCCACAGGATCTTGAGTCAACTTAATCAGTTGAAGGCTAGGCCGGATAATGAGGACTGCAATGCTAAGTTTCTAAGATCTTTGCCACCATCCTGGTTGCAAGTCAGCATTGCTCTCAAAACCAAGGGTGGATTGGACATGATCTCTTTTGGTGACCTCTACAACAAGCTTAAATCTCTTGAGACTGATGTTAGAAGTCCCATTCGTCCATCCACTCACTCAGCCTTTGTTAGCACCAAATCCAATCCGGTGCATCATGCCTCAAGTTCTTACACCTCAGGAGCATCTTCTCAAACCCAAACTAAACCAACTCCTAAATCAAAATCCAGTGGTGTAATGGAAGATATTATTCACTCCCTTGTTGCTGAATATGAACATTAGCAAATTCTAGCTTATGAGGATTTTGAACAGGTGGATCCATTGGAGATGGTGGAGATACACTTGAAATGACAGTTAGCAATGATTTCTATGAACATCAAAAGGTTTGAGAATAAGTCTGGGAGAAAGTTTGGTTTTAATGGAAGAGATGCAGCAAGATTTGACAGAAGGAAGGTTAAGTGCTACACTTGTGGTCAGATGGGCCACTTTTTAAGAGAATGCAAGGAAAGAAAGTCTGGTGATGAAGTTAGATATGGCTCATATCTATTGGAATCAGGGACTTCTAAAGCTGCACCTTCCAAAGCTTTGGTGACTATGGATAGTCAGATTGATTGGACTGTTCATGAACCTCCTGAAGAGGAAGCTTCTACTTCTGAACAAGTGAATATGCTGGCATACTCCCCCTCAGAGGATAAGAAGGAGCAAGTTTCCTTGATGGGCATCTCTAAGGTACACAATTGTGTTTTTGGCTGTAGTGTAAGATATAATGAACTAAAACAAGAATATGATGAATTGAAACCTAAATACAATGAGTGTTATGTAGAAGTTGGGGCCTATAAAAAGGCTTTAAAAACTTTAGAAAAATAGAAGGTTTGGTTTCAAAAGAATCAACTTAAATATGATGAAAAGATAAGAGTTTTAGAAAGTGATTTAGAATGTACAAAGATAGATTTAAGACGTACTGAAAAAGAAAAATCTGATGTAGAAAAAGAAAAACAAGAATTACAAGTAAAGTTAGACAAAGAAGTGGCTGGTCGTATGAAGTAGCAAGAAGGGGCCTCTCATTTAAATAAATTGATTGATAGTGGTCAATCTGTTAGGTCTAGAAAAGCATTAGGGTTTGATAAATATATAGATCCTGAGGAATTAACTTACCCTGATATATCCAGTGTTTTTGACCCTGAACCTCTCCTAGAATTTCAAAAACTTGTAAAATATGTTAAGGAAGGGGGATTGAATGCTGTACCTAGACCTATTAGAGGAGAATACATGCCTAGAGACCTGTCCATACCTGTTGACTTTGATGGATCACACCATCTTTAAAAAGTCAAGTGACTTGCCAGACCCTGTTTCTAAATTTGTTGACTTTGTCTCTTGTTGTGACAGTGACAAGTCTTATGACCAAGGGTCTACTTCATATGCCAGTTATGATTCAAGTGAGAAGTTAGACCTTCCCAAGACCACACCAAAGACATCACCCAAGACTCCCCACAAGCCTGTTAGAGTTACTGCAGATTCCAAGACAGTTTCTTCTGAAGACTTGTTTTTTAATTGTTTGCAAAGCAATGTTTCTAATTCTGTTAAAAACAATTCTGTTAATGTTTGTGGTTTGAATGCTTTTTCATGTTATGGAACATCTTTCACTTTGAATAAATCTTCTAAAAGAAGAAATGTTTTGTGTGTGAAAGTAAATTTCATTTGATTAAGGATTGTACTTTTCATGAGCAAAGAATGGGTGGATGTGTTAGTCAAAGAAAACCTGGGC
Source organism: Artemisia argyi (assembly GCA_030686995.1). Classification (NCBI taxonomy): domain Eukaryota; kingdom Viridiplantae; phylum Streptophyta; class Magnoliopsida; order Asterales; family Asteraceae; genus Artemisia; species Artemisia argyi. The sequence goes on along the minus strand of CM060682.1, from coordinate 209,098,624 downwards.
AAATGTGGAAGAATATTAATGACATACCATCTTTTGTTCCAAACCAGCAGAAACACAATTCTGCTGAAAAACACACTTCATGGAGAAGAACTGGTTCTAGACATTGTGTGAGACCCACTAGTTATTTCTTTTATAATGGTTATTGGCCTAGACAGTTTGACTCTATGTATGTTGGTGGATGGTATTGGGATACTGCTGTGAAGCCCTCAGCAGGTTGTTCTTGGACAAAGAAGGGACCTAATTTGCAATACAGGCCCAAGAACAATAGTGGATCTAAAACATCTACATGGCCTACCTCTTATGATCCACAAGGCAGGCTCAAGTCAGCAATGACTTGAGTCTCCATTGTGTACTAACTCTTGTATATGTTTTTTTTGTTATTGTAGGATCATCCCTTGAAGAGTACTGAAGTAGGAATAGGTGATAGTGGTTGTTCCAGAAGTATGTCAGGGAACAAGGACAAGATGCATGACTTTGTGCCTATAGAAGGAGGAGGCAATGTGACTTTTGGTGGTGGAGATGGCAAAATCACAAGGAAATGCACAATCAAAACACCTCTGTTAGATTTTGAGAATGTTTATTATGTGAAGGAACTTGAGCACTTTAACCTGTTCTCTGTATCACAAATATGTGACACCAAGAACAAAGTTTTCTTCTCTGAGGATGAATGTCTTGTGCTCTCCAAGGACTTCAAACTTCCATAAGATACAACTATTTTGCTACGAGTTCCTAGAACCTTCAACTTGTACACATTCAATCTGAATGATGTTAAGCCAGAAGGTGATCTGACATGTTTGGTGGCTAAAGCTTCCCAGGATGAATCTACTAAATGGCACAGGAGAATGGCTCATGTGAACTACAAGACCATCAACAAGTTGTCTAAACTTGGTCTTGTTCAGGGTCTTCCTTCAAAAGTCTTCACCAATGAACACAATTGTGTTGCTTGAAACAAAGGAAAGCAGTACAGAGCCTCTTACAAAGCCATAACAGCTGTGAGCACCATCTCAGAACCTCTTCAGTTCTTGCACATGGATCTCTTTGGTCCAACTCCTATCAGAAGTATTGATCATAAGTACTTCTGCCTGGTTATCACTGATGATTATAGCAGGTTTTGCTGGGTATTCTTTTTGAAAACTAAAGATGAAACAACTCCTATTTTGAAAGAATTTATTACCCTTGTTGAAAACCAGCTAAATAAAAAGGTTAAAGGAATTAGGTGTGATAATGGGACAAAATTCAAAAATGTTGCATTCATAGAATTCTGTAAGTCTAAAGGGATAAAAAGGGACTATAGCACTCCAAGAACCCCAAAACAAAATGGGATTGCTGAAAGGAAAAATAGGACCTTAATAGAGGCAGCAAGATCCATGCTTGCAGACTCTAAGTTACCTACTATGTTTTGGACTGAAGCAGTAAGTACTGCTTGCTATGTCCTGAACAGGGTATCCATCACTATACCACATGTCAAGACACCTTATGAACTTCTCACTGGGAAAGTTCCAGACATTCATTACTTTAAACCTTTTGGTTGCAAAGTGACCATTTTGATTACTGCTGATACACTGGGAAAGTTTGATGGGAAAGCTGATGAGGGATATGTAGTGGGTTATTCAGCTCATAGCAAGGCCTATAGGGTTTACAACTTGAATGCCAAAAGGATAGAGGAGACCCTTAACCTAAGATTTCTAGAAGATCAGCCTAATACTCAAGGACAAGGTCATTCTTGGTATTTTGACCTAGATTATTTGACTGATTATTTGGGGTACACTAGACATGTTTCTAATCCAAATGCAGGTACCAAAGATACAAGTTCTAACCCTGCAGGTTCCATGGATGATGACTCAGAGAGTGACTCTGAGAAAGATGAACAAACCATTGTTGTACCTTCTTTTCCACCTAACCATTTTGTAGGTAATCATTCTGCTGCTGAACAAGAAGATGAGTCACATTATGCAGAGGATCTTGCTAGACTTAAGAAGCAAGAACATGCAGCCACTCAGGAAGCTAAGAGACTCAGTGAAAAGTTTACACAAGAAACTGATGCCTTACTTCAACAATCAGCACAAGCAGTCAGTGGAAACAAGGATGCTGCTGATAGTTCTACTGAAGGCTCTCCTGTTCCTGCTAATGAGATCAACGCTGTTGATAGTCCTGCTGCACAATCTCCCATTTCTACTGAAGTGTCTACAGACTTTGAGAAGCCTTTTACAAGATTTCCAAGTCCTTCTGATCTTAGTAATTATCAACCCAGGCCTGGTATCTTTAACTCAGCTTCCTATGATACTGGGTTTGGACCCACTGTCAACAACCTTGATGCCACAATCAATGTCAACCCCACAGCAACAAAAAGGATCAATAATGCTCATCCCCTATCAAAGATTATTGGATATCCTCAAGCACCTGTTAGAACAAGAAGTACTGTGAAGAATACTAAATATGGTGAAGTTGCTTTCATTTCGTATGTCTACAATCAACAAAGGGACAATCATACAGACTTCAACCATTGTCTGTTTGCTTGCTTCCTTTCTCAGATAGAGCCAACCAGTGTTCCTCAAGCCCTTGCTGATTCAAGTTGGCTTGAAGCAATGCAAGAAGAGATGCTGCAATTTAAGAATCAGCAGGTTTGGATATTGGTCCCTCTCCCTGATGGTAAATATGCCATTGGGACAAAATGGATTTTGAAGAATAAAAGAGATACAAGGGGTATTGTGGTGAAAAATAAAGCAAGGTTAGTGGCTCAGGGGTTTAGGCAAGAGGAAGGCATAGACTATGATGAAGTCTTTGCACCAGTGGCCAGAGTTGAAGCAATCAGGATATTCTTGGCCTATGCATCATATATGGGCTTTATGGTATATCAGATAGATGTAAAAGGTGCTTTTCTGTATGGTGAGATTGAAGAGGAGGTTTATGTGACTCAACCTAAGGGTTTTGAAGACCCTGATCATCCTGACTATGTTTATAAGGTTGTGAAAGCTCTCTATGGACTACATCAGGCACCTAGAGCTTGGCATGCTAGGCTTTCTGCATTTCTGCTGAAGCATGGTTACACAAGAGGTGCTATTGACAAGACTCTCTTCCTTAAGAAAGACTCCAGGGATATCATTCTTGTGCAGGTTTATGTGGACGAAATCATATTTGGTTCCACAAAAGAAGAATGGTGTAGAGAGTTTGAGGATTTGATGAAGGGAGAATTTCAAATGAGTGCCATGGGGAGCTCACTTTCTTTTTGGGTTTACAGGTTCTGCAGAAACCTGATGGTATCTTTATCAGTCAGGATAAGTATGTAAAAGATATGTTGAAGAAGTTTAATATGGAGAATGTTAGAACTGCCACTACTCCCTATGAAGCTCCCAAACCAAAGAACACTCTTGAACCTGATCTTCCTATGAATGTCCATTTGTACAGGTCCATGATTGGTTCTTTGATGTATTTGACTGCTTCTAGACCAGATATTACATTTGCTGTGAGTGCTTGTTCAAGGCACCTAGTCACTCCACTTACCTCTCATTTGAATGCTGTCAAGAAGATCTTTAAGTACCTGAAAGGCCAACCCAAATTAGGTCTTTGGTACCCAAAAGAATCTCCTTTCAAGCTTGAAGCATATAGTGATAGTGAGTATGCTGGTGCCAATATGGATAGGAGATCCACAACTGGAGGTTGCCAATTCCTTAGAAGAAGACTGATTTCTTGGCAATGCAAGAAACAGACCATTGTTGCTACCTCTACTACTGAAGCAGAGTATGTTGCTGCTGCCAATTGTTGTGGACAAGTTCTATGGATTCAGAATCAATTGCTGGATTATGGGTATAATTTCATGAATACCACCATTTTTATTGACAATCAAAGTACCATTTTCATTGTTAAAAATCCAGTATTTCATAATAGAACAAAACATATTGAAATCAGGCACCACTTTATCAGGGATGCTTATGAAAAACATTTAATTAAAGTGGTCAAAATTCACACAGATGATAATGTAGCAGATTTGATAACTAAAGCTTTTGATGGACCTAGGTTTCAACATTTAGTGGTCCATATTGGTATGCTTAACCCTTGAATGCAAAGTTTGAGGGGAGGCATAAGCCTCAGGGGAGGCATATGCCTCAGGGGAGGATTGTGATTGTAAAATTTTTATAATTTGTATACTTTTTGAGTTTTAACACTAACCAACTAATGTATTGGAAGCTTGTTTGGTTTGTTTGCTAGTCTGTGTCTATTTTGCAGGATGCCATTATAAGTTGTTGCTGATTTTCACCAAGATATGTTAATGTGGATGCTGAGATTTGTTTCTTCTGAAGTCTAATGGATGCTGAGATTGATTTCTACTGATTAAAGATATAAAGAGATCAAAATTAGCAAATGATTGTTCATTCATTCTAAGAACAAATTACAGTTGATAAACTACTTCAAATGGAATTACAAGATTCAACCCTATACAAGTCTATCCTAATTATTCAAGCTCCTATCATCTATTACAAAAGCTGATTGATGCATAACCAGTATGATGAAGAAGCTGAAGCTGAAAAAGGAAGGATGGATTGATGAAAACGACAATGAAGATGCTCAAGAACCAAGTTCTTTGGTCCTTGGCAACATCCCATCATCACCTACTCCATTTTCCCTTTCCCTTTACCCACCACCTCTGCCTTCTTGCCCTTTCCCTTGCATCCATGGTAAAATGAACCAGATCCTGGAGCAGGAAGACCCAACACCACACCCCGTGATGTTGGAAGAGATGGATTTCTCTTCCTAGGCCTTGGTTGGGGTCTATTTGGTGTGGAAGGAGGAAGAAATAAGGGATCTTCATCTTCATCCTTTGAAGAGTCTTCATCAGATGTACAAATGAAGGGAGAGACATATTGTCTCTCAGCAGGAACGAGGACATTACTTGGTTCCCCCTTCTCCAAAGCATTCCATCTTCTTTCCATTTCTCTAGCATAATCTGAATCATTTAATTCAGATGGGTATGGAGGAAGATCCTCTGATGATGAAGAGGAAGAAAAGGAGGAGGTTAAGTCTATAATTTCGGGTTTGGAAGACATTATTTGAGGGTGAATTGGGGTTAATTGTGAAATTAGGGTTTTGAGATGATTTGGGGTTAATTTGATATCTGAGAAGTATGATTTGGGGGTAATTAAATAGGCAAAGTCTAGGCGTTATGATCATAAAAGCGAGTTGGGTGGCACAGTAAAAATCAAGATATTCACCGAAGATATTTTTACTCTTGCTTGGTTTCTGCTGATTGACCATTCATCAGCAGATTTGACTTCCATTTCTGCTGAAGGATAATTTTGAAATTGGAGGGTTCCATGTTACACGTCAGACTGGTCAACAATTAGTTCCGATAATTTTGACCACGATTGGGGAACTTCCAAATATAACCTACTTTGTATATCTTTGCCTAAACTAAATTATTCTCCCATCACTCCATTTAAACCCATCATTCTTTTCATAATTCATAACCATCTCACGCAAAATAATTCAAATGGCACAACTTCAATTGAAGAGAGATCATAACAAGTATGCTATTTTGAAAAAGGCTAAGGGTCATGAAGAGTTTGATTCAACGGTGGAGTTTCTACAGCGTTCAAAGATTCATTATGCTTTGACACTCTGTCCCAATGTGATTTATGAATCAATGGTGAAGCAATTTTGGGCATCTGCTAGGAAGAGATCTGACACAGAGATCGTAGCTGACATTGAAGGTGTTGAGGATGTGGTGACAGAAGGCTTGATCAGGACAAAGCTTCAGTTGGATGATGAGAATGGTGTTTACCACTCCAACACTGAAGAGATACTTGCTGGTCTGAGGGAAGCTGGTTATCAAAGCACTGACACAACTAAGTAGCAGAAGAATCAGTTTTGTCTCAAGTGGAGGTATTTGGTGCATTTGCTGCTCCAATGTATAAGCAATAAGTGTGGTGGATGGGATCAGTTCTCTCTACAATTGGGTTGTGGTATTGTATGTCTCTCTAAGGGATTAACTTATAATTTCTCAAAGTTTATTTTTGATAATATGCTAGAAAATATTGAGAAACAACATCATAAGTTCTTAATGTACCCTAGGTTTTTACAAATAATTTTAGACATAACCACTGAAGATAGGATTCATGTGCCTATTAAGAGCTTTGGTTCTAAGTTGTTTGCCTTAATGAAAACAAACTATAATGGGGAACATCGCCCTCTGTTAGCTGCCATGTTGCTACATGGCAATGATGATGTAGTTGAGGGTGATGCTGCTGGCAATTTGCCCTCTCAAAATGCTGCTGATGATGGTAATCCATCATCTTCTGGTGTTGCTGCTGATGGTAATCCTTCAGTGGTAAATGAAGGAGAGCCAGCTACAACTGCTGAACCATTACCTATTTCTCCTGATCTACCTCCACATTCCCCTGTACTTATGTCACCTAGTTATGTTCCTTCACCATCTCAGGTTGCTCCTGTTGAGCAAACTCGTGAGGTTGAAGAGACAAATCAGTCTCTTGGTACACAGGTACCTATACCTCTTGAGCCTGAGATCACTAGATTATCTACACCTAGTCCAGTGAGAGAGCCAGTTGATGAAGGCTCTCCTAATGTTGTACATATGTCTGTTTCTCCTACTAGGTTCAATGAAGCTCCTTTTACCACTGAGTAATCTGTTGGTCGAGCAGAGGACCATGTTACTCTCACTTCTGTATATGATTTGCTTTGCAGGTATATGAGAAAGACTGATGATCTCCAAAAGGAGCTTGCTGATACCAAGTCTACTCTTGGTAGTGAGATTGAGAAGCTGAAAAGCAAAGTTCAGGATTTGGAGGCACAACTGACTCAGCAGAAGAAAAGAAAGGTGGTAATTGATACTGCTGAAGTGCCTCAGGAGGGTAATTTGGACTCTCTTGAAATCTTGGCTGAAGTGGCTAGACAAACACATGTTTCTTCTCACAAAGTTACTGAAGTATCAAAATCTAAGCCAACAATTCACTTTAGCAGAAGAAGTAGAAGACGATATTTGGCAAAGAAAGCTGCTGAATCTTCTAATATGCCAAGTGGTGATGACATTCTTATGACAGAAGCTGATGATACTCTTCAGGAGAAACAACCATCTAGTAATATTGCTGCTGACAAGACTACTGATGTGCTTCATGCATCAGTAGATACATTCTTTATAGCAGGAAAAGAGTATATGGATTCTCCTGTTCATGATCCATCTGTTCTTAAGCAAGTTTCTCCTGATGACACCACTGCAAACCTGAAGCCTACAGGATCTGCTGATAATATAATTGATTCAGTGGTTCAAAAGTTCACTGCTGATTCTATGGAAGGTTTAGATATTCCTCAGGTTGATTCTGCTGAAGGAATTGAAGTGTGTGAAGATGAGCTTATTACAGAAGAAGAAAGAATTGAACAAGAAAGACTCTTGAAAGAATGGGAAGATTATAGGAGGGGTTCAGAGCTAGCAGAGGCAGAACCAGATAAATTTGATTCAGAATATCAGTCTGCTACAAAAAGATACATTTCTACCTTGCCTATTGAAAGACAGAGAGAATTGGATGCTGCTGTTCAAAATTTTGATGAGTCAGACTAGCAGCATATTGGAGAACAAGTAATTGCTGCTCCTGGTTTAGCTGCAGACATTCTTGGCAATGTGGTAGATAAAAAGGACTAGATTTCTGAAATTGTGAAGAAAATGAAGTTGAGGAAGAAAGAAACAGATGAGCAAAAAGCCAAAGCAAAAAGAGATAAACCCATGACTGAAGCACAACAAAGGGATTATATGAGAACTTATGTGAAAAGTCAAAGCAGTGCTCTATACAACAATGCTTGGACTAGGAAACAAGTGTGGACACTTTCAGATGAACAGTTGGTTCTAATGTATAATAGAATCAAGTCTAGGTGTGAAAAGGATGGAATGGGTGCTCCTAAGCTTGTTCCTACCATTCTTGCTGATGCTGGTTCTTCTGTCCATGTGAATGTTCCTGTTGTTGATCAGGTATCTTTACCTGCCACTTCTGCTGATGTAACACATGTTGCTGCTTCATCTAGTGTTGATAAAGGTAAAGCTAAAGTAATAGCAGAAGATCCTCCCTCTAGAAAGAGAACCAGGAAACAAATGGAGGAGGAGAGGTTGGGTGAAGAGGCTGCTAAGAGATTAGATGATGAACAACAAGCTGAAATGGCAAGATTTCATGAGCTTAAGGAAAGAGAAGTAGAGCTTAAAGATGCTAGGGCTAAACAGATGAGGAAGGCTATAGATGAACAATATGCATCTGCTGCACTTGATTCTTCTCAGGATTCTACTGATGAACAATTGGATAATCCATCAGTGGAAACTGGTACTGCAAAAGGTGTATCTACTGAAGCTGAAGCTCCTGATGAATCTTCTTTACCTCATGATGAAATTTATGTTCCTGGAAGAAGGGCTAAGAGAATGGCTAAAGTGAGAACTTCACATTCAGTACAAAGACTAATAGATGTAATTGCTCCTGATGCTTCATTTATCAAAGAAGGATCCCCTGATGATTGGCCTGAGGTAGTTAGAGATGTTTTGGTTCATTGGGAATTGTCTAAAAATGGACAAATCAATACCATTTATAGACTTGATAAAACTTCTCTGTCATTCACATTTCTACAAGAAATTCTACATCTTGTGGATCATCAGGATTTGCTCACTCTCAATGATTTGGTTCACAAATATTATGCCACCCATACTCCCACAGGGTCAGGATTGTATTTATTGGGTGACCTCAGAGTGCTTTTTGATTCTTCTACTCCCACTGGTGCTGGTACTGATGTGTGGAAAAACAATTAGAGGTGGAAGGTTCAGAGTTGGAAATTTTACCCTATGCCATATGTTCATGTGTTGGAAACTACATCTGGACTCAGACTTCTTATGGATCTTGGCAAAAGGTATCCTCTAACAGTGTCTCTTATGGAGAAAATGCTTCAACAAAAGTTTGAGATTCCTCCTGATCCAGTTGGGAATGCTAGGTTGTTTGCTGAATCTCTGGTTAAAGTGTTCAAACTCAGAATTAGGACTTCCAGAGTTGCTTCTACTTGATGGTATTTTGTTATATATTTAGTATTAAAAAAAAATCTAACAGATTTGTATAGTTTTGTGTATGTTGTATGCAGGTTTGGTGTTGATCACACCTTCTCTGGTTATCAACTTACCTGATATTGACTATTCCATCAAAAAGTTGGCTAGTCCAAAGGGTACAACTTTGGTAAAGACACATCAAATCTGTTGATAGCTGTAATAGTTTGCTCAAAACTATTGGGTACTCAACTCACCCATGCTTAACAGCTGTGAGTTGAATGGTTGTCAATTGACCATGGATTTTTCCTTTATGGATTCCCAATAATTGGCTAGCCCACATGTATATGGCTTGTGGTAAAGGCAGTGGAAAACCATATTTGGTATTCAATTGACCAAGGTGATTAAATCAACCAAATAATTGACTAGTCCTGAGCAAACGGCTACAGGTAAAGACATCTCAAATCCGTTTACAGCTGATGATTTACAAATCATATGGTCATCAGTGTATCATAGTTTTCGAACTTAAACATTTGGCTACTCCAGTAGTGATGGCTATTGGTAAAGAGACATCAAATCCATTATTTTCAATGATTCACCTCTCACAGGAGTTAACACACCTGGATGTGATGAGAATAGTATAAAACTAATTTGTTTTGATGTACATTTGGTCATTTGTTGCTGCAAAGACTGGAGATTTCAAGTATATGATGATCATAGAGATCCTGCTGATGGTGATACTTTGCTGATGATGTTCGACTTCAATCCTCTTGGTATGTAACTTTAAAGATCTATCAAGAATCTTGAACTTAACCATGTCAAATTCAAGATTAGGGGAGGATTGTTGGGAATTCTGCTGAAGTCTAGTTTCAGCATTATTTGTTATTGCGGATATAGTTATTCCGTGTTTTATGTAATATAGTTAGGATATGCATGAGTTTATTTAGGAAGTGATAATGCATATCTTTTAGAAGTTTTAGAATATACGTTTCTTGTGAAATGGTTTAGGGTTCCTTGTATATAAAAGGAACATATGATTATGTATTGAGATATGTTTTTTGAGAAAAACACTTTCACTGTTATTGAAAAGATCTATAGAGGATCAATTGTTCTTAGTATTAAAACTTGTGTTTGTTTCCGCTTTAAAATACAAGTTACAGAGATTATCTATTAGTGTGTTAGTGATTACATTAACATAACTAACGATCCCGAGTGCTCAAAAGATCTATCAAGGTCTTTAGTCTCAACAGTTGTGAAGTAGGAAAGAAGTAGAAGTTGTGAAGTAGTGAAGAGGACGTGAAATAAGAAAGAAGAAGAAGTTGTGAAGTAGCTAAGAAGTCGTGAAGAAGAAGAAGTCGTGAAGTAGTGAAGAAGTCGTGAAGCAGTGAAGAAGTCGCGAGAAAAGTCGTGTTGTGATTAAAGTCGTGAGATTGGTTCTAGCTACGATTAGAACTCGACATTTAGCTTTGTGTCGTTAAATTGGTGTAAGCGAAAGTGTGGAAGGTTTTCTCCGCCATAAGGGAGCTCGTTGAGTTAGTGAAGAAAACTCTCGAGTAGGTGACTCGGGGAATGGAGTAGGGTAAAGAAGGTGTCCTTGTAGCCGAAATACTATAAATCCTCTGTGTCTCGGTTTGATCTTTCCATCTCTTACTTACTATCTTATTTATATAATTATTACTTTCATAGACGTAGACGTATATATATATATATATATATATATATATATATATATATATATATATATATATATATATATATATATATATATATATATATAATACATTAATTTAATTTCTACCGAACGAACCAAACTTCTGTTTAGGTTTTCGGTTTACACATCTAATTTTTTCTAATTTTATTTTTCTATTTTTTTTTAATTCTAAAACTACGAAATAAACGGAACAAAAATAGAAGGTGATGTGAAAAAGAAAAACAATACTAGGTATTACTACTAGTCAAATGATTACACATCCACACCTCTTATGAAAAGTTATAAGGTGTGTGTGTGTGTGTATATGTATATATATATATATATATATATATATATATATATATATATATATATATATATATATATATATATATATTAGTCCCTGCGGACTCATTACAAAGATATATATCTAGTCCAATTCAAGTGTAAGACATCAACTTCACAAAATAGCAAAGCTAACAATCTCCCTCTAAAGTGGTGTCATACGTGAATGGTTACAATGACTCCTATAAGTACATAACAAAGTAAAAATAACAATGTTTGATGAAGCACAGAGTTTTTGAGGATATCACTATAGACAAGTTACCGAGGATGACTTGGATTTCTTTCCTTCAATGACCTCGACTTTGATCTCTGGCACTGTTCAGCTCTGAACTTTTCATGTATTATCATTGAAGTTCCTTCTTCCGAATACTTCGGCATCGATCTTTGGCAGCAAATGCACTGATCATTGGACCTCTGAACTTCGTGTGCTGTAATGGTCTTGTTAGGTTATTATTCCCTCATAACTAGTCAGCATTTTTCTTTTATCTGCTCCCTCCTGAATCGACAACACTCTTTCATCAAAACTTTAAAGTCTTTTAACAAGTAGCGGAGAAAGTAGACTGTGGACTATAGCACCATGGTTGTCATTCGAGGAGCATCATAATAACATAGCTAACATAGATTTGCATCCAAGTTGGTAAATAAGCGCCGATGTACAAATTATTGGTACCCCTTTGGTTCTCGATTACACAGTTCCCTCAATTAACCAAATCGCGAAAGACAAAACACAACTCCTCCTTCCTGAATAGATTTGAGATAATCATCAGCAAAATGACTCTAACCCTGTTAGTAGGACAATCATATAACATGATGTCTTATGGGCTCAAATTCTCTGTCCTAAGTTGGTAGGACAATCATCTACAGCGATGATGTATACAAGCTACAGTAGTATATAATACACTAATTAACCCTGTTTGATGCAGACACATTTGATGATGGAGTACGTATCAACCCTCCAAGAGAAGGTATGCTAGCTTCTCTTATCACTTTCTATTGTAGATCACTTATTATTAGTCTACTGTTCAGGACCCTACCATAGCCAGTATCCAGTATAGGACTCTTGTTAAAATAACTATTCGCTTACTAGATATCGCATACTAATATTTGTATTCATACTGTTTCCCTTTGGGCCTTGTATATCTCAAGACTTGTTGCAAAAAAATTTGGTCAAGGAAGATGGATAAAAACACCTTAAAATGAAATAGGATCTACGAGAATTATGTTGATTTATTACTTTCTTGCAACAGAGAAAGGATTATTAGTGAGCATCAGGATTTAATGCAGTGTCTAGTCTCAACAAAGTCAGAAGCCAAAGTAACCTTTTTAACATTAGTTTTTACATGGTGGGAGCTTTATCCATAGATACAGTTTAGAGTTGGTAACTATTCGATTTGGTAGAACTGCTTGGTATACTAGCTTGATTTAATAGAACTGCTTGCATTGCACATTTATACCACATTCTTTATGCTGCTTCCTGCATTTCCATGTAGGTGATAACAGTAGTATGCGTATTTTGTAAGGTATTATGTGGTGGAGGACTTACTTTCTCGCTCTTACTATTGGGCTCCAAGCATTCAGACCCTGAAATATAATTAAATGTACCTTGAACCCTAAGCGGTTAACGCGCTGCAATGATGAGTTAGTTATGCATAGGCAAAAGGAACTAAGACAGTTCATGCATGGTCATAATTTGAAAAGAACCCAAACTGAAATGGCGTGTCTAGCCGGCCAGTTGCTTTCTTTATAGCATGTAAGGCAAATTCATTTGGTTAATTGCAAGGTCGTTGTGATGTTACACTTTATTATTACATCAAGACCATAGTCTCCCTTTATCATGTTGAGAAACATAGCAGTTCATACTATCTTATAAAGCATTTAAGCCTTCTAAAAAAAATACTTAAAATTCAGCACTACAAGTTCTTAAGCTAAAACTACAACCAATTAAAATGCATTTTCTAACATTAAATACAATTACTAGTTTTTAAGCTAAAAGTACAACTAATTAAAACATATTTTCTAACATTAAATATAAGTTTTAAACATAAATACTTAAAATTCAACATTACATGTTATTAAGCTAAAAGTAAAACTAATTAAAACATATTTACTAACATTAAATACAATACAAAGCAATATTAATGTGGTCAAGATATTTAATGTAGTCAATTAATTAACTGGTCAATAAATACAATTAATGCAGTTATTAAAACACTCCTTACATAAAAAATATAAGTTATCAAGCATATTGTACAACCAACTTAAACACAATTCCTGTATTAAATATCACTAATACAAATAATAAAGCACATTATACAAATATTCAAGCCCGAACAGGCAACGGGCCAAATGGGCTCGAGCCTGAATGGGCATTGGCCAAACGGGCTCGAGCTCGAGCTCGAACAGACACGGGCCAACGGGCATGAGCCCGAACGGTTTAAAACCCCTAGTTAACACTTTTGCCTGTTGATGTCGTTGACATTTATTTTAGGGTACCCGCCGCTGCAACACGCGGGTACCCTACTAGTAACTTGAATAAGCACAATATGAATAGTTTTCTTTTTATATTTTTTACAGGAGAAGACATTAAGGTGGTGTTTCTTTTTCTCCTTAGCTAAGGTATCATGTGGGGTCCACTTCTATTAGAGCCTCTTAATGAGGAGGGGTTAACATTTTAAGCTTTGAGGATATAGTGGAACTAAGAGAAATATGTGGGTCATACTTAAAAAATAAATATTATTAAATGTTTAGTGGACCAAATCTCTTAGCTAAAGGAAGAACCGCACAAGTGAGGATAAGGAAGAACTGCAAAAGCAGGTAAGTTTTTTTTTTTTTTTTTTTTTTTTTTTTTTTTTTTTTTTGTATTTGTACATATATCATTTAAGAAGTATAAAGATCTGCTAAAATGTAACTAAGCTCTTTTAAAAGTCATGATTGAGAAACAACTCGATCTTGCTTGTTTGCTTATCAATTTCAGGCCAAAATGCCTTTATCCACAATCCCCTTTAAGGGGGCAATTTTTAACAGCTTAAAAGTATAGTCTGAAGAAGAAAATTAAACAATCCTAAATACCCAAACGCCTTTCTTGATAGTTGGAGATTCAATGGAAAGACTGAAACAATCTAAGCTACTTTCTTAATCTTATTGTTTTCCAAGTCTATCTCATCATTTAAAATCTTATAAACATAGACAAGATATCGAGCAGAAACAATCTAGTCGGTCGTGAAATCTCTCTGCTTGCCATGCACGTCTAATACATCATTTAAAGACTTCCATCAATGCCATTACTCTTCAGATCTTTACTTTCCTGTATATTTCCGTGTACAATATTCCTTTCTTATTGTTCATTTTCAAGTTGACTTTCATGCATTCGGTAGTCTAGATAGCATGATTGCAAGTTACTTTAGATCTAGATTTCTATATATGTCCATATGTAGTTTGAACTAAAGCTTGAATGAAATACAAAACTTAGATCTATGACTTACAGGTTCTCATCTTCAAGTTCCCTTTATAAGTAGTTCAAAACTTTAGATGTAGATTTTTTATGACTAGATGCTGTTTAAACTTTAAACTGAAGCTGGAATAAAGTAACAAAAATTGGACACAAAACTGAGTCAAATCTACGACTTACAGGTTGCAGCAGCAAAGCAAAATGATTGTGATGATGGTGGTGGAGGTCTCAACGACCTTGCAACTAACCAGGAAAATTCACCCCAACCTCTCTTTTCAATGGCTAGATCTGATCCAGAACAACACATATCTACCTTGAAGTTTGAAGCTTCAGTTTCTTGTAAATAAAATCTGAGTCTCTTGACTTCACGGTAGATATGTGTTGTTTTGGATCAATGCAAGCTTGGTTTCTTGACTCTTTAATACATTATTTGCTACTCTTTAGCATTAGAAGATATGATTTTATGGTTGTGAATTTGATCCTAGAGAACTCATCTGCATTTTTGTTTATGCATATGTTATCCTCTTATTTGTGTGTGTGCTTGTTTATGCATCGACGTATCGTCTACATGGCTTACAAAACAATGCAAATATTGTATGGTTATAAAATCATGGGCAAAGAAAGACATCCACGTAGAGGTTTCATGTGGTAGATATTGTTTTGAAACCCGGGTCGACCCAGCCAGGTTAACCGGTTCAACCGGTTTCTGCCAAGAAAACGGGTCAAAAAAACCCGGGTTTCTAAAACCGGGTTAACCAGCGAGACCCGCTGGATTTTGAGTGACCCGGGTCAACCCGGTTCTCAAAACCCGGTCGGGTTCAGTTTTTTCACAAATTTTTAATAAAAACCCAGGTTGACCCAGTGGTCGAACCGGCGGTCAAACAGGTTGACCCAGTCGAAAAAATAAAAAAATAATAAATTGAAAACTGAATTGACCCGGCGGTCGAACCGGTGCCCGGTTACTCGACCGGGTCAATTTCGAACCCGGTTTTCAAAACATTGGTGGTAGGTTGGTAATTATTTAAATGGGCTTTGGTTTTGGGTCAAAAATACATTATATGCTGTATGGCCCAAGTCCTAACTTAACTTCCGGAAACATTTTGGTATCATAGACTATATAGATGTGACATATACTATTTTGGATCATGCTTGTGACTAAAGAAAATAAAGGGCAAATGATTAAAAAAAGTATCATACTTGCTTTCGTTTGTTTTTATGGGTAACGAACAAAAATTTTTGCTTTTCCGGGTATTTTTCTTTCAAATTCAGTTTTCTTAAGGTATTTTGCAATCAGCTAATAGAAAAAAGAAAAAAAATTTTGAAGGGCAAATCGCAAAAAATATCGTAAAATACCTCAAAAATGACAAATTTATAAGAAAAGTACTAATATAAGCAAAATTTTTTTTCGATACTCAGGAAAACAAACAATGAAAAGTATAATACTTTTTTAATCATTTGCCCTAAAATAAATAACGTAACATGCATGTTGTAACTAATTAAGGTAATGATTAATGGCTAGCTACAAAATATAATGAAACACTGGTGTCTTACGTAACAAACTACAAAATATTTGATGAAACACTAGTGTTTTACCGTTTACGTGACAAACAGCTTGTACAGCTGTCAGCTGTGTACTTGGGTTGACGTATAATACAATAAAAAATAGTGTCGTGTTCGAGTTCTACTGGAAGTTGTGGTCAACTAGAAATGTTCATTTTGGCCTTTTCCTATTAAATGTTATAATATATATAGCTGTACTAAATAAATTCAAAAAAAAAATAAAGGTTAATGAGCTTCACCAGGAAGAAAGGGTGACATATTATTATTGTAGTTAACGAGTAGGAAGGCGACCGCTGCATTGCAGCGGGAATTTTGGAGGAATTTTTTTGATAATTATTTACGAATAATGTTTGGGCGGGGATTCTCGTTGTGAGACTGTAGTATGTTTTTTGCCGACACGTGTTGTATTTGTTTTGAACAAATGTTGTGTCAAGCTATATTTGTAGTTGTCATATGACGTTCTTTTTGGAATGGATGTGGTGTCGTGCATCAGTGTGTTGCGACGGGTATAATTTTGACCATTATAGTTTTAAAAAAATTTAGGATAATTTTAAAGTTATTAAATAGGTTAAGGGTGCATTTTGAAAGTTTTTTATTTTTTTATTTTTTTAAAGAAACTATATATATATATATATTGAAGAACGTACGTCAAAAGTATATCAATATTGGGCTTGTTTTGTTCGTTATTGAGAGGCCTTTTTGCCAGTATTTTTTTATTCAAGAAACTGGTAAGTATCTGTTAGATATTCGTCAAATAAAGTTTGTTATATAAAAATGTTATAAATATTAAGAAGTTCAGGGTGTGTTTTGTAAGTTTTTCTTGTTTTTTTTACTAATATTTGAAAAAAAAAATATTTTCCCTTGCCTTGGACTTTGGTCCATTGCAAATTGTTATATATAGAGAATGTAAAGTTGTGTGCTCTTTTTCTATTGGTTAATGCAAGCTGCATGGTCGTAAGATGATATTTTTGTATGAGCAATGATATAACCACAAAAACAAATCCACAAAAAACATCACAAAAGGATCGATGTGTCATTTCAGAATTGGCTTATAAATGAAAAGAGAGAAAATTACAAAAAATTAGTCCAATCATGAAGTGACACATCCTTTTTTGGATGTTTTTATGGATTTATTTTTGTGGTTCTATCATTGCTCTTTTTGTATTGCCAAATAATAAAGATACAGCTCAATTGGGAAAAAGTCAACAATTGGAAAAGTCAAATCAAAAAGTCAAATAACTATTTTTGCTTCCAAATTTGTTTTAACCCAAACAACTCAACTATCCTTTATATACTTGTATTGTAATAATTTCACTTTTCATCTTCAATTGTAAACAACAAACTCTCTGCAATTCTTTCCCCTTCATAATTCCAATAACAATCATTGTTGATCTTGTTTCTTAAGTCTCTAGATTAACAATATTGTTACAATTGAAAACACATTTTTCATTTCTTAATTGATTTCAAGATGTGCATATTTCAATTGGTACCAGAGCTGCTGTAACACCCCAACCCGACAAGGGTCTGAGTGTAACATTACGGTGTCTTTTCAGAACATAAAACGCAAGCGGAAGACTTAGCCCAATAAATTATAAATCTTGAGACTAGAAGGACTAATAAAACAAATACAATCAAAACCAACTTCTGAAATATTTAAACAAAAATCCATGAAGACTAAGGTAGGGTTGGTCCACTAAACGCTCCTACTCTCATCACTCAATCCCAACCTCCAACTTGATACCTGCCACAGGAAAAAGAAAATGCGCCTGAGCTAACGCTCAGTGAACAGATATAAACAAATGAAAGGTAACTGAACATAAACGAATACACAAACAATCCAATGAGAACAGGCTGAGATACAATGTCATTAATAATATGAAGGGTCATATGAACATGGAGATCAAAGAATAGTCTAGAAATGGTAAAAGGGATAGTAACGGAAGTTGCTCATGTACCAAAACATTCAATCAATCATTTCATTTCACAATACATTATACCGTCAATTCGTTTATTGTACATGGAGGGGAGACCTCTCAAGTACCAAATGGAGTAGCTAGCTCCTAGAAGTGAAATGGGGTGCATGGCACGAACAACCAATCACTAATCATTTCAGAACAGAACATTATGCCTAGGATGCATCCATACGCTCCCCTGTAAAACAGATTAGCACATACCCTAGCTCAAGGCTAGCATACATACTCATATAATGGCCACAGATACAGATAAGGGAAACGTCGTAGATCAATCACACCTCCACAGAAAGTGTCATGCCATTGGTGCCTCAATGACATGACCATGTTACCTCCATGGCTAGGGATATAGTACCTTGAGCAATGAGTCAAATCAAATAGATTGAAACCAAGGGTCATAACAAAGGGGTCATATCATATGGATCATAACAAAAGGATCATATCAAATGGATCATAACAAAAGGATCGTATCAATGGTTCAGATCAAGGGTTCATATCAAAGATTCATATCATAACAAAGAATCAAAGTCAATGGATACGAATCATGAGAAACGAGTAATCAAACAAACGAACCAACCGATAACAATGTAAATAGAAATGGGTATCCAGAATATCCGTACCAATACGAAATGCAAATGGAATAAAGTCTAAAAGTAAGACTGAATATCCGTACCAATACGAAATGCAAATGAAAAAATCTTTAAAAGGGAGACTGAATATCCGTACCTTAATGCAATTGAACGGGAACAAACAAATCAATGGACGTTACGTCAACGAATCTACATGGATTAGGGTTCATAATATATTAAGTAAGTTTCTACATTTAGTCAACATAGGGTTTAAAACATATTAAATGCCATTAGGTTTAGGGTTTCTATTAAAGCCTCATTAATGACAAGGTAATTATTACATTTAAGGTTTGTATGATAAGTTTTATAGGGCCGAAACGAAAAGAAACAATGGTCGATTAATTATGTTATATGTCGTTGAACTCATTTCGAATAGTGTAGAAACAAGACTAGGGTTGAGTTAAATATTAATTTACAAAAAAGACTCAAGGTTCAATATAAAAATAAAAGTTGACCTTAATAAACTTACAAATGTCGATTAGGTTCGGTTATGTCAAAACAAGGGTCAAGTGACTAATTTCCAAAACTCTACAATTATTCTATATATTTCGACAAGATTTTTATATAACGTCACAAGGGTCGAATTTTAAGTCGTTATAAAGGGTCGAATATACCGGGTCAAAATACACAAGACAAAGGGTTGATATATTACAATATATGGTCGATTACGAAAACAATATAGGGTCAAAAATAAAATACAATAAAGATAAAACTAGGACCTGTGTGGTTGTTTGTTCTCGATCAGGCAACAAAAAAAAAAATTGACATGTTCATGCAACATGGGATTGATTTTGTAAAATGTTACATAGGGTCGACTAGGATAAATAAGGGTCAACATTTAGGTTCGGTTTAGGTCGAACATGTGTAAGAAAAACAAAGGTTGTTTATTTCAGTTATGGTCGTATAAAAGAAGTGAATAAAGGTCGAATAGGAAATAACATAGGGTCGATTACTAAGAAACAAATAAGGTCAATATAAAATGACTTGTTTGGTCAAATACAAATAAAAGAAATACGGTTGGCATAATAAGTATGAATCGCATAGGACAAAAATAAAAAGAAAAAAATAATAATAAAAAAAAAAAAAAAAAAAAAAAAAAAAAAAAAAAAAAAAACTCGTGTTACCTTGGAGCCGAACAGAAACAAACAAAAACTCGAATTCGATTATGCCACGCTCTTTCTGTTTTGATCACCCAAATTGTTTAGTGTTTGTGTGATGTTTCGAATGAAAAAGCAAATCAAAGTATTTGATTTAAATAAGCATACAAGTGGAACGATTCTCATTAACTTTAAATGGCATTAAGTGGGTTTTAAATTCATTTAATAAGTTGAATATTAGGTAGTTAATAGGAGGTTTGCTGTTGTTTCATTGTTGTCGAATGGAAACAAAAAAAAAACGCAGGTTCAACTTATACTACATTAAGTATTGTTTAATGTGTTAAATGGGCTTTAAATGTCATAAATGGGTCTTAGATGGATTTTATATGTAGTCAAGTGGTGGTTTAATGAGTGGTTTTAAAAAAATTTAAGTAATAAAAATATAACTTAGGTTAACATAAAATAAAGTATAGGATTAACTTGAAAATAACAATTTCAAATTTATATAGAATTTTAGGTTTCGTAAATTTTAGGGTTTTACAGCTGCTATCCTGGCGTCATGATTTTCCAGTTATCTTCTTCGGCCAATTTCCGGCAAGAAATCAATCACCACTGATTTCACATGTTCTATTACATCATGTTAGTGTCAAACATTTGTACGATCACAAGGCTAGCCCATTACTGGTTAAATTCTCGCCTTGAACAAGTTGATCAGAAGCACTTGGTTTGGGTAATCAAGAACAGGATTGGTAGTTGTTATTCCATGTGTTGATGAGTAATAACACTACTAATGAGATGTTGAACACCAGAAAAACTCACGTGTCCACAATTCCAACCGTGGAATCTTTTAATGAATCAGTCAATGGATTGGCTTGTGCTCTTGATGGAATCAATCAAAGATTGGCAGATATTTTGCTACAACAGAATTTGTTTCAACAAGAATTGACAAGGTCAAGAAATGGGGAAGGAACAAGTCATGAAAATAATGGTGGTAACGGTGGTGGTCAATAGATGAATGGTGGTGGTCCATAGATGATGCAACATGGAAGAATGCCCAAAATTGAATTTCCCAAATTTAATGGTGATGATGTTAAGGGATGGATTTTCAGATGTAGACAGTTCTTTAGAATTGAAAATGTTCCTAAAGACATGAAAGTGGAGTTGGTTGCAATGCATGTGTATGATAGAGCCCTCACTTGGCATGAACAGTTCATCAAGAGGTTTGGAGAGGGAAGTTCTTGGTCATTGTATGAACAAGAAGTATTGAAAAGGTTTGGAGCAGCCTATGAAGATCCCATGGTGGAGTTGAACAATTTGAAGCAGGTTGGTGGTGTTCAAGACTTCAAGCCTATCAAGATTTGTTTGAATGGTTGATGAGTAAGGTGGATTCGCTTGAGTCTTACACAGTTAGCATGTTCTTGGGTGGGTTAAAGGAAGAAATTTTTGTGCCCATAAGAATGTTTAACTTGACCAATTTGACTGATGCTTTATGTATGGCAAGAATGCAAGAGGCTACTAATGCTCTCATGAAACCAAGGTACAACTCTCAACCATCATTTACTAGGCCTGCAAATGTTGGTTATGGCAATAAGTGTAATGGGATTTTACCAAGACCTAATAACCAAACTTTGGTCTCCTAAAACATCTTATAATAATAATCTGTGATAATGCCCTAATTATACATATTTTTGGGCATGATATTATATGTTTTATATTCATTTATTGTGAACTTTCGATACTTAATAGCATGAAATGTATGCAGATTCACTCACGGATGCTCTGCAGCCAGAAATATCAATAACACATGTATTTCAGCAAATAACGCCAATAAATATAAAGTCTACAATATAAGTCTAAATATCCTAGCCAAGTGCGTTGGTTTTTCTCTTATGTGTGCCGCGCTTGCTTGCTCGTTCAATAAAAGTCAAGAGGCAGAATTTAATAAAAGTACGCCGGTTTTGTACTTGATGTGCGTCGTACTTCCTGTGCAATTATGAAACTTTGGCGCCAAGAAAACAGCTAAGTGCGTCGCACTTACAATCGAAATACGCCGTACTTAGCCTATCAGAAGCCTATAAATAGAGCTTATTTGCAGGCATTTGAACTCTCAACTATATAGCTATTTTATGTGAGTTTACCATGATTTTATGTGAGTTCTTTTGCCGATATAGGAACCACAAACATGATCAAGCAAGTAAGAAGAAATTGAACAAGAATTAGATGAATTGAACAAGTGTCGAAAACCATACCCTTGATGCGTGATCATGAGTAGAACACCACAAAGATCGAACAATAATTAAACCCAACCGAATCCCAACAACCAACCTCCTTTACGAACAGCCTTAATCCAACGAACACCCAGCTTCTTTCAAACAATTTAAGCCTACGACAACACCCTAGTCGAGCATAACACCATGCCTTTGGTTTGAATAGGAAAACCCCATGATCACGAGCCTACAAAAGGGTCACACGAATCTCCTTTGTACCTTCTTTGGTCAATCAGGAAGGGAGAAAAGAAAGCATGCAACAGCCATATTCTTTATTTTTAGGGTTTAGTTTAGAGAACTTTTGTGTTTATTGTTAATCGATATTCGGTTATAAAAGTTAGAAAGAAAATGTGTGTGTGGATTGGAACAAAGAAGGAATAGCCGAAATATGGGGTTTGATTTGATCCCTTCCAAAATTAAGTCAATCATGTATGTCTAATTTTTGGTCTTGGTTCATTTGTGACAACATAACTTTGGCCCATAGACTTCTTTAGGCATGCAACATAGTTTTAAAAACGTGACATAACTTAAAAAAATGTATAACATAAGTTTTATATTCGTATCTCGTTCACGTATTCAAGTCTTTAAAAACTTAGGTCATAATTATAATTCGTATTTCAAAAGTTTGAAATTTGAGGGGTATTTTGGGTATTTCATAAGTTTGAAATTTTTGAGTTTTACAGATATTGTGGTAAGTGTTTCGTGTAACCTTCAAATAGAACGTGAAAATATCAAAATGTAATTGCAAATGGTTGTAACATGCGATAATTCAACTCAAGCAAAAATTCTTAACATGTATAAAAAATGTATAAAAACATTTAATGAAACTGAAAATAAAAAATTATATTAATTATGAGATAATAACTAAGAATGTTACCGTTTTGTGAAGTGCTAATTGCAGTACCTATTATACAACCTTCATCGACACCCTTATGAAAACAACTCATAGTTCTAAGATCCCAATGGTAAATCATCCCGTCACCACCTGTGGTTAATAATAGTTTCCCCTTGTTTGCATTAAGCCATATATCAATATTCAATAAACAAAAATCACATGCTCCGTACCACATGAAGAAAATGAGAACCTAATAGACTCCAATACACATGGTTTTGATAATAATGCATCAAACAATAAAAGAAACATCTTTTTTCAAATATAAGATCAGTGTAAATGCTTTCAGATCATGTTTACCTTGAGATACGTGCAATGAAATCCTTGATTTTTTCGGTTCTACGGTTCTACCCATTGAACACATACCATCAAAGGCAACCTATAGTATAAAGATATATAACTATATAAGGAGCTCGTTACAACCATCAAATAAATAATATAATGAATAATGAATAATAGTCGAATTTTTTATGTTTCATTTTATTTTTAGGGGTGGTTGGGATTGAGTTATATCATAAAACTAATGTTATAGTCGATTTGGATTACACAAGTGTTAATTAGCCCAGTTTGTTGTAATAAAATCCCTACCAACCTTGAAAATATATTATTCATTTAATGAAACATATAAAACTGCTATAACTATATAAGGAGCTCGTTAAAACCTAAAAATATAATGAATAATAGTTCAAAATAGTGGTCAGACAACAAAATAAAGATATATAACTATATAAGGAGCACGTGACATATTTATACAAGGATGCATCTTTTTTTTGATGACCAATGGATCGTGTTTTATGGGTAACCGTGGTGTTTGACATTTGTCCGACAATATCCTGTCCGAATCCACACCCACAAAGCTCGGACCAAATAAAGCTCTTCCTATAGAAATTTGATGTGGCCTCACAAGGAATGACCGCACAAGGAGAAGTTAGGGTTTATTGATCACAAGCAGTGATCACTCCCAATACATAATTTCCACCTACACAGTAAACTTAATGTGCATATGCATAAACAATTCAAGACCAATAAAAATCCAATCAAAATACAAATATCACAATCAAAGAACATGTAATTAATAGAATTCAAATAACATCGTAAAACGAACTTGATTGAAGAACGTATTTGTTTTCCTTTGTAAATAAAAATACAATTTCTCACCCGCATCTAAATTCAAAATCAATTCAAAATCAAAAAAGATAAAGAAGCAGAATAACTTACCTTACAAATTGTGGAGCCGGTGGAGAAGCAATATTTGTTTTTCAAAAAAATTGATTTCGTGTAATACCAATTTGTGAGCCTGCAAGATCACAAAAATAAAAGTTTAATTCAAGAGCTATAGGAAAAAAGATTAATAGTGAATGCATAATCCGATTGTAATGGGTGTTTTGAATTTTTTTAAACTGAGTCTTCCTCCAAAAGTTTTGGTTTATATCATTAACCTTTGTTTGACTTCCTAGTATAACGCCCATTTACCATAGGATTAACGTATTCCCAACCCGTGTACAAAAAAAGTCAGACTTACCGAATATAATTTTTTCAACATTTCACTTTGAAGACTCTTCATATTTCTCTTTGACTATTTTTCTTTTATATGTAGTTTATATTTACTAGAAGAGTACCCACGCCTAGCAGCAGTGGTGTCTAGTTTCAATCAAATCTTGACGGCAAATATTCTTTTATTGAAAAATTGAATTCAGTCGAGTGTTCGTGCCTAGCGGCAGTTGTGTCTAGTTTCGACCAAAGTTTGATGACGGATATTTTTTTATCGACAAACTGTATTTTTAGCTTTACATAATCCTTTTGAAATGAATGTTTTTCTCATGGCTTGGTTGCAGTTGTCAATAAAATTATAGTAATAATAGATTGAAATGTCTAAAAAATAAATTTTCATTTTTTTTTCAACCAATTAAAATAAAATTTAGTAGGTATAGATGATATTTTAAAATGAAATTAATGAGAATTTTATAACTATTTTTTAGTGTGATAATGAAAAGTCACATGCTAGAATGTAATAATTTTTAGTAGTTTTTTTCCTTTGTGTCTTCAAACACATTTTCTTTTATTTTATGGTTGGTCCGCGTAATAGATCTTTAAAGATTTCCAAAGATAAAAAAACCACAAAAATCCAAAATATCTAAACCACGGATCTCGAAAAAGAATCACAAACCTTATGCAAGTTTTTCAGCTTTAATATATAACTCAGAGATCTCAAAATATCTAAACCACCGTGTTATGGTGGTTAATGGGCAACCAAAAACCATCAAAAACCGAAAAACATACGCCACCAAAACCATTAAAACCACTGAAGCCATCGAAACCACCACCATTTGCTTCTCATAAGCACCATAAACACAACCCCCAAAACCAACTAAACCCTCTGGAGCCACCAAAACCAATCGAAACAACCGAGCCCACCGAAACCACTCACATAACCATAAGATTGTGGTGACCTCGACAGACGGTGGAAACGGTGGCGGCGGCTGTAGGTGTGTTGTTTAGAGAGACATAGGTTTAGTTTAGTGTGTGAGAAATAGAGTGAGCCGCGTATTGTTTAAAGAGAGAGACACGGTGGTAATTTCGGCAGATGGCACAGGGTGAGGTTATGGTGGCGGCTGCCGGTTTAGGCTTAGTGAGAGAGATGTGCTTGTGTGTTTTTTTGTGGTGTGCCTATTTGTGGCATGTGGTGTTTATAATTATATACTTGTGTTTGGAGCTATTAATTTGGAAAGTATTGTATATTAAAAGAGAATAATTGTTATTGTGTTAACATTGAAATCGTGTGTTACTGCCATGCATAGTCGACATTTTATTTTTAAGTTACATCTAATAGTTGTCATTTCCTTTAATGTTATTCATTTACATATTTATCTAACCTTTGACCATATTTTCAACTTCGTGAAGTGCATCCCATTGAATTTACCTTGACCATTCAAACTACCTTCCTTTCAATTTACACGCATGGCGCCAAGTTTACATCTTTAGTTTTAAACATTTCATAGGTTTTATAGTTTCAACTTTTTTCAAGTTTTCAACAATTCAACAATTGACTATTTTTCCACATTTGACCATACACCTTTTATATGTAATTAAGATATAATATTTGATTGATAGCAAATGTAGTTATTCAAGTTTCGTAAAACTTTTAATATTAATAAAATAACAACTTATTATCTAAAGAAGTTACTTTAGTTAACACGTCACATTTTGACGTGTAAATTTCTCCCAAAAATAGTACTAAAAGTACAGTAACATGCTCCGTGTCATTTGGCGGTGAGTAATTTTTATATAAAAATATCTAGCAGAAAGATAAATGAATGTAGAACTGGTGGTCGTGCTTCCATCTTCACCACAACTTGCACTCACATTCATATATAATAATAAAAGACTGATCAGGATAAGATCAACTGCTTGTGGCTAACAAAATAAGAGTAAGATCTACGAGAACATTCATAGGTTTCAATATATACAATGGGCCGAAGGAAGCTTGAAATGAAGCTAATAGAAGACAAGATCAGCCGTCAAGTCACCTTTTCGAAAAGGAGAACAGGTTTGATGAAGAAAGCACGTCACCTTTCAGTTCTCTGTGATGTTGATATAGCTGTCATTGTTTTCTCCGCCAGTGGGAAGCTTTATGAATCCTGTAGCGGAAGTAGTTCTAACAGGTTAAATTTCATCGTTTTATATAGTGTACAGCATCCTTGTGATATATATTAGTATTAACTGAAATTGAAATAGCTAGCTAGGGTTTTATTAGGTGATTTTATGTGTGATACATCATTAATATATGCTTTATGACTCTATAGTTTGCTTATATTCTTTATTTCCCTACAATTAGTCTAGGGATTCCGAGATGTAGCCATCGAGTAAGCTAATGCAAATTGCTTTCTTGTGCGTTTTGTTTGCGGTGCAACTAGTAGTGTAGCAGCATTGACCTTTTTCCCTAGCGGTGTTACCTACATTTAGGGGTGGCAATTTGGGTCGTGTCCGGGTTGGCGTGTTCGGGTTGACAGGTTAGCGGGTTCCAATATCTCAACCCTAACCTGTTAGTTACTCGTGTCGAGAAGTTCAACGCTAACATGAACATGTTTATTAAACGGGTTAGTTGTGTTGACCCGTTTATGATCTGAATGTGAATATAATGGGACATATGAAATATAAGGGAAAATGACCAAAATATACCGATCGCCTTATGACTTATCACTTTCCAGGCCTAAAATTTTCAAAAGTCCAAAATAGACTAGGTGACTGGGCAACTTGTACAACGCAACCACAAGCCAACAAATATCCACTTATTGTAGGTGGAATAATCATTATTCGATTGTTTAAGGACATGTGTCAAACGTAGACACGAGTTGCCAAAAAAATGAGTCGCCCTTGGTATATTTTGGACTTTCGAAAATTTTAGGTCTGCAAAAGTGATAAGTCATAGCACGACCGGTCTATTTTGTTAATTTTCCCAAAATATAATAAGGTGTACTTTAGAAACCGTTTAAGCAATACGATATAGTTTGACATAAATATATATCATTATAAAATATTTCAAAATCCAATTGTATATCATAATTCATAAGATAAAGACAAAATATTTGAGTCTTACTATAATGAAACTAAACATATAACTTCTAATATTTAATAGTTTTAATCGTATTTTTAAACAGGTTGACTGGTTGAGAATCTCAACCCAAACAAAACCTATTTATCAAAAAATAAGTCAGTCGTGTCAACCAATTTTCAATCCGAACTTATTTAGCCTCAAACCTAAACCTAACCTGCTTATTTTCGTGTCGGTTTTAAGTTGCTTATTTTCGTGTCGGTTTTGAGTTGTGTTTTGTGTCGTGTCAGGAATTGCCGCCCCTACCTAGATTCATGCGAGTAATGATATATAGGCTGAGTTGTGATTGGCATAGCTACAAAAATGGCTAACTTGTATCTCTAATCTATTCAACATTTGATAGATTTTTTTTTTTTTTTTTTTTTTTTTTTTATATATATCATTCTCTCAATATCAATGTCAAACTTTGATCCTGACATATGTCACAATCTCCTCTTTAGGTATATAATCAGGCAAACCAAGTAGTCATCTTAATCATTCTCCATATGGGCCTAAATCATAGACCTTATCTACTCATCATTAGACACGTTTCTCGCTCATCATTTCTACTCAGTTTAACGTGTGTCTTAATACTTTTGTTAAGCTATTTACGATGTATTCCACGCAAAGCTCAATCAAATAAGTTAAATAATGTTTTTTAGGCCGAGAACTACCTCAATTTCCTCCTAATAAACAGTGTCTTCCATTTCATTTATATTTATTGTTTAAATACCAAAGAAGACAATAGCCAACATGAACTAGTGGTACCTCTCCTTGACGTGTAGTTGCCTAGAAGTTGCAAGACTAACAAAACTTATTGATGTAGGAATATGGATCATGTTCATCAGTTGTATATATTACATGATAGTTCTCCCATCTCTTAATGTTATCTGTTGTATGAGTGTTAAATAGGAAATTAAGTGGAAAACATATATTTGGAAGATTTCTCCATGGTTTTAATTAGGTTACATCCCCATATTTAAAAGAATCGGAAGATTCATTGTCAATGTACTTCGCGGTATACCATTGGAGCTTTAGTCCAATGGGTGGAGCACTTGTGCACGATTCAATAGACCCGGGTTCAAGTCCCACTCTTGTCCTAAAGTTCTAAATGGTACCACCCCCTCACCGCAAATGCTCAGATTGACTGGTCAACGAGGGGCCTATTGGAGAAAATGGCCAGGGTTCAAAGCCCACCTCCTGTATAGTCACTGGGACAGGTGCTCATTGCATGGAGCCGGGTCCTTGGGGGAGGGTCCGTTTGCCATCCTTAGGATGCATGGGACCACTGTGATTGTCCGTAGTGAAGGGGGTAAAACTGTTAATAATTTACCAAATATAACAAAATAGTGAGATGTTTGATCACTTAAAGGAAGTTACACAAACAATGTACTCAATAAACCTCTAAAAATTAATTTTTTTAGAAAGTATCCGTGATATCCTTGCAAGCGATTTCAATACACACAGCTAGTGTTTGACATCGAATTATATAAGGAACTTATTATATGCATAGGAGCATAGACATTCATTTTCTTCGTTCCTCTATTGGGGGCTGGAGTAAGAAAAAGGCGGTAATATGCTGGTGAGTTATGCAAACCAATTACGACCACATATTTGTACACGATCACACAAGTAGGGACCAAAAATGACAACACGAAAGTAATTACTTACGCGAACAAAGAACACAATTTTTATGTGGGCCAGTCAAAAGGATATTGACTTGCATTAATAGAGGTGCTAGTGAGTATCTTTTATTAACTTCATGTTAAGGTAATACGTAGTAATTACTTCCGATTTTACAGTCCTAATGACCTTCAGCATCAACATGTCATGAACTCATAATTAATATATTCCCTGGATCGATATCCGGTGTAGCTTTGTTTTAAGATCAACATTATTCCAATCAATCATTTTGATACTAAAAAATTTATTTATATGAGTTAGTGTGCTTTATATCTTTTGTGTTAACTATGTATCTCACTGCTAATCGTACACGTATTCATTAACTATGCACCTTTCAGTGTGGAGCATATCCTCTCTAGGTATGAGAGAAGCATCACTGAAGCGGGAGAGAGTTCCAACAATGGAGCTGGTGGGCAGTTGGTAAGCAATAGCTTTTCAAGAGTTGGTCATTTTGCATATGATATAAATGGTAACCTGTGCAAATGTACAATGCATTAACAGCTTGTGATATATTTTAAAAATCATGGTTTCAGGAGGTTTTATCGCAATGCACAAAGTTCAGGACATGTAAAGAGCTTCTACAGACGGTGGATAGGTAACACGAAATCTCGAGTGTCAATGCACACCATATATACTATAGACGCATGCACACACACGTACGTATGTACGTGTATGTGTGTGCATGAACAGATTTTAGAAACAAGGTCAACTGAACATTGGAAAATGAGATGATAATGATATGATTCACCAAGCAGCATGAAATCCCAACTTTTTGCACAGGCTTGTGGAGGAGAATAACAGTGAGGGGTTTTCTGTGACTGATATGATGGAATTAGAACTAGAACTTGATGCTGCTCTTGTGCAAACACGATTGAGAAAGGTGATTGTTCGACGCTACTTATTCAATTCGGTTTCGCAGGCTGTTATTGTTCTATATATTATGGATCATCTTAGTAGTACTAATTGTGTTATACATATACTTATTCAGTTCACTCTCTAAACTATTTTTTGATCACTGTGTCGGTGTGGGATCATCCTTACAGTACTTCTTGTCTTTATACGTTTCCTGTTTGAATCTATTGTAGTTCAAGATGTTGTCCTTTGTTATATTATAGTAATTAGTTTTAAACTCGTCATCCTGTGGATGGATGATGGGCAAGAAGAAAAAAATAGTGGACCCTTACCCTTATTGATGTTGACACAATGAGGAGACTAGGAAAGGAGAGAAATGACATGCAAGCATCTGATACATCGGAATAGGTGTGAATCACTTGATCGTGTGATCAATGGTCCATGCTCATTAAAAAAAAAATGCTCTATTTGGATCAGTAAAATTTCATCACAAAAAGTTGATGTGTAGTTTATGTGCAATTAAGTGTGGTCTGTTTCAAGGGATTACTAGTATTGTTGGATGGTTTTATGAATTAAGGACAAAAAAAATCGACTACTAGACTACAATTAGTCTTCACCAGAAACCAAAATCATAGATAATCCTTATATTGTAAGTGGGTTAGACTTTATTATCTTCTAGTATGAAGATTCTTGTCAAGTACTGAAATTTCTGGACTATAGTAAGCCCATGGGTCACAGATTAATCAGAGGTAGCTAATGGGACTTTAAGGTACTATAGTACCACCTTGGTCTATGTTGATGTGGTTGGTGGGTAAATTTGTATCAAGTTGCTGTATCATCGGCGGTTGTAGGCAGGAATCAGTATTAGTAGCGTCCAAGTATATGCTTGTGACAACCAATAGCATGAATGGTGTTAAGAACCCAAATCTTCCTTTTAGTTTAATCTAGTAGCGTGTGACACAATGCTAGCTAGGGTGGACCTAAGTATACCACCTGAACACTCTTGAGACTTGGTTAGTGAGTTCTAACCAAGCACATTTTGGACCGAAGTTCGTTCGTTGTGATATGTAGGAGACCAACTTCCAA
Organism: Artemisia argyi; assembly: GCA_030686995.1. NCBI lineage: Eukaryota > Viridiplantae > Streptophyta > Magnoliopsida > Asterales > Asteraceae > Artemisia > Artemisia argyi. The sequence continues at coordinate 209,067,498 of CM060682.1, read as the reverse complement.
CTATAATGGATTTGATCAATGAATATCGCTAGTAGCTGGTTCAATGCATTAACGAAGCTTAACTGGCAACTCTCCTTTCTCATCGACTGAAAGTCCCTTGGTTAAGAGCAATTCATAAAACTCTTGGATGGGACAACTTTTAGCTAATCGGGTTGAGTGTCTGGTATTAATTGTAGCGCGATAGCATCTCCTTGGGCGCAATACGAAAGTTCTCGATTGGCTTTGAGCGGCCTATGGGGTCACAGGCTTACACGAACTAATATCTTACTTTATTATATATACCTTGTATATATAACACGACAAAGGTTCACGAGAAAGGAACTCAGGAAACTAACTACGAGAGTTAGACCTAACGGGGACTGACAGTAAATGATAACTTTGTGTTGCGAAGTTAGTCATTTCACTAACTAAGTTAGCTAGCGATAAGATCAAATCTTTCTAGTTAATTTAGGATTAGATAACAAGAAACCTGGAAATGAAGACTAATTCATTTTTAACCCTAATTGAAATCTCTCTTGTTCTATCCCCTCTCTTTTTCGGCCGAAACCCAAAACCACAACCAAATCACCATTTGATTTTGTTCTTGGTTTAATTGATCATTCCTTGATCATGAAGAGTGACTTGCAATCAAGAGATCTACCAAAATGTTGGTGTGTCCCCTACATAGAAGCTTGGAACCTTTTTGATCCGAGAAGTGTTCTTGTTCTTGGGGTGTTATTGAAAGATTGGATATATGGGTTAGTGATCTGGAATCCAACTACTTCTCCATCCAATTCAGGTGTAAGTTTCTTGTTTATGATTTCATGTCTAATTATTAAATGCACGAGTTTATGAATATGTTGTAATCATCATAGTTTGTGATTAATTAATTTGATGCATGAAGATCCAATCCATTCGTGTATATGTATATGTTGTATGACATGATTCCGCTTGATTTCTTAATTAATTGATTTGATCTCTTAATTGTTTTATAAGTATACACGAAATCCATTAATGTCGACTCTTTCTCGATATATGACCCTAAAATGAGATCAATAAAACTCGCTGATGAGTGGCAGCGTTAGGTCATTCTTAGACGGAATCATACACTCTTGTGTTATTTTTTACATGTCCATGCCTTGTGTGTGCACACGTGAATCCGCATTACGGGTTCCTGGATTCACAATATGGTCCTTACGTGTCCCTTCGCTGTTTCCATAACTTTAGAACTTTTGTTGTATCCATTAACACAGTCCAACATAAGCTATTAGCAAATTCTCAGTCCATATATTATGGTGCTAAGTTTTATCTACCATACTTGAGGCATAATGAAACACTTGTGTAGTCATGAACCCTTGACAACCTCTTCTAAAACATCTACAATAGATTAAATATTCCTATAATTATATAACATCAGTAATTACTGATAATAGACGTGAGCCAAGACTGTTAGCATACTTTTTTATACTAATGATTATATAACCGGCGAATATTTGCTCTACCGGTCAGCTGCTCATATCTGCTATTGAGCCACCCTATTTTGTTACTAATCTCTTGACAAAAATGCGTTGTAGGAATATAATTAAGGACTTAGGATAGTCAAACTCAAGTCTGCTTTGCCTGCAGTATTTGATGCAACTATGAAACTCATACAGGATGTTGGATAGTGGCGGCATGCTTCACGTCTCTCCAGGTCCGAAGATGTGGATATTGGTATCTTGGGGATATGTGTCTGGTACAGAGATGGAGATATTGGTAGTTTGGAATCACTTATGGAGGCACTACGGAAGTTCATGATGAACAAAGGAAAAAGACCCAATCGAGTGGATAGTAGCAACATGATTGGGATATTGAGTTTCGATTCACCTAGATGCTAGTGCTGCACATTCGTTATATATGACCATAGATGCAGCATACATCCGAACATTATTCCTTTCTTGCATTTGGGAGTACAAAATCACTAGAAGTCACTTTTTTGCATTTGGGAGTGCAAAATCAGAACAAGCCACTATAAACGTGGTCATGCCTCACCAACATATGAATGCTGTTTGATTTTTGTATATCAGTGTACATTCTTTGTGATCAGTTGAAAGTGGATATTTCTGTCCAGCATTGGCTGCCAGGGTGGGCTTAGTTTTTTGTGGTTTATATTTGTCTTCACGGTTTCGTCTCCCTAATTTAGATTACTGAATGATTTATTTGGCCGTAATTGATTATGTTCTCCTCCATCTCGTGCAATAGAGATCAGATAATAGCATTACCCATCACCCTCTGCTCCCGATTAAATATCACCATGCATTAGTTCTTTAAATAAAACACTGACCATTTAGATGCTATCTTGTGGTAGGTAATATATATGGGAAATTATATTAGCAACAAAAACAAATCGGGTGTTTATTACAGTGGTTATAGTTGGTACGTTGACTATATATAATTTTTGTGAATGCAGACACAGTTGATGATGGAGTACATGTCGACCCTCCAGGAAGAGGTATGCTTGTACTTGATTTCTCTGCATAAAAAAGCTCTCGAGGTACATCACATAATTTAGGTGGTATTTAAGATTGCATTTTTTTTAAATGTTAAGTACTCGCAAAACGTCTAAAAAATAATTAGTACTATACTATACAAAATAGTGCTTGGATTTGCTTGTTTTGTTAATCATGAGAAAAATTCAATCAAAAGCATCAATAAGGTTGTAGGTTGAATATGAAGGTAGGATAGGAAATAGTTCTAATTCCATCTCAAATTAAGCACCTTGGAAATAAGCAGCTTCCTACCTCCCTACCCCTTTATCAGAAACTGTTCCAAAAATAAGCAAAAGCATTTTAGGTGGAATACCAACTGTTTTTGCTGAAAACTTGAGAATCCCAAACACCCCGTTTGTATACATTGAGCTTCTTACTAAAATGAAACATCTAACTCATTATCATTTGTTGATTCCTGATTTGGGTTTACTGGTCCTGAATATGCTAGTACCTGCGATTTAGTATTAAACTATATGAACCGGATCGATAAAAGAGATGAAAATAACGAATAAACAGGATAAATGGTCTATTTTGATGAGATAAACCGACCTCCAAAGGATTATGTTAATGCGATAAACCGACCAACCCCCAATTAATATTCAAATCAACAATTATATTTAGGGCTAATTCCATAAAAAAGCATTATAGTTGTCAAAAAATCAATTTTAGAGTAGCGAACTAAAAAATAATAATAATAATAATAATTATCTCTTTTGAACACTAATGTTGACATTTTACCATTGAATTTTTGTAATAACCATTTTACTATTGAATTTTTGAAAATTGCATCCACCGTCCCTATAGGGTAAATTACAAAAATGGTCCCTGTGGTTTAGCGAAAATTTCATCCACAGTCCCTAATATTTTTTTTATCCGTTACGTTTTTATATACATTTTAATCTACGTTTTATACGTTTTCACCTGTTTTTTATTAACTTTTGATTTTTTTTGTCACAAGTGTATTTTTATCGAAATTTTTTTTCTAAAATAAATATTTCAGAAAAAAATTGAAAAAAAAAAAGAATTTCGAAAAAAATTTCAAAAAAAAAAGAATTTCAAAAAAAAATTGGAAAAAAATAGGGACGGTGAACGCAATTTTCTCCAAACGACAGGGACCATTTATGTAATTTAGCCTAGGGATAGTGGATGCAATTTTCGCAAGCCCACATGGACCCTTTATGTAATTTGAAAGGGTAAAATGGTCATACTACTTAAAGAAAGACAAAAGTGTCAACATTAGTGTTTACAAGAGTATTTTTTTTAGTTCGCTACGCAGAACTGCCATTTTTTACAACTATAGTGCTTTTTTAGAGAATTAGCCCTTATACTTAAACCTAATGAAAGTTACATCTCTAATACCCTATTTATAATAAAAGATAACCTAGTCCTAATACTTGTAGGATAAGTAAAAGACTTACCCAATTCTTATGAAACTTCTAACTCTTAATATTTATCTAAATATAATTAAAATAGTAAATAATAAATCGTTTCATATCAAACTACTATTGCTATAAATTAAAGGTTTTGCCCAATGGAAACTAGATGCAGATATATTAGTGTACATCAGTGTTTTGATAACTTTTTATTGTTACTTTTATATGGCGGACCCGGGATCTTTAGAGTAATGGGGCAAAAAAAATTTTTTTGATAAAATTCGTGATGCACTTTAATAAAAAAAGTCATATTTTTTTTTTCTTACACTAAAAATTGATATTTTTTTAAGATTAAGATAAAGAGATCTAAGGTTTTTACATTGTTTGACTTAAAGTGGGGGCAATTCAATTTTGTGGTGGGGTGCACTTTAATAAAATGTCCCTTAAAAAATTCGTTTTACACTAAAAGTTGATATTTTTTGGCGAACCATGGAGGGCACCGCCACCCCCTAATCAATAAGTAGTTCCGCTCCTGGGTTCAAACCATGGGCTACCTGCATAATGGCAACCTCGATACCACACTCCATTTGTAGCTTGCTGCATTGATGTCTTGGATAAAAAACATTCGAGCAGCACATGTATGAGAAAATAGAAAAATTTCATCAATAAGACATTTTTTGTCATAATTTGGAAAGGGTTGACCAAAATCACAGGGATAACGAGACAGTTGATGAGGAATGTAGAGGCTAATTCATCTGGTTAATTGCAAGGTCGTTAAGATGAGATACACTTTCGTGGTACCTGTGTGCACCAAAGACCATATTCTCTCTTCATCCTGTTGAGAAGCATAGCAATATTAATAAACTTGAACAAGCATAAAACGAGCCTTAACAATCTTGCTTTATATTTTTGGTTAAACAGGAGAAGAAGTTGACTACAGATAAGGAAGAACTGGAAAAGCAGGTATTTGTTATTCAGTCTTTGATGGAGTACTATCATGTTCTATAACAGGGATTTTGGGATAGCTTACCTGCTTATTTTCAAGCACATTAGTAGTCTGACAAATTTTAACATCATTTAAGATCTCGTAAAGCATAATACAAGCAGATTACTTTCTAGATCTTGCTTTTGTTTCTTAAATTCATTTTGGTGGTTCACTTGCAAAGTTCCTTTTTATCTAATTTTTGATTAGTTTTTGTGAAAATAATACAAACATTTTTTATTTAAGCCATCCTTCAAAACTGCAAAATAATGTTTAGAATGCTAAATCCTACCATTTTACCATCTCCAATATCATTTAAATCTTTATGAAACATAGAAAATCTTGCATTATTCTTTAGATCTTCCTTTCGTGTACATATATCTATACGCGCATCTCATTTTAGTTATTCGTTCTCAAGTTTCCTATGATGCATTTTGTAGTATTGATAAGAAAATTGCTCAAAGTAGTTTAGATCTTGCTTTCCTGTCATCTGTATGTCTCATCTCATTTTCAAGTTTCCTTTCTAAGTATTTAAATTTGTAGTTCTGATATGTAGATTGCTCAAAAGTAGCTCAGAACATCAGATCTATCTTTTTATGTCTAAGTATATTAGTTCAAAACTGAGTTAGATGTATGGACTTACAGGTTGCATCAGCAAAGCAGCTGCAGAATGATGGTGGTGGAGGTCTCAACGACCTTGCAACTAACCAGACAAATGCACCCCGACATCTTGTTACACTCCCTCTTTTCAATGGCTAGATCTGCTCAAGAACAACACATTTCTACCTTAACACCAGAAGCTGAAACTAACTACAAAGCAAGTTGCCAATAAACCAGTGCAAGATACTGGTCTATTTGTTACTGATTCTTATCAGCTGCCTTAGCTTCTACACTAACTTTGTTATTCTATTTGCTATATTTTTTTGCATTTGAAGATATGTTTTTATGGTTGGAGAAGATATCTATCTGCATTTGTGTGTCTGTTGGTGAAAGGAGGGGTTATTTATAATAGATATGTATAAATGTTAGTGTAATAGTTAATATGCTTCGGAAGAAAAGGTGATTTGCAATATTTACTATAGAAATAAGATTATGTGTGTCACTGGGCGGTGCATTTAAGTGTATTTATTTGTCTTGTTTACTTTCTTTTTTGTTACAGGATAAAGCCTCGCATGTGTATCTCTTGATAAACATGTAGAGCCAAGAGTCTAAGCTATATACTAGTTAGAAATTACTTCAATGTAGAAATATTACGAAAGTGTTCAACTTTATATAAGTTCACGTGAAAGGTAGTCAAATTGCACACTTCTTGTAATACCTCAATTATGGCGAAGCTCTCACATGCGTTGGGCCACAGGATCCACTAGAAATTGAACACGACAGTATTAGTGTACTAGGTACCACACCCCTTTCTATGGAACATTTGTACTACGTCGACAAGAAATTGAACACAGCTGTGTATCCATCCATTTCTTTTAACTGTCCGTATTTTGATTAATATACATATACACAAGGATAAAAATATAAAAATATATAAGCTCGATTAAGCTCATGATTTTTTCAATCAAGTATTTTAATGCTTGAGCTCGACTCGAAAGTATACTCAAATAGCTTGAGCTTGAGCTCGAAACGGGTTATATCAGGTCGATTTCAAGTATTTTACGAGTTAATCACGAATAATTCGTGAGCTATCTCGTCCAGTTTACGCCCCTGATCCTATCCTCAAATACTTGCCAAGTGCCATGCTATAGCATTCACATTTGATTTGCGTATTAAAAGAAAAGTTGATATTTTATTATATAAAATTCATATTCATTGAACATGGAATAACATGTAAAAAGTTCATTTGTGTTTTGATCTTATCCACCGCTCATACACTACTTTAATCTTTAATCACAAGCATAATTGAATATGCACAAATTCCATCACGTTGCCTAACTCATAAATCTACGATATCAATCTATTAGACATCACAACATATCGAGTTAATCGCTTACTAAAGCTAAGTTAGTTATAATGCTTAGAGTGATGGGTGTGGACACAAACACAAGTGGCATGACGCCAAGCTGGCGCCACCGCACCAATAGCCCCTGTGTCAAGGCGTGAGTGAAAGCTTTGGCTAAAAAAATGAATGCTTTTCTTTGTTTTTTTATATTTTAAATGTTTGATATGTGTTTTGTAGTGTGTGATTTTGTGTTTTTGCATGTTGCGCGAATTGAAGAGCTAAAGAAGCTGATGATTGTTGTGAACACAAGTTTTGGAGAATGAAAAGTATTATTAATTCACTTAACTAATAGGTCTATATATATAGCAGGGTTTTAAAAGGCGGGCCATGGCGGCGCTATGGCATCGTTAAGGTGTGAGGTGTGACATTTAAGTTACGCAAAAGACCAAGGTATCGACTCTAGGCATGGTGTGAGATGAGGCGTGAAAAGGCACGATAAGACATGAAAAAGATTACATGCAATGATAGAAATGAAGGAGCTTAAACTCGATATATATGAAATACGATATAATATATAAATCTATAAATATTATCATATTTTGTGCCGTTTTAAGTCATGCATTAGAAAACGCTATGGCTTCTCTATAACTTCTAAGGAGTGACTCTTGTTTATGCCGCTACGCCACACCTCATGTTGTTTATAACCTTGATATATAGATATAAAGGGATAAAGCTTCGACATAATGATGTATATCTTCTAATTAGATGTAAAATCTAACCAATGTTAAGAGATAAGGACATCCACATGTATTTATCCACAACACTCACTGTTGGATGTCCATATTATTAATACGCTTTAGAAATGCTTGCTTGTTAAAAACCTTGCCTGAAACCAGCGGGAGAAAACCAATGTTAAAGGAAAAAGAGTGTAGCGCGCATTATCTCCCTCCGATGACTACATCACTAGAGCTCTTTGCGCCGGTGCATCCCAATGTTGTGGATTTGTTTTCCAAAATGTTAAGAAAGGAAGTGCCTAGCTAAATAGATTTGCTATATTGTCGCTTGAACAGATTTGTTGAAAATAATATCACCATTCTTTTGTAAGTCATGATTGATTTTTTTTGGCAAAATATGTTTTGTCTTGTCTCCTTTGATGTAACGTGAAACGCTCCTTCCCAAATTTGACAAAAAATTTTGTGATTTACATGACCGAGAATGATCTTCTGTTACTCTTTCACTAAACTGATAAACGTCCGTTACAAACCAACCTTTGAAAGTATTTTTAAATAAAACTAAACTCAATTACCTTCGAAACAATAGGTGGCACGACCCCTAACGACTTACAGTTTATTATATGTGATTTTTCAAACATCGGGCAAAATCTTAAAAATGCCACCAGCCGCCCAGCTGACGTCCTGCTGACCCAATTCTGACTGCCAACCGCTCGGTTGGATCCCCTAACTGCTCAGTTGGCGTCCAACTGGTCCCAACTTGCGTTTTAAAAAGTAACTTTTTGAGTTTGATACTTCACCAAACCATCCTGAACTCATTTAAACAATATATTACTTCATTTTCATAAGCATTTGTGATCTAGTTAACTCATGGAACATAATTTATTGGGTTTTTCCAAACACCCATTTCGACCCACTTTCAAATACAACTCACACAACAATACAAGACCTTTAATTGAAAACGAAGACATGGACTTGGACACATGACAACAACATTTATTAACCATTTTATGACACTTAAGAATCAATTTGGGGTTCAAACTACTTCAAGCTTGGTATCTATCATATACACTTATCTAATATCAAATAACACTTCCAATCTTTATTAACACCAAGAGCTACTATCCAAGTGATCCATAAATCATACAAACCTACAAAATGGTTAAACACTAAACCATAAACATTACGCTTAGTAAGTAATAGACTTAATAAACTATCAAACAGCATATAAACATATTTGTATTATATTAATGCCTTATTAGACCAAGGGCTAGAATCGCATATTCACTTGCCTTTGCCCATATCAACATAAGCTTCACACCTTCACTAGCTTATCAACTAAGCAAAACACATCATAGCCAGTTTAGCTAACTAGCCACCTTCTAACTTAGTTCAAGGTCATTAAACATAACCCTTCTATTCCCTTATAACAATCAAACACATAGCACACAACACATAATACACAATATGTTACAACTCAATATATATCACCTTGTTATAGTCAAATTACTTACTTTGAATCCTAGTTAAGTTTACCAACACTTCACAATCATATTCTTTACTTCCTAACAAAGAATTATCACCACATCAATTATTACATAAAAACAATACAAAATAAGGGATTTAACCAATAGCTGACTCTTCATAAACTCTAATCATCATATGATAAGATCCCCAATTAATCTATACAGACCCTAACTTCAATATACCAATTCACTCAAGATTAGATTACTTACTTTGAAAGAATGATTATAACTAGGCTTATCTCTTGGATTAGCACCTTAATTCTTCTTCATATGATCATCAAAAACTTGAGTTTCCCTTTCTTTCTCATAGTGTAGTTCGTCTAACACACACACACACACACACACGCATATTTGACTAGAATAATTTTGGAAGATAACGGGATGCATAAGACTTACTTCACACTTAAGCTCTTTAATCTTTGGCCAATTGACAACTTTAGTCTTTTAAATCTTATTCCTTCACATATGTGACATATGTTACTTTCTACCAAACATGATACATATATATATATATATATATATATATATATATATATATATATATATATATATATATATATATGTGTGTGTGTGTGTGTGTGTGTGTATGTATGTGTGTGTGTGTGTGTGACTTTAGGTTTGACTATAACTTAACTTTCATTGACTAACCAATCATATCGAGATTCCCAACTCATAAAAGTCATAGCCATCTTATTACAATGGCATTCTCGTAATTAATACCAAGAAGTCGGTTTTTGGGGTGTTACATAACCTTCCTTGAATTAAGCAATGCTTGTTACATTATCTACATGCAAAACTGTTGGTGCCTCCTTCCCAGAATTTATGTACAGTTGCATGAACTATCTGCGATTGTTCGCTGTTTCGGGTAAAAGGTCAACGACCCGGTAAATATATTACTCCAAAAAGCATTTAAGTACAACGGATATGGGTGAATCCCATATCTCAGCCCGTTACATAGGCGAAAAGCTTACATAACAAGATACTTCCTATTTTCTAAACAAGAAAACAAAACCACTAACCACATGATATTAAGAGACTCTGTGTGACAACTGGCAAATTAGGGAGCCATTTTGAAAATCCGCATTACGTAAAAGTTCGTTTATAAATTTATGTTTGAAGTTTAATTCGTAACGAACTTGTAAAACCTATATTGTGGTTGATTATATTTAAAATTTTTAAGGAAACGGATTTGGATTTATCGATGTGATGAGAATTTATTTAGAGATTTTTATTTGGCACTACGTTGACTCCGGCACTAGATAACTTAACAAAAATTTAACGTTTGAATTTACGGCTCGATTATATATAATTATTTTGAACGTCTCATGAGATTTTTAATAATTTGGAACGAGCTCGGTTCAAGAAAGAGTTGGAGTATTTTAAAAAGTTATGGGTTTTGGTCCGTGTAAATTACACCTAGCCACCTTACCCTAAATATTAATAATTCCCTTCATCCAACACAATTAATAACAAACCATCAATCAACAATCAATAGCTATGTTTCATTACATCTAAGTAAACACAAAGATTGTAACAATTCGCATTTTTCAGGATAATTACTATTCCCGGAAAATTTCACTATTCACTTTTACTATTCATTTTTCCCGAAAATTTTTCCCGAAACTTGATTTTTATTTCTTTGGCTGAAGTGATAAATCATTTTCATGACAAATTAAAAGTTTGACATTCATAAGCTCATTTTCGTGAAAGTTATTAAGGAATTACACGGAATTACACGTTTTAGGGTAAAACGTCATTCAGAAATTCTACGCACAACGAAATTCGGTCGCGTTAATTTTCCCCGTATCGGAAAAATGTTTGACACACTCATGATTTATTTGAGAATAAATCATGACTGAGAAAAACATGACCAAAATAAACCTCGGCCGTGAAAAACTGGAATTTTCAGTTTTAAGCGTTTTTACTCAGCCGTAACCTTAGCCTATACCTGCACCGCGTTTCTAAAAAGATTTGAGTTTTCAACTTATTAGAAAAAGTCAACATATTTTTCCCTCCTCCATTGACCAAAAATCATTTCTTGATTTTATAAGTCATTTCGTGATTTTTAGGCTTACGGTTTGATGTCTAAAAGACATTTAATACCAACCGACACTAGACTGAGCCCAGTCTAGACATTATAAGTCATTTTAAATCAATATTATCCTATTAGAAAAGTAACATTTTACTTTTCTCAATTTTACGCAATATTCGTACGTTTTACGTATTACACGTTTTAGACCCGTGTTTCCAGTTTTAGCAGGGTTTTACCACCCAAATGGAACCTACCACTCATTTTATATTTTATTATGGGACATATGGACATGTCTAACAATACTTTAAAGTTTCGTATTTTTACGATACCCGGTTTTACGTTTTGAGGCCTAATCATTTACGGTTGGCAATTCCCGGAGTCAAGTTTCATCCTAATACTTAGGATAATACCAAGCAAAGTCCAACACTTCCTCCCCAAGGCTTGTGAACCGCCTCTAGGGGGGGGGGGGATTCACACTAGGTGTCATGATCCTATGCTTAGAACTCTTGGATGAGTACATGTGTAGAACTTGCTCACCAAGTGTTGACTAGTCCTAGTTCTAACCTCCTCAAGACCCGTGGATATCACACACACAAACACACCATTCATTTGCTAATTCTCTCCAAGTTTCATGCAAGATTCAAGAGCTACAACAACACATAAACTCTAGTTAGGTTTTCATTCATCAAACACTTCCATAACCTCATATACTTGGTGATTTCTCTTGAGTTTGAATCCACTCAAGTCACCTCAACCTTCATCATCCATCTTTCAAGATTACAAGAGTAGAAAGATTGCATGAAGAGAAGTGGGTTGAAGCAAGTCTATCAAAGTCCTATCCTTACATGTTAGCTTCCTTTCATCCTTGAAAGCCAAAAGTTGTGAGCCAAACCCTAACTTGCTTCTTGTTAAATAATCATGTTCATATTATTTACCTATTATTTGTGCTATATTATGTCTTGTATTAATGTCCATGATGTATAAAAGTGAGTAAAACAAGTTATTGTACATGATTGATAAGACAAGTTCATAAAACAAGTAAACTAGTGACTTTGTTGGTATAACCTGATCAAAATGGTAAAAATATGATATTGGATTATTACATATTGTAGTAGAGGACCTAACAAGGAAAACATAGCAATTTGAACCACCTAAAACGAGTATACGAGTCAAAAGTTACGCCGATTTGAAGTTACCAAAACTTTCCGGCAAAACTGCCAAAACTTTCTGTTACAGAAACATTAAACACGCAAAAAGAGGCATTTCTGGTCCGATTCATCAAAAAGTTAAAACACGAAAGTTGTCCGGAATCACGTTTTCCTTTAGGCACAAAGAAGCTCGAGCCTTAAAAACACTTTCTGAGTGAGATATTTCTCAATTTCTTAACAGCTATTTACATATATATAAATCACTAGATTATGGTTATACTTTAAAAGAAACAAGAAGTCTTATGACCAATAATCAAGACCACCACCATGGCTAGAGCCAAGGTTGTGTCTCATGACCTTGAAACAAGGACTAAAGGTCATGGCTAGGCCATGACGAAATGACCATAACACTTACATAGGCGTAAACATGAAACAATGAATTAGGCGATAACATGAACAAGCAATTTGGATCTACTTCACCTAAAAGGAAACCATGAGATATTACCAAGAGAAAATGGTCATTTAAGACTTATGAAACTACCCCTAATAACAATCTTCATGTACTAATAAACTTTCCTAAGTTTATTCAAATATCGGACATGTAACTTTTCGGATCAAAACTTATATCTATATACTTTATCAACTACTACAATAGTAGGGAGCCTCATGTGAGGAGTTCATTATGTAAGCCGTCGAGATGAGTTGTGGATTTACGAGTTAAAGTGTCCTGGCTCCTCGAACGCTTACTAACATGACTTCTGAAATATGTCAGCCCGAACGGTAGTAAACGATATACAAAACATACATGTTCATGAATCTTTTCTTTCAAAGACATACAATATACATCATACCACATCATGGACTAAATGCAAGATATATATATAGGCACTCCATTATATTCTTTACTCCGATCTTAAGTCGCAACATTCGATTATAGGTTGCTCGTAGAAACCTTCACGATTCAACCGTTACATTCATTACTTGCTATCTTACTTAAGGTGAGTTCATAGCCCCATTTTCCATTACTTAATTGTTTTACAAACCCTTGGGGGGAATACATGCTATTTTAACCGAGCACAATGTTTTTAAATTGTATGCTTGCCTGATTGTTTTATTATCACTAAGTACCAACCTTGCTAAACCGAGATCCCTTATTATGAACCATTTAATCACTAGCAATAGTGAGCGCAAATATTGTGAATAGGCCTATTGGGATTGACGAATCCCATTTGTATTGACTAAGTTCAAACAAATGCATTAATATTTGAGATTTAGGTATGTTAGCAAAGTACCTACCGGGATAAATCTGCTGATCGATATTGGTACACGTTAACGTTATGGTGTCATAAGCTTAGTGTATAATAACTGTTCCGGGCGTATAATAACGTAGCCTACATGTTTTGTTTTCCAAACATTGGTGTGAGCCTATAACTCACACTACCAACATATTGTGTTCAAACGATTTAACAAACTCTATGAATATCACTCAACCTTTGTGTTGACCTCTCAAGCATGTATTTCAGGTTCATGACGATCAAGGATGGCACGGAAGGACACGGATACTCAAGAGGGCTATAAATTTACTTATCATTCAAAAACTCACTTAATGTGATTTGTAAACATGGAACCAATTGGGACCTCATTTTATAATATCTGATATTTATATAATTTGAATGATACATCTTTTAAAACGACTCAATTAGAGTTCGTTTTCTATTATTGTGACTATTGTGCCGTCAAGTAACACCCAGTTCGAATTCCGCTACATCCATGAATTGGGGGTGTTACAAAGATAACCTAGCCTAGCATGTTAATATAAAGACAAGCATAAGATAGAATCAAACAACACATAGACATATTGAATGATTAATGGAAGACTTATCTTTAATTAAGCATGGATGAAACAAGGGTGAAAAACCCTTACAAAGTATGTGAAATTCGACCTAGGGTTTATCCCTAAAGTTCTCCCAAATGTTGCACCAAAAATTCCTCCTAGTGAATGAAAAATGAAAAAGTATATATATATATTTTACAACTTGACAGCGTCACCTTATAGGCCATGACGCCGTAATCTCGCCGCGATTAGGGTTCCTTGATGGCCTAGATCTACTCTTGACGCCGTCTGGTTGTAAAAGGTTCTTGGCTGTCTCTCTTTATATTAAAACGTGACCTCCTTGGGCCTGTCATCTTCAACCTCCAAAATCTTTCTGGCGCGTCATGTGTAATCTTCATATCCACCTCTTTGTCAACACTTGACGCCGTCACCTGTTAAGGTGTGACGTCGTCAGGTACGGTTTACAGTATAATTTGAGACTTTGTCGTTTTCTTCACTTTTATGCTCAAAAAACGTTCAAAATGCTTTCTTTTCTAGATTTCTTCTCCAAAGTATCTAAAATGACAAAATAACGATTTGAGGCAATATTTCACCAAATTTTCACGACTTATGGCTTAAATGACCCCCTAAAAGCGTAACACTTTTCGCCTCATCATGAAGCTAATCAAAGAAAATCTATAAAAATGACGACAAGTAACTATGTAAATAAAATAGGTCAATTGGTAAGTTTTGGTATCTTCCCCATAATCCCAAATAGCTTAAAAAAGTCATAATAAAAGTCATTTGAAATAAAGGCATTTGTTTTGAATATTTTATAAATTTCGGCATAGCGCGTCCATTTATACATATTTCAAGTCACTGAGACTTTAATAAAATCAATTTCCCAATTCCAATTAATGGAAAACAACCTTTAATGTTTCAAGTGTATTTATTAGTTATTGTCCATTAAGCATTGTTTTCATATTGTAGGTTCCATTACGAATTTTAATATATTAAATTCATCCGAGTCTAATATATCATATTCGTCCCGTGTCCAATAGTCCAAGAATGTCTAATGTCCAATATAACAAGTCCAAGTATATATATTTAGTCCGTTTTGTATCATCTGTAATATCCAATATCATTTTTCAATCCCCAAATCCGAAACGTACCAATACATCACCAAAGTTAAAATGATTCATTCTTTATTATAACTAACACACTCTTTATTATTATTGATGTTAGGCTTATGAGCCCCTCCACAAACAAACTCACCCTTTTTAACTTTCATTGGGCTTCGGCCCATAGCTAATCCAGACGCGCCCTATAGGCTTGAGGCCTACGAATAACACAAGCAAGACTCACCCTTTGGGCTTTTGAGCCTGATGCGTGTTTCCTTTCAAGTTTTAAATTTATATTTGGCCGACTTATTACTAACACACACACTTAACGAGCAGTGTACCCGATCAATATGTATATAGTGGTAAGTAGAGTGTCGAACACTAAGAATGGAACGTAATATCTAGTTGATTTGATCAGTATTTTAATATCTAAGTTAGTTTTACAATCTAATCTAATTAAAGGGGGGTTTTAGTCTGAGAGACTAGCACATATTTGAATTAAATATAAAAGTAAAATTAATGAGAACAAATCAGTGAAGAGCAATCATGTATACATATTGATAATAAAAACACATAAAACGCTTGTCCTATGGTTTAAGCAGCTTGTCACTTGTTTATTGCTAGTTTTATATGATGAGTATCGTAATCTAATCTCTCTCGTTGGATCCTAAATATCGGCGAGTAAACTCTTAATAATTACTTATGTTTATCCTACTTTCTATACACTAGATAAGTAGATGAGGAACAGGGGCCCATAAGACTCAACTAAACACATAGGTTATCAATGCACAAATACAAGTCACCAAAAAAACATCATATAAACTTTAATCGATGGAAAAGCAATTTTAAGAGGAGCAGTATGGTGGACAAACCCATCAATCCTGACGGATTAAAGCTTACTAATACAATAAACAAAACTACTTAATGAATTATACACATGCAGGACCTTCTTACGGCTCTAAGATCTTCGTTTGGGGCGTGTCTTGTGATGCTTCTTCGACTGAATTCGTCTCCTTAGGGTTTTGTTGCAAACCAAATTCGTATATGTCTTGGGGTATTTATAGTTTCCGTCTAAGGGATCGATGCGGAGCATCTTGACGATAGATGCGGCGCATGTACTTAACTTCGCATGGGGTCCAAGATTATTATATTCTAGAATATTCGTACACCGCCTTCAGATGCGGCGTAACTTGTTTCTCTATGCGGCGCATGTTCTTTAACGTCTTGGATAGTTTCTGGTGCAGTCTTTAGCTGATACGCCGCATGTTGTAAATGAGATGCGGCGTATTTGGAGTAGAACAAGTTGGTTATCCTTCGTTGACCAAAGTTTTATATGTGGCGCATGTTGTAATTAGATGCGGCGCATTCTTCAAAGTCAGGCAATGGTCTTTGAATTCATCTAAGTATAATGTTGCGGTGTATCTGTTGAGAATGATACGGCGCATCTCATGGATTTTAGTAGACTTTTCCAATCTTGATCATTTAGCTCCATAATTCGTCCAAAATCATTAACTTTCACCAATTACATGTTCTTACCTGAGAATTACTAAAGTAAACAATTAAGTATCGATTCTCATACAAAACGATATAAAACAAGTTAATTAAATATGATAAATGATGCTAATAAAATGTACTTATTTGATGACATCAGAGCCCGTGACACTCGAAATACCAAACAGCCAAAACACAAAGAAATCACAACACACTTATAAAATTTAACAAACTTTTACACCCCTTGGTGTTCACTGTTCGATCCGGAGGGAAAACGACCCTATGTTGGGTCATGACTCAAACAGAAATGAGCACCCTTGATGGCTACTAACAGGAACCAAACATACCCTTACAGGTTTGGTTGGACCAAAACCAAACGAACCAAAATCTGCACCCTATGTAGGTCGTTTCGATTCAAAACCTAACAACAACGTGCACACCACACTCCTTGCGAGGTTGGTGGTTGACCCGAGACGTAACCAAACACAAGACAAACGGATATCCTATGTGGGTTTCTAGTTAACCAAACTATCAAACACAAACCCTGGTGGTGTGCTCGTTAACCGATGCCAAACAAAACCACCACACCCTAATCGGGTTTAAATTCCAAAATGAGACCATAATAAAAACTAATAATGTCAACCATAACAACCAAATCACTAGATCCAAACATAAACCCAGGAACCACACTCGAGTTTTATACTCGAACCATGTACAAAACTCACCACCAACACTCTAACTCATTTCGGACCACACGAATCAAAACACTTATACTCCAAAAATGATTTTTCCGTTTATTTAATCCCACTGAATCATTATCAATCTGTATTTTAACCGGTTTTAATCCACGAAAACGTTGACAAAAAGTTATAATCGGTTTAAAACAAAAATAATAAATAAGTAAATGAGCTTTACAGCTACCACATGGAAGATGACAGCGGGAAGAGACGGTGACGACGGCGACGAAGGTGGTGATGACTTCGACTCAGACGGACCAAAATAACACCCTAGTGTGCCCACATTCTAGACCCTTCCACGTACATCCTTGATCTTCTATTTCAATCGGCAACAACAAAAAATGGTGGCGGAGATAACGGCGGCTGATGGTGGTTAGCGGCGGTGTTGGGTGGCCGGATGTGTAGTGAGAGACAAGGAGATGATGAGGTGTAGATGGGGGTTGGTGATGGCGGCATTGGAGGTTGGCCAGAAAGTGGCCGGAGAAGGTGGCAGCGGCGCCAGAAAAATGAGGGGGAGGGAGCTGATAAATGGGTTATCAAACCCTAACCTTTTCCTTTTATACCAAATGCAGGGACTATTTGTGTAACCCTAGAAACATCAGGGGGTGGCGGTGTAACTTTAGTCCAGGGGGCTGAAGTCCTAATTTAGGCAATCTTTCTTGATTTTATGATTCGAGACACATTTAGACTAGCAAACGGTACGGTAGATTCAAGACACCAGAGTAATGCCGTTGCGCTCAGAATAATATTTCCAATAGAATCGACTATTAATTCGCCTAGTTTCTCAAAATTAAAAAAAAAATATATAATCAAATCAACTTGTCAGTTGTGCGGGTGCGCATTTCATGCGGTTTCCACGTTTTGCGAGATAACTCCACGTTTCTATGTTGAATGAGTTTAGGAAGGTTCGTGAACCTAAAACAGGGATTAACCTGTATAAAACTACGTATGGAAAATTACGAGGTGTTACATTTGCTTTCTCATAACATTCATGTGTATAGATTCCAAGTCCTAATAATCATGTCTCATCATAAGCGACTTCAACATTTCGGTAGTTACTTGCGTCTTTTCTTTCTTTGGCCATTCATTTATACATCCACACTTCTTATAGGTATTCAAGAGCCTCACCTTATTTACACAATATTTATAGTGCACATTATTATATGCTATAGTATTATCAACGTCATTTCAGTTCTTTTCTATTCCACACTCTACTAGACATTATATTATATCATTATGTCTCTTTAGGAGACTATTATGGGGTCTTTATTACCTCGATTCGACTATCTTAGTTTTCTTGCTCCATTTTATCTATTCATTAGAGGGCATTTATTTGGAATCGATTACTGTATCATGCTACAGATGTGCCATAGATTTACTACCAAGTACAAACCATTGGTCTGCTGGGACACATTTTAAATTGGAGCACTAGCAGCGTTATATGATCTAGTCACTTTACTTAAGTTGCTAAACTTGTGTGGCAATTAATGAATTGTCTTATTAAATTCAAGTTCATATAAATGTGAGAGTTAACATTTATATTATAATTAATTCTAAATTTATTCTCTCACCTGAAATGAATTACCAATTTTAACATCATATTTATTTTATGTGTTGTGACGGATTTACTATAACATATGTGTAAGCTACAACGTAAATATAAGCATACATATAAGTTGCAAAATAAACGTCCACGTAAAAACTACTATATTGATAGAAAAGAAAATGTCTGCTAAGAAAAGAGTCGTGTAACCTTCAAATAAAGATCACCACAAAAGACAAGAGTAATGCAACTTGCTAACGAAGACATTCATTAGATATAATCCACTTGGGTAGCAAATATAATCTACTTGGGTAGCAAGACATTCATTAGATATAATCCACTTGGGTAGCAAATATATATACAAGCCAAGCCAAGCTCTGATCATGCAGCTAAGATTTAACCAATAGAAACAGAGTAAAAACAATATACTCCAAAGAAAGGGGTGTGGTACCTAGTACACTGATACTGTCGTGTTCAATTTCTAGTGGATCTTGTAGCCCAACTAGTGTCGTGTTCAATTTCTAGTGGATCTTGTAGCCCAACTAGCATGTGAGAGCTTCGCCATCAAGAAGTGTGCAATTTGACTACCTTTCACGTGAACTTGTATAAAGTTAACATTTGGCTCTACATGTTTATCAAGAGGTACACTGATACTGTCGTGTTCAATTTCTAGTGGATCTTGTAGCCCAACTAGTGTCGTGTTCAATTTCTAGTGGATCTTGTAGCCCAACTAGCATGTGAGAGCTTCGCCATGAAGAAGTGTGCAATTTGACTACCTTTCACGTGAACTTGTATAAAGTTAACATTTGGCTCTACATGTTTATCAAGAGATACACTTAAATGCAAATAAATACACTTAAATGCACCGTCACACATAATATTATTTCTTCATGGTGAAGCATATTAACTATTACATTAAGATTTATACATTTCTATTATATAAATAACCCCCTCGTTTCACCAACAAATACATACACAAACACAAGAGGATATCATCTGCAGATATCTTCTCCAACCATAAAAACATATCTTCAAATGCCAAAAAAATAGCAAATCTGTATTGAGTCTTATTACATCTGATGAACTGATAGTTATAGCAAAACAAAGTTAGTATAGAAGCTCAAGCAACTGATAAGAATCAGTAACAAAACAAACCAATAGACCAGTATCTTGCACTGGTTTTTTAAGTTAGAAATGTGTTGTTCTGGAGCAGATCTAGCCATTGAAAAGAGGGAGTGTAACAAGATGTCGGGGTGCATTTGTCTGATTAGTTGCAAGGCCGTTGAGACCTCCACCACCATTATTCTGCAGCTGCTTTGCTGATGCAACCTGTAAGTCCATACATCTAACTCAGTTTTGAACTAATATACATAGACATAAAAAGCTAGATCTGAAGTTCTGAGCTACTTTGAGCAATCTACAAATTTAAATACTTAGGAAACTTGAAAATGAGATGACATACAGATGACAGGAAAGCAAGATCTGAACTACTTTGAGCAATTTTCTTATCAATACTACAAAATGTATCATAGGAAACTTGATAATGAATAACCAAAATGAGATGAGCATATAGATATATATGATTCACCTCGGGCTCCGGATTGGGAACCGCGGTCGGATTTGCCTCCCCCCTGTTGGTCCCATCCGGATCTTCTTGTATTCGAATCAAACAAGTCTATGAACAAAAACATGACACACAAACTCACGCTTTTGTATATTATGAATTCTGTTGTGAACCTTTAATAATGATATTATATAAACTGAAAAAGGTTACTTGTTACAAACGAAATCTATCCCTATATATACTACACTAACATGAACCATTGTGACTTTTCTGAAACGTCACAACCTTTCAACCTATAACAGAAATAACTAACTATTCGGTTAATAACTTTCTACTTGACATTCTAGACCCCTAAACTTATACTCTTTACATTCGACTCTAAATACAATACTACTAATTACATAACGACCCCTAAACATGGATTAATGGATTATCATCCAATATTCCTCCCTAATTCATTAATCCGTGTCTTCAACATCTTCATATCTTCAACTCGATCATCTCTATCCTTGAACATGTTGTAGCAGGTCTTCTCATCTTTGTCTTCAATAAATCTTTGATGACTTCACACAATCTTCTTGTTGATATGCTTCACGCAATCTTCATTCTTCAATCAAGTTGTTCCTCACGAACTTTGCTTTGTTCTTTAATTCTGACTTTCACAGCCGTTTTTGATCATATCACATGATCATTCTTCAACTTCTATTGATCATTCAATCTATCACAGATTGTTCCTTCAACTTCGAGACCATCACAGCCTTGTTTCTTCATTTTGATCATATCGCATGACCCTTCTTGATCAATTCTCTTTTCTAAAATTTCTCCTGTCTCATCTCTACACTATCCTTTTTGATTTTCTGTCTATCTCAATAATCCTCAAATGATTCTAACGCTTTCCTGTAATTTTAATCTCTGGTGCTTTCTCCAAATTCTTCTTCAAAATATTACCTACTGACTTTATTCCAAAAATCTCAACAAAATAAAACAGCGTCCATCTTTTTCGACTTTGTAATCGAATCACTCGATTTTTTTTGTTTCTGGTTGTTGTTTATCACAAACGAACAACCTTCTCTCTTTGATTCTTCAACCCGCTCGGTTTTCTTCTTTCTCTATCTCTGGTTCCCTGAGCCTTTGTTCTTCTCTTTAGTGTTTTCTGTTTTGTTTCTTACAAATCTGCAGATCGTACTCTTCTTGAATCTCTGATGAAACACAAACTGAAACACGGGTTTGATTCGGACTTCTGATGCTCTGATACCAATGTTGGTCCCATCCGGATCTTCTTGTATTCGAATCAAACAAGTCTATGAACAAAAACATGACACACAAACTCACGCTTTTGTATATTATGAATTCTGTTGTGAACCTTTAATAATGATATTATATAAACTGAAAAAGGTTACTTGTTACAAACGAAATCTATCCCTATATATACTACACTAACATGAACCATTGTGACTTTTCTGAAACGTCACAACCTTTCAACCTATAACAGAAATAACTAACTATTCGGTTAATAACTTTCTACTTGACATTCTAGACCCCTAAACTTATACTCTTTACATTCGACTCTAAATACAATACTACTAATTACATAACGACCCCTAAACATGGATTAATGGATTATCATCCAATACCCCCAACCCCCAGAATCTTTCCGAAGTGTTATAAAGAGGGAAGGCGCGCTACAACTAACATAACAGCCTCTTCCTTACCCCCCACGAAAACTAGATCTAAATAATAATGCTAGATTTTCTATGTTTTGTAAGATTTTAAATGATATCGGAGATGGTAAAGTTGTAGGATTTAGCATTTTAAACATTATTTTGCAGTTTTGAAGGATGGCTTAAATGAAATATGTTTGCAATATTTTCACAAAAACTAATCAGAAATTACGGAAATTAGATAAAAAGGAACTTTGCAAGTGAACCACCAAAATGAATTTAAGATCCAAAAGTAAAATCTAGAAAGTAATCTGCTTTTATTATGTTCACGAGATCTTAAATGATGTAAAAATTAATGTGCTTGAAAATAAGCAGATAAGCTATCCCAAAATCCCTGTTAAATAGAACATGATAGTACTCCATCAAAGACTGAGTAAAAATGTACCTGCTTTTCCAGTTCTTCCTTATCTGCAGTTAACTTCTTCTCCTGTTTAACCAAAAATATAAAGAAAAATTGTTAAGACTCGTTTTATGCTTGTTCAAGTTTATTAATATTGCTATGCTTCTCAACAGGATGAAGAGAGAATATGGTCTTTGGTGCACACAGGTACCACGAAAGTGTATCTCATCTTAACGACCTTGCAATTCATATAAAGAAAAATTGTTAAGACTCGTTTTATGCTTGTTCAAGTTTATTAATATTGCTATGCTTCTCAACAGGATGAAGAGAGAATATGGTCTTTGGTGCACACAGGTACCACGAAAGTGTATCTCATCTTAACGACCTTGCAATTAACCAGATGAATTAGCCTCTACATACCTCATCATCAGTCTCGTTATCCTCGTGATTTTGGTCAACCCTTACCAAATTCCAGATGAAATTTTTATATTTACTCGTACCTTATGCGATGCTCTAATGTTTTTTATCCAACACAGCAATGCAGCAAGCTACAAATGGAGTGTGGCATCGAGGTTGCAATTTACAAAATGCTGCCCCCATTGCTATGCGGGTAGCCCATGGTTTGAACCATTTGCCGATGGGAGTTAACATATAAAAGTAACTGTAAAAAGTTATCACACCACTGATGTACACTAATATAATCTATGTGCTCATTGCAGTGCCATCTATGCCTTTTAAGGATAACAGCCCTTATAGAACAGCATATATGAATTATATCTGCATCAAGATTTCATTGCGCAAAACCTTTTGGAGCTTAAATTTATAGCAATAGTAGTTTAATAGTAAATCGCGGGTACTAACAGATTCAGGACCGGTAAACCCCAAATCAGGAATCAATAGATGTTTCATTTTTGTAAGAAGCTCAATGTATACAGCTTATTTTTGGAAAAATAGTTTGTATTCCACCCAAAATGCTTCTGCTTCTGATAAACAGGTAGGGAGGTAGGAAGCTGCTTATTTCCATTGTGCTTAATTTGACATGGAATTAGAACTATTTCCTATCCTACCTTCATATATTCAACCTACAACCTTATTTATGATTTTAAATGAATTTTTCTCATGTTTAACAAGACAAGCAAATCCAAGCACTATTTTGTGTAGTAATAATTATTTTTAAGCAGTTTTGTGAGTACTTAACAGAAAAAAATGCAATCTTAAATACCACCTAAATTATGTGATGTACCTCGAGAGCTTTTTATGCAGAGAAATCAAGTACAAGCATACCTCTTCCTGGAGGGTCGACATGTACTCCATCATCAACTGTTTCTGCATTCACGAAAATCACATTAGTCAACGTATATTAACTACTACTGTAATAAACAACCGATTATATTTTTGTTGCTAATATAATTTACCATATATATTACACACCAGGCCCAATTTACAGGTTATATAATTTACCATATATATTATGCGCCATAAGATAGCATCTAAATGGTCAGTGTTTCATTTAAACAACTAATGCAAGGTGATATTCTATCGGGAGCAGAAGGTGATAGATAATGCTATTCGCTGATCTCTGTTGCACGCGAGGGAGGAGAACATAATCAATTACGGCCAAATTAATCATTCAGTAATTTGAATCAGGGAGATGACACCTTGAAGACAAATTACCGTCTAGCCTATTGCGATTAACAAATAATATATAATTCTTACCCAGTAACTGATTGTGCCTTAGACTTGGCCTAAAGTTGCTCCTTTCCTACCAAAAGAGTCCAGTTATGTTTGTGATACTCGGGCAAAGGTTCTGCTCATCACATAAGATGAATTCTCAGTATACTTGTGACTGTAACCACATACGGTTTGTTGTCAAGTAGATACACAAATATCAACCACAAAAAACTAAGCCCACCCTGGCAGCCCAAGCTGAACATAAATATCCACTTTCAACTGAAGAAGAACGTATACTGATATACAAAAATCAGACAACAGAATTCACATGTTGGTGAGGCTTGACTATCTATATATAGTGGCTTGTTCTCATTTGGAACTCCCAAATGAAAAAGGTTTCTATAGTAACTTCTTGTGATTTTGCACTCCCAAATTCAAGAAAGTAATAATGTTTGGATGTATGCTGCATCTACGGTCATATATAACGAACGTGCACCACTACCATCTAGGTGAATCGGAATTCAATATCCCAATCATGTTGCTACTATCCCCTGAATTGGGTCTTTTTTCCTTTGTTCATCATGAACTTCTGCTGTGCCTCCATATATAAGTGATTCCAAACTACCAATATCTCCATCTCCGTACCAGACATATCCCCATGCAAGACACCAATATCCACATCTTCAGACCTAGAGACATGTGAAGCATGCCGCCACTGTCCAACATCTTGTATGAGTTTCATAGTTGAATCAAATCCTGAATTATATCCGTACACCGCGTGTTTGTCTAGAGATTAGTAACAAAATAGGGAGGCTCAATAGTAGGTATGAGCAGCTGACCGATAGAACAAATGTTCGCCGGTTTTATAATCGTTAGTATAAGACAGTATGCTGACACTCTTAGCTCACGTCTATTATCAGTAATTACAGACGTTATATAATCATAGGAATATTTAATCTATTGTAGAGGTTTGAAAAGAGGTTGTTGGGTTCATGACTACACAATCCATTATGCCTGCAAGTATGGTAGATAAAACTTAGCACTATAATATATGGATCGAGCATTTGCTAATAGCTTATGTTGGACTGTGTTAGTGGATACAACAAAAGTTCTAAAGTTATGGAAACAGCAAAGGAACTTGTAAGAACCATGTTTCGAATCCAGGAACCCGTCATATGGATTCACATGTGCACACACAAGGCATAGATATGTAAAAAATAACACAATAGTATGCATGATTCCACATAATCATAAAGTCATGCATTTAATAATTACAACATTAATTATAAAAGACATGAATTCATCAACAAGAAACTTACATCTTGAATTGGATGGAGAAGTAGATTGGATCCTGGATCACTAACCTATATATCCAATCTTTCAATAACACCCCAAGTACAAGAATACCTATGGGATCAAAAGGTTCCAACTTCTAAGCTTTTATGTAGTGGACACACCAGCACTTTGGTAGATTTCTTGATTGCTAGTCACTCTTCATGATCAAGGAATGATCACTCTTCATGATCAAGGAATGATCGATTAAACTAAGAACAAAATCAAATGGTGATTTGGTAGTGGTTTTGGGTTTCGGCCGAAAAAGAGAGAGGAGAGAACAAGAGAGATTTCAATTAGGGTTAAAAATGAATTACTCTTCAATTCCAGGTTTCTTGTTATCTCTTCCTAAATTAACTATAAAGATTTGATCTTATCTCTAGTTAACATAGTTAGTGAAATGACTAACTTTGTAACACAAAGTTATCATTTCCTAATTATTCCTCGTTAAGTCTAACTCTCGTAGTTAATTTTCCGAGTTCCCTTTCTCGTGAACCATTTTCGTGTTATATATACAACATATATATAATAAAGTAAGATCTTAGTTTGTGTAAGTGTGTGACCCCATAGCCCAATGATACGGTTAATAGTCTTAGTTATGTGTTGTAGCGTGCACATGATTTCATTATAAATTATATGCCGCTCAAAACCAATCGAGAGCTTCTGTATTGCACCCAAGGAGATGCTATCGCCCTATAATTAATACCAGACACTAACACGATTAGCTAAGAGTTGTCCTATCCAAGTGTTTTATGAATTGCTCTTAACCAAGGGATTTTCAGTCGATGAGAGTGGAGATTTGTCAGTTAAGCTTCGTGAATGCATTAAACTAGCTACTAGGATTGATCAAAGAAGAGTTGCCAGTTAAGCTTCATGAAGGCATTACACTAGCTACTACTGAGTTTAATTGATCAAAATCCATTATAGGTAGAAGTTGGTCTCCTACATATCACAAAGAACGAACTTTGGTCGAAAATGTGCTTGGTTAGAACTCACTAACCAAGTCTCAAGAGTGTTTACATGGCATATTTAGGTCAACCCTAGCTAGCATTGTGCCATACGCCTAACGCCTACTAGATTAAACCGAAAGGAAGATTTGGGTTACTTAGCACCACTCACGCTATTGGTTGTCACAAACAAATACTTGGACGCTACAAATAATGATTTTGTGCCTACAACCGCTGATAATGCACATGCAAGCCTGCTCCAACTTGATACAAATTTACCCCCAACCACATCAACATAGACCAATGTGGTACCTTAGTACCTTGAAGGCCCATTAGCTAACTTTGATTAATCTGTGACCCATGGGCCTAGTACAACCTAGGAATTTCAGTATTTGACAAGAATCTTCATTATTACTAGGAGGTAATAAAGTCTAAACCACTTAAAATTTAAGAATTATCTATGATTTCGGTTTCGGTGAAGACAAGTAGTAGTCTAGTAGTCGATTTGTTTTCCTTAATTCATAAAAACATCCAACAATTCTACTAATCCCTTTAAAGAGACCACACTTAATCACACATAAACTACATATCGAATTTTCGTGAAGAAATTTTACAAATCCAAATAGATCATAATTTAAAATGAACATGGACCATTGGTCATATGATCAAGTGATTCACACCTATTCCGATGTATCTGATGCTTGCACGTCATTTAATCTCTCTCCCTTCCTAGTCTCGTCCTCATTTTGTCAACATCAATAAGGGTAAGGGTTCCACTATTTTTTCTTCTTGCCCATCATCCATCCACAGGATGACGAGAGATTAAAACTAAATTGACGAACCATTGACATTATAATATAACAAAGGACAAACATCTTGAACTACAATAGATTCAAACAAAAAACATATTAAGACAAGTTGTACTGTAAGGATGATCCCACACCGACAAAGAGATCAAAAAATAGTTTAAAAAATAGTTTAGAGAGTGAACTGACTAAGTCTATGTATAAACACAATTAGTACTACTAAGATAGTTCAGAACATATAGAAATGTAACAGCGTGGGAAACCGAATTGAATAAGTAGCGTCGAACAATCACCTTTCTCAATCGTGTTTGCACAAGAGCAGCATCAAGTTCTAGTTCTAATTCTGTCATATCACTCACAGAAAGCTCCTCGCTGTTATTCTCCTCCACAAGCCTGTGCAAAAAGTTGGGATTTCATGCTGCTTGGTGAATCATATCATTATGAACTCGTTTTCCAATGTTCAGTTGACCTTGTTTCTAAAATCTGTTCATGCACACACATACACGTACATACGTACGTGTGTGTGCATGCGTCTATAGTATATATGGTGTGCATCGACACTCGAGATTTCGTGTTACCTATCCACCGTCTGTAGTAGCTCATTACATGTCCTGAACTTTGTGCATTGCGATAAAACCTCCTGAAGCCATGATTTTAAAAATATCTCACTAGTTGTTAATGCATTGTACAGGTTACCATTTATATCATGTATAAAATGAACTCTTGAAAAGCTATTGCTTACCAACTGCCCACCAGCTCCATTGTTGGTTCTCTCTCCCGCTTCAGTGATGTTTCTCTCATACCTAGAGAGGATATGCTCCACACTGAAAGGTGCATAATTAATGAATATGTGTACGATTAGCAGTGAGATAATAGTTAATACGAAAGATATTAAGCACACTAACTCATATAAATAATTTTTTTAGGATCAAAATGATTGATTGGAATAATGTTTATCTTGAAACAAAGCTACACCGGAATATATTAATTACGAGTTCATGGCATGTTGATGCATTAGTTCATATTCTGAAGGTCAATAGGAGTGTAAAATCGGAAGTAATTATAACCTTAACATGAAGTTAATATAAGATACTCACTAGCAACCTCTATTAATGCAAGTCATTATCCTTTTGACCGGCCTGAATAAAAGTTGTGTTCTTTATTCTCGTAAGTAATTACTTTCGTGTTGTCATTTTGGTCCCTACTTGTGTGATCATGTACAAATATGTGGTTGTAATTGGTTTGCATAACTCACCAGCATATTGCCCTGCCATTTTCTTACTCCAACCACCAATAGAGGATCGAAGAAAATGATTGTCTATGCTGGTATGCATATAATAAGTTCGTTATATGTTCGATGTGAACCACTAGTTATGTGTATTGAAATCGCGTGCAAGGATATCTCGGATACTTTCTAAAAAATTAATTTTTAGAGGTTTAATGAGTACAATGTTTAATTGTGTAACTTCCTTTAAGTAATCGTCTTTGATTATTTTGTTATATTTGGTAAACTCTTAAAAGTTTTACCCCCTTTACTAAGGGCAATCATAGTGTGTTTGAAATATACAGTGAAGTACATTGACAATGAATCTTCCAAAGTTCTCTGATTTATGAGGTTGAAACCTAATTAAAATCATGTAAAAACCTTCCAAATATATGTTTCTACTTAATTCCCTATTTAACACTCATAAAGTAGAAAACTTTAACGTTGTGTTCTCAAATTGGGTAATAGGGGGTAAAGTAAATGAAAGTGATGTTTGTTGTGTTCTCAAGTTTTAGTCGGAAAGTAAAATGAAAGTAAAGTATTGAAAGAGATAGTATTTTGCATTAAAAACTTTCACCCCACTTTTGGGGTGAAAGACAACTTTACATCATTTTCATTACTTTACTCCCACTTGCTTTATTTTACTTTCACTTTCCTTTTATTTTTTTATTTTTTTCTTGAGAACATAGTGTAAGAGAGGGAGAGCTACCACATAATAAATACTACTGACGAACATGATCTATATTCCTAAATCAATAATTTTCATTAATTAGTCCCGCTACTTTTAGGCAGCAACACTTCACAGAGAAGTACCACTAGTTAATGTTGGCTATACATCCACTCCTCTTTGTTTTTACACGATATAAATGAAATGGAAGAGTGGAAGACATTGTTTATTAGGAAGACATTAAGGTTGTTCTCGCCCTAAGAAAAGCATTATTTCATATATCTGATTGAGCTTTGATCAGAATACCTCATAAACGGCTTAACAAAACTATAAAGACACACGAAAAACTGAGTAGAAATGACGAGTAAGAATATGTTATGTGTTAAATGATGAGTAGATAATGTCTATGATTTTGGCCTATATGGATGACGGTGACTACTTGGTGTGCCAAATTATATACCTAAAGGGGAGACTGTGACATATGTCAGGATCAAAATTGACATGCATAGTGAGAGAATGATAAAAGAAATGTGGTCAAATTTCTAATGGAATAGACATAGATAAAAGTTAGCTATATAAGCTTCAGTCAAATTTTTCACTTAATCTAGTAAAATGTTGAATGCCTTATATTTCATAAGCTCAATTTTTTTGGCTTATTTTCAAACTTGTGTGCTCATATAAGTTTTTTATGACATAATAAACTTATATAAGCCCACTAATCCCAACATAAGCAAAAAGAAAATAAGGCTTATGTAGCATACGCTGAAATCGTATAAGCCCATAAATAAGCTTAAACAAACACCCCCTTAATCACTACTCGGCCTATATATCATTACTCGCATAAAGCGAGGTAGCACCACAAAACAAAATGCACAGGGAAGCTAGCCAATGAGGTAACGCCTAGATAAGAATAATGGAAGAAAGCAATGAGGCTGGAATACATTGCTAGTTGCAGTACATACACTAAGGTACTCAAGTTCACATGAAATGCACAAACACATGAATGCATCACCCTAAGTACCATTAACTAACGCATAGTTCATTATCATGCACAAGAGATCTACTCTAAGATTTGCTAACATTCCATATCCAGTTGGAATCATATCTTAAGATAATATGTGTTCAAATCCACGCATAGAAGAGTAGTAGTATGATTCTACAATATGTACAAGCAACACACAACTTGGTTACCCACTTGCAAAACTCTCATCACTTGAAATCAACTTGATACATAGAAGGAGCGTGTCTATTTCCCTATAAAAGGGGATGATTAGATGAGTCTAAGACACACTTGATTCCACACATCGTTATATCTCTATGATAGTTCTAGCTATATCTCCTAATATCATTCTAATGATAGAATACATCCAAGTGACACCCAACAACGAATCATCTTCTACTTCTAAAGGTTACTCGGTTCCACTCGGGAATAGTGCCGTAAAACCACATCTATAATGTGAGTTAGCAACAGGGAATCGCCACCTGATTAATCATTCTTCTCTAAAGGGCTCATACATCTCGATGTATGATTGTTCGAGACCACATCACTCCTTTTAGCAATTTACCCACTCGATCTCGATAGGTGATACTAGATATCATGTCCAGATCCACAACAAAAAGGTCGGTGATCTAAACTCCTAACCCAATCCCGTAAATCTGCGTATCATCACTAGCAGTTTGCATTAGCTTGCTCAAAGGCTATGTCTCGGAATCCCTAGACTAATTTTATCACACATAAAATCACCTAATAAAACCCTAGCTAGCTATTTCAATTTCAGTTAATACTAATATATATCACAAGGATGCTGTACACTATATAAAACGATGAAATTTAACCTGTTAGAACTACTTCCGCTACATGATTCATAAAGCTTCCCACTGGCGGAGAAAACAATGACGCCTACATCAACATCACAAAGAACAGAAAGGTGACGTGCTTTCTTCATCAAACCTGTTCTCCTTTTCGAAAACGTTACTTGACACCTGTTTTTCTCTTCTATTAGCTTCATTTCAAGCTTCTTTCGGCCCATTGTATATATTGAATGTTCTCGTAGATCTTACTCTTTTCTTTTGTTAGCCACAAGCAGTTGATCTTATCCTGATTAGTCTTTTATTATTATATATATGTGTGTGATGAAAGTGAGTGCAAGTTGTGCTGAAATGGAAGCACGACCACCAGTTCCACATTCACTTCTGTTTGTGCTAGATTTTTTATAAAAAATTACTCACCGCCAAATGAGACGGTACTTTTACTACACATTTTGGGAAAATTTACACGTCAAATGTGACGTGTTAATTAGAATAGCTTCCTTAGAGCATTAGGTGTAGATGAGGGTCCCACTCCTACCACATCACCAAACACCTCAACTTCAACTAACCACAACAAACCCCCCTCACCAAACAACAAACCTCAACTTTCTTATTAGGGTCTCACCTCTTACACATTTATTTTTTTATTTATTTCATTAAATAAATTAAATTCATTTCACAAATACTTAAAAATAACAAAACATACTAATTTTATTTCATCAAATAAAAAAGTTACAATACAGAAAAAAAAAAATACGATACGGAAAAAAAATACAACACATACGACACTAAAAAAATGAACCTAATTATTACTATTTCGTTGAATTTCTTCCCATTGTTGTTGTTGCCAAACATGCTCGATGAGACATAGTTGAAGCCTTGAGTGTGTGCGTTTATCATGTAGTTCTTTGGTTTTTCTTCTTTGCGTTGCGCAACGTTCTACCAATGACTGTTGCATATTTGGTGTCGGCGGAATATATATTTCGGCAGCGTCGGATATATCAAAATTTTGATCTTTCAAAATCATGTTATGCATTATGATGCACGAGTACATGATTCTCCGTAACTTGCCCACAGTAAATGCACGCGCCGGTTGGGCAATAATATGCCAACGTCCTTAGAGGACACCAAAAGCTCTTTCGATATCTTTTCGAGCACTTTCTTGTTTCGCTTTCCATGCGGCATTTTTTGGGTTGGTTGCAACAGTAAAGGACTTGACAAACGATGCCCACTGTGGGTAAATTCCATCTGCTAGATAATACCCATTTTTAAATGTACGTCAGTATACTTCAAACGGAACTTGAGGGCCAATATCGTCAATCAGGTCGTCGAATAACGGAGAATTATATAAAATGGTCAGATCGTTATTCGCACCTGCCACACCAAAAAACGCATGCCAAATCCACAAATCATAAGACGCAACAGCTTCAAGCATTATAGTTGGATATTTTTTATCACCTCTGTGAAATTGCCCTTGCCATTCTTTTGGGCAATTCTACCATTCCCAGTGCATACAATCGATGCTTCCCAACATTCCCGGAATCTTATGAACCATGCTATGTGCGTGGTATAAGTTACGAACGTCATCCTCAGTTGGTTTTCTTAAAAACTCCTTCCCAAACAACTGGATTATGCACATAGTAAAAAAATCTAAACAATCACGTGCACAGTGTTCACCTATTTGTAAATACTCATCTAATGAATAAGGTGATATCCCGTATGCCAATTGGCGTGGGCACATGTGCATTTCATAATCACACTAAAACTCATTAGACCCGTAGCATTGGGTCGTTGTCTAAAGAAATCAAAATGAGCAGGAAGAGGATCATGAGTGTCAATATATGTTTCAATACCTTCGACTATTTCTAAGAATAGTTTACGGCTCATACGGTAACGACGTCGAAAATTGTCTTCAGGATATTTTGGTTGGTCACCAAAATAGTCGGCCTGTAGACGTGCTTCAGCAACGTCACGTTCACGCCGAATGTATTTACGGCGATGTGAAGGACCGGCTGCTTGATTTTGCAACTCTTGCTCGTGTTCGAACTCTTGGATAATCATCTCTAGCTCCTGTATCTCTTCAAAGTCACTAACTTCGGAATAAGATGATTCACTCATTGTTTTTGCTTTGGAATGAAATGTGTTAGGTTTTTTGGAATGAAATGTGTGAAATATGTGTAATATATATAGGGATAATATGTTATGGTTTAGGGTGTAAAAAAAAAAAAAAGGGGGGGGGACCAACGTTTAAAATAAACGTTACACAACGTTTACAAAATCAAAAAAGCTGCCACATTTTGCTATTCACCTTCGCCGTGGCCACGGGGAGATGCCCAACGAAGAGGAACGGCGAGGCAATTCTGGTGTAGTGGTGAGCATCGGCTCGCTGTTGAGCATGCCAGGTCGGACGGCGAGTCTTTACGGCGAGCCTACACCTAATGCTCTTATATACACTCCCGTCCCATAGCATGTGTATTTATTTTTATTGTTGTTTGAAAGGCAATATATTAAAAACTCTCATAATTTTATATTCTAATTTGTCAGTCTTTAAATTTTTTGATAGGTCCCAGAATTATTTTTGTAACTCCTAAATCATTTTTTGTGTAATTTTGATAAGGATTTGTAGCCAATTAGTTACAATAATTATAGCTAAGATGTCTCCTATATTAAACTAAGCGGACACCGTAACAAAGATATAAACAAATGGCCTCAATTTTATCAACAAGATGATTAAATGAAGTGGAACCAATAAAAACATTTACAAATGATAACTCACATAACCAAAAAAAAAGCACCAAACTTATTCGAAACCAGTGTCATGAGTTAGTGTTGGGAACGAAGTTTTACTATTTTATCAAGTGTCGGTCATTTGTAATAATATTAGGTTGCTTAGTTATTATTTACTTTCATTTACATTTCGTATTAAGTTTACTAGGCTTAAGTAATGTAACCCATGGGCCTCCAAGCCCATGAAATGATGAGAGGAAGGAGAGGGAGTGTTGCCATAGCTCCTTCCCTATAAATAGAATGCTTAGGTCTCTTGTAAACTTGGTTGGTTATTTTGATATTCTAATTAAACTCTTGCTTTTATAATTCTCTCATATCTTGTAATCAACCAATCCTTATATCTATCTCATTCTTTACTTGTGTGATAACAATATGGGCACCTAACAAGTGGTATCATTCGCCTAATAGAGATTGAAGTGTTGTTTATTTGGTTAACGTGGGGTTTAGGTGTTTGTTTCTTTATATTTTTGCATTTTTCTTTGTTTCTTTCACTCAAATCTTGAAGCTTGGACATGTTTTAAGGTTGATATAGTGTTTAGAAGCTTAGATTTTGCATAAAGTTTAGATCTTTTAAGGTTTTATTACATTTTCTAACAATGATTTAGGAGTATTTTTATCAAGTTTTTGTTAAAAAGTTGCGTATTTTTCATATATACGTGCACTTTTTCTTCAAAAAGTTTTGATTTTTACAAGTTTTAGTGTTAAAGTTGTTGTCTTTATTGAAGTTTTAGTGATTTTAAGTGTTTTGGGAAAGATTTGATCAAAAGAAACAAGTGGAAAATGAGTTTTGGGTGAAAAAAATTGTTTTTTTTAGCTGGTTGGTAATCCTTTGCTTAAAGTTTAGCAAAAAACCCTTTTCCTACTCAAAAGATCCTACTCAGAAGATCCTACTCAGAAGATCGTACTCAAAAGATCCTACTCAGAAGATCCTACTCAAAAGATCCTACTCAGAAGATCCTACTCAAAAGATCCTACTCAGAAGATCCTACTCAAAAGATCCTACTCAAAAGATCCTACTCAGAAGATCCTACGCATAAGATCCTACTCATAAGATCCTACTCATAAGATCCTACTCATACAGAATTCTACTCATAAGTTTCTTCAACGGTCTTCTCTTCGTGCAACGGTGACTCAGTACTTCCCTAGCTTGGACAAGTTAGTGGAATACTTCGACTAAGGATATCTTTCAAGCTTGGACAAGTTTGAAAGATTTGTTTGGTTTTAACCTTACGCAAAACTTGATTCTTACGCAAAAGATTTAATCTTACGCGTAAAAAGGGAAATCTTACGCATAAACCTTGTGTTTACGCATAACATCACCTTTCTACGCATAACTTTAAGTCTACGCATAAGTTGATTGTTACGCGTAAAGATTTCAACTTTGCCAAAGGATTTTGATCTTAACCAAAGGAACGTGCATTTCAATCTTCGACAAAGATCCATCATTCACATAAGTCTCTTTCTAATATCTTCTAACTTATCTTTCTAAAATCACTATTTTGACCTTGAGTGTGACATTTTTTGTTGATTATTTCGATTACATCGCAACAATCACGGGGGAGAGAAAATGTATCAATCAAGTTCACAAGAGAGAAAGATGACTGAAGTTGAGAAAAGAGCCATCAATTTTACAGAAAATTGTTTAGCACATTTTGAACCAGTTAAGATTCAATGCAAGATTCTCTCAGATGCAAGGTTTCCTTCGTGGAGTACCTTTACTGCATTCTTCGGAACTGAAATGGACCGTCTAACCTTCCAAAGGAAACTCCAAGAAAACATCGTTCAACTAGAAAAGCAAATTGAACAGGGAAGTGATTGCATGGTAGAATTTAGAGCGCTCAAGGCACAGTTCAAATGGTTCATTACCATGGATTTTAAAGCTTCTCTTATACACTATAAATTTGAAAGCAATTTATGGAGAGAGAACATCACTAGTATGGAGGTTGAAGCTTTTAGAGATCAACTGGTTTCATGACTGAGACGCTTAGAATATGAGCTTAATGAAAGATCACTTCATCTGAGTGTTGTTAAAGAACTGGAGATGCAGAAACGAGGAAGAGAATTGAATGTACAGGAGAATGGAAGTAAAAGGCGGACACATGAAGGAACAGTCAACAATGAAGGGACGTTGGATGATAGTTTGGTATTCACGGGTAACAATGCATTATCAGAACTGCAGACAGAAAGCAGCACGTCAAGGAATGATACAGATGCAAACTGTGGAGAGATCAGACCCTTCTATGAGTCAAAACCCAACTTTGACAATGAACAGATGGATGAGGAAGATGTCATACCCATCTATGACACAGAACCGAACTTTGACAAAGAGCAAATGGTTGAGGTACAATCTACTGTTGATCATATTATGCCTGCAAATGAGAAACAACAATCTGTGCAACCTAACTTCAGTAATGAAGGAGAGGTTGACCAGAATGTTGTTGAATGTCCTGAAAAATATTCTGAGTCTGAGTCCTTACCTGATAATCCAATAACAGAAACATCATACCAAACTCTTGAGTCTGAAAACATTCATCTCAAAAATACCATTACCCAGTTTCATAAAGATTTTTCAAAACTAGAGGCACATTGCATCTCGCTTGAACTTAAATTGCAAAACGAATCTTTAACTTCGGGCAACAATGGTCAAGTTTTGAATGAACTAAGTAAACGTGTGGATACATTAGTTAAAGAAAATGAGCTTTTAAAAGGTCAAATTCAAGCAAAGGTGTTTGCACATGCTGCATTGCAAAACAAAGAGTTAACTACATTTTTGGTCCTCGTGGTTTACCGGGTATAACACTTTTGGTCCAAAATGAAATTTTGTAACGGATCTTGTCCAATATCCGCTGACCCGTAACACTTTTGGTCCAATGTCAACACTCCCGTTATCTTTGACCGTTAACTCATTTAGTTGACTAAAAATTGAGGGCAAAATAGTCATTCTCCATCAATCCCCTATATATTTACATCCCTTTTCTTTTTGGATCTCATTCACAGACAACCCTAAACCCAAAAACACACATCACACAACCATGGTTCGGTGTCCAATGTGTAATTCAATAGGAATAATCAAAACATCATGGACTGACATTAATCCAGGAAGGCGTTTCTATTGCTGTTCTAAAAGGGTAAGTAATCAATTACGAGATCTTGTAAGTATCACATACTTTCCCTAATTTGGTATTTTTCTTAATTAGGGCACGAACCATGGTATCATTGATTGGTACGACCCACCAATTTGTGAAAGAGCTGTTCAAATTAATCCTGGGCTTTTAAGGAACATGAATGGTTTACAAGCTAGTGTTGCAAGATACCAAGGTGAAGCAAGAAGGATGAAGATCATGTTAGGGTGTACTTGGCTGCTGTTGGTGTTGTATTTTCTTGTTAAATGAAGTTGTTGAATGTGTTTGATAATGCCAGTTGTAGGTCTTTTGTGTTTTCCCAAGTTAATCCAATGCTCTTTTATGTTATTCCAAGACTTGTTGACTTTTAACATGTCAAATGGGTTTGTTTGTAAGCATTCAACTATTAACATGTCAACTGTAAGCATGTCAAATGGGTTTGTTTGTAAGCATTCAACTATTACCATATTCTGCAAATACCTTACAATATGCAAAATACCAAAACATAAAACCTTGCATAGATTGCAAAATACCAAAGTTATAAAGTCTTACAGAAGATCAACTAACTTAAATACCAAAGTCATAATAGGTAAACAGACATAATAAGATAGAGTTACAGAAGACAAGTCTTAAAACACATGACCATAGTTAAACAGACATAATAAGTAGCAAATATCAATCCAGAAGCTTTTTTTTCCCTCTCCCAGTTGCACCTGCATAAGGATTTGGCCTGACTGGCTTGGAAAACCTTACATTTGAATTGCTACCTTTGAGTGGTGAAAGCCTGCTTGCTGAGAACACTTGTGGTGCAGAAGAGATGATACATGCAGGATGGGCAACTTGAGATGGTGTAGACTGACTTGGTGCAACTTGAGATGGTGCAGAGTGAGTTGGTGCAACTTGAGATGCTGCTGACTGAGATTGTGGTGGTCTTTGGCTTGACTGAGATGGTGCAGCAGGGGTCTTTTTCTGTTTTGATGGTCTTTGGCTTGACTGAGATGGTGCAGCAGGGGTCTTCTTTGGTTTTGATGGTCTTTGGCTTGACTGAGCTTGTGCTGGTCTACCTGTACAAGATCTGCTATTGTGTCCTTTTTGTTTACATTTCCTACAAGTAACTGTTTTCCCAGCCCTACTCAATTTACCATTCTTAACCATGTTGTCAAATAACTCTGCAGCACTCTTCTTTCTTTTCTTTGGAGGCCTACCAATGGGAGTGTGATAATCTGGTGGGGTTAGAGTAATAGGGCTATCTGATGGAGGCCACATCAGCCTCTACTTCACTAGGATCTAACTCAGCAGAAGCTACCCATTCTACACTAGGATCAGTGTTTTTCCTAAACAATTCCATGTCAACATCAGGGTCATTAATCTGATCCTCTAGATCACATTCAAAATCACTATCTTCACTGTCTTCATTTGAATCACTTGTATCACTACCTTCACTCTCATTATTTGAATCACTTCTATCACTACCTTCACTCTCATCATTTGAATCACTTCTATCACTACCTTCTCTACCATCACTAGTCTCATTTGTGGCAGGGTAAGAAAACAGAGGATCAAACTCATCAACAATAGGACTAGGACTAGGTCTAGGTCTATGTCTAGGCTCACTTGACTGCCCTAAATCAACATTTTCATTCCCTAAACCATCATCGGCAGGATCTAAATCAACATTTTCTATAACAGTTGTATCAACAGGATGATCAACAAATACCTCCATTAGTTTGAACTTACTCACATAGCTTATCATATCCAACACATCAACATCTTTGAATAATGGTTCAAGCCCGTTATCTAAATCTTGTGTAGGTCTTTTGAAATACACTTTCATTTTAGGATTGACATAACCTAACTCTTTAAGCATACCTGTTACTTCTATCACTGAGAACCCATCTGCATCAACATCATCAAACCAGTCTGCCTCACCATCTTTGTATACACGTCTAGGAGCCCTAGTTCTTTTTGGACCAGGAAAATAAGTGAAATGACCTCCATGGTTGACTTTCAGGGAAAAAAGATTAAGCTCATTCTCTATATTAGGAAAATACAACAATCAATCATCAAGTAGTCAAAAACATTTGAAAAAATAAAAAAATAACAATCAATAGCTAAAACACCAAAATCACTTACTGTATTTCACATATGGATTGAATGTGGCACCTTTTTGTCTCAACTTCCAATTAGAAATTACCATTTTTGGGGGAATTAGGGTTTTCAATTGATTTTAGGTGGGATTGATTTGTGAAAGTAGGTGGATGGTTTTTGATATGACCCGGTATTAATGGGACTCAGATATAGAGAGTGTAATGTATTATAGCGGGAAAGAGTAAAAGACCAATATGTCCCTGATAATAATAGTCAATTACATGTTCCCCGTCACATGAATGTCACGTGAGGGCAAGAGATAACGGGAGTGTTAACATTGGACCAAAAGTGTTACGGGTCAGCGGATATTGGACAAGATCCGTTACAAAATTTCATTTTGGACCAAAAGTGTTATACCCGGTAAACCACAAGGACCAAAAATGTAGTTAACTCCAAAACAAATTAAGAAGACTGACTGGTAAGAGTGTGGATACTAAGTTTGCAAAACCATCAATCTTGGGAAAACCGCCTTCTCAAACAAACAAAAAACAATCAGTGGTTAGACAACCAACTGCATTTAAATCTGAACGACCTAAACTTTCAAAACCTCGGTTTGCCTCCCAAGTTGTTGAGAAAAACAATTTGACAAAATCAGTCACTCCACATTCTTGGCCTAAGGAAAATGCATCTGTGTCTGCCAAATCTTAACATGTGATTATACCTGGCTCATCTAGGATTAGTTCAAAAACAGTGTCTAAAACGAGCATTAAAAGTAAAAAGTCTTATGGCACATATGACATGTACAAGAACTATGATCTAGAAAAGGCTAGGAAAAAGGCGCTACTTCAAAAGGATGGAATTTTAGGTTCAAAACCTCATGTGATGCCTTCCACTGTAGTACAGAACACTGCTAGTAGTAGCAAATCAAAACCTAGGAGTACTCTACAAACTAATAGGAATTGGCTAGCTTCTAAGAGTAGTTGTGTAAATAATCATGATGTTTGTGCTTTAGAAAATCTTCAAAAAGGAAAATCACTTGAAAAGGCTCAATCGACTAAGACAAACAAACCCGTTGAACCAAAAGTCATAAGTCAGAAACCTAAGAAGTGGATCAATATAGGACGTAGGTTTTCTCAACCAAGTGATGCTCCCACTGCATCTAAAAGGAAAACATCTCCTAGATCTAACATTAGGTGGGTACCCACAGGTAGAATTTTCAAATCAATTGGTCTTAAGTGGATTCCTACAGGAAAGATTTTAGACATTTACACCAAAACTAATGTGAAATCCACAACATCTATCCCTGTGGCGAGAAAGAAAATCATTGATATAGTGTGTCCGAGTGTCAAGAAGATAATTGACACTACATCTTTATGCTTCTAACATCCGGAACCAAATTACACTTGGGGATCCATGTTCTCTGTTTTGTCTATTCTTTCTTCTTTTCAGATATAACAGCTATGGCTTCGGAACAACTCAGTTTCGAACCAGAGCTTAATGTAATGGCTTCTAAGCATGACAGCTTAGGACCCGCAATCAACCGTTTTAAAGATACTTCAGCAATGGTTTCTGAGCACAACAGCTTAGGACCCGCAATCAACCGTTTTAAAGATACTTCAGCATTGGCTTCTGAGCAAAACAGCTTAGGACCCGCAATCAACCGTCTAAACTTTCCAAAAACTTCGGCTGAACCATTGTCACTCTCCCGCAAGGAATTGGAAACCCTGTTTGCTCAACTGTTTGATGATTCAATTGAAAACCGTCCTCAAGAGGTCTCACCAATTTCCGCTGCACACCCTGAGAATATTCAACAACCACTGTTGAGAAAGACGGTCCTCCAAGTGAATCTCCAACAACAGCAGGATAAACCGCTTCCAACTCCAGACAATCAGCTGAAAATCCATAACAACAATCAGTACCACAACCTGCAGATTATGACGGAAATACTTTCCTCAATCCATTTGCACCGACTCCAACCATTCCTGATATAATAGAGTCGTCTTCTCACAATTTGGATCCGTCTAATATGCATACGTTCTACCAACATCACCCTTCAACACGTCATTGGACTTAAATGGATTTGGAAAACAAGCTGGACACAGATTGCATAGTGATTCGCAACAAATCTTGTTCAGTTACAAAGGGATACAGTCAATGAAGCGGGATTGTACATCACTGTCATCAACAAAAGCTTAGTATGTAGCCATGTCTGCTTTCTGTGCTCAAGTCATTTGGATGAGAACTTAGCTCACGGACTACGGCTATGTATTTGACTAGATCTCAATGTACGGCAACTCAAACTGTGCTATTGCTATCTCGTGCAACACCATTCATCATTTCAAGGCCATACAAATTGCTCTCCGCTACCATTTCATCAAGGAGCATGTTGAGAAGGGTACTATTGAATTAGATTTTGTGGGTACTGTATACCAATTGGCGGACTTGTTTACAAAGGCTTTACCTCCATCAAGGTTTGTTGATTTAGTTCACCAAATTGGTATGTGGTGTTTGACTCCAGATGATTTGCAAAATTTTCTTAAAACATAGGAGATTCAAACATCAAACTCTTTTTGTAAATATTTTATCAAAAAGAAAATACAAAAACTACAAAAAGAATCTTCCTTCTCTTGAACAAACTTCTAATCTTCAAAACTATGTTCCTCTATTATAACAAATTTTGCTTCACATTGTCAAAATGGAACATGTTTTGAGGGGGAGAAATTTTTTTCACAAAATCATGAAGTTTGCACACCTAATCATTATTCTTCAAGGATAAAATGTTTCTTCACCATTCGGATTAAAAACTCATTTTCAAAAACTTCTATGATCTCTCGAATTAAATGTGCACAAAGGTTTCACAAAATAAATGCTAATTCGAGGGGGAGAAAAGAAATTTTTCAGCAACGATCCCAAATTAATCAAGTTTGGACTTCAAATGGAAAAGTAATTAACCTTTAATGAGTAAAGATTCACAAATGTCTTAAACTTAGGTAAAAGGACCTTGCATGAAAAGTAAAACGGGCTCAAATAAATGTTTCCACAAATATTCTCAAAAGTTTCACACATAATTAAAAACCTCAACAAATCAGACTAACGATTTGTTTTCCTCGATTCTTTTCGATTGTGAGTTTCTAATTTCTTCATTGTTGTTGTATAATCATTTCCTAAATGTTTCAAATGTTTTCAATGGTCAAAAAGGCATAATCAGAAACTAGGGTTTATGTAATTATTGATCGGGGTGTTTCTTTCTTATGTGTTTAGTCTAATTAATTATTTCATATAACTTTAAGAACACTAAAGAATGCTCGATTGGTGTGTTTGCACGATTAGAAACAACATAGGTTTGAAATCAAGTGATTTAGGGTTTAAGATTTAGATATCTTTGCTGTTGCTACTAGGGCATTTGTTTGTTCAATATTCTTGCATGATGATGCTAACATGCGTGCAAAATCTCTAATCATAACCCCTAACCATTTTCATAATTGAAAAATCTCGACTGATAGAATGAATTAATCTGTGATCTTGTGTGTTAATTTGAGATTTCTGAGCATTTTGGTAGATTTAGAATGAGTTTCTTTATTCATATGTATACTTGTTTATGCCTAATGCATTTTCTCTGTGAGCAAGTACGTGTCATCCCATTGAAAGTCAAAACTTCAACAATTGTCAAAAATGTTCCTTATGGAACATATTTTTGAGGACAAAGGGCT
Source organism: Artemisia argyi (assembly GCA_030686995.1). NCBI lineage: Eukaryota > Viridiplantae > Streptophyta > Magnoliopsida > Asterales > Asteraceae > Artemisia > Artemisia argyi. The sequence continues at coordinate 209,024,721 of CM060682.1, read as the reverse complement.
AAATGTGTCAAAAGGCTAAACCTGGTAAAAGGATTCAAAATGGTGAGAGACAAGTTTTTTTTTTTCAAACTCTACACTCTTGTTTTACAACAGTAAAGCAAGAGTGGAAACCAAAGCAAAGTCGTACAAAACCTTTCAAATTTTCAAAATATGGAATGCTTTGGCTACATTAAAAGAATGTCTCTATTCTGAACATCCCAAATACGGTTAGGTTTTCATTCATCACAAAATCAAATCCTCAAAAAGAACCCTTGAGGTTCAACTCTAAATGGAAATCTTCTTCTTCAGATTTTAAAACTCAAATGAGAGACTCCGGGTCTCAAACAACTTTCAAAAGTAATAAGAGTTTTAAATTTCCATTGATTCAACGAGTGTTATTTCAAAATGATACAAAGATTTTTCAATCCTCGCTGGAATTCTATGTCTTTTAATCGGATTGACACAACCTTCAAATGGATTTCAAATTTTGGTAAACTAAGATTTTCAGTCCTCAAGGTTGTTGTCTAATCTAATATTCAAACATTCTTTTTTGTATTATACTTGATTATGTTTTCTAAAACCTTGAGCAGAATCATCTCACAAATTTTCTAAAAGTATTTCTTAAATACGATTCAATATTCTGCTCAAGAAGACTATCTCTCGAATAAACTTCATTATTTGAGGGGGAGTATTTTGTTAAAAGGAAACAAATTTTGTATTAAAACAATGGCTTGTGCACACATAACAGTGTACAACCCGAACTTGTAAAGAAAGGACCCTGAGGTATGCATCAGTGCTTCAATCCTAATATAAGGAGCGAAGGCTTCTTACTTTTGAGTAGAATTAATCAAATATTTTATGATTTTCATAATTCTGCTCAAAAGGACAAGTATTTCACCTCAATAAGACCTAATCACTTGTTGAGGGGGAGCGCTTGTCAAAACAAAAAAACTTTGTTCTAAAATCAAAAGTTCTTGGTGAAACTTCCCATAAGACTCAAAAATGCATATTTTAATCTAAAAGATTATCAAAAACATCATTTTATATGCTATTTTTGAGGGGGAGAAAACAGATATGTGATTAAAATATAAGTGGTCAAAAAGCTAAAGTTGTATCTTGTGCGAGCTAGACTCAGAATTGACCCAGGAATTGACGAAACAATAAAAGTTAGTAATCTCGAAAATACTTATCCTCAACGGGTAATAGCATCAAGTTAGTTACTAGAGCTAGTTGTCACCTAAAAGCTAACAATGGAACTCTTTAACTAGCCACGTAAGCGTGTCTCGAAAAGGATTTGTCTTAGTAGAAATGTACCCTCTCGAGAAACTTTCTGTGGACTTGACCAGGCCGGGTAATAACTTCAAGCTAGTCTAACTAGTGATGTAAGCGTGTCTCGAATCGGTCTTGTTCACTGAAAGTGGATCAATTCAAAAATGCTTGCTCCTCCCGCATGTGCAAATTTATTAAATACTTATGAGCATATGTGAAGGGGGAACCCTTCAAAAGTGTACACAAAACTCTCAAAGTGTTAACCAAAATATTTGATTATCACAAACACTTTGAGAGATTTTTCAATCAAAGGTTTCTTGGCTACTGTCGGTTAATCAAGGAGTTATAAGGTGATTAAGATAGGAAAAACCTTCCTATGATCCGCCAGAGCCGGAGGGATCTGCCCAAGGACATCACCAAATAGTTAGTATTGGAAGTCCTTAGGTATGATATGAAAAAAGGAGTAAAGAATGAAAGGAGAAAGAAGGGGTTGAAGAATTATAAAGAAAAGTAAAGAAAAGGGTGAAAAGAAATAGCCCTCCATATGTTCAACCTTAGGGCAGACACCGGGTTCAATTCGTATGCTACTGGTTGTTGCTAAGGCGACGCCGGTATTGAAGATAAAGTCGTCATGGACCCAGTGACGCAATGCACTAAACCTTCTAGCCACTCAAGTTCTCTTAAAAGAGCTTGTTTCATTCTCACGGGGAACTGGTGTAATCTATCGACCTATCTCTTAGAGATGGTTGATATTGAAGCAGGAGACCCCTCCCTAGTCTCCGTATAGGAAACCTAAGTGTGCACTTTTCGAGTCTAGAGCCATGAGATACATCAAAGATCTCTCAGGAACACCTAGTATTTCCACAACTGGTGTTCTACATCAATGGACACCAGCTGTAAATTATTGAGTCCTTCGCAGATCTTAGCAATCTGCCGAGAACGTTTATGAGAGAATTTACATAAGTATTTCTCAATGATTGAACGGAAATCCTGCCAGGGTCAACATCAAACAGCCCTGACAGCAGGTCACTTCGGTAACTCCTTGTGGGTTACGCTTAGTGTTCGCGGTGGTTCTCTTAGCGGTCTACAGTCGTGGAGTGATCCCCAGCGACTCACCCAGTCATTGAGCTACTTAGTAGGTCTTGTAAGCTTCTTCGGGAGTATCTGACATGGGAACGGCCTTGATAAGGGTTAGAAGGAGTATTCACACTATGCTGTTGATGATCTCTAATTCCTTATTTGTAAGTACCGGATGTTTTATTGCTAACTGTTTACCTGCAGGTACACATCATCTTCATGGCGACGGATTCCACATGCTCATACATGCATCTTGAAGTCATCAAAAGCTCCCTCAAAGATCAAAGCAACACAAAGTTCAAAGAAAGATTCTACGCTAAAAAGAAGAATCTACAAAGTATAAAGACTAAAGATCAAAGTGAAAGAAAGGGAACTACGTGCATGTATAAGTCAAAATTCAAAGATGTATGAGCATGTTGGAATGGCGGACTACCACCACAGACGCAGAAGTGACAAAAGGCAGATAACTTTATAACATGATCACTATCACAACAACAATGAACTAAGAACAAAGAACGATGAATGATTTTATCTCATGATTTTTGAAAGACGTCTAAAGCTGTAAAAGTCAAAGATGAAGAAATGACAAAGACGTCAAGCAACCGTGATGACCGACCCTTAGGGGGAGATTGTTGGGAACGGAGTTTTACTATTTTATCAAGTGTCGGTCATTTGTAATAATATTAGGTTGCTTAGTTATTATTTACTTTCATTTACATTTTGTATTAAGTTTACTAGGCTTAAGTAATGTAACCCATGGGCCTCCAAGCCCATTGAATGATGAGAGGAAGGAGAGGGAGTGTTGCCCTAGCTCATTCCCTATAAATAGAATGCTTAGGTCTCTTGTAAACTTGGTTGGTTATTTTGATATTCTAATGAAACTCTTGCTTTTATAATTCTCTCATATCTTGTAATCAACCAATCCTTATATATATCTCATTCTTTACTTGTGTGATAACAATATGGGCACCTAACAGTTAGGCCTGTCTCACACTCTCTAACCCATAAAACTAAATATCCACATGAATGTAAAGTACATACCATGGATAAAACAAAGAGTAGTGCATACCAGCACTACTATAGATTTTGGAATAAAGCCCCCTTAATAGAGCCATGTTTGTGTTAAAAAAGGGTTCTATACAAGTTCCGTGTCAAATTTATGAGTATATAACCCAATTTCAAAATAAAAAACCGGGCTCTAATAAAACCAACTCTTAGAGCCCTCTTTTAAAGGAGAAAACCCTGCTTTATTTGTTTGATTTTTTCCCCAAAAGTTTGAGCGGGCCCCTCTATTTTTCACTTTCACTTTAAGTTGAAATTTACTTGTTTCCTACCCACTGTTTGAGTTTGAAAACTTATAACAATAAGGTATGCAATCTTTTTTTTCTTTCTCTTTTAAATAATCCATTCAATCATAAATGATAGGTGTTGATGGGTTCAATCTGAGGAAGAAGGTTTGTTTTTAAACGCTCCAATACCACCATTTTGCATATTAAATACTTGCTATCTTGGTTCTTTTAAGACATAACACTAGTAATTAAGTTTGTGATTTTAAGAGCAAGAGGTGTGGCCTCGTTGCACACCCTCGTCGTGCCTACGTGGAGGCTCGTTGAGCTCGCCGTAGCTCGCCACCACACCGGGGTGGCCTCGCCGTAGCTCGCCGTTTGTTACCTCCTCACGCAGACGACGAGCTAGAAGCCTGACACACCACTGATTATTTACACTTTTGTATTGTTTTTTGAACGATAATATTACCGTTACAATATATACGTTTGTTTTTTTTTCTCCCTTGCTACACCTTATAAATAGAACATGTACACACACAATTTTACTACAATTTTACACAACAATATAAACACTTACACATATTAAAAACAAGAAATATGAGTCAATCATCATACTCAAGTGTTAGTGATTTTGGAGAGATAACAGAGCTAGAGCAGATGCTGGCAGAATTTAAGCGCGAGCAGTCGTTGCAAAACGAAGAAGCCGGACCTTCAAAACAGCGTCGATACATTCCCCGTGAATGTGAAGTTTCTGAAGCACGTTTATTGGCCGACTATTTTGGTGAACAACCAAAATATACTGAAGAAAATTTTAGACGTCGTTATCGTATGAGCCGTAAACTATTCTTAGAAATAGTTCAAGGTATTTAATTGTTTATTGAAACTCATCATCCTCTTCCCGCGCATTTTGATTTCTTTAGACAACAACCTGATTGTCGGGGTGTAATGAGTTTTAGTGTGATTATGAAATGCACATGTGCATTATGCCAATTGGCTTTCGGGATTCATGTTGATGCGTTAGATGAGTATTTACAAATAGGTGAACACCGTGCGCGTGATTGTCTAGATTTTTTTACGATGTGCATAACCCAGTTGTATATAAAGGAGTTTTTAAGAAAACCATCCGAGACTGACATTCACAAGTTATACGACGCACATAGCATGGTCCATAAGATATCGGGAATGTTGGGAAGCATCGATTGTATGTATTGGGAAGGGAAGAATTGTCCGAAAGAATGGCAAGGGCAGTTTCACAGAGGTGATAAAAAGTACCCAACCATAATGCTTGAAGTTGTCGCGTCGTATGATTTGTGGATTTGGCATGCATTTTTTGGTGTTGCAGGTGCAAATAACGATCTAACCGTTTTGCATAATTCGCTGTTATTCGATGACCTGATTGACGACATCGCCAACGTGGTTCCGTTTGAAGTATACGGAAGAAAATTTAAGCATGGGTATTATCTAGCTGATGGAATTTATCCAGAATGGGCATTGTTCGTCAAATCATTCACGGTTGCAAGTAACCCAAAAAATGCTGCATGGAAAGTGAAACAAGAGAGTGCTCGAAAAGATATCGAGAGAGCTTTTGGTGTTCTACAAGGGCGTTGGCGTGTTATTGCACAACCGGCGCGTGCATGGACTGTGGGTAAATTACGAAGAATCATGTACTCGTGCATCATAATGCATAACATGATCTTGAAAGATCAAGAATATGCGATATCCGAAGCTGCAGAAATGTATATTCCTCCGCACCCACATATGCAAAAGTCATGGGTTGAACGTTGCGCATTGCATAGGAGACAAAACAAAGAACTACGCGATAAAAACACACACAAAAGACTTCAACGATGTCTTATCGAGCATGTTTGGCAACAACAACAATAGGAACAATTTCAACAAAATAGGAATAATTAATTTCGTGTCATTTTTTTTTCTTTGCGTTCGTTTTTTTTCTTCGTATTGTAGCTTTTTTAATTTGATGAAATAAATTTAGTTTGGTGTGGTATTTTTAATTTGTGTGAAATGAATTTATTTTATTTAGTGAAATGAAAAAAAAAAAAAAAAAAAAAGAAAAAGAAAAAAAAAAGTGGTAAGTGGTGGGCCTCAAATGAGTAAGTTGAAGTTAGTTATGAGTGAGGAATGGTTAGTTGTGAAGAGGTGATGTGTCACCCGTGGGCCCCAAATGAGGAGGTGATGCCTTATCACCACACCTCTTGCTCTAAGAGTTAAGGGGTACTACCTGTTTGAAACTAAGTATTGAATTGGAATTTATGTAGGTAGAATTGTATGGTTATATATTGGGATCTTGTTGAAGGCGAAGGTTTTAATCCTCAAACTTTGTTGTAATATTATTTTATGTAATCTTGTACACATAGAAATTACTATGAACCTAGGACTAACAATTAAATTGAATTAAATTTTGTCAAGCTTAATACATCAGATGGGTGTAAGTGTGATTTTCATCAATATTGTTTGGCTTATAGCTTTACAAATGAACATGTACTTTCTACAAGTAAATAATGTAAATTTACATTCACTGGTTGAAAATAGTTTTAGGTTGTAACACCCCCAATTCATGGTTGCAGCGGAATTCAAACTGGGTGTTACTCGACGGCACAATAGTCACAATAATAGAAAACGAACTCCAATTGAGTCGTTTTAAAAGATTTATCATTCAAATTGTATAAATATCAGAGATTACAAAAATGATGTCCCAAATGGTTCCATGTTTACAATTTACATTAAATGAGTTTTTGAATGATAATAAAATTTATAGCCCTCTTTAGTATCCGTGTCCTTCCGTGCCATCCTTGATCGTCATGAACCTGAAATACATGCTTGAGAGGTCAACACAAAGGTTGAGTGATATTCATAGAGTTTGTTTAATGTTTGAACACAATGTGTTGGTAGTTAAATCGTTGAACACAATAATCGTAGTGTTTGTAGTTAAATCGTTTGAACACAATAATCGTAGTGTTTGTAGTTAAATCGTTTGAACACAATAATCGTAGTGTTTGTAGTTAAATCGTTTGAACACAATAATCGTAGTGTTTGTAGTTAAATCGTTTGAACACAATAATCGTAGTGTGAGCTATAAACTCACACTCATAGTTAGAAAACAAAGATGGGCTACGTTGTTATATGCCCGGAAAGGTTATTAATTCATTAAGCTTATGACACCAAAACGTTAACGTGTACCAATATCGATCGGCAAATTTATCCCGGTAGGTACTTTGCCGTCATACCTAATGTCTCAAATATTAATGCATTTGTTTGAACTTAGTCAAAACAAATGGGATTCGTCAATCCCAATAGGCCTATTCACAATATTCGCGCTCACTCGCAAGTAACCCTCGCAAGTGATTAAATGGTTCATAATAAGGGATCTTGGTTTGGCAAGGATGTTACTTAGTGATAATAAAACATAGTCGAATAGCATACAGTAGAAAGCATTGTGTTCGAGTAGAAAAATAATAGCATGTATTCCCCCCAAGGGTTTGTAAAATAGTTAAAAATAGAAAGTGGGGCTATGAACTCACCTTAAGTTATGTAGTGAGTAGTGAATGTGATGGTCGAATCGCGAAGGTTTCTACGAGCAACCTATAATAGAATGTTGCGACTTAGGATCGGAGTAAAGAATATGAATAAGTGCCTATATATATATATATATCTTGCATCTAGTCCATGATGTGGTATGATGTATATTGTAAGTCTTTGAAAGAAATGATTCATGAAACATGTATAGTTTATATATCGTTTACTACCGTTCGGGCCGACATAATTCAGAAGTCATGTTAGTAAACGTTCGAGGAGCCAGGACACTTTAATTCGTAAATCCACAACTCAATCTCGATGGCTTACGTAATGAACTCCTCACATGAGGCTCCCTACTATTGTAGTAGTTGATAAAGTATATAGATATAAGTTTTGATCCGAAAAGTTACATGTCCAATATTTGAATAAACTTAGGAAAGTTTATTTGTACATGAAGATTGTTATTAGGGAAAGTTTCTTATAACTTGTATGACCATTTTCTCTTTGTATATCTCATGGTTCCTTTTTAAGTGAAGTAGATCCAAATTGCTTATTCAAATTATCGCCAATTCCTTGTTTCATGTTTTCGCCTAAGTAATCTTACATGGTCATTTCGTCATGGCCTAGCCATGACCTTTGGTCATTGTTCCATGGTCTTGAGACTCAACCTTGGCTCTATCCATGGTTGTGGTCTTGATTCTAGGTCATAAGACCTCTTTGGTCTTTATAAACCATAACATATATCTAATGACTTTGGTCTAAAAATAGGCTGTTAAGAATTTGAAGAAATTATCACTCGGAAAGCGTTTTCAGGGCTCGAGCTTCTTTGTTCCTGAACGAAAACGTCGTTCCGGACAACTTGCATGTTTTAACTTTTAGATGAATCGGACCAGAAGGGTGACTTTCAAAAAGTCAGAATGCAAAACAGTATGGTTTAGGCAGTTTTGCCGGAAAGTTTTGGTAACTTCAAATCGTCATAACTTTTGACTCGTATACTCGTTTTGGGTGATTCAAATTGCTACGGTTTCCTTGTTAGGTCCTCTACTACAATATGTAATGATCCAATATCATATTTTTTTATCATTTTGATCAGGTTGTACCATGAAAGTCACTAGTTTACTTGTTTGAATAACTTATCTTAACAATCATGTACAATAACATGTTTTACTCACTTTTATACATCATGGACATGAATACAAGACATAATATACCATAAATAATATGTAAATAACATGAACATGATTATTTAACAAGAAGCATGTTAGGGTTTGGCTTACAACTTTTGGCTTTCAACAAAGAAAGGAAAGTTAACATGTAAGGATAGGACTTTGATAGACTTGCTTCAACCCACTTCACTTCATGCAATCTTTCTACTCTTGTATTCTTGAAATATGGATGATGAAAGTTGAGGTGACTTGAGTGGATTCAAACTCAAGAGAATCACCAAAGTTTATGAGGTTATGGAAGTGTTTTGATGAATGAAAACCTAACTAGGTTTTAGGTATTGATATGGTACTTGAATCTTGCATGAAACTTGGAAGAGAATGAGCAAAGGAGATGGTGTTGGTGTGTGTGGGACGTTGGAATGGCCAAGGGGGGGAAGAGGGGCTTAAATAAGGTCTTGAGGAGGTTACATGTATGACTAGTCAACACTTGGAGACCAAGTTTAACACTTGTAATCATCCAAGGTTACATAGCATGATATCAAGAAACCTAGTGTGAATCCCCCCCCCTAGTGGCGGTTTGCAATGCTTGGGGAGGAAGGGTTGGACTTTGGAAGATATTATCCAAGATATCTAGTATGTTTTGGCTCCGTAAAATGCTAACCGTAAATGGTTAAGCTACGAAACGTAAAACCGGGTGTCGTAAAATTATGGAACTTGAAAGTATTGATAAACATGTCCATATGTTCCATAATAAAATATAAAATGAGTGGTAGGTTCCATTGGGGTGGTAAAACCCTGCTAGAACTGGAAACACGGGTCTAAAACGCGTAATACGTAAAATGTACGAATATTGCGTAAAATTGAGAAAAGTAAAATGTTACTTTTCTAATGTGATAAAAATGATTTAAAAAGACTTATAATGTCTAGACTGGGGTCAGTCTAGTGTCGGTTGGTATTAAATGTCTTTTAGACATCAAACCGTAAGCCTAAAAAACAAGGAATGACTTATAAAATCAAGGAATGATTTTTGGTCAAAGGAGGAGGGAAAAATATGTTGAATTTTTCTAAAAAGTTGAAAACTCAAATCGTCTTAGAAACGCGGTGCAGGTATAGGCTAAGGTTACGGCTGAGTAAAAACGCTTAAAAACCGAAAATTCCAGTTTTTCACGGCCGAGGCTTATTTTGGTCATGTTTTTCTCAGTCACGGTTAATTCTCAAATAAATCATGAGTGTGTCAAACATTTTTCTGATGCGGGGTCACTTAACGCGGTCGAGTTTCGTTGTGCGTAGAATTTTTGAATGACGTTTTACTCTAAAACGTGTAATTCCTTAATAACTTTCACGAAAATGAGCTTATGAAAGTTAAACTTTTAATTTGCCATGGAAATGATTTATCACTCGAGGCCAAGAAACCAAAATCAAGTTTCGGGAAAATTTCGGGAAAAATGAATAGTAAAAGTGAATAGTGAAATTTTTCCGGGAAAAGTAATTAACCTGAAAATGCGAATTGTTACAGTCTCTACTCCTTACGGGGAACTTCGTCCCGAAGTTCTATGTGTGTTATATGTTGGAGTGGTGTCGATGAAAAGGTGTGGTTACTTATGAGGACTAAAGTCTGGGATTACCGGTGATGTAATTTGATTTGTCATTTCAGTGTATGGTGTAGGATGAGGCTTACTTTTATGTAGGAAAGGTATGGTAATAGTCGAATATCAAAGGAAATTGATATAGCAGTCGAATATTAATAGGAATTGAGATAGTAATTGCAATCATAGCCTAGTGGGTAATCTGTTGTTGTACCTAGTGTTTATTGACTTCATACTTACGTTATTTCGGATACAAATAAGCCCACTTGTTTATAATTCTTTATTTACATAGAGAGGCATCCCAAACAATGTAAATAGAGGAATATAAACTTACGGTTCGGTGATTCACAATTTCTTTATTTAAATGAAAAGGCATCCCAATCCATTCAAATAATTATAAATCATACTACTTAAGAATTCCCAACCCAACATTCACACTTAGCCGGTGAGTTACAAGGTAGTGTATTACGAGATGATACTGGTGTTCCAAAAGTGCAAGATGAATATTCAATCTTGTAAAGCTGATGAGGGTACTTGTGGTGTAACTAAGGATGATTTGAGCTTTAAAAGTGCATCAAGATCTGTTAATGAGCTTGTGTTTGTAACGGTTGTAAAGATAATGATGTGATATGTTGATGAAGAAAAGTGTGTAGTGTATGCTTAACATTAATATTCTTAGGCATAGATGTTGAGTTTGTTTTGAAAATCTTAAGAGATTTTAAAGGTTTATGATGGAATGGTATCCTTAGGACCTAAACAGGATAGTACTTCTACGGGATGAAGAGAAGAATTGATAACTATCCCAAGATAGTAGTTCGGATTATCTCATAAATGAAAACTTTCAAGAATGAAATTAGGTAGTACAAATAAGGTGTTAAGATCTTGCTGAGTGGTAAGACACTATCGTGTCTCTAGTTTGTTTTAATGAATTCTGGTGGTTTATCGAGTTCATGTAGGAAATCAATCTAAACATAACCCTAGTACAACTACTCTCAGTATTTGAAAATTTTAAGTCGAATATAGTTAGTCAGACTATATTCCACTGTCCCTAGGTTAAATATAGGTGACTAGTCTATATTTAGCCAAGGTTCGATAAAATTTTCAAGTACCTAAATTAGGTATACTTGTGATATGTCCGTTGCTTTCGGGAAACTGTCCACTAAACAAAGGCGATGTCAAACAATTCAGTTGCAAGTCCCGCCCATACAAGACTTGTAACCTATGTTTTCACATTCTATTGCATAGAAGATAGTACGGGTAGATATGTGTGGAAAGGAAGTTTTAAGTAGTTCTAAAACAGTCCATGCTTGGCCAGGACTACAAACTTTTAATAATGAAGGTTTCATAAGAAAACTTTGATGAATGTAGAGAAAGTTCAGCTTTTGTCGATGATGAATTAGTTTGTCCTTTAGAAATCTCATATTTCTTGTTTGGAAATCGATAGATTGTGATGGGTTTTTGATATCATATGAAATGATATTGATGATGTGATGGAATAATGCTAGAGACCATTGCACAAATCACAATGTCTCGGAAGTAGATTAGACCATTGTGTAATTCACAATGTCTGGGAAGTAGGTTAGACCATTGTGTGACTCAAAACATTTGAGAAGTGATTAACACCATTGTATAATACAATGTCTTGGAAAAAGGAAAGACCATTGCAATAAGTTACAATATCTTGGACATAAAATGTTGGAGTAGGAACATGATTGGGAGAATGTAGTTGTGCCGAAATGCCCTAGAATAGGCATACGCAGGTATGTTTAGTCCATTGTTTAGATAAATGATTGAAAATAAACCGAGTTTATATATCAATATACTAATATGTTCATGTAGTATAAAATGCTTACGGGGAAATGCTCAATTATGTTTAAGGGTACATATATAAATATGCAATTATGTTTGTGTAGCATAAAAATGTCTTTGGGGAAATGCTCAAAATGGGTATATATGAATATACTAATATGTTTGTGTAGCATAACATGCTTGCTAAGTCTATAATCGTCTGGAGGATGGAAGACACGGAGAGCAGAAGGCTATAAAAATGCTTTTGTTTGTGAGTGTAGTTATAGTTTAGGTCTCAATTAGACCCGTTTCTCTATAACCCTGGCTCTGATACCAATCTGTAACACCCCCAATTCATGGTTGCAGCGGAATTCAAACTGGGTGTTACTCGACGGCACAATAGTCACAATAATAAAAAACGAACTCCAATTGAGTCGTTTTAAAAGATTTATCATTCAAATTGTATAAATATCAGAGATTACAAAAATGAGGTCCCAAATGGTTCCATGTTTACAATTTACATTAAATGAGTTTTTGAATGATAATAAAATTTATAGCCCTCTTGAGTATCCGTGTCCTTCCGTGCCATCCTTGATCGTCATGAACCTGAAATACATGTTTGAGAGGTCAACACAAAGGTTGAGTGATATTCATAGAGTTTGTTTAATGTTTGAACACAATGTGTTGGTAGTTAAATCGTTGAACACAATAATCGTAGTGTTTGTAGTTAAATCGTTTGAACACAATAATCGTAGTGTTTGTAGTTAAATCGTTTGAACACAATAATCGTAGTGTTTGTAGTTAAATCGTTTGAACACAATAATCGTAGTGTGAGCTATAGACTCACACTCATAGTTAGAAAACAAAGATGGGCTACGTTGTTATATGCCCGGAAAGGTTATTAATTCATTAAGCTTATGACACCAAAACGTTAACGTGTACCAATATCGATCGGCAGATTTACCCGGTAGGTACTTTGCCGTCATACCTAATGTCTCAAATATTAATGCATTTGTTTGAACTTAGTCAAAACAAATGGGATTCGTCAATCCCAATAGGCCTATTCACAATATTCGCGCTCACTCGCAAGTAACCCTCGCAAGTGATTAAATGGTTCATAATAAGGGATCTTGGTTTGGCAAGGATGTTACTTAGTGATAATAAAACATAGTCGAATAGCATACAGTAGAAAGCATTGTGTTCGAGTAGAAAAATAATAGCATGTATTCCCCCCAAGGGTTTGTAAAATAGTTAAACAATAGAAAGTGGGGCTATGAACTCACCTTAAGTTATGTAGTGAGTAGTGAATGTGATGGTCGAATCGCGAAGGTTTCTACGAGCAACCTATAATAGAATGTTGCGACTTAGGATCGGAGTAAAGAATATGAATAAGTGCCTATATATATATCTTGCATCTAGTCCATGATGTGGTATGATGTATATTGTAAGTCTTTGAAAGAAATGATTCATGAAACATGTATAGTTTATATATCGTTTACTACCGTTCGGGCCGACATAATTCAGAAGTCATGTTAGTAAACGTTCGAGAAGCCAGGACACTTTAATTCGTAAATCCACAACTCAATCTCGACGGCTTACGTAATGAACTCCTCACATGAGGCTCCCTAATATTGTAGTAGTTGATAAAGTATATAGATATAAGTTTTGATCCGAAAAGTTACATGTCCAATATTTGAATAAACTTAGGAAAGTTTATTTGTACATGAAGATTGTTATTAGGGAAAGTTTCTTATAACTTGTATGACCATTTTCTCTTTGTATATCTCATGGTTCCTTTTTAAGTGAAGTAGATCCAAATTGCTTGTTCAAATTATCGCCAATTCCTTGTTTCATGTTTTCGCCTAAGTAATCTTACATGGTCATTTCGTCATGGCCTAGCCATGACCTTTGGTCATTGTTCCATGGTCTTGAGACTCAACCTTGGCTCTAGCCATGGTTGTGGTCTTGATTCTAGGTCATAAGACCTCTTTGGTCTTTATAAACCATAACCTATATCTAATGACTTTGGTCTAAAAATGGGTTGTTAAGAATTTGAAGAAATTATCACTCGGAAAGCGTTTTCAGGGCTCGAGCTTCTTGGATCCTAAACGAAAACGTCGTTCCGGACAACTTTCGTGTTTTAACTTTTTGATGAATCGGAACAGAAGGGTGACTTTCAAAAAGTCAGAATGCAAAACAGTATGGTTTAGGCAGTTTTGCCGGAAAGTTTTGGTAACTTCAAATTGTCATAATTTTTGACTCGTATACTCGTTTTGGGTGATTCAAATTGCTACGGTTTCCTTGTTAGGTCCTCTACTACAATATGTAATGATCCAATATCATATTTTTTTACCATTTTGATCAGGTTGTACCATGAAAGTCACTAGTTTACTTGTTTGAATAACTTATCTTAACAATCATGTACAATAACATGTTTTACTCACTTTTATACATCATGGACATGAATACAAGACATAATATACCATAAATAATATGTAAATAACATGAACATGATTATTTAACAAGAAGCATGTTAGGGTTTGGCTTACAACTTTTGGCTTTCAACAAAGAAAGGAAAGTTAACATGTAAGGATAGGACTTTGATAGACTTGCTTCAACCCACTTCACTTCATGCAATCTTTCTACTCTTGTATTCTTGAAAGATGGATGATGAAAGTTGAGGTGACTTGAGTGGATTCAAACTCAAGAGAATCACCAAAGTTTATGAGGTTATGGAAGTGTTTTGATGAATGAAAACCTAACTAGGTTTTAGGTATTGATATGGTACTTGAATCTTGCATGAAACTTGGAAGAGAATGAGCAAAGGAGATGGTGTTGGTGTGTGTGGGACGTTGGAATGGCCAAGGGGGGGAAGAGGGGCTTAAATAAGGTCTTGAGGAGGTTACATGTATGACTAGTCAACACTTGGAGACCAAGTTTAACACTTGTAATCATCCAAGGTTACATAGCATGAGATCAAGACACCTAGTGTGAATCCCCCCCCCCCTAGTGGCAGTTTGCAATGCTTGGGGAGGAAGGGTTGGACTTTGGAAGATATTATCCAAGATATCTAGTATGTTTTGGCTCCGTAAAATGCTAACCGTAAATGGTTAAGCTACGAAACGTAAAATCAGGTGTCGTAAAATTATGGAACTTGAAAGTATTGATAAACATGTCCATATGTTCCATAATAAAATATAAAATGAGTGGTAGGTTCCATTGGGGTGGTAAAACCCTGCTAGAACTGGAAACACGGGTCTAAAACGCGTAATACGTAAAATGTACGAATATTGCGTAAAATTGAGAAAAGTAAAATGTTACTTTTCTAATGTGATAAAAATGATTTAAAAAGACTTATAATGTCTAGACTGGGGTCAGTCTAGTGTCGGTTGGTATTAAATGTCTTTTAGACATCAAACCGTAAGCCTAAAAAACAAGGAATGACTTATAAAATCAAGGAATGATTTTTGGTCAAAGGAGGAGGGAAAAATATGTTGACTTTTTCTAAAAAGTTGAAAACTCAAATCGTCTTAGAAACGCGGTGCAGGTATAGGCTAAGGTTACGGCTGAGTAAAAACGCTTAAAAACCGAAAATTCCAGTTTTTCACGGCCGAGGCTTATTTTGGTCATGTTTTTCTCAGTCACGATTAATTCTCAAATAAATCATGAGTGTGTCAAACATTTTTCTGATGCGGGGTCACTTAACGCGGTCGAGTTTCGTTGTGCGTAGAATTTTTGAATGACGTTTTACTCTAAAACGTGTAATTCCTTAATAACTTTCACGAAAATGAGCTTATGAAAGTTAAACTTTTAATTTGCCATGGAAATGATTTATCACTCGAGGCCAAGAAACCAAAATCAAGTTTCGGGAAAATTTCGGGAAAAATGAATAGTAAAAGTGAATAGTGAAATTTTTCCGGGAAAAGTAATTAACCTGAAAATGCGAATTGTTACAGTCTCTACTCCTTACGGGGAACTTCGTCCCGAAGTTCTATGTGTGTTATATGTTGGAGTGGTGTCGATGAAAAGGTGTGGTTACTTATGAGGACTAAAGTCTGGGATTACCGGTGATGTAATTTGATTTGTCATTTCAGTGTATGGTGTAGGATGAGGCTTACTTTTATGTAGGAATGCTAACCGTAAAATGTACGAATATTAAAAGTGAATAGTGAAATTTTTAATTCCTTAATAACTTTCACGAAAATGAGCTTATGAAAGTTAAACTTTTAATTTGCCATGGAAATGATTTATCACTCGAGGCCAAGAAACCAAAATCAAGTTTCGGGAAAATTTCGGGAAAAATGAATAGTAAAAGTGAATAGTGAAATTTTTCCGGGAAAAGTAATTAACCTGAAAATGCGAATTGTTACAGTCTCTACTCCTTACGGGGAACTTCGTCCCGAAGTTCTATGTGTGTTATATGTTGGAGTGGTGTCGATGAAAAGGTGTGGTTACTTATGAGGACTAAAGTCTGGGATTACCGGTGATGTAATTTGATTTGTCATTTCAGTGTATGGTGTAGGATGAGGCTTACTTTTATGTAGGAACGCGTAATACGTAAAATGTACGAATATTGCGTAAAATTGAGAAAAGTAAAATGTTACTTTTCTAATGTGATAAAAATGATTTAAAAAGACTTATAATGTCTAGACTGGGCTCAGTCTAGTGTCGGTTGGTATTAAATGTCTTTTAGACATCAAACCGTAAGCCTAAAAATCAAGGAATGACTTATAAAATCAAGGAATGATTTTTGGTCAAAGGAGGAGGGAAAAATATGTTGACTTTTTCTAAAAAGTTGACAACTCAAATCGTCTTAGAAATGCGGTGCAGGTATAGGCTAAGGTTACGGCTGAGTAAAAACGCTTAAAAACTGAAAATTCCAGTTTTTCACGGCCGAGGCTTATTTTGGTCATGTTTTTCTCAGTCACGATTAATTCTCAAATAAATCATGAGTGTGTCAAATATTTTTCTGATGTGGGGTCACTTAACGCGGTCGAGTTTCGTTGTGCGTAGAATTTTTGAATGACGTTTTACCCTAAAACGTGTAATTCCTTAATAACTTTCACGAAAATGAGCTTATGAAAGTTAAACTTTTAATTTGCCATGGAAATGATTTATCACTCGAGGCCAAGAAACAAAAATCAAGATTCGGGAAAATTTCGGGAAAAATGAATAGTAAAAGTGAATAGTGAAATTTTTCCGGGAAAAGTAATTAACCTGAAAATGCGAATTGTTACATAGGTATTGTTATATGAGATAGCCAATGCAAGTTACTTGGCAAAACAGAAGACTGAGGAGGAACAACACTGAAAGATTTGGGAGCTTTCAAATGTATTGCATATCTTTTTCTTCCGCCAACACATGGATAATTTCGCATCTTATGAAAACTAGATATGTAAATTCCGATCGATTTACTTATAAATATGTTTATTTGAATTATGTTTGTATCTAAAATGGGCAATTCTTACCTACCTTTTAACATGTTTTGGTGTAGGAATCTTAAAGGAGAGTGAAACTTATGTCCAATAATCGATACAAGTGCTAAAAGCTTAATGTGGCACCAGATTGAGTTCATAAGAAATATGTAATTAGGACCAATTACCCTTAAGACTTGAGAAATAAGAGACACCTTATCGTTTTTA
Organism: Artemisia argyi; assembly: GCA_030686995.1. NCBI lineage: Eukaryota > Viridiplantae > Streptophyta > Magnoliopsida > Asterales > Asteraceae > Artemisia > Artemisia argyi. The sequence goes on along the minus strand of CM060682.1, from coordinate 209,007,394 downwards.
CTGAATGTAGAATATTGCAGAACTATTGCTGATAGATATGATGCTTTTATGTTTATTTCTTGACTTATATTTATGCTTTTTAACCTCGCTGTTTTTGTATGTGATGTATAGAAACGAAGATTGCTGATTTTGTGATTCTTTTTATAGTTTTTGCTGATATCTTTAGATAAGTTTTGTATTTGAATATTTGATGCTATGTAGGTGATCTAGTCTTGTATTTATAGTTTGGAATCAGTTTTGAATTCGAAATGCGCAAATATTAATTAATGATATTATATTGATCATAAGCAAAACGCCAAATCAGCACGTGGTATTTGATGGACCAATGGTCTGTTAACATACAGAGAGAATTACCACAATATGCTAGTGAATGCTTATAATAGAAGAGGATACGAGTGACATAGCAACTTATACAAGTTGGTTACCGACTTACCGCTTAGAATCCCCTCTTTCATGCTCTGACTATTAGTACTACCATATTACCCTTGATGGATTCTTTCTTTTACAATGCACTTGGAACGTTTTGTGTAAAACTATAAGATGTATAGCTAAGTTATGTGTCTATTGATAGTTAATTTTGATTCTGAATTGTATTCTCTTGTGTTCCATTTTTTTACAGCAGATGAAGATTGTCTTTGATACCCCCAGTTTAAGGACCATCACTCTCGAAGCCGAAAGCTGCCACACCATTGGCAACCTCAAAGACAAGATCCAGGAAAAGGAAGGATCATCACTCTGGAAGCCGAAAGCCGCACAATAACAAGACATAGAAGTAAATTCAATGTTTTTCACTTACATTTCCATTCAAGTAGTTGATTAAGTTAGCTTGTGCGTATTCATATGTATCAACACAAAGTTGTGAACTAGTAATCTCATCGATACTTCTTTTTTATTCGTATCCATACAATGTTCATTTCACAACAAAGATTTGAGGGCTCGAATTATGCCATAAAAAGTTATTATTATTTTTTTTTAAATTTTTATCCACACAGAGCCATGTTTTTTAGTTGAAACCGGGCTCTATTTGCTTCTCAAATAGAGACCCTCCCCCTTTGTGCCCTCATGCAAAACCGGGCTCTTTGCACCTTTTTAACCGGGCTCTATGCATTTTTTTGTAGTAGTGCAGGTACGTAAACCAAACAGCAGTGCACACTAGGTACATAACTCAAACAGCAGTGCAGACCAGTTACATGAACCAAACAGTTAGTGCACACCAGGAACATAAACAAAATGGCTCATAACCTTAAAATGCAATTTGTAACTTTTGCCATAATCTTCTAAAACATCAGCTGAACTACGCATGAATTGTATCCGGACCATCAATATCTCAATTACGCTCAATCGGATATTATATATACCTACTAAAATATATAAAATAATTTTTTATTGGTTGAAATAGAAAGTAGACACTTATTTATGGATATCCTAAAATAGTATTGTGGGACGAAGAGATTAATAGTCATTACTTTTTGTCGTCTTTGCGTGAGTTGTCATTTGCATTACACAAGAGCAAGATAGTTCACGGAACAACACTATTAATCCTGTGAGAACAAAGAATGAGAAATATAAGATAGACATAGCTACACCCTTACCCGAGAGTATGATAGCTACTTCCAGAAAGATGGTTTACGGATTGGTAAGGAATTTATTTCAAACAAGTATGCAGAGCCCATTTGATGGACTAACCTAAACTCAAACTCCATTTAACAATATTTTATTAAACAAGGTGTTCTATTTTTGGCAAAGTATGTTTGTATTCACCACCACAGTGACAAAAACGAAGTAAAATAGTTTTTTTTTTTTTTTTTTTTTTTTAAAGAAGTTTGATGTGATCGCATCAAATTTGTTTGCATTAAGTGAGAACTGGACTGTATATCTCTCATTATATTTTTATTGATTAAGCCACAAGCCTTTTTATCACCAAGTTACTCTGATTGGTTGCGATACAACAATTTTACAAGCCTTCTTAATGCAACGACTAAGCTCCGTTCAAGAGATATGAACTTCGATTGTGCTTATCTAAATTCAAACTCCATTAAAGGAATGTTCAATAAATCAAGCCTATTATAAGCTCAACTTTAACATATTGATATGTGCGTAGTCATAAAAGAAAGCTTGAGAAACTAACTAAATAATCGAGCTAAATAACATGTATGATGTAAAGTGTTTGGTAGAGTACAAATCAAACATAAATCTTAATATCTTTTGAAACTCGCCTACCAACACGTAATTTGACCTATTATATCTTAATAGCTAATGGTAACATATATATTTTATTCCACATTTTACATGAACATAAATTATGTAAGACTGAACGTAATAAGGGTATTGAAACCCCGCCCCCCCCCCCCCTCCGCAAACTGCTTTGGTCTAGCCATGGGAGACGCGTCTCCCTTGTTACCTGAACCACCATCAGATCGACGTGTGTCCCCCACCCCTACACCTAATTCGTTTGGTCTGAGCTTGGATTTAATTAATTGAAAGCAAGAAAACAAAAAACACCAATGGATATACAAATTCTAAACCAAAAGGATAAAGAATTAGACCTCCAACGTCAAATGTTTGAAGTTTAACAATAAGAAAAGTTCGAGAAAGATATCCGGTTTTACAATGAACCGCATGACCATTTAACCGAAAAACAACTATCGATGGTTTTGACCCTGAAGCAAAAAATAAAGGAGATTTATAATTTAAACTATTAGTTTATGTTTTTGATTTTATTGTAATGTTTTTAATTTTATTTTAGTTATTTTATGTAAAGTTTTTAATTTTATTTGAAATATTAATGTAATGTTTTTAGTTAAATGAAATTTTAATTAAAAAAATGTTTGGTCTCCTTACTACGAGTGTTTGTTCTAGGTTTGGTCTTGGTTTAGTCTGCGAAAAGAGAAAGCGGATGTGACGATGTGGAGGGTGGTTTTGGATTGTCTTATTACTAGTATTGGTGTAAGAGCCTAGAATACGTGATGTTTGTACTTATTCATTTGTGGTGCTTGTCAATTTCACATATTGTGTCAATTTTTGCTCCTCCAATTGTTATGCTCTTTTTCCTAGTTATAAACGTTAGTGTTTTATAATAATGCAAGTATATTTATTATCATACAAATACTTCGTCTTGGTGGCCAGAGTCATATGCCTCAAAATAAAATGCTTCAAACAAAATTTATCGACCTCAAAATTATCTTATCCATGGCCGTACATTGAAAAGAAAACACCAAACGGATAGAACTTTGCTAGTCATTATAAAACATTCATAACCATTTTCGTTCATGTTAAGCTAAGTTACATAAACTCGTAGATGATTCATGAGTTATTGGCCAAAAGCTATTTTAACCTCATATTGGGCATCCACAACCCAAGGTTTCATTGAGAAGTTTAATTGACCTGGCATACGTTGAATCAACTGTAAAAATGCCGGCTCATGTGTATATTTAATGAACATTGGTCTCATAACAAACCGTTTTAAATATTTTGGAAATATGGGCCTATTGACTTCGATTTGTATTTCTTTTCTAGTAACTCAAATGAATATGTTGTTAGAGTTATTTTTATGCTAAGTTAACTTCTTTTTTTAGCAAGTAAACTAAATAGTGGATAGTATTAGGCATTTACCAATTTAAATATTTCATAACTAAACAATACAAATAAGTTATAATACATGATGAGAAGAAGATAATATATTTTCATTTAAATTATCCAATAAAAATAAATTTTACTAAAGTTATATTCAATTAATCATAACGGAATATAATTTGCAACAAAGACACTCGTTAAAGCTTGGGATGTGTAATTTGTCTCTTATTTTTATATTAATGAAATATTAAAAAATGATTTAATTTATGATGATGTAAAAATACATTAAACTATATAAAATTCAATGCATTGTAATAGTTTGTATTAAATAATAAAATATTGATATGACTGTGATGTAACATTATATTACAATATACTCTATATTATACTTTGCATTGGAAATGCTATTACTACATGACTAGTTGTCGAGTAAATTTCCTCGCTCACTATCAAAGTAGTCATTTTCCAACCTACACTTTTTGCTTAATCATCAACAAAGGACAATTATTTAGTCATTTCATACTTGCACTTTTTGCTTAATGAAAAAACAAAACAAATTTAGTCATTTTCTAACCTACAACTTTTTTCACTTGGCTCCACTTGCAAAAATAAAAACAAAAGAGTTGTCATACACTCATCCTCACCCAAACACAGATAACGTTCCACCTCATCCTTTTCAAAGCTGACTCGGCTCCAACACTTCATCCAGCTCCCTCTTTTCACATTCTTATTTTTAAGAGCAATGGGACCATTGGTTTTTGTAAGATTTGGATCTCACAAAAAACTAATCACCCGCTGATATCTCAGCAAATAGATTGTTTTTGTGAATACTTTTATATGGGTGTAGCAAATTTCTATTTTTAAAGCCGGAGGTAAGGATGAGCATGGGTACAGGAAAAACGGTACGGTACCGGAACCGTACCGGTACCGGTGTACTATATCCGGTACGGTGCCGGTACTACTAAACAAGCCCGAAAAAAAATCGGTACCATTGAAAAACGGTACGGGAAAAAAAGGGAAATCCCGGGTTTGGTACCGAAATACAAAAAGCCTTTTTCTTTTATTTGAGGTGTCGATCCAAACACTCTGCACATGCAATTCAACGATGGTAAAAGTAGGCCTCACAACCAAATGTCCATTTCATACACTATGGATTATTGTTTGTCTTTCACTAATATAAGTAAAAATATAACAAGCGTTTCATATGTGAAGTATCCATTTCTGTCGTATCAATTGCTATATGTTTCATCAGAACTGATTACAACAAAATCCCTAGTTGTATGAAGCATTAAAAGTAAATTAACCGTAGTAGTTCTTTACTTCTACAAATTTCATAATATTACTAACAAAATCCCTTGTTGTATCATTTATGAAGTGGTGGATCATGACAGTGAAAATAATAGTACTAACATATATTATTCTGTGAATAATTAGAAACCATTAGTGAATATTATAGAGTTATACAATAAATAATTTGAACATATTGGCACTGGTTTTTGAGCTTTAGATATATAATGTAAAGTTGTAAACAATATAACCAGCAAACTTTCTAGACAGAGTTACAACTTTTATTATTAATGACAAATTAGTTATGAAAATTGTCAAATTTGAAAAAGAAATGAAAAGTATGTGTAAAACGGTACTTAACTCGGCACGGTACCGGTTTATCTAAACCCGGTACCGGTATCGACTTACCAATCGGTTCCGGGAACGGGACCACTAGTTTTGGTCGGGAAAAAAACCGGTACCTCAAAAACGGTGCCGGTTCAGTAACAAAATGGTACCGTGCTCATCCGTAGCCGGAGGTGTTTGTTTCGACTTAGATAACCGGCTTATAGTTTATTTGATTTTGGGCTTATATCTCATAAGCTCATATGGTTTATTTTCAGAGTTTTCAATTTATATAAGATTCAAAGTAAGCTTAAAAAAAATAACATATGAAACATAAGCTTAAAATTAAATAAGTTATAAACCGGCTCTATAAGTTGAAACAAACACCCTTTAATAAATACCAACAAATTTTAATAGTTAGTTTGGTTATTAAAATTGTCTGCGTAAGTAATTACTTTCTCGGTTTTTTGATAAATAATCCAAATCTCTATTATACATGACTTATAAGTTACTTTAAATGATGACGTAGTTTTGGTGAGTGTGAATACTTAAATTTCTTAAGACGAAAATAATGTAACATGACAAAAAACGCTTTTAAAAACTCAATTAAAATAAACATAAACTTTCATCATCTTTGTTTTGTCCGTTGATAACTTTTGTTCTCCCAAAAAAAAAACAAAAACAAACATTTAAAATTCAATTAGTAACATACATAAATATTCATCATCATCTTGTCGGCCAATTTTGTATATAAATCCACAAAACTTATCCAACATATTTCATCATCTCTTTCCCCAGACTTTTTCAAATTTCACATAACTTTTGGTCAATACAAAACCAACACCACATCACAAAAACACATCCAAATTTCTTCATATCCAAATTTCTTCACCATCAATTATACAAAATCACATTTAAAAAAAAAAAAAAAAAAAAAAAAAAAAAAAAAAAAAAAAAAAAAAACATGGTTCAAGATCCAACAAGAATGAACCATCAAACAAGGGTGATTCAAGACCTCTCATCATTACTCCTAACCATCTTACGTCACCCTGATGACAACATGACGTCATCATCATCATCATCACGTCAGAAGATAAGTAATGGAGAATTAGTGTGGCTAATGATGGGAGTCTCGTTAGCTTTAATGGTTTGTGGCTCGTTAAGTTTCTTTATCGGGTTCTTATTGATGCCTTGTGTTTTTTTCTTGGTAGTCTTGTTTTATATAGTCGGAGTTGTTTCGAGTTTTGTTGTTGTCTTTCGGGCAGTTTTCTGTCATGCGTTGGCTTCCAAAAAAGGTGACCCTGGTACGTAATTGCATGCATGGCTAGTTATATACTTATATGTCTAAACATATGTATGGATATTTGAGATTGCTTAGCCATTAGAATCTGCTTATATGATGGTGTTTAGTATTGTGTTTCTGAAATGTAATAAGCACTTTTTAGTGTCTAGCTGAGAAGTGCTTATTTTCGACATAAAATAGGCCCAAAGTTGTTTTTCAGTTATAAAGTGCTTATATGGCAAGGTTTCAAAGCCACCTCCTCATAAGTACAGTCACTGAGACATCTATTAATTGCCTGGGTCCGGGTCCTTGGGGTGGGTCCGGTTGGCATCTTAGGATGCATTGGACTATGGTGATCCCACCGTTCTTCACATTGTGGAGATATTTTAAAAATGTTATTCCAAACACCCTGTAGAAGCATTAGCAGATTTTAATAGTATAAGCAATATTCTTAGATATTCCTAAATTGATCAACATTAGATATATTGTGTTTTAGGGGTTGTTTAGGAGTGCTTGTGATACGCCAAAAGTCAAAAATATAACGCAATTCCAAATTGAAATTTTGAGTGTTTCGGCAAGGGGATAGTACTTGTGTATATCATGCTGACGTTATGATTGGAAATGGACCTAGCTAGCTAGGAGTCATGTTTGGGAAATAAGTAGGATGTTCTTGCTTATGAAATATGGTTGTTGAAGAAGTGTCGACTGCTAAATTGATAATTCGATTGTAGTACTTATAGAGATGTTTGGTTCACAGATTTGATGGAAGGGTCATTTGGTATACAAGGTTATCTCCATGTATTGTATTCGTTTCCAGTAACGCAATTGGAAGAATTTTAATTTACAGCATTGTTGTCAATGTTTTATGTCTACCTAGTGGCGAATCCATAAACTTTTCAAACCTGGTCTGAAAATTTGTACTACGTTTAGCAAAAAGACCTAGATTTTTATTAAAGGTCTCAATAGATTGCTTTCATTCTGCTTTCGAACTTTGTATTCATGCCATATTGCCATATATGCATCAATACATAGATTGTATCGTTCGGGCACTACATACATAAACTGGGTCATTTTTTACCAGAGTCAATGGTTCAGCCCTCGATTCCATTGTTCCCCCCCCCCCCCCCCCCCCCCCCCCCCCCCCTCAATTATTACTTAGAGAGTTGAAATTAATTGGAAGCCTGTTGTGATTTTGCGATGAATACAATCTTGGTTTCGATTGCTTTTCTTTTTCCTCACTGGGGCATTGATGTTGCACCTTTCTTGTCCATAAGTTGTGCACTTTTGCATATATGTACACTTAGAAAGTGACTTTTATGGGGACCAGAATGTTTTATTAGTTAAGTGGCTCCCTTAACCTTAGTTTTTACATTAAGTTACCACTAATTTATGGAATCTGCATGCGTCTCGAATATAACATTTCTTGTACACTTGTTATACGTCTCGAATATAACATTTCTTGTACACTTGTTACTTTATTTGATTGCGCCATATAAGGGTATGTTAGTTTATGTCTTAATTCCTTGCATATTAAAAGCGCTTGAATTGTTAACTAATCCGTTGCATTTTTATATGTTGCAGCCTGGAAACTTTTGTGAACAATAATAGCTATAGACCATGGAATTACACGCAAATTGTGCAGTACGTCTCTTTCAAACATGTGCTACTTTGGCTGCATAAAGGGGCGTTGAGGGCTGACTTGTGAGATTGTTACTTCCAACTGTATTAATGGAGCATAACAGGACCTATGTTGATATGTGGTAATGCCAAGTAGCTTTTTGGTCCCCTTAGATATGTCGTGTGTGTAACTCCTTAGTTTTGCTTTTTTTTTCTGTGTTTTCTGATTTATTTTGTATAGAACAGGTTCAGTAAGAAATTAATTTGTAGGTAAAATGATGGCGATATGTTTTCCATCTCTTGTATAAAAGCAGGTTTTGATATTTTAATATTCAATCAAGGTTTTCATTTTTATATCTGTACCCTCTACTATAAAGTTTAGTTGGGCCAGTCTGGAGAACGGTTATTGGGCTTCTATTGGGCTTCATCCGAGCCCATCAGACATTTTGGGCTTGTACTAATGCAAAGTTGGGCTGTTCAAGTCTAAAACAATTTCATTGTTTAGATATCAAAATCAAGTGATTATCAACACACGAAACTTTGTTAGACGTGTAGTTTGCCTTCAGGCTTTATTATTTTGTTGATTAGGCCTAGCATATTTGTATTATATCTCTAGAATAATCCTATAAGATTATATATTGTAATAATATTTTGGTTTAATGTTCAAGCCACAATTATAACTCTAATATTGCATTCAATTTAGATTTTCTTGCCCAAAAACATCTCAACAAAATGGAAATCGGAATGGAAGATACGCACCATCAATAATATCATCGTACGTCATCATCACGTCAAAAGAGAAGGGTGGGTTAGTGTGGTTAATGATGGGAGTGTCTTTAGACTTAATAGTTTGCGGCTCAAGTTTTTTTATCGGCTTTTTATTAATGCCTTGGGTTTTATGCTTTTAAAGCATGTGTTCGGGAAATATGTAATTACGATGTTTCTTTTTGCTATATACGGAATTGCCCTTCATTTTTACAATGTCATTTTTGTTTTAATATATGTTTGTAAGATGATTCTTATCTTGTTGTTATACGTCGATGTCGTTACCATTTTTCCTATAACATTGGTTGCAAATAAATTTAGTTACATGGTACTTGCTTTCGCAACGTGCGGGTACCCGGCCAGTATGAGCTAACGTATTTAGATATTCGGCGTTTGTATAGTAGTTTAAGATGATCATAGTAAAAGTAATGAACAATAAATAAAGAGTAGGATTGGGAAGATGGAGAACGGGTTTGTTCAAGGACGTACAACTAAAGGCCTTCGAATGGATCAGTAGGAGGTCAAAGATGTGGAACTTGCAGTGGGAAAGTTGGCTTGAGAGATCATATAATTGTGCTCGAATTGTTGCTGATGGTGTGTGATTTCTATGTGTGTCGCGTGTGCAGTTCATGGATTTTGATTTTCTGTCTGGTTGCTGATGGTGGGGTGGTTTTAGTAGTCTTGATGGACCATTAGCATTTTTCTTACACCATATAGCTCATATGGTGCGGGTTCTTTTTTGATTGTATTGTTGGTGAGGAATGTCTAGTGGTGTTTAGTCTCCTGTGTTTTTGTCACAGGTCTCTTGTAATTTCTTTGTTGGGTTTTGGTATAATATTTTGCTTTTCAAAAAATAAAAATAAAGAGTAGGATTACCTGGCCATGAACTGCCTTGATTAAGTTTACAATCATCTCTTTGTTGGGTTCTACATTCGGGGTAATCAAGACACTCCGACCCTAGTAACCAACACAAAACTAATCATTAAGCCAAATAAGGGGTATTTGTAAGTGCACTTCATAAGTTATTATCATGTGAGATAACCGGTTGTAATAAAATGCAGAAAATGTGTCGCATCTAAACAATCTTTTGCTATAGAAAATTCCAATATTGTCATGATCTATCCGTTACAAAGACATTTCAAAACAAGTAAGGATATGATTATAGGTGGTGAAATAAATGGGTCGGGCAGGTTTCATAACGGGTCGAAACAGGTTGGGAGAAGTTGACCCGAAACACTTTTTGTTCAAAATTTTTAGTTAACGATAAGTGTGTCAGAAATTATACAGTATTACTTAATAATTTGGCCAATTTTTTACTCTACAAGTTTGACCCGTTGAAGATCAAACAGAAACCGAATTGACCCATTTAGTTAATAATGGGTTGAAAACTTGAAATTGCCACCTCTAGTTATGATGAAAAAATAGGCAAACGGAAACAGTTAAAGAACCTTTTTCGCTGCTTAACTATGTCATCATCAAGGTTTTGGCTGAACATAACACAAATTCCTGTGTTACATATACGTCTTCTTGAGTTCTTCGATATACAATCAGGAGAAGATTCTGCATATTGCAACCTAGTAAGCTCATTCTGGAGGGCGGGACTTTAACTCAGTTGCTTTTTGCTCTTTCCATTCGATGATGAATCCTTCATCTTCTCTTCATCACCTAAAGATATGCTCGCTGAAACAAATTGGTGTTAGTAACATCTGCTAAAGTCAGTTGACCTAATTTGCAAGCCATTGGCCTGTATTTACTATTTAGCAGCAGGCTAGCTTTCCTCTTTACAATTGACAGAAAAAAGCTTCCTTGAAGTTGCCTTCCGTCTCCGTGGAACCCACAACTGAATGGACATTTGCACTTTGTCTCATATTTAGACATGTCCTCTTTTGGGGCCAATTCCTGTTGGGCTAATGTCTGACCGAGCTAATGGGAAGACAAACCGATTCCAAGCATGTGGACGGTTGTAATTCTAGTCTAATTAGGACTCTTTATTTTTAGTTCAAGATAAGGATTATCTAATTAGAATTATAGTAGGATTAGAAAGCATGTTCTAACACCTATATAAACACATCAACCGAGCTGTGGTTATGTGTGTGAAACCGATCAGTTTTGAGCTTATTTTCTGTTAATTGGAAAGCGTGTTCCAGTTATACTCGTGTGATTGTTTGTGTTTGTTCCAGTTTTTCTGTTTTGTTTCTGTGATCAGACCTGTGAACTAGATTTGGTATCAAGAGCTTGGTTTAACAGGGCTGATCGACATTGGTTCAAAAAGGGCTGGAAAGCATATTCCAGTTACTGCTGCACGTCTAGGTTCGAAGGTAAACTAAGTTCGAAGGTAAACAAGGCTCGACTGGTTTGGTTTCGACATTCAAGGGTTTACTGTGTTCGGTTGTGGACACAAGGAAGGTGCAACAAGATAATCGATCAGGTTTACTAGGGCAGGAAAGGACTGTTGTCGACACAAGTTAACTAGGGCAGGAAGGTTAACATTCAACACAAGTTTACTAGGGCTGGAAGTCGAACAAACTACACCAAAAACTTACAGCAGAAGGCGTACAAGAAGGATGGTGCAAGGTGAATCCAGTCAACCACCTCCTGCTGTCGCAGATTCTAAAACGGCTCTTCAATGTCCGATGTTAACAGCCACAAACTATAACATATGGGCAATAAGAGTTAAAGCGGTATTCCGAGTCCATGGAATACTCGATGCACTGGAACCAAAGGAAGGAACACAAGTCGTTGATAAGCAAGATCACATGGCAGTGGCGTTACTTTTCCAGGCGATTCCAGAAGAACTTGTTTTTCAAGTTTCACAATTCAACACTGCCAAAGAAATCTGGGAAGCTTTAAAGACCAGGTATGTGGGTGTTGATCGGGTTCGAGAAGCAAGGTTGCAAACCTTGGAGACGGAATTCGAATCCTTAAAGATGAAAGTCAACGAATCAGTCGATGACTTTGCGGCTAGGATGGGCAAAATTGTAACTGAAGTCAACAGCTTGGGAACACTTTATGAAGACAAGAAACTTGTTAAGAAGCTGCTTGCATCCGTTCCGGATAAGTTTGTTGCAATTGTTGCCTCAATAGAACAATTTGCTGACTTGAATACTATGTCTTTTCAAGAAGCTTGGAAGGTTGAAAGCTTTTGAAGGAAGAATGAAGGGTGTTGACACCACTTCTGAAGATCAAGGCAAGTTGATGTTCGGAAGGGCTGAAAGATATGATAAGAACAAGGCTGAGAAAGGTCGAGGAAGGAACTTCTCTGGTAGCAACGGAAAAGGTCAAAACTTTTCCTCTCAAAACAAATCTCGTGGTAGTGGTCAAGCTAATAACCACAACCGAGGAAACCAAAACAACTCCGGGAGCAATACGGATCAAAAGAAGAACAAAAGCCGAGACCTTTCAAAGATTCAATGCTTCAGATGTGATGAATATGGTCACTTTGCTTCTAATTTCCCCGAACGCCGTGAACAAAAGAAAAAGCATGAAGCAAACCTTTTGAAAACGGAGGATGATGATGACCCGACACTTTTTATGATGAAAAGCGTTCAAGAAGTGGTTTTCTTGAATGAAGAAAAGATTATCCCAAACCAATTGAATACTAAGCCAAATGAGGAAGACACTTGGTATTTGGATAATGGAGCAAGTAATCACATGACGGGGATCCGAGAATATTTTTCGGAGTTGAATGAGAATATCTCCGGCAGAGTGAAGTTTGGTGATAACTCCTACATCGAGATAAAAGGGAAGGGTTCAATAATCATTGAAGGGAAAACGGGTGAGCAACGGTTGATCACTGGAGTCTATTACCTACCCGAGCTAAAAAGCAACATAATTAGTCTTGGGCAAGCTACCGAAGGCGGATGTGACATTCGTATGAAAGGTAATCTTCTCACCATGCGTTACTCGGATGGCAAGCTTATGATGAAGGTTCCTAGAACGAGTAATAGACTCTACAAAATCAAGCTTCAAGTTGGAACTCCGGTGTGTCTAAAAGCAAAGATGGAAGATGATGCTTGGTTATGGCATGCTAGGATGGGTCACACTAATTTCGAGACAATGGAATTAATGGCAAGGAAGGGCATGGTTGAAAATTTGCCAATAATTCATCAAGAGAACAAGTTGTGTGAATCTTGCTTGGTAGGAAAACAAACTAAGAAGGCGTTTCCTAAAGCAGCAAAATTTAGGGCAACACATTCTCTTCAACTAATACATGCCGACCTATGTGGACCGATTTCTCCACCATCCATAGCAGGAAACAGGTACATATTTGTCTTAATTGATGACTTCTCACGGTTTACGTGGACTTTTACCTTGAAGGAAAAAGGAGAGGCACTTGAATACTTCAAAAAGTTCAAAGCTTTAGTCGAGAAGAAGTCGGGAAAGAAGATTATAACCCTAAGGACCGATAGAGGAGGTGAATTCACTTCAAGAGAATTTACCAACTTCTGTGAAAACGAGGGTATAACAAGACATCTAACCACTCCCTACTCACCGCAACAAAATGGAGTCGTGGAAAGGCGAAACCGTACTCTTATGGGAATGACTAGAAGCATCTTGAAAGCACGAGACGTACCAAACTATATGTGGGCTGAAGGAGTTAGACACGCCACATTCTTGATTAATAGAGTTTCAACTCGAGCTCTAGTTAATCAAACTCCATACGAGGCTTTCAAAGGAAAAAAGCCTAACTTGGAGGGTTTGCGGGTATTTGGATGTGTGGCTTATGCAACGGGAACAAGGCCATATTTACAAAAGTTAGACGACAGGTCAACACGACTCATTTATATCGGAAACGAGCCAGGAACAAAAGGTTTTCGATTGTTCAATCCAAGACTAAAGAAGATAGTGGTATGTCGTGATGCAGAGTTTAATGAGGAACTTGGCTGGAAGTATGTTGCTGGAAGCGAAACACACGAGCTAAACCCAGGTATGTTTGTCATAGAATGGCACGGTTCTATTGATACGGGTTGTGGATTTGTTAACCCAGGTGTGACCGATGAAGTAGAGGCTGAAGATCAAGAGGCTAAAAATCAGCATGATGCTGATGAAAATCAACCGGTCAATACCGAACAAGAAGACCAAATCGAGGCGGGTAATGACCCTGATCTTGTTCCTGTGACAGAAACTCAATTAGTTGTGAGGCGTTCTTCGAGGGTTTCAACTAAGCCAACTAGATTTAATGACTTTATTATGGGGTCTAGTTCAAGGACCTCAGTTGTTAATGAAGATCAAAATCTGCTTTTGATTGAAGATGATGAACCAAGAACGTTCCAAGAAGCAAAATTTTCAAGCAAGTGGATGTTTGCTATGAATCAAGAGATTGAGTCTATCGAGAAGAATGATTCATGGGAATTAGTTGAAGCTCCGGTTAATGTCAATCCCATTGGATTAAAGTGGGTGTTCAAAATTAAGAGAAATCCGGATGGTTCAATTAATAAGTTTAAAGCTCGTTTAGTAGCAAAGGGTTATGCTCAAAAGGAAGGAATTGACTATGATGAGGTATTTGCGCCCGTAGCACGGATTGAAACGGTGCGTTTATTGATCTCATTGGCCGCAAAAGAAGCATGGGAGCTACATCATCTGGATGTAAAGTCAGCTTTTTTACATGGAGAACTAAAAGAGCAAGTGTTTGTTACACAACCGGAGGGGTTCGTGAAGAAAGGAGAAGAAAGGAAAATCTACAAGTTGAAAAAGGCGCTTTATGGACTTAAACAAGCCCCAAGGGCGTGGAATACAAAACTTGATAGAGAACTCAAGCAAATGTCTTTCAAACGATGCCAACACGAACAAGCGGTGTATGTGAAGAAGACAAACAAGTCAATCTTGATTATTGCGGTCTATGTAGATGATCTCTTAGTAACCGGTTCGAAGCTTGGCGAAATTGGTGAATTCAAGAAACAAATGCAAGAAAGGTTCGATATGAGTGATTTGGGAAAATTGAGCTATTATCTTGGCATTGAAGTAAAGCAAGAGGATTCGAGTATCTCAATAAGTCAAGTAGGCTATGCAAAGAAGATCTTAAAAGATGTTGGAATGCATGAAGCGAATCCTACTCAATGTCCATTAGAACCAGGAATGAAGTTAAGCATGGACAAGGAAGGAAAACCAGTTGATGCAACTCTGTATAGACGACGAGTTGGTTGTCTAAGGTATTTACTACACACACGACCTGATTTATCTTATTCGGTTGGTTTGGTTAGTCGTTACATGCAAGAACCAAAAGAATCACATATGGCATCTGTGAAACAAATACTACGGTATATCCAAGGTAGTTTGAATTTTGGAATACGATACAACCAAGAGAAAACCAAGGAGTTAGTAGGGTTTAGTGATAGTAGTTATGCTATGGACCAAGATGACGGTCGAAGCACAACTGGGCACGTATTTTATCTAGGGAAATCACCTATCACTTGGTGCTCACAAAAGCAAAACACGGTGGCTCTATCGTCTTGTGAAGCCGAGTTCATGGCTGCAACTTCAGCCGCGTGTCAAGGGATATGGTTACGTGGATTGTTGAGTGAAATAACCGGAATGGAAGAAAGAGTGGTGGTCTTATTTGTTGACAACAAATCGGCTATTGCACTTATGAAAAATCCAGTCTTTCACGGGAGAAGCAAGCATATAAACACACGTTATCATTTTATCCGAGAGTGTGTTGAAAGAGGCCAAGTACAAGTTGAATTTGTAAGAGGTGATTTGCAGCGTGCTGATATTCTGACGAAAGCTCTCGCAAGGATTAAGTTCAAGGAGATGCAAGAGCTACTCGGAGTTGAAGATCTCCCTATCTCGAGTCAGAAATTAGGGAGGTGAATGTTGGGCTAATGTCTGACCGAGCTAATGGGAAGACAAACCGATTCCAAGCATGTGGACGGTTGTAATTCTAGTCTAATTAGGACTCTTTATTTTTAGTTCAAGATAAGGATTATCTAATTAGAATTGTAGTAGGATTAGAAAGCATGTTCTAACACCTATATAAACACATCAACCGAGCTGTGGTTATGTGTGTGAAACCGATCAGTTTTGAGCTTATTTTCTGTTAATTGGAAAGCGTGTTCCAGTTATACTCGTGTGATTGTTTGTGTTTGTTCCAGTTTTTCTGTTTTGTTTCTGCGATCAGACCTGTGAACTAGAATTCCATATATCAAACTTCAAATGACCAAAAGTATTTTCAAAACTAGAATCTAAAATCCTCTTCCCTGACAAGAAATTTGTATCTAAATCACTCGTTTTTCTTTTATGAATAATATCAACCTGCTTACCACATGTCGTATACTCCAGATTACATGTACCATCAGTCTTCTTCGAGCATTTTACTGATGACCCACGTCAAGTTGGAGAAGCATTGGGTGAAAAGGTTTTAACTTTCTGATGCCTTTGCCTAAGTGACTCGTGTTTTCTATAACCATCTCGAATGCTTTCCTTTTCTGAATCTTCTTTTTACTTCTTTTGGGTACCAACTTTCTTCAATTTATCTTGTGCCTTTTTAGACATCTTTTAATTACTCTACTCAATATTCAACTCATGGTGGTTTTTTGAGTGTTCGTAGAAGAAGTAGACATTTGTTGGCTTTGGTTAGCAACTCTTTTTCGCTTAAGGCTCATTCCACCAGTTCGTGAATCACAATTAGGCCTTAAAGGAAACGAGAACTGTATATTACCATCAATAGTGGGTGGTGGGGTATATAGCAAGGCTTCCATAACTTCAGTTGCCATTTGGGTGTCGAATCCAACCTCAAACATACCATGTGCATCCTCATTGCCACAGCTAACAATGGGGTATTTTGGTAATTTTTCCTCAAAGTGTTCATCCAGCTCTCTTTTAGAATTAACCACATCTTTACAACTTCTATCCGAATGATTCTCTCTTTGATTGTCGAGTTCTTTTTTCTTTCTTAAAAAGGCTCCCGATCGTGATCAGGCTGATTATCATCAAAATCAAACGTTGAAATACCAATTTTGGTCATAAGATTTGCTTTCTTTGCCATATCGTGGGACTTTTTTGCACATGAAGCAAGAGGTGATCTAATTCCTATCAACTTTTGGAATCCTGACTTCTGGAGATGAATTTACAACACTTAACTGGCAAAAAATGATCCACAAAGTTCAATGCAGTAGCTTGTGATAACTCACGGGTGTTTGAGATTCATAAACAAGCTCGTCTCTTTTTGAACTCTTAGTGTCCTGATCAACTTTCGGTATATTTTCATAAATCGACAAAAGGTTCTTGAGATTCACTAACAGACTTCGTCTTGTTTTGAACAGTATACATCCTGATCAACTCAAATTAATTAACTTTTATCGTGTCCAGGGCCAGTAATGATATTCTAAAACCTATAGGGGACTAAAGAGAAACCGTACGTACGTAATTTTAATAAGTCGGTTAAGTGCATGGGGTATATAACACAACAATATGCATCCATCCAGCGATCATTCGCTCAAAAGAAACCCTATCAATAAACCGGTAAACTTTTTAATTCTTTTTATTTTATTTATCTTGCGTAGGTTATTGTTGATTGATTTATTGAAGATATACTACGTATAATATAATTGATGTTTGTAGATGAAGTATACAACCCGTCCTTTTTTTAATGTCTGATGAAAATTAAACTAAGTAACGAATTTAGTGTTCGATGATTTGATGATGTTATTAATTAATTTGGTTCTAAGTTTGACAATTGAGGTTCTTTTTCTTGTAGATAGGTAACATAAAACTTTAGGTTTTATGCTTTAATTTGGGGCTTTTCTATCTATATTATAAAGAAAAATGATTTGTACTATTATAAATTGCTCTTGAAATCGGAATTGGATGAAAAAAACTAAGAAATTATTACTCCCCGTCTCAAAATAAGTGTCTAGTTTGGTTTTTCTAACTTTGAAAAATTTTACATATGAAAAATAAACTTAAAACTCAATCCATTCATATATTTTGTATCAATTATTATATAACTCCCCAGAAATATACAAGGTTACAGTTGAACCAGTTTTATTTTGAAAAGTCAAACTGACTTTTTCTTTTTCTATTTTTTTTTGACGGCCGTAGTATTATATTATTATTTTGGTTAAAGTTCTTACATGTCTATTTGTTACCAGAAAAATGTCTATTTCAACCATGGAAGTGTTCACTCCATCACAAAACCGTGTAAGTCTATCATTATTAATGTACACCGTAATTTTTTTTTTTTTTTTTTTTTTTTTTTTTTTTTTTACCTTCTTAAAAATTTTAACCGGCTATTTTTTTCTTTTTCTTTTAAATATAGATGTATGAGCGATCCATTCCACGTCTAGAGATCCAAAATTTGTTTGTTCAAGTCATGGACCAACTTTATGACTTACCGGAGAGTGCCGTCATTGAACCTTTGGAAGTGGATGCTCGTGCAAAATACGGTGACTATGTATTGTATGTATTTTACTTTCTTTGGTATGTTATTCGACTATTTTCTTTTGAATGATTTGAGAAATTTACATTTGATACTTATTACAGCTTTGGTGTCTCAGAAGTATGTGAAGAATTAAGAATAAATAACCCACGTCTCTTTGATGAAGAAAGACCAATAGCTATTGCAGAGGTGAAGCATCGTTTTCTCTTGTTAAAAATCATGGCTTTCGAATATGCTGAGTTTTTTTTAATGTAATATATCATATATGTATTATAACTATTTTTGATCTTATATTTTATTATCGTAGGAAGTCAAGACAGTATTTGAATCTAGGAAATTTGAAATGATTAAAGAACTCTTTCTACACGAAGCTGGCATTTTAACATTTAGGTTAGAGGGGCGCTGGATGGCTGAGGTATATTTTTTCTCTCTTTTCGCAACTCTTTCAAAACACACTTTAAAATCCTCACCTAAATTATCTTGTCTACACTTTTTTCTTTGCAGAGGATCAATAATATGCTTAATAATGGCATGGACACATGGGCGCCAAAATTTTTTAATAAAAGAGGAGCAAGAGCTGTTTTTATTTTCCCGACAAACACTATAGCTACAAGTACAGGTCCGTTGTGTGGGATGTCTGCTGATATGTTTCGATCCACTTGTATCAGAGACGTGTTTGCTAACATGCTTTTGTATTCGGGAGTAGACGTGGGATGCGGAGATTTTGATGAGTTGGTATATGTGCTTTTTTATAGGACAAACGTTTGAATGTTTGTTATATTTTCATTGTTACATATACATATATATGTGTGTGTATATTCTATACATACCTACATATATGTATATGTATACATACCTGCGTATATGTATATGTATACATGGATTACATTTATATAAATTAGACATATGTTGCAGGCTCTGGATATGGCACGAAAGCAATTTACTGAAAAACGAGGGGAGATAGTAGGTAAAAGGCGGCCGAGAACTTCTTACTTTCGCGTGGAGGGAGGCTCAAACGATTTCTATACTGATCTCGCAACATTGTGGTACTTTGCTGAGTTTTAGTTCAACATATCTTCTTCAATGTTTCTGCATGTGCATGCCTCATTGTAAACAATGACACTAATGATGTATGTAGGTATGGAGTTAACAAGCAAAAAGCAGACCTGATCGTATGTATGACCCCTCACCGACTAAGAGGGTACATTCAACAATGTCATGTTGTACGTAACTTCTACACAGCTGCATAATTTTAAAGATTTGGAGGAAAAACTGAATACTGATATTATTATTTTTTCAGGCTGCTACAAAAGAAGGCTTGCTCCCACTTGATTGGGAAGGTACACTAACTTTTTGTGGGTTCCAAACATTCAGTGGTGAACAACAAGAGATGTTCGAGTTGTGGAGAAGATACACCAATAGCCCACAGACTGCATCCCTTGAAAGACTAAGTATAGATATTGCTCATTTATTCTGTATTTTTATTTTGTGAAAAAAAAATTGATTACCAAAAATATTTCATTGCAAATATAACTTTGCCCCAAATCCGGGGTTTGATTTAATTAACATAAGGTAGATCTCACAAATTTTCTTTTTATCAGGCAGAGCCGGGTATACTCAGGGAGCATTTTTTCATTGTGCGTGCAAGTAAGTCTTTCCCGCTATTATCTTAATTTTTACCCTACTTTTAGGTGGAGCTGCATATCAACTTGCGCGGTAAATGTTATTTTCTTGTCTACTTGCTGTAATCAGTTTTTTATTAACACCAGCAATATCCTTTGTTTGATAAAAGAGACACCCTACTTTTAGGTAGAATTTCGTATTTATTCATATTTATAGTTGTCTTTTGTGTTCTCAATAGATTTACATGTTTAAAAAGAGGGAGACTAGCGGAATGCACATTCAAATTTGAGGATTTGCTTGTTGATGATATAGAGGTATTCTTGTGATGTTCATGTTATTCCAGGTGATGTTATGCTTGTATATTCGATTGATTTGAAATGTTTAATCATCTCATTAATAGGGAAACACGTTTGGATATATACTCCAGACACTATTGTTAGTGCGGTCAGTTATCACGAACTCTCCCGGTAGAGACTTCTTTGAGTTAAAAGTAAGACATTCTTTTCGTTTCAATGTTACAACTTTCTCATCTCGGGTTGCAGTTTCATTATTGCTTTTTTGTTCTTGGCTCCAAACAGGCTTTGTCGGCCGGGATAGAACATGAGTTGGGATTACTGTTGGTGGATTTTACTGATGTAAGACGAATATCATAATGAACTTTTATACTTCTTTAGACATTTTTAGACATTTCACAAATGTAGATTTCCTAATTTTGTCAATATGAATTATATCTATTGTAATAATAAATCTAACTTTCTTTTCCAGGCTGTGGATACGGCTTGTAAACAGTTGCTGCCAGACTTTCTTTGTGAATATCTCTGCGACCTATCTAAGTTATTTATCAGATACTACGATTCCTTGGATGTAAGTTAAGTTTACAAAAAGTTCAAATCTTTTTAAAAAAGCAATTGTGACGCCTTTTGTCCTGATTTACCATAATTTTGATAATTTTGCTAGGTTAGTGTTGCTTTCACAGAACATTTGATATATTGTCTTAGCAAATGTTTTTTTTTCATACAATATTGAGTTGAATTTATGGTTTCCTTAAACTAAATTAATGTTCTAAAAATTAGTTTTTGATTATTTAAATTATTTTGGCAGGTTCATCGGCCTAGCAGGAACATGTTAGGTCTGTGTACGGCAACTGAAGCGGTAATGAACCAATGTTGTCATCTTTTGGGGATCGATCCGGTAGGCTTTTTATCTAGCAGTTTTTTTAATTCGGTTTTTGGGTCCGTGTTTTTTTACCTCGATCCTGTTATGTTATGCTGGACTATATTTTGTTCAACAAGTTCACTCCTTTTGTGAAAGCTAGTTAAGATTTATTTAAGTTTTAGGGTTTATGTTCCTTAATTTAAATTGGGCTGGGTCAAATACCATACTATTGAATTGGTTCATGTATTCACTATAAAGAAGTAAAGTATAAACATGATTATTTTTTTCGGAAACTATTAGTATAAAAAAACAAAGGAATTCCATATTTTATCAGCAGTTCTAAACTTTTTGTGTGTGTGTAGGACTCGACGTTTCGCGGCAACGAATGACAATCGACACTCGTGTCATCGTATCGCCGCAAAGAACCAAGGCCCACCGATTATCATATAATTCCTTTATCTCAAGATGCTAGGTAATTAACTACATGTTTGCATATTGAAAAAATAGATATATTCTATGCTATGTTCATTTCATTTCATGGAACGTAAGCAAAATATATGGCTGTTTGCATAAAGTATTGTACCTTTTCATCATGCCTTTGTAAGTTGACTTTTTGTGAAGGTCGGGTCATTTTGTAATCTGTAACCGAAATATTATATATAAATAAAATTAAAATATCTATAAAATTTAACAATTTTATCAGTTTTTTAATCAGTTTTAAAAACCTAGTTTCACAGGTTTTTTTGTTGTGAAATGACACCAACTGTATCTACAATATGCTTGTATATATGAATGTGGATTTCTACAATATTGTTAAATAAATGTGGATGCCTTTTGCAAAATAGAACACCTATAGGGTGATTAGGTTCTACAACTTCAAGGAAACTAGCAAGATAACAATTCATAAGTTTTCCAACAAATAGATTTGATGCATGATGTTCGGTATCTTGGGAGGAATTTTTAATATAGATAAATTTCTTCCATTGCAAATTTAGTTTGTGTCTATTAGATCAGAATATTTTTGAATAAAACCAACAGCGAATAGGGAATCGTATTTGTCTTTGCTTTGGGGTTGGATCCAGAGATTATATTATGTATAGAGTTAAATCTGAATGAACGTGAATTAGTTGTTGCAAAAGAAAAGGTTAGGGTTCTGTATTTTTCATTAGACAAATATTTTTGATACATAATATATATATAATCTGTGTTTTTCATGCTTACTTTCTTTTATATACATTTCTTGATCCTCTCTATTTCTATTTAAGAATTTATGTTTATTGTTCAACGAAATTTTGTTATTTGTAGTTAATTTTTCGTTTTTAGTTTTGTGATGGTTGTTTGGATTTTCATCAGGAATGAACGTCTAAATTCTCGATTTGAGATCTTTTCGATGAATGTGAGAGTTGCACATTCGACTTTTGACAAAGGCAGTGTATATGGGAATGTTTCGGTCTTGGATACTTATCGGTCAAAACCTGATGGGTGGGTGAGCATTGATAAAGAGGATGATTGTTATGTATCTTACTTCAACCGTGAATGGTATGAGCCGGAAGACATAAACAATGATTCATGTATACCCTTTGGAGACCCAAGTTGTCTTCATTCCATCCCTTTCGGATCATCCATTGAGGTTGAAGTGTTGCTCCAAGCTACGAGCGAGGAGAAAGATCAAATATATTTACTTACCAATTGCAAGGGTTCTCCACCCCTCTCAGGATTTTGGTCAGATGAAGATTCAAACCTCAAGTATGGCACCCTTAGGTATGCTGGTGAAGATGGCCATGTCCATTTGAATTATGCTCTAATTAAAAATGCAGTAGATACCAAAATAGATTTGACGTTTAAACACGTTAGAGGTGCTGCACGAGCATTTGGCGATATAGTGGCTTATTATGGAGACGATGTTCTTGATGATCAAGGTTTCCTAGGTCATTGTTACGCGCTAATCTTTAGAGCCGATCCAACTCAATATATAGGAATGCAAGGGGACCAAATTCTGCCGCTACTCAAGTCCACGTTGGCCGTACCCGTCAACGGCCTCCTTAAGATCAAAGCACTTTTAACGGATGTTGATTCTGGTGAAGTTATTGTGGATGACAGTGTGGAGTTCACTCAGAGTCCGGACGGTGTCAGCATTGAGAGTATACAAAGCGTTATAGGCTCTTTTGAATTGAGAGTGGATTGGGTTCCTCAATTGCCGAGTGGTTCAAGTACAAATCAGGTAAGTCAACTATTTGTTTACTGGAATTAGCTTGTTAGTCACTTTCTAGATAGTGATTGCTGTTTCTTTTGTTAGGTCATATGTGTTTGCAGTTTTTACCATGTCATATTTGGTCATATGTTTTAAAAATTTATATTCAGGAGCTGGTTTTTGTTTTGATTCTCATTCTCTGGCTTGTTCTTTCAACTACTTATTGTTTCTGCAAGAAAGTGTTTTAATTGTGCAAAAAAACATTATTCCTCACTTTAAAAGAGTACATATGTTTGGTATTGTGTTTCTGAAATATAATAAGCACGTTTTAGTGTCTAGCTAGGAAGTGCTTACTTTCCACATAAAATAGGGCCCAGGTTGTTTTTCCGTTATAAAGTAGCTCCCTTAACTTTAGTTATTACATTAAGTTGAAAGTGATTTACAGATTTTGCATATAGTACATAAATAACTCTAAGACGTCTTGTTGGTTTTTCTCGATTTCCATATAGGAACTATTTTTGTATTCCTTCCGTATGAAAACCTATTAAATTGTTAATGTTGCAAATTTTTTTATATGTTGCAGCCTGGAAACTTTTGGGAACAATAGCTATAGACCATCGGATTACACACAAGGTAGTGTGGTATGCTCTTCAAACGTGTGCAGCTTTGGTTACGTAAGGGAACGTCAAGAGGTAACTTGCGAGAATGTTGATTCAAACTGTGCATAAATGGAGCTCATAACACGTTTTATGTGGACATGTGTTGATGCCAAATACCTTTTGACATAGATGCGTAACTCGTTTGTGTTGTATTTTATTTGTATTTTGAGCTTCTTTTGTATAAAGAAATTTGTAGCTTAAGAGATGGCTATGTTTCATCTCTCTTTTGTATAAAGCACGTTTTGAGATTTAATTTTGATACCAATCGTATATACAGTTTTAAAAGTATTATGCAAGTCTCGTCACTCTAAATGTAACACACTAGTTAACATCTCCTTTTCTTTTTCGCCATTGTTGTCATACATTGCGGAAGCTGCCATAAAATTGAATTACCAGGATCAAAGGGTTTGTTGTTGTTGTATTGTTTTTGCTAGACTAGCTTTTCTCAACACAAAGATACCTTACTTGACATGGCAGAACAAGTACATGTATCATCTACATAAAAACGTGGGCCGTCCCATAAAATTTGGGTGCCCTATTCAGTTACAAAAAATTGCCCCCCCTAAACACAAATACTTTAAATACTAGTATAATTTTTTTTTTTTAATTGAAAAACTTAAAACATGGGAGAAAAACATCAAAGTTATAAAACTAACGGCAAAAATATGTTGCATTTCTAAAAATAAAAATAAAACTAACGGTAAATTAGCGAATCACTCTAACAAATAGCTCCGTGCAACTTATTTCTTGAAAAATACACTTCTCCTCGCATTCTTTGAAGCAAAGTTGTTGATTAAAGCTTCATAATCAATGCTCTCCAATAAACCGTTCTCGATTGCTATTAATGTCATTCGATTGAGTCTCTCTTGTGACATTGTGGACCTCAAGTAAGACTTCAACAATTTAAGTTTTGAGAAACTTCTTTTTGTTGATGCCACGGTTACTGGGATAGTGAGCAATACTCTATATGCAATCATTACATTAGGAAAAATGTCATGTTCTTTAAGAAAATTCAGTATATCAGAAGGTCCCAAATTTTCGTTAGGCAAATAATTGTTAAGCAACCTCAACTCCACAAAAAGATCCTCTGCGTCAACATCTGATTGTTAATTATTCTTGAGTGCGGCTTCAAGATGACTACTGTACAATGGGACTTAAGAGTGTTGTCATCATAGGAATTTAACTTGCGAAAAGTGAATAAAAAGCCAAAAACTTTTTCATACTCTTTGTATTGCTTGAATCGCGTTCTTAGAGAAACAAGTGCTTGGTCAACAATATATAGGAAATATTGGACCTTAAATGACTCTCCAGTGGAATATGAAGTATCTTGATCCACGGAATTCTCATCAAACTGTCTTTTTCTACGAATTACGCGCTTTTGACGAAATATCAGATCAATATCCATTTCAATAGCAATTCCCTTAGCAATATTAATCGCTTTATCGAAACCTGTGTCTCTAAACTTCTCAAAGAATGAAATTAGCCCTTCAACTTCTTTATTAGCAATATCTATAAGCATATCATCATATTGTAACTTCTTGCTCACCAAATTTACGATAGATAATATGTCAAACCAAATGACGGTTGATACTAAAAACTCAAAATCATCATGCTCATTTGTTGCTAAAGATTTTGACTCGTTTTTTATTTTAGAGTCATTATTATTTTCAGCAACTTGAAGTAAAACTTCACTAATTTCTAGAAGCTGATACCTAATAGCTTTCACACTCTCAACACGACTTTCCCAACGAGTTATGGACAATGACTTGATAGTTAACCCTTTAACATTATTTTCAAAATTAACCACCTCTTGGAAGAATTGTCAAAAATAGTGTAAATACGTTGTATAACTCCAAAAAAGTTCATAGCTTCGCCACAAGAGCTAGCGATGTCACACAATGTTAGATTAACGCCATGGCAACCACATGGTGTATAAAAAGCTCAAGGATTTATATCTAAAAATTTCTTTTGTACTCCCCGATGCTTTTCTTTCATATTATATCCATTGTCATAGCCGTGTCCACGCAAATCGTCAATATCAAGATCTAGATACTTTAGTTAATCATGTGTAACATCAAAAAGTCCTTGACCAATCGTATCATCTACTTTCAAAAATCCTAAAAAGGATTCCTCAACTATAACACATGTGGATATTACATTTACATACCTCAATATCAAAGACTTTTGTTCTTGATGACTTGTATTAGGGGTACAATCAAGTATCACATAGAAATACTTTGCTTGCTTTATTTTTTGAATAATTTGCAATCTAATTCCATGAGAAAGTAATTGTATTAACTCATTTTGTATTGAATGCGCAAGATAATGAACATGAATTTCAATCACTCGTTGTAAGAATATACACGACAAGGATTTTATTGAATTGAATCACAATTACAGACAAATGAGGACCAATATATAGGAATATGTTACAAGACTTATATTAGGGAACCCACTAATTATGTTAAACTATATAAATGAACAACTAATACTATTGTGGTTATCAACAAGACAACTAATGATCCGGCTAATGTTCTTATCTCAAGAATATACGGTTAACACTCTCCCGCAGTTCGAGCGATGAAATCACGAAAGCTCGAACTGGAGTAGTAAAAATAGAAAAGAAAAATAAAACATTAACATAATAAAAGCATAATTTTAGTCGACTCGTAACAAAACCGTACCAACGGTCGACTTTAATCGACTGGTACCAACGGTCGGCTAAGTCGACTGGTAACAAAACCATACCAACGGTCGACTTTAGGGACTCGTACCAACGGTCAATTTAGTAGACTGGTAACAAACCGTACGAACAATCAACTAATTAACAAACAATAAACCGGATAAATCAAAATATCCTTAAAAAAAAAAAAAAAAAAAAAAAAAAAAAAAAAAAAAAAAAATGAAAGTTTGTTCTAAAACTTCAACCCCCAAAGAACCTTCCAAACAAACGGGCCGTGTTTTGCGTTAGAAAAACATAAAGATCATATATTTAGAATAAGTTGTGGTTTATTTTGGTTACGGCTTAAAGGGAGCCTTCCGAACCTCCGGCGTGTAGCCGGCGGCCGGAGGCGGCAGCAGAAGATTTTAGGTTTTGTGAATCTTATGGCCTGATACCATGTAAGAATATACACGACAAGGATTTTATTGAATTGAATCACAATTACAGATAAATGAGGACCAATATATTGGAATATGTTACGAGACTTATATTAGGGAACCCCACTAATTATGCTAAACTATATAAATGTACAACTAATACTATTGTGGTTATCCACAAGACAACTAATGATCCAGCTAATGTTCTTATCTCAAGAATATACGGTTAACACTCGTGATACGACGCACATGCTCTTTGATAAATGGATCAAACTCTTCCAACATTTCAATCACACGCAGAAAGTTTCCATTGCTGTCAACATGCAATTTCTCATTTGTACCACGGAATGCTAAATTGTGTTTAGCAACTTCACGACTGAAATTAATCTCAACAGAACTCTCATGTGATATTGTTATTAATTAACTCCGACTAACTAAAAAGGAAAATAAAGAGTGACGGATTAGGCCTATCAGATATACAAGGTCTATCACATTTCAATTTCATAATAAAATTAAGAATTAAAGCTAGACAAGCCATTTGTGATGTTGTGACTTGTAATAAAGCCCAACATTTTTGGTGTGATTGTTAATCCCGAGATTTATATAGTACTTTTGTTGCATGAAAAACTTAAATTTGTGATAATCCTAACCGCAAAAGTTATCTGAAGGAGAGTGATTATATCATACTCTTATATTAGTATGCAACATACAATAAGTACACTAAAAAATAAGCGTTTAATGAAATTCAACGTACACCTAACTTCATGGCATATATGATTGTTTTGGATTTATGAGTTTTGACACCTAAATCCTTAAGCTTTTGTTTGATCCATTAAAATTTGCACATGACGATGTGTCAACATCTAATCTTGAACCATAAAGAAAACAATTTTATATTCATATTTCAAAATTCACTTTCTACATATACTTTAGTGGTATTTGTAATTAATTAAATGTGGAGTGTACAATGGTCGAAGAGAGAAAAGGTAGAATTGAAGACTTTAATTACTTCTCTGAATCTCTAACACTATGAATTGAAGACTCAAATTTATTAAGGTATAAAAACTTAAATAGAACTAAAGAAGGTGAAATGTCATAAATTCGTAAGGTATCTCAAATTGAAGACTCAAATTTATTAAAGTATCAACCAAACTCCACCAACCCTTTTAGGAATTCAATTAAACTCATATTTGCTATTATGAACTAGCTCATTCAAGTGCTACCTGCCCCATATCACTTTTATTTACTACTTACCTTGTTTATCTAACTTCATTATGATTTGAAATTTGAAATGAGTGACAGCTATGAAAACTAAAAAGAACCAAATGTACCATACTACCATCTACAAGCTATGAAAACTCAAAAGCAATAACTTATGGAGATACGCAACTCATGAAAGAACCAAATGTAACATAAAAGTAAAATAAAATAAAGTAACTACCAATACCATCTTTCACAAGTTATGGATCTCAATACCGTCTTCTACAGTGTATGGGGGAGGTTGAGACGTAAACAACCTTACCCCTACCTAAAATAGAGATGTTGCTTCCAGTTCTAAAAATAAAAAAAGACATTCGGCCCTGCAAGGGGTGACATACAACCATCTAAATACTCTAGAATATATGGGTGGGCTTGTTAGCAAAATTTATAAGTCAAAACAAAAAATTTAAGCAACGTGCCAAAAATTGACACATTTCATTAACTAGTGGTAATTATAAGTAGTTGAAGATAGGTCCTATGGCCCTCGAAGACGCGTTGAACCTATTAGCATGACCCAAGGACCACGCGTCGTAGGTGTTTAAAATGGAGAAGTCTTGGCTACGACCGAGTTGTGAAGTCGGTTGTGTGAGCATGTGTGCATTGTTTAATTTGTTTATGTGGTGTATATTTGTGTATAAGTGCGGTATATATGGGTAGTGATATTATTTGTGTTATTACACTATGTGTGTGGTGATCATATTAGTTGAGGAGAGAGAAACTGACGTGACGTTAATCTTCGCAGTAACTATTAGCACTAGTGTTATGGTTTTTCTTTTGCATGTTCTTTGTCCTTATGTTGGTTTACTAACACACAAAGTTAAAGAAACTTGATTTCTCTAAATGAATTTTAAACATGACAAGCTTTAATGAATGGGTTACAAGATCGTTAGTCGGTAAGAATCATACATTGTAACCACGAACCTTTAATATAGGATCGTTAGTTACTACATAGTTTTGAATTTAATAATAATAATAATAATAATAATAATAATAATAATAATAAGTTCCAATTAACATACCTCACCATTCACTTTCCCTCACTCTCTCTCACATGTCACCCGTAATGGTCACTACTCCTCGCACCTTTTATTGAAATACTCACTTTATATAAACATACCTCCCAAAATACCCACACACACTCATAAATCAAATACACAATAATAAAAACACCACATTGCCACAAATCCACATGAAAAATACATTAATTTTTTCTAAATGCACCCGGTCAATCGAAATATATTTCTAAATTACGGTTGACTCACTTAGAAGTGGATTCGAACCAATGACACAAGGATTTTCGGTCCTTTGCTCTAACCAATAAAAAAATTGATGCACACGGTCATATTGGCCTTGATTTTGTCCATGCTTTCTTTTTTCCCTTTTCCTGGCACGCGCGTGACACAATACACAAGTAACGGGGATGGCTCTTGAGTTGGGTGGTGAAGGGTGAGTTCTCACCCCATTACCTCCGGCCTAACTAAAAATGTCTCTTATTTACAAACAAAGAAAGCAAAATTTGTCAACATCATGTCGCATTGCCATTAGCATCTATTTAAATTCATTAGTCATGTGTTACATTATATCAACAAACGATGTTTGTAGATCCTTGTACTTTATTGAAATGTACAGCTATGTTGTTGACCAATGTGTAAGCTAGTGCTACAAACCTTGCCATTAGTGTTACCAAAAAAAAAAAAAACTAAGTGTTGGAATAATAATTATATTCATGTAAATTGTGTTTCGTTTGTGTAGAAATACCACCTTACAAGTAAATTTCTTATATTTGACAAGAATAGTTAAAGACCATTAGTAATAAAGATGGTATATGTTAAAGACCATTAGTAATAAAGAAGGTAACATATACCATCGATGCATCTTTTGTACATTGGAGTGATGGTAATAGATAGACATGGTTTGGTAACGACATATCACGTTTTTTATTTTATTTTAATGTGTTATTGTATTTAACATGAAAAAAAGGGGTCGGTCCACCTCAACCTACAACCTCAAGTTATAAGGTAGCGCGTGTTACATCAATTTAGAATTATCATAAAAAAAAAGATTATCTAATTTAATCATACGAAATATACTCCCGCCGTGACTAGCGAGCCAAAATTACTTGTTAATTAACTTTAATAAATGCATTAAAAGTTTATTTGATGTTATTGGGCTTTTTCAAAAAGATCCATAATTCCTATGAGTACCTTGGCCTCTAAAATTTATTAAAGAAAAAACTAGTTTTACTTTAAAATCAATTTATGCTTCCTCGGTTTCTCCCCACTTGTGTCCCTCCATCAACAAAACAAAAAACCACTGGCTTTTTTTTTTTTTTTTTTTTTTTTGACGAAACCCCGACAAATATATAAAACAATAAAAACTTTACACGATGAACTTCATATGAACAACCACATAAAAGTTAAAGTATCATGTCATTCCCAAAACATGCTTTAAGAACATAAAAAAATAAAGAGTAAACTACATTTTTGGTCCTCGTGGTTGTATTAAAATCTCACTTTTGGTCCAAAATTCAAAAAATCGCACGGATTAGTCCAAAAGTCCACGTGGACTTCAGTTTTAATCCAATTTTCGTCCCTAGTTAGTTAGTCGTTAAGTACGTTGCACCGTTAGTCCTTTAACCTAACGGCCGTTAGCAATGTTTGCACCGTTAGTCCTTTCAGTTAAAAAATTGAAAAAATTCCAAAAAAAAAAATTCCAAAAAAAAATAATTTGAAAAATTCGAAAAAAATTCTAAAAAATTTTTTTTTGACGAATTTTTTTTTTCCATAAAAAAAAATTTGAAAAAAAATTTATAATAAAAAATTTTCTTAAAAAATTCGAAAAAAATTATAAAAAAAAAAATTTTGACGAATTTTTTTTTTCCAAAATTCGAAAAAATTTGAAAAATTCGAAAAAATTTCTAAAAAAAATTTTTTGACGAAATTTTTTTTTCCAAAAAAAAAATTTTGAAAAAAAAATTCAAATAAAATTTTTTCTTAAAAAATTCGAAAAAATTTCTAAAAAAAATTCTTTTGACGAAAATTTTTTTCTCCAAAAAAAAATTTGAAAAACAAATTTCAAATAAAATTTTTTTTTTAAAAATTCGAAAAAAATTCTAATTTTTATTTTGATATACATATTCTAAAATTCGAAAAAAATTTGAAAAACAAATTTCAAATAAAAATTTTTTTTTCGAATTTTTTTAAAAAAAAATTTATTTGAAATTTGTTTTTCAAAATTTTTTTTTTGGAGAAAAAAATTTTCGTCAAAAGAATTTTTTTTTAGAAATTTTTTCGAATTTTTTAAGAAAAAACTTTATTTGAATTTTTTTTTCAAAATTTTTTTTTTGGAAAAAAAAATTTTCGTCAAAAAAAATTTTTTTAGAAATTTTTTCGAATTTTTCAAATTTTTTCGAATTTTGGAAAAAAAAAATTCGTCAAAATTTTTTTTTTATAAATTTTTTCGATTTTTTTAAGAAAAAATTTTATTAGAAATTTTTTAGAATTTGAAAAAAAAAAAAAAAAAATTCGTCAAAAAAAAATTTTTTAGAATTTTTTTCGAATTTTTCAAATTATTTTTTTTTGGAAAAATTTTTTTTTTTCGAATTTTTTCAATTTTTAACTGAAAAGACTAACGGTGCAAACATTGCTAACGACCGTTAGGTTAAAGGACTAACGGTGCAACGTACTTAACGACTAAACTAACTAGGGACGAAAATTGGACTAAAACTGAAGTCCACGTGGACTTTTGGACTAATCCGTGCGATTTTTTGAATTTTGATCCAAAAGTGAGATTTTGATACAACCACGATGACCAAAAATGTAGTTTACTCAAAAATAAAAATAAAATAACAATGCTCTACAAAAACTAGACTTGTTACATATCCAAAAACTCGCAACAAAATAATTAAACTTGTGACACTTCGTCTTAAAATGTTGACCAGTTTCCACCTTGCCACAAAGCCCGGTCCAAATCTTAAAACTTTTGACCACCTTTAATACATTAGTACCAATGGAAATAACATACACCCCCTTAAGCCTGCTCTTGACACATTGTACTCATTGAAGTACCAACCAAAAGTAGCAACTTCACCATTATTACTCCTCACCATACAGCAAACAAAAACATTATTACCCACACCCATAAATGACACAAAAAAAACATTCTCCAATACACACATATATCCACTGTGCAATGCCCATCGGGTAAAAACCTCTCTTTTACCCCTTTATATCCGGCACATTAGAAGCTTAGAACACACCAAACACACACACACACACACACACACACTTTTACTAGTGCAAGGTTATTTTTACATCAGTTGCTAAAACACTCAGGCTTATGCACCATACAACCGAAAATTTGACATCACTCACTTGGACATGTTGCTGTTTCCGTCTTGACAATAGCGTTTTCCGTGGTTTAGACTACTTTCATAATAGTTACACAGGTTAGACATTCGGGTATGTGTTTTTTACCCGGATCCTGTTATGCATTTTTAAAGGATGTTAATTCTGGTGTAGGTGTAGTTATTCTGGAAAACAGTGTGGAATTCCCTGCCAGACTCGACAATGTCGTCGACGTTTGGAACATCGAAAGCATACTAGGCATATTTGAGTTGAAAAGTTAGAGTGGTTCAACTCAGGTAAAATTCTATTCTATTATTTGTTTACTGTAATTAGCTTGTTTGTCACTTTCTGGATAATAGAAGAATTTAACAAATTATGTTTTGATGAAAAATTATGTTCAGGAGCTGGTTTTTGTTTTGATTTCTCATTCTCTGGCTTGTTCTTTCAACTACTTATTTTTCCTGATAGAAAGTAATCTCAAAAGTGTTTTTAGTTGTGCAAAAAAACCTTAATTCCTTTGTTTTAAAAGGGTAGTTTGGTATTGTGTTTCTGAAATATAATAAGCACGTGTCTAGCTGGGAAGTGCTTACTTTCGACATAGCCCAAGTTGTTTTTCTGTTATAAAGTGCTTATTATATTTTAGAAATACACCCTGTAGAATTGCCTGCGACAACACAACTCATATTATGATTTATTAGTTAAGTAGCTCCCTTAACTTTAGTTATTACATTAAGTTGAATCTAATTTACAGATTTTGCATATAGTACATAAATAACTCTTACACGTCTTGTTTCCATATAGGAACTATTTTTGTATTCCTTCCGTATAAAAAGCTATTAAATTGTTCATTAATGTTGCATTTTTTTTATATGTTGCAGCCTGGATACTTATCGGAACAACTAGAGACCATGGGATTACACACAAGGTAGTGTGGTTCGTTCTTCAAACGTGTGCAGCTTTGGACCTCATAACACGTTTTATGTGGACGTGTTGATGCCTAATAGCTTTTGACATAGATGCGTAACTTGTTTGTGTTGTACTTTGTTTGTGTTTTGAGCTTCTTTTGTATAAAGAAATTTGTATGTTAAGAGATATTATGCAAGTCTCGTCACTCTGAATGTAACACGCTAGTTAGCATATTTGGTTACTTGTTAGAAGAATTTGACGACGCATCATTTGTTGTGTACCAAAAGACCTTGTTATGTTCTGAAAAATTATGTTAACGAGCTAACTTTTGTTTTGATTTCTCATTCTCTGGTGGTGTGACTGGCTTGATCTTTCAACTAATTTTTCCAGCAAGAAAATGGGATGAATGGGTTGAAAGTAATCTCAAGTGCATTCAAATGTGGAAAAGACTTTATCACTTTATTTTAAAAGGTTACATAACTATTACACCTTTTGTAATCCAACTAAGCACATCATAGTAGAAGGATGAAAATTTGTGTGATGAAGTCTACCTGTTTTGACCCGCACTTAACGGTTACCCATTTTCGCAACTCTTGACAAACTGCATGGATCCACATAGTAAACGTACCTCACATAACATAGGGATATTTGAGAATGCTTAGCTATTAAAGGCTAAAGGTCAGTGTTTCTGGAAATAGTTGGGACTGTATTGTGTTATTTTATGATTAACTGCCTTAAATAATATAGGGATATCTGAGATTGCTTAGCTATTAGACTGCTTATATGATGGTGTTTGGTATTGTGTTTCTAAAATATAATAAGCACTTTTTAGTATCTAGCGAAGAAGTGCTTATTTTCGATATAAAATAGGGCCCAAGTTGCATGTTCTAAAGATGTGACGAAGAAAATTTTGGTTTTGATTGCTTGTTCTTTTCTTCACTGGGCCATTGATGTTGCACCTTTCTTTTCCAAAAGTTGTGCACTTTTTTGTGTAGGCACACATAGAAAGTGACTTTTGTCGGGACCGGAATGATCTATTGGTTAAGTAGTTCCCTTAATCCTAGTTGCTATACAATAAGTTAGCACTTAGAATCTGCATAATATTTCTTGTACACTTGCTAGTTTATTTGATTTCCATATAAGAGTATGTTAGTTTATGTCCGTATTCCTTGCATATTAAAAGCTATTGAATTGTTGACTGATCCGTTGCAATTTTATATGTTGCAGCCTGGAAACTTTTGTGAGCAATAATTGTTGGTTAATAAGTGTTAACAAGTTTCCAGATTATGGTTAAGATAATCAACAAGGTACCGGATATTCACTTGAAATCGTGGTATCACTTTCTAATAAAAACTATTCGACCATATGCCTGGGTTACACGAATATCTCTATGGGATAAGACCAAGTGAAGTTCTTGTTTTAGGCACAAATCAAGAACTAGAAGCGTATTTAGTGTTTAGGGTTTATATGTATTATCTCCATGCAAATCTGTTATGACCTCTATTTATAATAGAGTTTACTCAAACCCTAGCCCATGAAATTATGTATAATTAACGGCCCATTAATTATATCATAATACTTTCCATAATAGTAGGAATCAGTGGTTATCAGTTGAAACAATAACACTAGCAGTGGTAATGTTAACACTAGCAGTGGTAATGTTAACACTAGCAGTGGTAAAATAACACTCGCAGTGGAAACTATCAGTGGTAAAATAACACTAGCAGTGGAAACTAACAGCAGAATCCACTGTCAATAGAATCACACTATCAACAGAAACAATACATAACCACTCTTGAGTCAGGGGATTCAGTGACCAAATAGGTGTACACTCCGTACCTCCAAACTCATTACCAGGTGTGAATTAATCCCTCAAGTGCACTAAATTTTCCAACAATAATAGCTATAGACCATGGAACTACACGCAAATTGTGCATTGTGCAGTACGTCTCTTTCAAACATGTGCTACTTAATTTTGGCTGCATAAAGGGGCGTTGAGGCCAACTTGTGAGAATGTTACTTCAAACTAGATAACGAGCATAACACGGCGTATGTAACTACGTACGTTGATATAAAGCCAAATAGCTTCTTGGTGCCCATAGTGGTCTGTAATTTATTCGTTTTGTTGCTCTAGTCTGTGTTCTTGATACTTATTAGAACATAGCAAGTTGTGTTGTGTAGTGAAAATTCTTTACTTGATATATACTTCAATAATGCGTAACTGAACGGGTTAAAGTTATGTAACGTAGACCAGTTATCGGGTCTTAGCTGAGCCTAATGGTATAAAATTCAGTTTCGGACTTTACAAAAATGCAAAAGTTTAGGTTGGGTAAAATCAAGTGCACTAAATTTTTCAACAATCCTCTCCAAATTTAGTTCACTTCATTTGCATGAAATAATAAACATAAAATAAAACAAATGCATAAATGAAAATATCTTGAAGATTGAATTTCCATCTTAGTACATATACGTTCAAATATTCGAGAATTAGGGTGTTCTAAGAATTGAACCCTTCAACCCATTTGAATACCTGAAGATAAATACACACAAGTTTTCAAACACTTAAATACTCCTGACACTATACAAGCCATGTGTCCATATCCAATTCATAAATGTTGTAAAAGCTAAAAGTCCAAAGCTTCCTGAAGCGGCAAAACTTCAACATTTACATAGGTGGTTCATCTTTATTCATGCTCCTGCTTAGCACTTTTTCAAAGAAAAATAACCATTAAGAAGTTATGACTTCATCCTCCTTTCCAGCAGGTTCCAAGCACAAACGTTGGGATGACAATAAAACATGTGCTCCAGTCCACTAAAATTTCAGCTTTCCACATTGAACTCAGCTCCCAAGTTTCCTCAGGAGAGAGTTGGGTGTATTTGCATTCAGTGACTAAGTTGGACTTAAACTCATCCCTTTAGCAGACTTCAAAACCAAGTGTCTAGCCAAACCCTTCGTCAAGTGATCAGCTAAGTTTTGTTGAGATTTAACAAACTCTATAGATATCACCCCATTCATATTAAGCTCACGAATCATGCTATGCCTGACACCTAAGTGTCTAGACTTCCCATTGTACATCTGGCTATAAGCCTTTGCCAATGTAGCAGCACTATCACAACGGATAGAAATAGGTGCTATAGGTTTAGGCCACAATGGAATCTCAAGAAGCAAGTTTTTCAACCATTCAGCTTCTTTGCCAGCAGCTGCCAAAGCCACAAATTCAGATTCCATGGTTGAACTGGTAATGCAAGTTTGTTTCTTGGATGCCCAAGAAATTGCACCTCCACCAAGTAAGAATACCCAGCCACTAGTAGACGAATTGTCTTCAGTGTTACTGATCCAACTTGCATCAGTGTATCCTTCCAACACTGAAGGATAACCAGTATATGAGAGACTATAATCCATAGTTCTCTTCAAATACTTAAAAACCCTCTGAATTGCTTGCCAGTGATGAGCACTAGGATTACTAGTATACCTGCTCAATTTACCCACAGCAAAAGTAATATCAGGTCTTGTACAAGTCATGGCATACATCAAGCAGCCAATCACCCTAGAATACTCAAGTTGAGACACAGCTTTGCCGGTATTAGGCATTAACTTCTCACTTGTATCCATAGGAGTACTCACTGGAGTACACTCAAAGTAATTAAATTTCTTTAACACCTTCTCAATGTAATGAGACTGAGATATAGAAATTTTGTTACTTTCATGTTTGATCCTAATACCAAGGATAACATCAACCTCCTCCATATCCTTCATGGAGAACTTTGATGACAAAAATGCCTTTGTAAGGTTAACTAGATTTTGGTCAGTGCCAAAGATCAACATGTCATCAACATATAGACAAATGATGACTCCTTTACCAGATTCATCAAATTTGCTATATACACATTTGTCAGCCTGGTTATGTAAATAACCACTAGACAAAACCACTTAATCAAACTTTTGATGCCATTGCTTAGGTGCCTGTTTTAGTCCATAAAGAGACTTAATCAGTTTACACACCTTGTTTTCATTGCTAGCATGATGAAGCCCTGAGGTTGGTTCATATAAACTTGCTCATCTAAATCACCATTCAAGAAAGCTGTCTTCACATCCATCTGATGAATAATCAGATTGTGAATTGATGCCAAAGCAATCAGCAATCTTATGGTACTGATACGAGCCACAGGAGCATAAGTATCAAAATAGTCTATTCCTGACTTTTGTCTAAAGCCCTGAATAACTAGTCTTGCCTTGAACTTTTCAACAGTTCCATCTACCTTTATTTTCTTTTTTTAAAATCCATTTGCTACCTAAAGGTTTGCAACCAGGTGGTAGATCAGTCAACACATAAGTGTTATTGCCCATGATGGAGTCCATCTCATCATTAATTGCTTCTTTCCAGAAAGCAACATCCTGGGACTTCATTGCTTCTTCAAATGTTTTGGGATCATCCTCAACAATAAAGCAATAAGAGTATTGGTCAGAGACCTCACTCCTTGTACCTTCAATTAAGTATAATTGAAACTCAGGTCCAAATGACTTTGGAGTCCTGACCCTATTGCTCCTTCTGAGCTCAGGTTCAGGTTGTTGTTCCACAACCTCATCAGGGACATGAGATGATAATTCATCAGGGATCTCTGATACACCAATGTCATCAGTTCCATTTGGAATCCTTTGACTTGGTCTAGGGACTGATGAGAATCTATTCTCATCAAATAGTGCATCCCTTGATTCAATTATTGAGTTAATTGAAACAGATTCATTAGGTTCAATAACAGAGAACCTACATGCCTTGGAATGCTCAGCATATCCAACAAAGATGCATTCAATGCCTCTTTCACCCAAAGTTTTCTGCTTTGGATCAGGGAGTCTTACAACAGCCCTACAACCCCAAACCCTGAGATAATTCAGGTTGGGTTTCTTTTTAGTCCAGAGTTCATAAGGTGTAACCTTGTTCTTTTTATTAGGAACCCTATTTAATAAATAGCAAGCTGTTAACATAGCTTCACCCCAGAACCCTTGACTCAGTCCTGAATAGGACAACATGGAATTAACCATCTCCTTCAGCACCCTGTTTTTCCTTTCAGAAATACCATTTTGCTGAAGAGTATAAGGGGCAGTCGTTTCATGGATTATACCAACAGACTGAAAATACAGAGTATCCATGTACTCACCTCCCCTATCAGTCCTAAATCTTTTGATTAGAGACCCTAGTTGCAATTCAACTTTAGTTTTAAATACTTTAAATCTATCTAATGCTTCATCCTTAGTATGTAACAAATAAACGTAACAAAACCTAGAAGCATCATCAATAAAAGTCACAAAGTATTTCTTGTTCCCCAAAGAGGGAGTAGCATGAAGATCACATAGATCACTATGAATCAGCTCCAAAACTTTAGTTTCACATTTTACACTTTGAAATGGTTTCTTAGTAATTTTGGTCATCATGCAAGTTTTACACTTTTCAGTGTCCATATCAAATGCTGGAATTAACCCATCCTTAGACATATCTCATATTCTTTTAAAATGTACATGGCCAAGTTGTATGCCATAGGGTTGAATCATTAAGTTTAGAGGTAGATATAAAAGCAGAATTAACATGATCATGAATAATATTAAGTCTGAACATTTGATTACACAAATAGCCAAAACCAATAAACACACCATGTTTAGATAAAACAAACTTATTAGATTCAATCACTTGTTTATAACCACAATTATTCAAAACACTACTAGAAACCAAGTTTTTTCTAATATCTGGAACATGTAAAACATTAAATAAAGAAACAATCTTTCCAGAACTAAACTTCAAATCAACACATCCTTTTCCAAGCACCAGGGCAGTTGGCTCGTTTCTCATATGAAGAATAGAACCATCATTCATTGACTCATAAGTCTTGAACCAGCTTCTATCTTTACACACATGAATTGTTGCACGAGAGTCAACCCACCAAGCAACATCATCATCCTGCACAAAATAAAGTTCAGATATATATGTAACATAATAAATCTCAAAAGACTTATTAAATATATTCTGGCCTTTCAGAGAATTGGTGTTACCATTCCCTCCACTTGTGCCTGATCCATTTGTTTTATTTCCAATCTTTACACCTTTACAATCCTTCCTGAAGTGTCCAGTTTTACCACACTTCCAACAAGTCACTTTTGGTTTCTTGTTAATATCAGATTTGGTGTTATCTTGATGCTTACGCTTGCCCTTGTTTTCATTGTTTTTGGAGGAGTTGTTATGTTCCACCATATTGACAACTGATGGACCAGTAGCATTGCTACTCTTTGGCTTGTCAATATCTTGTGCTTTGAGTGAATCCTCAATGCGCAAGTGACTGCCCAACTCAACAAGAGTTAACTCCTCTTTCTTATGTTTCAGCATATGCTTGAAATCTTTCCAAGAAGGAGGCAGTTTATCGATGATACAAGAGACTGAAATAGCCTCATCTTGTGTTGTGTGAATCGACCAAGTATACTAAGAAGTTCATTGTATTATTCCATGACAGGTCTAGAATCAACCATTTTGTAATTGTTAAAATTACTTACAAGGAACTTCTTACTTGATGCATCCTCAGCCATATATTTGTCTTCCAAGGAATCCCATAGTTCTTGAGAAGTTTCAACATTCTGATAAATATCAAATAGAGAATCAGACATACCATTGAGAATTAAACCTCTGCAAACATAATCATCATTCTCCCATTTACTTCTTGCCCGCATCTGATCCATAGTAGCATCATCTCCAAAATCTTCTGGAATCTCAGTTGTCAGAACATAAACGACATTCATACTTGACAACAAGAAGTGCATCTTCTTTTGCCATCTTCTGAAATCAACACCTTCAAACTTTTCCAACTTGGAAAAGTTAGCAGCCATTTGTCTCATAGCAGCAGCCATTGATTATCACTTATAGTTTCTATTGATTGTTGGTTAATAAGTGTTAACAAGTTTTCAGATTAGGGTTAAGATAATCAATAAGGTACCAGATATTCACTTGAAATCGTGGTATCACTTTCCAATAGAAACTATTCGACCTTATGCCTGGGTTACACGAATATCTCTATGGGATAAGACCAAGTGAAATTCTTGTTTTAGGCACAAATCAAGAACCAGAAGCGTATTTAGTGTTTAGGGTTTATATGTATTATCTCCATGCAAATCTGTTATGACCTCTATTTATAATAGATTTTACTCAAACCCTAGCCCATGGAATTATGTATAATTAACGGCCCATTAATTATATCATAATACTTTCCATAATAGTAGGAATCAGTGGTTATCAGTGAAAACAATAACACTAGCAGTGGTAATGTTAACACTAGCAGTGGTAAAATAACACTCGCAGTGGAAACTATCAGTGGTAAAATAACACTAGCAGTGGAAACTAACAGCAGAATCCACTGTCAATAGAATCACACTATCAACAGAAACAATACATAACTACTCTTGAGTCAGGGGATTCAGTGACCAAATACACTACAAGAATCTGATGGAATACCCACGACTATTACACACACTCATCCTTTTGAGGGCATTTACCCACCTGATACCCATCAGTTACCCACGATCAGTGACTTACAAAGTCAATTTTATTTTCCCTCAAATTTCCCACGGATTTACCCACACAAATAGTCACATAGATATATTTGGTGTGCAATATGTGGGTAAATAATTGGCGCTAAAATATTTCCCACGGATTACCCACATCATGAGTTATTGTGGGTATATATGTGGGTAATTTAGTGGGTAATTCTTTCCTACTAAAATTTTCCCCATGCATTACCCATGAAGACACTTATCTTGGGTAAATGTGTGAGTAATGTTTTGGGTAATTTTTTGTTACCACGGATTACAAGCATTTAATTTGGTCATGGGTAGATTTCCATGGGTGGTTTGTGGGTAAACATGTACCCGCAAATTTACCCACGTCTTTTACAGTGGGTATTTTGTTGTTAGTAAATTTCTATGATTAATTTGTGTGTAAATACATGCCCACAATTGATATTTCTTACTTTTACATTTTTTAAATCATAATAAGTTATGTTTGAACAAGTTAATTAGTTTGAACAAGCTAATTAGTATTGAATCAAACAGAAAACTTCAAAATGTTGGATGGAAAACTAATAACCGAACATAGACACTAGGTCGGTCCCGTATTGTGACAGATCATGTTCAATTCGATTTTGGTGGGGTTTTTTGGGTTTTCGCCTGAATCGTTGAAAAAAAAAAAAAAAAAAAAAAAAAAAAAAAAAAAAACTGTTGACCAAAACTGTCTTTGCGGTTGATTCGGGTGTGTCGGCTTGGTTCGGTTTTTGAATGTCCACTTGTGTAACTTGTTTATGATATTCCGACACTTAATGCTTGGTTAAAGTATAAAAGTATATAACGCTTACATGTAGTTAGAATATTATGAATCCTACATTTTGGCCTAATATGTGGAAATGCAAAGCGTTCTTCGCTTAACGAAATGTAAGTGACACCTTTGCCAGGCAAAAGATTCTTTGCATTTCCACATTCTAGGCCAGAGATTATGCTTCCTTATATTTCAAACTTCATCCTCTCGCAACTTGTGTTATCAACCTTGGGTAATAATCTTGGCTAATATCCGCATACATCACTAACCTTTTGCGATACTTGCCCATGGTATTCTTTTCCTCCGAGCGTGTGTTTGTACCATGAACTCAATGGACATTTTCCGGACTTAGGCACTTCAGAGGAAGCAGTTATTACGATCTGAAAAAATAGTCGAGACATAGTTCGGGTTGTTATGGTACGTTCGAATTCATATTAGGCACGACGAGCATAGTTTGGAACACATGGTACATCCTCACATACACAAACACAAAATCGCTTTTTTTTCAATGTCATACATAAAGGGGTGGCAATTTCTGACCTGAAATAAAACCCGACCTAAAACCGACACAAATTAATAGGTTGGGGTTGAGTCTAAATTCATTTTGGGTCGGATCTGGGTCGACCCATCTAACCCGTTTATTAAACATGTCAGGTTCGGGTTGGGAATAAATTAAGCGGGTTGACCCGCCAACCCATTTAATATTTTTTTTTTCTTATATTAAAAATTATTTTTATATTATTATATGGGTTAAATGGGTCGACCCGTAAACCCGTTTAACATATTTAACTCGTGTAATATGCCAACTTTTGTATATAAAACGGGTTAAACGGGTCAACCTAAAATATGTTTAACCTATTTAACCCGAGTAACCTATTTAACCCTCCAACCAAAGTATAGATACGGGTTGAATGGGTCAGGTCC
This sequence comes from Artemisia argyi, assembly GCA_030686995.1. Taxonomy (NCBI): domain Eukaryota; kingdom Viridiplantae; phylum Streptophyta; class Magnoliopsida; order Asterales; family Asteraceae; genus Artemisia; species Artemisia argyi. Next base: position 208,964,662 of record CM060682.1, on the reverse strand, counting down.
GGGTTAAGTGTAAACAGGTTATGGTTGACATAACTGACTCAATGATTTAAATGGGTCAGGTTTGAGTTGGGGTTTTCTGACCTGCCAACGTATCAACATTATCCTGATCCGAATTGCCACCATACATCTTAGTTTTTAGATTACTTATTCTTATTAATTATTAAAATATTTCTTACCTCTTAATTTTAATACTTATCTTTAAATGGTACTACTTTTTAAGATTTTTTATTGACTTCTAGTACGAGTAGTTTTTTAAGAATCCGTCCCACACTCCCCCGCCACCAAATTTTTACTTCCCGCTGCCATTTCTAACTTCCCCCAAAATTTTGGATCCCTTCAAAAATAGATCCGCTTATGTCGCACTCTCATCATCTACATGGAACCGTCACGTCTCCATATCCTTGTCCCACTGCTGTGTACGTCACACACATTGCAATCGCTAGCCACTAGCATGGCAACCGTCGGTATACCACAGTCCAGATCGTATGAAGGGGGAGTGACTAATGTTATTTAGGTAACCTCTGATATTTTAATTTAGTTATTATTTTTTATTATATGTAATTGATTTTATGGTTGTGTAATAACTGTAATTTGTGTCTAATTGTGGTCAACATAAGCGCTTTTACATATTAATAGCATCTTGTGTTTTTGTCTTTTTGACAATTTCATCTTATTAATCTTTGTGGCATTTTGGGGTTTTGCAGCTTATTGGTGAGTTAAGGTCTGGCGAATTTGGATACAAGCAGGGGATGAAATGGAATTCAAATCCCGTTAAATGTGGAGCAAGAAGCTCAGCAAATTGTCAATGCTGCTCGGAATGATTTGGTAACTCTTCACATTTATACTTACATTTTACTGATTGGTTAATTCGCGACTAGTCAAACCTCTTTTTATATTAGCATTGATAAATTACAAAGTCTATTATATGTGTTCATAAACAAGCAGGCTCACTATAGTATGTTAATTGTTAAAATTGACCCACGAAGAATCATTTGCTCATTTGTTAGTTTATATGTAATACCTGCCAATTTGGATGAAGTAGTCTGTGATATACCGACTTGTTGGATTGAAATTTTAAGTGACTTAACTTTTATCAATAGAATCAGATCATTTACTTTCATGAATATCCATAATAGTGGGAAAAAAAGCTTATTTTGAGTTTAATCTTTACACTTCTCAACGTCACCATTCTTATGTACTAACTTTCTGTTTGGTGTTCACTGGATTTTTTGAGCTTTGTGATGTGTGCTGTAGGATTCAATAGCTATATGTTCCACTTAAAACATGACAACACATTTGGTTAACCAATTCTAATGTTGCCTATTCAAAACGTTCGCTTGTATTATCAGTTTGGATAAGCTATTCTAAACCCTCCAAAAGTGTTTATCTGATTCTACCGACACGTCATATAAATAAATAAGCAATTTTACTTAACCTTTCTCTATATTTTCTTAAGCATATTTTTTCTCAGTCGTGTTGATTTTTGGATTTGGATAGGATTTACTTGAGATGAATCAATGTCGTGTTAACATAAGGTTGCTGATTTCATCATTTACAGTAAGAATTTTGGTCTGTCTAGATTACTGTATATTTGCTACATTCTGATTAACTTATTTTTTGTCTGTTTAGGATCACTCTAGATTAAGTGCAAAATTGATTTCTTATAATCTTATAAGGTGTAACAGTGAATGAAAAGGGCGAATGAAAAGGGCACAGCTATGAAAAAACTCCAACCCAAGTTCATTTGATACTTTCAAGGTGTAAAAGCGAATGAAAATGTCGTAATATGAGTACAAATGTTGGGAGTAGGTTCAGAGATAGATTGAGCATTATGTGAATTTGATTGAGCCAGTATTGCAGGATGCTGTTGTTGCTCTTATGCATTAATAGCATGTTTAAATGGCTTACTATTTTTCAGTTTATTGGTAACATATGAACTTTAGCATTGTGGAGAACATAACATGTGGTCTATTTGAATCAATACTTGTTAATTTAGAAGTGTTTGGGAATTTAATTGTGGGTTGGCACTATAAGGTAGTGTTTGGAATTGTTCATTCAAACATGCTTATTTTAGTGATTATTTCTCACTGTAAGGTAGTGGTTAGATAATTAGATGGCGTTTGGTACCTCCTTGTTTTATGATAAAATACTAGTTGCATTCATCTTTTAATGAGGTATCCTGCTTATGTGTACATAGCTGTATTTGAGAACCAGAGATGGTTGATGTTAAAAAAAGAATTGGAGTTATGTTTATTTATTTATAATGAGCCAAATGGATGATTAAAGTTTTATGTTTACATTCTTGATATTCTCTTTAGGTAGGTGATCCAGAACTTGACCACAAATGTTGGGATAGACCTGAGTCTATGACCTAGAAAAGACCTACTATACAAATAAACACGTCTAACCCTGGAACAGAAGTTGCAGCCGAGACTGCAGCAGAAATGCCATCTGCATCACTGGTGTTCAAATCAAGTGATCCAAAATATTCAAGCACACTCCTCAAGCATGCTAAAGAGTTGTTTACGTTCGCGGACAAGCATAGAGGATCTTATAGTGAGAACATTCCTGATGAGCATTTGTGGGCAGCTAGCTGGCTTTATCATGCTACAACTGAGCAGACGTATCTTGATTATGTAACTGTAACTAATGGAGAAACCTTTGCTAATTGGGGTAGTCCTACTTGGTTTAGTTGGGATGACAAGCTCCTCGGGACCCAGGTAAAGTCTGCTAACATTTATGGGCTATAACGCTGATCACTCTACTTTGAAACCACAATCACAATAATCAGTTTTTCATGTTCAAAATAAGTGATTATGGGTCTGATTTATGTAAAGGTCAAATAATCTGAATAGTACTGATAAGATAAAATCTTATTAGAGATCCTTAACAAATTTGATAAGAATTTACGAAAATTGTTTTCTATAGTTGATAAAATAATATTATATTGTCATTTGTATTAATAAAATAAATATTTGAAGACTCTAAAAATGTGATATCCCTGATCATTTTATCTATTGGTACCTTAAATAATTAGTAGAAAAATGGTTTAACTATTAGATAACACATATTTCCACATTGGTAGATTCTCATATTTTCTATTGATTTCATGGTATATTCATGATTACTTGAACATTTAAACATGGTAGTTTCATGGTTAGAGTGAAAATCATGAAATAGTAACCAACAGTTTTGTTCCAATTTGTAACTTTAACTTTTATTTGATTATAAAAATAATAATTAAGTTTGAAAAGTGTTCCCTTTTAGTCGCTCAAAGTTGAATAGTGTTCTACTATTATGTAATTTTTATGTTTGAGTGACTAAAACAGAACACTTTTCAAACTTGGTTATTATTTTATGCCATATGTCTCTTTTCACTTGTGCATAAGTTGGTTGTACATTAAGTTGGTTGGGGTTAGTGAAATTCAAGGGGTGGGTATTTATTGTTAGAGTACAACCAAACAATGCACATATGAATATCTTAAAGGTAGTTTTTTTGAACAATTACATAATAATGAAACAGTATTGAAACTTAGATGATTTTTGTGGTTAATTTAAGGTTTGAGTGGCTTAATTGGAACAGTCATCAAAGTTTGTTACTATTATGCAACATTTTCCCTATTTATAAGTATCCTTGTATATATAATTTGTAGGGTATGATGAACATTAATGATTTGTAAACCAAATCATAAAGAAAGATGGCATCATGTTTGTGCATACCACAAAACCAAATCATAAAGAGAGATCGCATTATGTTTGAGCAGCCCGCCCAAGCTTTTTCAATGGATAGATGGCTCATGAATGTACCTTGAGACGTAGCATATAAACTTATAGACGTAACATATAAAGTTATAGACAACATTGTAGCTACACATTTTTGTTTATTTGTATGGAATAGATACTTTGATGAACTTTTAGTCGATTGTACTTGGATGCAAGATTACATACAGGTCCATTTTATTATTTGTGTTTTTGGATTATATTTGTATGCATTTCTAAATTTTGTAGGGATTTATGAAATAACGTTCAGAATACCATTGTAAACAAATAGCCACGGCTTAACAATGAAAAATTCGTGGTTACTTTAGACACACATTTACCCACAAACTGTGTGCAACTTATTCAAAATGCTTTACCCTCGGCATTTACACACGATTATATCCATGAGAAATTATACCCACAAATACCCACGGCTAAATAAATGGGAATTTTCGTGGTACCTTGTGCAATCCCACAAACACATTTTGCTAAGAACTACCACCAAAGACGACGTGGGTAAACTTACCCACCGCTCGAAATTCTTGTGGGTATATAATTAGCATCGGAGGTTTTCCCCATGTACACTGGTTTGTGGGTAAGTCGTGGGAATTAGCCAAATACCCACGAATTTAGCTCTTTTAGCCACAGATTTAGTCCGTGGGTAATCATCAGAATTCTTGTAGTGATAAGTGTACACTCCGTACCTCCAAACTCATTACCAGGTGTGAATTAATCCCTCAAGTGCACTAAATTTTCCAACAATAATAGCTATAGACCATGGAACTACACGCAAATTGTGCATTGTGCAGTACGTCTCTTTCAAACATGTGCTACTTAATTTTGGCTGCATAAAGGGGCGTTGAGGCCAACTTGTGAGAACGTTACTTCAAACTAGATAACGAGCATAACACGGCGTATGTAACTACTTACGTTGATATGTGGTAAAGCCAAATAGCTTCTTGGTGCCCATAGTGGTCTGTAATTTATTCGTTTTGTTGCTCTAGTATGTGTTCTTGATACTTTACTTGATACTTAGCAGAACATAGCAAGTTGTGTTGTGTACTGAATACTTCAAAAATGCGTAATGGAATGGGTTAAAGTTATGTGACGTGGACCAGTTATCGGTTCTTAGCTGAGCCTAATGGTACAAAATTCAGTTTCGGACTTTACAAATATGCGAAGTTTAGGCTGTGTAAATCTGAAAAGACCGAGCCAAGCTTTCTTGGGTTGATCCGTAAGTCATGTTTCATACTCGACCGTCCCAGTTTTTGGTTAACGGTTAACCGCTCCAATCGGGTTTTCGCTCAAAACTGGCTTCTGGTGACCATACCAGTTCAGGACCGGCGGATCAACCGAGTACTTAAACCTTGTCAAAACCCGATCGTGACAGAATATTTATGCTTAATCATGCATAACACATCTACTGTTTATAGTGTTTCTATACGCTTCCGAATTAAAAAATTATTTCTAACAGTTGCATTGCATCCACTATAATATAATTTTCACCCAAATATTTTCACAAGTGTCAAATTTTCTACAATACACGTAATATGTAAAAACGTCACAATGAGTAATCTAAAAAAAAAATAATAAAAAAAATAACAAATAAATAAATAAAAACCCCTTGTAACCACAATAATAAGTCAATAACTATGTCAAACAAATTGATACATTTGTAAAAGTGCATGTTACAAACATGATTACAATCAAACCAACAATTAAACACAAATCATAAACAACATAAAGAAATTAACCCAAACTAAACTTCAACCCGAACACGACCTGTTTAAATATCTTGAACCCCCTATGGCCTATCCAGTATAGATATGCACACCAATAGCAATCATGAAAATGGTAACCAGCCCAAAATAAATAACCGTATGCACAAGTATCGACAAGCCACTTGTTTGCATGTTCCCGAACTCGACAACTCGATTCCTGCCCGGTATTTGCAACAACAACCCCGGTGACAAAAGCACAAATAGTACCACTGCTATAACAACTGGACCCCAATCTGCCATTTGTTAACACTTCACTAGAACAAGTTTTTTTTTTTTAATGTTTGTGTGTATGTGTGTTTTAGGGTATGAAATGTGAGTTTATGTAGTGAAGATCATGAAATAAATAAATGGGAACCGTGAAGATTTGGAAGAAGCAAAGAATAAAAGAGTGTGATAAAGAGAAAGAAGAAACGTGGCAGTATCTAACGTAATGTGTTTGCCGACTTTATCTTTGTTGTCACTTTCCAACTATACTTGTTTCGAGAAATGTTAAATTCATATGGCCTAGATCACTCTAAAATGTTAAAATGTGTGATGTTTCAATTTTAATTTCTGCTATATGCAAATAACTTTGAATTGGTCACGCTACTTTATGAAAAAAGAATGTTTTACCTGGTTTGAATTTATGTGACGCTGAGTTTCAATTCCGTAAACTAATTGATAGAAAAATCGGAAATCATTATTACCAAAAAAAAAAAAAAAAAAAAAAAATAGGATTTTTTTTCTCTAAAAACAGATGTTATTTTGTACTACATTCGTCCCATAATTATAGTCCACTATTGACTTTTTAAGTCTTCGTTGTGCAACTTTGACCTTATATATTTTTATTTGTGTTATATAATACCTGATAAAAATTATATCAATAAAAAATACATTTAAAACTGAATCCAATCATATTTTTGCATCAAGTAACATATAATACAAATAAATATATTTAAGATCAAAGTTTAAAACTGAAGACTTCAAAAGTCAACAGTGAACTATAATTATAGGACGGAGGGAACACATAATAAAATACTACTTGTATTTTAAAATAAATATTTACTTTATATTTCACAAAATTAAAAAAAAAAAAAAAAAAAAAAAAATCTCATAAAGTATGTATTTATTTTTGCGTATTTAAAAAAAATAGACATTTAATTTGAGACGAGGATAATATTCTGGAAACAAAAGATAATTTCATATGTTACCATATCACATTATATCATGGATTTTCATGTGAATTTAGCATTAATAGAAAAAGAAAAAGAAAGGATTAATAAAATATTTACCTAATCGATTGTTTCATGTGATCAGTTATTGATTGTTTCAATAGAAAAACGGATGAATGGGTTTGGAACGATGAGGTGAACAAAGAATTTACGGTGAAGGTCACTCGAAGATGGTTGCTTCAAGAGACACAGAGAACGAGTGTTAATATCTATAAGTGGTGTAAGTGGCTTCCCAACAAATGTAATTTTTTCATGTGGAGGGCGAATTTGGACAGACTTCCGACAATGGTAGCGTTAGCGAGGAGGAATATTGTTTTTGGAGATAATGTTTGCTCGTTGTGTGGTGATGTGGAAGAAAGTACGGATCATATTTTCACAGCTTGTATCATCACGAATGGGGTTTGGGATGCTATATGTCGATGGTGTAACATTCCGAAAGGGTTCTTATTCTCTTTCCGTGACATTATTGATATGGCGTCTAGGATGGGGTGGCTCCAAAGATCGAAAACAAATGGTGTATGGGGTGATAGTGTTGACGTGTTGGTGTGTTTGGAAAGCGAGGAACCGGAAAAGATTCGAGAACATTGAAGTCAACGTCACAAAGATCGTTTCGGATGTCAAAGCCCTGGGTTATCTTTGGTTCAAGAATAGGTATAATGGGGGGAAGGTAGATTGGAAAGGATGGAACTCTTTTTGTATTGATGTGATGTAATTTGCGAGTGAGTTTCTCTGCCTTGGAGATTCCTTCTTTCGTTTGTGTTTTATGAAATTAGCCTTTCAAAAAAAAAAAAAAGTTATTGAGTGACAACTATGTTTGGTACGCATGATCTTATGTGAAAAGACGTGATAAACTATTGGTTAGATGTCGTACAAGAATGTGGCCAAAAGTTCTTTATAGATACAACTTTTACCATAGAACTCATCAAGCAATTTTAACCACTAATTTTTTCTTATCAAAATAAAAAAATAAATTTTCACCATTTTTTTAAAACTTAAATATCTCACAAACCGTAAATCGTCAAGCTACAAAAAAAATACCATCGCGAAAAGAATTAAATTATCTTTCTGTAGACATGCATTGTTATATACTTTCGACGAACTTTTTTTTCGATGAACTTTTTTTTTTTTACCGAGAAAAATCATATATGATTCGTAAGAATCATATATGATTCGATTTTAACAAATCATATATGATTCTTACGAATCATATATGATTCTTTATGGGCGGAAATTAAAAAAAAAAAATCGTCGAAAGTATATAACAATGCATATCTATAGAAAGATTATTTAATTCTCGTCGCGATAGTATTTTTTTGTAACTTGAAGATTTACCGTTTGCAAGATATGTTGTTTTGAAAAAAAGATGGAAAATATAAATGGGTGACTATGATTAGTTGATAGGTTCTATGGCATGTATGGGTTCTTCATGGATCTCAACTCCAAGAATGTGTTGTTTGATAAACCAATTTTTATGGCTTGTATTGTGATTTATTCTAAAGATAATTGACACGTTGTTAAGATGCAAGTTCAAACCTTCGATTATAAAAGTCGAAGGTCAACTTTTGAATAGTTTTTTATTTGATGCCGTTAAAAAAAAGATTAAAAAAAAAATGAATAGTTTTTCTATTAGAGTGTGTGTGGACGTGTGGTTATAACTATTAGTATTTCAGTATTTGTTTTATGTTCGACTCAACTCGACATACGCTTTGTAGTTAGGATTGAATCGTCATTGGGCTCATACAAGGACCATATTTTGGATCCAATCTAATAGAGATTGGGCTTTGTAGTTAGGATTAAATAGTCATTGGGCTTATACAAGGCCTCACAAAAGTTTCAGCCCATTAATCTGGTCTAAATAACTTAAATCATCTACACGGCTACACCCAAATAAACCATTATTTACCCTAAATTTTACTAGTACTTAAAAAAGACAATTCAAACAATTTAAACCATACACACATGTCTCAACTAAGATTTTATGTCACACTTTATTAACACTAAATGAAATGTTCATTTGGTCACAACAAAATAAAATATTAACGTTTTTTGTGTATCAAGTTATTCCATGCAAGCTCTTAACAATAAGTGAAATAATCATGCCATTGAGACGTAAAATAATCAAATATTGTCCGAGTTTGTGAGATTCATGTGAATATGAAGTAATCACACGAATAACATCGATCTGATATGGATTCTTTTGATAATCATGTTTTGTTACAACTCGACTTCTATGAAAAAACATGGCATGCTACTTAACTTCTTTGTGTTTCATGTAAGGGTACAATTTCAGTCATACCAAATTCAAAGACGTGTTTGATTTTATTGAAAGGGGCATATATAAGAAAGATAGAAAGTAAAGTGGTACCTTTCAGATCAAACTAGGATGTGAGCCTGCGCGCTGCGGCGAGGTTTTGGCCTATGCAGTTAATGTCATAAGCAAGAGGAGCAAAAGCAAGCAGCTATATATTACATAAGCTAAGAGAACGGTTTACAAAATAAGGTGCATATGTTTTGGCAGATATTTGTGCTGTTGCAGTTCTAAAGCACAAATATTTTACAAAACATGGATCATATGTTGGTGACATATGCAAATTCTAAAAGTAGCAACAAAAGTTAATAGAGGCTAAGTGGTATGGTGGTTTGAGCTTCAGTCTTGTTTTTTCTTGACAACATTTTTGCTTTTCATTTTGCCTGCCAATGAGCTTCCTGGTGTGGCTGCATGATTTTAAAAAAACAATTGGATTAGTATTTAGAGAAAATAAAGTAAAGCAGTGATAATCTTTTATGATTGTATTATTGTAGAAGAATAGTGAAAGCATGCATTATTTCTGCCATTGGTGACAGTTGAACTCCAATAATGTTATAGTATTTTGTAGGGATATGAAAAAGCTGCCAAAAGTGGGTGTATGTGGATAAAAAGGGTGCATGTGAGGATTTGTTTTAGAGCAGTTTGGTTATTTAAGGTAGGTTAGGTATGTTTTGTTGCACAACAACTAAGAGAACACAATGCCGAGGCATACCAAGTGTGCTAAACTCAGAGATGATGCAAATTCAAATAGGTGGCCAAAAATGTTGGCTTTTTATTGTCATCGGGCTTTGATTGAAGATATTCAAATTGCAAGGGAAATCAATGAGTTGTGTATAAAACTGGTTCGGATCATTACTGAAAGAGGTCGTTTAATTGAAGAATTGCAAACAGTTGAAAACATATATGTGAAGAAAACTCTTGAGCATTTAAGGGAGAGCCAATTGAAAGATGATTAGAAGTTTATGCATATGGAGACAATGAAAGATGAACTGGACTTAAGTGCTCGTGATAAGGATGTGTTTATCCTAAAACTTAAGGGATTAATGGAGTTCTAAATATGTAGCATAATGTTATTATAGGCTCTCTTGTTTTGTAATATATAGTTTGTTGTTAATAAAGATGATGCCTATATGGTCTGCATGGTGTACCAAAGTGTATCTGGAAAAGGTTGTTGTAAAATACTGTATGTATTAATAAAAGCTAGTAATGTGTTTATGTGTTAAGAAATTTTATTGTTATATATATATATATATATATATATATATATATATATATATATATATATATATATATATATATATATATATATTGTAATTGTATTATGGAACACTGTTTTTTGTGTTATGTTTGTGTGTAAGATTGGAGTTTTAATATTTGGTAAAATGAATGGTGTTAAATGAAACTGAAAGAATTGGCCAATTATTAAAGTGGTGAAATAACAATTGGTATAGAGAAAATGCAGATGTCGTGAAGGAGAATCAAAAAGAAATCTTGGTAACTGTTTTGTGGATAAAGACATGTGACTAATTTGTTTTTATGCATAGAAAAGGCTGGTGTATAAGGTGGTATTATTAAGAGTTTGTGTCTATTTAAGAAGGTTCATAGGGATTGATAGTTTATAAGTTTTTTGTTAGTGTAAAAAAAAGAGTGGGTTTAAACAATGTCTAATCGTCCTATATGTGATCGGCTAAGGGCCGAGGCTAATTCAAATAATTGGTCAGAAATGTTAGTCCTATACTGTCGGCAAAGTGCAATTGAAGATATTCAAATGGCACAACAAATGAATGCATTGTGTCAAAGGCTGCTTGGTGTCACTCGTGAAAGGTTAACTTTTATTCAAGAGGTAGAGACTGTTGGAAATATGTATGCACAGAAGACTGCAGAGTACCTAAGAGAAGTGCAGGCGAAAGATGATCAAAAGATCATGCAGATGCGCATACTGGCTAGTGAACTGGAGCTTAATGCTCGTGATAAGGATATATTTATTCTAAAGCTCAAGGGGGTGATGCATTTCTAAGTATTGGTGCAGAATGCAAGGTGGTGTGGGTTTAATCCTATTGTCTCATGCATGTTGTATTTTTATTTTTAGTAATGTAATGTTTGGAAAATGTATGTTGAAGTTGGGTGTAAAATATTTCATTAAATAAAATTGGCCAACTATATGTAATAAAAAGTTAAGAAGTTTAGATGTTCACCTTTTGGCTTCTTTGGATCTGCTGTTTCATTTTGAAACAATGCACTTTTTGCTGTTTTGTGGGTACTGTCATCAATTATCTTTTGGGTTGAATCTTTTTCAGTTGTTGGCTCGATAGTTGTTGCTGGTGTTTCTGGATTTTATAAATAAAAGAATGAGTATTTGCATCTGTAAACGATGTTGTTAAATATGAAAGATTGGTGAGTGAAATGATGTTACCTGGATTTAGGAGTGGTGGCGTCATTAGCTGCTCTTCTTGTTCAACAGCTATTTTTTCAAGGGCTGCACTTGTGCTTTGGTCGATCGGTTTTTCTCCTAGGCCTTGTTCATATGTTACTGCAAATGGGGGTGCTGATGGTCCTACTTTTTGTGAATAAAAAAGTTGATGTTTATATATACATTTGGTATTTTTAAATAAGAGTAAGTGTCAAGTTAAATAGCTTTACTTGCAGTTGATTCTATTGGTATGAGTGATGTTTCTTGGCTCTTTTTCTTGTTGAAAACTTGATCAAGAATAAAACTTGTTGTTTTTGCTGTTTGGTTGAAATGGAACTGGAAAACATTTTTCTGCCCTTCGATTTCAAAGATTTGAGCTGGTATTTGTTGTGGATTTGTCGTTTTGTGGATATGAATCAATTCTGGACATGAATACCCGGTGAGACCATCTGCTGCTGATGTAAAGAAAGTCATTGGAGCTGTTGCAGATGGATCTGTAACAAAGCCTTTGAAGCAGTACCTGTATATGATGAATTATGTGAATGAATTAGTCAAATTTTTTTGGTATAATCTTTTAAAGGGATTTTTTTAAAAGTAAATATTGTCTAATTGTTGGGCAAAATATAATGTACCTATAGCAAGGGTTTGACTGTTTTCCATGATCGAAACAGCGGTAAATTCCATTTTCTTCCCTGACTTTGCAAAGACATTCATTGCAAGATATGTAAAACGAGTCTCTTCTGACATCGATGCTTGTTAGTGTTGCTTCAGCGGTAAACTGTACTCCTTACAAATCAGCATGCAAATCGTTAGTTACTTAACCAATTTTATATGAGAAGTTGTTGTTCTGTGTAGGAAAGTTACCTTGTAGGTTTCTAGATCTTGTTTCAATAGTGTTTTTAAAGGAAACCTGTTTCGAAATTTTTCTTTTTCAATATCTTCATAAGGAGTCTTGCAAATCCGCAATGGTGGAGTTGTTTGGTGTTTTTGGCTGTATCTGTTTAATTTTTAAAATTTAGAAGAAAATACGAAGTGTTTTAAAATTTTGGGGGATTAAAGGTTCTTACTGTTGATGAGTGTCTAAATACTCATCATTTTATACTAATCTGAACTGCCAAAACATACAAAAACACTCAAATATGTATCAAAATACTTAAAATATCTTAAAGGTGTGTTTTATATGTTTCAAATGCAAAATATGCAAAAACAGATGAAAAACGTACAAAGTTTGCATAATTGGCAGTTTCAGTCCCTCAAGTTTCATAAATTGGCAAAACTAGTCCCTGGTTATTCTAAAAACATGAAAAAGTCATCAAAGGTCCTTTTTAATCATAAAGTTACATATTTAGTCCTTTGGTGCAAAGTTTCATAAAATTACAAGTTTAGTCCCTGTACTTTGGAATTTGACAGAAATGGTCCCTGGGATGTAAAAACTTTGAGAAAAGCAATTTTGGTCCCTATACTAATAATCTTTTGCAGGAATGGTCCTTGGTGTTAAGTTTGGTGAAATTACATGATTGGTCCCTGAAGTTTCACAGTTTGGCAAAACAGGTCCCTCAAAGTTTCAAACTTGATAGTTTCAGTCCCTGGGTGTTCAAAATGGGAAAATTATCATTAAGGGTCCTAGGGAATTCATAAATATCACTATTAGTCCCTGGGAGAAAGTTTTGAATAAATTACACATTTAGTCCCTCAAGTTTGGTGTATTGTCAGTTTTAGTCCCCGGGTATTTAAAACATGAAAAATATCAAAAATGCCCTGGTACTATTCACATGTGATAATTTAGACCCTTATTTGAACTTTGGAAAGTCACCTAAATTAGACCCCAAACTTTGCCCAAATTACAATTTTGGTCCTTGTTAGTTAACAACACAAACGGACCCTTTTGTTATTAAAACCAAAAACCAAACTAAACCAAATCCTAATCCACTACCCAAAAGCCCACCCACTTCTTTTTGGCCCAAAAATAACAACAGCCCACCCCCTTGGTCAAACCCGGTCAACACCACAAACCAAAACCACCCCGTATTACCTTTTCCCTCCCAAAACCAAAACCACCACACCTCCACCGCTGCAACTCCAAACCACCATTCCAGCTCTCTGGTTTCACCAATACTTGCTCCCCACTTATTCCACCTGTCCCTCCACCTCACATAACCCTCCAAAAGCCTTGAAAAACTCCCCACGTTATCTACAGTGGCCCTTTGACTACTTTGGCGCCAAGAAACATTTAAACGGCCTGGATTGATTTGGCGCCGCTGCCGGGGAGGTTGTGCACTTATCTTAAACGATTTTACGTATTAGTGATTCTGAATATACATCCTTTGTATATTTACCATCTTTTATCTAAACTTTTATAAAACAAAACACAAAAATATCTATCTTTACCCTCCTACCCTTTTTGATTCTTTAGCTCTTTACCCTCTATCCATTTAATTCTAACTTCTATATTCTTATGGCATCTATGAACCCCGAATTCTTATTCACGCTTGAAATGTATCAAGCCTTGTCCGATAAACTTAGAATTCGTGTTGATCATGATGATCCATCTATCCCTATTCCCTCTCCGGTGAGGGAAAGAGATCATGAAACCGAGGTGACAAAGGACCTTGTACTTTCATCTGATGATGGAGGTGCTAAATACGTCCAAACCACGGTTGTAAAAAAACCTGAGCTCACAAATGCTCCTAAACCTTCAAGAATCAATCCTGATCTTTCACGGTTTACGGTTAAAAGTTTGTCACGCAAACGTACAGAGCCTAGGACAATTACTGAAAAGAACGATTTGCCTAATCTTCACAATTATCAAGAACCAAAACCCGAGACCATAACGGAAGTGGTGGAAATTCCTAGCTCTCAGAGCACACCACTTGTCCCACCTCCATATTTTGTTCCTTGTGACGGTTGTGGTGAGCCTCTTTTCGGTTTTCCATGTCGTTGGTGTACATGTGTACAATGTGGTAATGATATTCAAAACGGGAGTTGTTTGTTTTGTGGGTCGAGTAATTCATTTACTTATGATCCTAATCAAAACTCATTCAACAACTCCTCAAATTTTTCTAACTACCCGTCACATTCATACGAGCAAGAATCATATTATCCAAATATCAATGATGCTTCGTATCAAAATACACCAAGCCAGACTCAACAGTTTAACTGTTGTGAGTACTGTGGAGGTCCACATTTTAGCTCTGATTGTCAAACAAGGAATCCATTTCCTTGTAATAATTACGACTATTCGTTTCAAGACCTACCTCCACAGTACCAAATGAACCAAGCAACTCCTCAAAACCAGCAAGATCCTTATTTAGAGGTTCTTGAAAAACTTAAAAACATTAGGGAGGAGTTAGCTAATATGTCGCTTCGCCATGATCCAAATTCTTCTTGTGTATATTGTGGGGGTCCTCATAATGATGATCAATGTCAACCTTCCGGTTTTGACACATCCACACCTCCACAATTTCCACTCATTCAAAATTCTCGTGATAAATCTATCGCAGAATTACTTACTGAAGAACGAGATTCTGGGAAAAGCATGGAAGATTTAATTGCTGAGCAAAGAGTAGCCAAAATACGTGACAATATTCGCTATGCTGCTTTTTCTGAGTACGATGATGACAGTGATGATGATGATAACATTGTTATCATTCAAAAAGATTCATCAAGTTCATCAGTTGAGACTCCTTCCATGGATATACAGGGGGAAAATATTATAACTGAATCGCCAGCAGTAGAAATAATGGAACTTGTAGACTCCATTACTGCTAGCCCTTCTCAGCTCCCTCTGTATGTTGTTATCACACCCGAGGTTCCCACTCACTCTCTGAACATGGGGGATGAGCATCTTAGCACTATTCCTAATAAGGAATCGGACGAATTAATAAAGCCTAGTGTTGAGATCCTTGTCTCAATCCCGAGAGAGTCACAGGGAATTCTTGATCATATGTGTGATATTCCTACCCACCCTGATAATCCAAATGATCAAATTGAGAATGTCTCTAATTCCAGTAATGATTGTATATCTTATGGAGACATTGAGTATGTTGAGGCATCACTGCCTCATTCTGATGTTGATTCTCTTCATGAGGATTTTACAAAGGAACTCACTCACATCATTCCACTTCTATCTGGAAGTAATGATGATATTCTTGATTTTGAAGCCGATATGGGAGAAACTAAAAATTTTTTAAACTCTAATCCCAACATCGAGCTTAGTACTTCACATACTGATGAAAATTCTTTATCTTCTGGAGACATCAGTTATGTGGAGGAATTACCTTCTGAGCTTGTCAACTCAGAAGATGAAAATGATAATCATTTTGTTCCCGAAGCAATCAAGATTACTCTCACTAATCCTCTATATGAATTCAAATCCGAATTCACTTTGATTTCTGATAATCCATTCTTTGATATTCAGATTAAGGATTGTGATGAGTCCACAAAGGAACATGAGTTCACGGATTTACATCTTGTGAATGATTCTCTTTACGAGGAGTTCTCCTTTGAACTCACTCATATCATATCTCCACCGGAGTATGATACTTTCTATTTTGATCTAGACATACCCATAATATGTCTTGATCAAATGAGCTTAAACGAGGAAATTCATGAAACAATGAATGCTCCTATTGAGGAAGAAGAGTTAATCATGATTTTCATCATGACTTTCTTTCTTTTCTTCATATATTCTGTCCCCTATCCTGTTCTTCACTCTTTCGGGAGTGAGGATATAATCTTTGACCCCGGCATTCTCATTTATAAATTATGAGCCGGGTGTGTCATTATATCTCATCGGTGTGGAACTTTCGCGTGCTTCAAATGTTTATCCAAACGTCTTGAATGAAAGTCCGATTGAGATTATCTCTTCCACTTACTTCCCCATGGACAAATAAATTCGGGGTCGAGTCAAGCTAGTGACTCGGTAATCAAAAACATTAGCATGTACATAGGTTTTCACCCATGTAATACCCTAGTGTGAGGGAGATGCCCCACATGTTGTATATATATATATATATCCTCTAAAAAAAAAAAAAAAAAAAAAAAAAAAAAAAAAAAAAAAAATGTACATATAGTGATAGCTTCTATTTAAGAAGTTTTATCTAAAAAAATATTTGTATGTATATACATTTTAAATAAAGGCTATGAAATATTTTCTTCTTACGTTCAAAGTTCGGTTTAACACCCGGGTACTTTGAATATTGAGGACAATATTCAGTTCTAAGTGTGGGGGGAGATTCGTCTAACGAATTTAAACACATGTTCCATCAAGAACCCCCATTTTAGCCAAAATTTTAAAATTTTTTCTCACTTAGAACGCAATAAATGGTATCAATCCTCCATGTCTAACCCACAACAGGATTGGCTAATCCAGGAACAAACGGTTCTTGGTAAAGATAACTCAAACCCGTTTATGGCTTGCAATTTGCCAAAAATTGTATGGTTCCTCAACTCCCCATTATCCTCAAAAGCTAATGAGTTGGCTAGCCCGCAAGATTATGGCTTGTGGTAAAGGCAGTGGAAAATCCATAATTGGTAATCAGCTCACCAAGATGTTGACTATTCCATCAAGAGTTGGCTAGTCCAGAAGCAAACGGCTTTTGGTAAAGACTAATCAAATCCGTTGACAGCTGGTGATTTGCTCAAAATCACACGGTTATCAGGTGTGCCATAGTTCTTACACCTGGCTACTCCAGAAGTGATGGCTTTTGGTAAAGAGTTTTTCAAATCCATTAAATTTTTCTCAAATAGATTGCTAGGGACTAGCAATAGTTTAGTGTGGGGGATTGATGAGTGTCTAAATACTCATCATTTTAGACTAATCTGAACTGCCAAAACATACAAAAACACTCAAATATGTATCAAAATACTTTAAATATCTTAAAGGTGTGTTTTATATGTTTCAAATGCAAAATATGCAAAAACAGATGAAAAACGTACAAAGTTTGCATAATTGGCAGTTTCAGTCCCTCAAGTTTCATAAATTGGCAAAACTAGTCCCTGGTTATTCTAAAAACATGAAAAAGTCATCAAAGGTCCTTTTTAATCATAAAGTTACATATTTAGTCCTTTGGTGCAAAGTTTCATAAAATTACAAGTTTAGTCCCTGTACTTTGGAATTTGACAGAAATGGTCCCTGGGATGTAAAAACTTTGAGAAAAGCAATTTTGGTCCCTATACTAATAATCTTTTGCAGGAATGGTCCTTGGTGTTAAGTTTTGTCACACCCCCAAAATCGGGTCCAGCGGAAGCATACGTGTAGCTGGGGTGTAACTCAATTGGTATTACAACACGAGTTCAAAAATAGTTTTCATTTGAATCATTTAGAATAAAATCGTTTAACTAAAAGTATTGAGTTTACATTGTTTAAAATTAGTGCGGAAGTAGGCCCTTAAAAGTAGTTTAAAACGGTCCCTATATAAATAGCCAGAGTCTTCTATGACCATGCCATGCCCTGCCAAAACCTCCTGTAGCGTGCCGTAGGTTAAAACCTGAAAATACATGCTAAAGTGTCAACACGAGGTTGGTGAGTTCATAGAGTTTGTTTAACAAATAAAGTTTATGCATATGTATGAAGGTTTCCCAGCAAAGGCATCGTAAATCCACTCAGTTACAAGTCCCGCCATAAGAGCCTTGTAACCTGTGTGTTTACAACCCACTGCTACAATATATAGTATGAGTAAAACATGTATAAGTTTATCACAACAGTTAAGCAATTAGTCGTGAGTCTACACTTCATCTCCGAAGACCTCACGTTTGTATGTATATTTCCATGGTTGTGCCCAGCAACTTAATCTGGGGCCATTGGAAATATGTATGTCTCCATGGTTGTGCCCAGCAACTTAATCTGGGGCCATTGGAAGTCTTAGTAGCTCAAGAATACACATCACAGTTTAGTATAACACAGTTAAGTATATCACAAGTATGTATGTATGTATGATATCAAGTATAAAATAATCAAGTATAAAGAAATCAAGTATAAATGTTTTGAGTATCAAGAAAGTATGTTTTGAGTATTTATACTAGTAAGAAAGTAGTTGAGCATGTATCTCCCCCAAAGAGTTAAAACAAGTATAAAGAGTAAAAGTGGGGCTATGACTCACCTGGTGCGAATAGCTATGATGACAAAAGTGGATACACAGAAATGAGGTTCGATCTCTAACCGCAACCTAATGAATGATAGTGATCTACTTAGATCATGAAAGGATGTAATGAATGTACATGCACATGATACCTATACCACTCGTAACTTGGAAATAATAGTTATTGTCAAAGTAAAATAGTTTCCATACTTAGGAAAATAAGTCCAATTTTAGAAGTATATAACTTGTCGTAGTATATCGTATAAAAATGTTAGTGTTATATTCCTCGCCTTGAAAACCTTAAAATAATGTCTAGTAGTTGTAAAAATAAGTCTTGGGTCATAAGTTCTTCATTTGTTAAGAATATAGTCCTTAGTAATATTTATAGAAAATATACCGTCTAGTACGTAAGTTATTATTTTGGTAAAAGCTGTCAAAACAATATAGATTTTGCCGTTATTGAAACGTGAATATCTTTGTCGTTATTAGTCCGTTTTACTCGTTCTTTATATTCCCGGAATCGTGGGACAAAATACTAACATATTTTTGATAAGTCGGGATGGCTAGATTTAGTTTTACGCCTCGAAACAGTCGTGACAACTGTTCATCAGCAAGCATTTCCGGAAAATATAGTTTTCGTCGTTAAACTCGTTTTTGGCGTATCTCCTTCGTTATTAACTCGTTTTCATCCCCGTTTTCGGCCATAGTTCCGTCTCGGAATGTATTTTCTAAATATTTGGTCAAAAGTTACCCCAAACCCACTGAGTTGGCCACGTTTTCATTTTAAGGACAGTAGGTCAATATGTAGTTTCAAAAATCATTTCTAATGTTCCAAACTAGTTTCTAATCCAACCAAACCACTTTCAATCACCACAAATCTAGTCTAATCTTACCATACACCTTCTTAGGGTGTCATGGGTTCCTAAACATCATCAATCTAGTGGATCTAACAAGGATCTAACTATAATCCATTTCTAGTGTTCATAAGTTAGATATATATATAAATGAGTGGTATAACTAACATATGCATGAAATCCTTGTATAAAAATGATAGGAACATTGTAGGAACTTGGTAAAACTATAGAGATGAGTTTGTTAACTTACTTGAAGGTTTAGGGAGTTTTAGATGATGAAAACCTACTAATCCTTGAGTTTCTATTTCAAAACTCCAACAAGGATGACTAAGTGAACAAGTTTATAACAAGATCTTGTAAAATTTATTCCCCTTGCTCCTTTACCACCCTAATTCGAACCAACCTCAAGAGAAATGAGAGAAAAGAGTTTTGCTTGAACTTGTAAAAATGATTTTTAGTGATAAAATGAATGAAAAAGTTTCTTATATAGTTAGGGACAAAAGTTTGGTAAGCCATTAAGAGTGTTGGTGAGGTTTTAAATGAGTGAAGACCATTGGGGGGGGGGGGGGGGGTTGGCCGGTTCTAAAGGAGGGAAAAGGGGGATGTGTCTTGGGTAATTTAATTAGGATATTAGTGTAGTTTTAGTGTAGTTGTAGCTAGTTTTAGTTATAATCGGGTACCGGGTTTGTTAGAAATAAATTTTATTGATGTTATTCGGGACATAATAAAGTCGTAAAAGTTGTAAAAATATGTTGGGTACAAGTATTGGGTGTTTGGATGATTATCGTTTAGTTTTTAAGAAAACCGTCGTAATTATATTAGGCGTACGATATAAGTTTAAATAAATTTCCAGAATACCGGGCAAATTAATAATATAATTTTTATATTATTATTATGAGTATAAAATGTGTTAGGACCATAGTTGGGAGTGTCGGATCAATTATCCAAAATATTAGTTCATAAGATAACGTTTCTTAGGTTAAAAATCGTACGTTTACAAAAATGACGCAACCCACGTATAAATGACAAATTTTCTCCGGAGGTGAATAGTGTTTTATGAATAGTAAAATTTTAAAACGCTTCTCAGAATATCAAACTGACTCCGAAAAAGATGAATAGTAAAATGATGAATAGTGATCGATGAATAGTAACCGATGAATAGTAAATGTGAAAGTTCGGGAAAAGACCAGAATTTACGAGTTGTGACAGTCTCTACCCCTTAAGGGACTTCGTCCCGAAGTTCAGTTAACGTTGGTCTCCGAAGTGTTATAAAGGTGAAGATTCATGAGATGAAATGACCAGTTGACGTGCTTACAGGCGGCGGTTTACGAGGTGAGGAAAAGTATAAGCGTTCAAACAACGAGGGTATACACACACATAATGAAACATTGGAAATTGAGTTGAGGATTCAATCCAGACAGAATTTTATTATAACCATTCTCAGTGTTGCAAAATTCATTTCTGAGTCGGATATAGGTAGTCAGCCTATGTCCCACTATCCCGGGTTGAATATAGGTGACTAGTCTATATTCCACCGAGGTTCCATGAATTTTGAAATACTCAGCTCAGTTATACTAATACTATGTCCTTCACAGATACCAAGACGTTCAGAAAGACTAAGGCAGGTGACCAAACTCGAGGTCAAAGGATGAAACTATGCAAGGAGATACATACCAGGGTGACACATATGATACGTGAATATGCTTATATGAAAGACAATGATAGAAGTCAATTAGAATAAGTGAATATAATAAACCAGATAATGAGACACAATTCTCATCACCTAAGTCAGCAACAAACCACAAGTGAGGCATTATCTTGGCAGGCAGGCACGTGACGGTCATAGGGTTAAGTTTTTCGTAAAAGTAGCTATAGTCTAAGTTTTAAAAACACTTAGTTCGCTATAGCCAGAGCTCTGATACCAATCTGTCACACCCCCAAAATCGGGTCCAGCGGAAGCATACGTGTAGCTGGGGTGTAACTCAATTGGTATTACAACACGAGTTCAAAAATAGTTTTCATTTGAATCATTTAGAATAAAATCGTTTAACTAAAAGTATTGAGTTTACATTGTTTAAAATTAGTGCGGAAGTAGGCCCTTAAAAGTAGTTTAAAACGGTCCCTATATAAATAGCCAGAGTCTTCTATGACCATGCCATGCCCTGCCAAAACCTCCTGTAGCGTGCCGTAGGTTAAAACCTGAAAATACATGCTAAAGTGTCAACACGAGGTTGGTGAGTTCATAGAGTTTGTTTAACAAATAAAGTTTATGCATATGTATGAAGGTTTCCCAGCAAAGGCATCGTAAATCCACTCAGTTACAAGTCCCGCCATAAGAGCCTTGTAACCTGTGTGTTTACAACCCACTGCTACAATATATAGTATGAGTAAAACATGTATAAGTTTATCACAACAGTTAAGCAATTAGTCGTGAGTCTACACTTCATCTCCGAAGACCTCACGTTTGTATGTATATTTCCATGGTTGTGCCCAGCAACTTAATCTGGGGCCATTGGAAATATGTATGTCTCCATGGTTGTGCCCAGCAACTTAATCTGGGGCCATTGGAAGTCTTAGTAGCTCAAGAATACACATCACAGTTTAGTATAACACAGTTAAGTATATCACAAGTATGTATGTATGTATGATATCAAGTATAAAATAATCAAGTATAAAGAAATCAAGTATAAATGTTTTGAGTATCAAGAAAGTATGTTTTGAATATTTATACTAGTAAGAAAGTAGTTGAGCATGTATCTCCCCCAAAGAGTTAAAACAAGTATAAAGAGTAAAAGTGGGGCTATGACTCACCTGGTGCGAATAGCTATGATGACAAAAGTGGATACACAGAAATGAGGTTCGATCTCTAACCGCAACCTAATGAATGATAGTGATCTACTTAGATCATGAAAGGATGTAATGAATGTACATGCACATGATACCTATACCACTCGTAACTTGGAAATAATAGTTATTGTCAAAGTAAAATAGTTTCCATACTTAGGAAAATAAGTCCAATTTTAGAAGTATATAACTTGTCGTAGTATATCGTATAAAAATGTTAGTGTTATATTCCTCGCCTTGAAAACCTTAAAATAATGTCTAGTAGTTGTAAAAATAAGTCTTGGGTCATAAGTTCTTCATTTGTTAAGAATATAGTCCTTAGTAATATTTATAGAAAATATACCGTCTAGTACGTAAGTTATTATTTTGGTAAAAGCTGTCAAAACAATATAGATTTTGCCGTTATTGAAACGTGAATATCTTTGTCGTTATTAGTCCGTTTTACTCGTTCTTTATATTCCCGGAATCGTGGGACAAAATACTAACATATTTTTGATAAGTCGGGATGGCTAGATTTAGTTTTACGCCTCGAAACAGTCGTGACAACTGTTCATCAGCAAGCATTTCCGGAAAATATAGTTTTCGTCGTTAAACTCGTTTTTGGCGTATCTCCTTCGTTATTAACTCGTTTTCATCCCCGTTTTCGGCCATAGTTCCGTCTCGGAATGTATTTTCTAAATATTTGGTCAAAAGTTACCCCAAACCCACTGAGTTGGCCACGTTTTCATTTTAAGGACAGTAGGTCAATATGTAGTTTCAAAAATCATTTCTAATGTTCCAAACTAGTTTCTAATCCAACCAAACCACTTTCAATCACCACAAATCTAGTCTAATCTTACCATACACCTTCTTAGGGTGTCATGGGTTCCTAAACATCATCAATCTAGTGGATCTAACAAGGATCTAACTATAATCCATTTCTAGTGTTCATAAGTTAGATATATATATAAATGAGTGGTATAACTAACATATGCATGAAATCCTTGTATAAAAATGATAGGAACATTGTAGGAACTTGGTAAAACTATAGAGATGAGTTTGTTAACTTACTTGAAGGTTTAGGGAGTTTTAGATGATGAAAACCTACTAATCCTTGAGTTTCTATTTCAAAACTCCAACAAGGATGACTAAGTGAACAAGTTTATAACAAGATCTTGTAAAATTTATTCCCCTTGCTCCTTTACCACCCTAATTCGAACCAACCTCAAGAGAAATGAGAGAAAAGAGTTTTGCTTGAACTTGTAAAAATGATTTTTAGTGATAAAATGAATGAAAAAGTTTCTTATATAGTTAGGGACAAAAGTTTGGTAAGCCATTAAGAGTGTTGGTGAGGTTTTAAATGAGTGAAGACCATTGGGGGGGGGGGGGGGGGGGGGTTGGCCGGTTCTAAAGGAGGGAAAAGGGGGATGTGTCTTGGGTAATTTAATTAGGATATTAGTGTAGTTTTAGTGTAGTTGTAGCTAGTTTTAGTTATAATCGGGTACCGGGTTTGTTAGAAATAAATTTTATTGATGTTATTCGGGACATAATAAAGTCGTAAAAGTTGTAAAAATATGTTGGGTACAAGTATTGGGTGTTTGGATGATTATCGTTTAGTTTTTAAGAAAACCGTCGTAATTATATTAGGCGTACGATATAAGTTTAAATAAATTTCCAGAATACCGGGCAAATTAATAATATAATTTTTATATTATTATTATGAGTATAAAATGTGTTAGGACCATAGTTGGGAGTGTCGGATCAATTATCCAAAATATTAGTTCATAAGATAACGTTTCTTAGGTTAAAAATCGTACGTTTACAAAAATGACGCAACCCACGTATAAATGACAAATTTTCTCCGGAGGTGAATAGTGTTTTATGAATAGTAAAATTTTAAAACGCTTCTCAGAATATCAAACTGACTCCGAAAAAGATGAATAGTAAAATGATGAATAGTGATCGATGAATAGTAACCGATGAATAGTAAATGTGAAAGTTCGGGAAAAGACCAGAATTTACGAGTTGTGACAAGTTTGGTGAAATTACATGATTGGTCCCTGAAGTTTCACAGTTTGGCAAAACAGGTCCCTCAAAGTTTCAAACTTGATAGTTTCAGTCCCTGGGTGTTCAAAATGGGAAAATTATTATTAAGGGTCCTAGGGAATTCATAAATATCACTATTAGTCCCTGGGAGAAAGTTTTGAATAAATTACACATTTAGTCCCTCAAGTTTGGTGTATTGTCAGTTTTAGTCCCCGGGTATTTAAAATAATTAAAAATATCAAAAATGCCCTTGTACTATTAACATAAGACAATTTAAACCCTTTTGATAACTTTGGTTAAAATCACAAAATCAGACCCTCTACTTTTGCTTAATTACATTTTAGGTCCTTGTGATTTATTAAACTAAAAAACCAAACGGACCTTATTGTTATTTTACCAAAACCAAAAATAAACCCAACACTAATACAAACCCAGCCCATGTGATCCACCAGCCCATCTCCCAGCCCAGTCCACCCTTATTAATAAAATCCGGTCAACACCCTCGGTCAACACAAACCAAAACCACCCCGTATACTCCTTCCCTCCCAAACCACCACTGGTATCCCAAACCACCACCACCACCTGTCCATACTTGTTCCCCACTCATTCCACCTCACCCTCCACCTCACACAACCCTCCAAACCCCCTTAATTGCCCTAAACCCTCTCCACGCAACAAACAGTACCCACAAGGACTTTTGGCGCGAAAAATGGTTTTGAATGGTGTGGATTGCTTGGACTTAATCAATGGCTAGGATGTGGTGGGAAATCACCCATTGGGTCCCACAAGCTCAGAAAACAGCTACAAATGGGAAAGAAAGCAGAGGATGAAAAGTATTAGATTAATTTAGTTTAGGATAGTGTCGAATAGTTTAGTTTTCAAATTCTAATGTAATATTTGGCTTTTGAACATTGTATCAAGCTTAGTCAGTGTAATATTAATCTTTTCTAAGAATCAATTTCAAGTTTTAGCTCAGTTCTCAGTTTATGCCATTTTAAAGAATTCTCAAAAATCTCAAGTTGTTGTATGATTGTTAGTTGAGATTGTTATTGATTTCATAAGCTTATATAAGCTCTGACAAAGCTTACAAAGGCTTTTAGATAGCTCAGAATTCAGTTTAGTAATTAGATTCAAAAATTCATAGAAAATCAAATAAATAAAGGAAAAATAAAAAATTAGTGTGAAGAAAGGATTGAAGCTGAAGCAAGTGATAATCTGGATTGCTTTTGGGTATAATAGTGCTTAGTGGTAAGCTATAGGTTGTTATTGGTCATTGGTTTCAATTCCTCAGTCCATTTCCCATTGTAAGCAAGTTTCTAATTTTTTGTATTCAATAATTATAGACTTAATTTGTTGTTTAAATTAGTTAATTTAGGTTTATATAAAGTTAATGTAAGTGAGTTATTAAGTTTCATGGTTTAAAATAGTTATTTGCTTTGAAAATTTAAAACAGCCAAAGGTTTAGGGGTGTTTGGTTCAACCTTATTCACTGTGCCAAGGGGTGTTTCTAATAGTTGTGTTTGTTTACATAGTTTATTTAGGTCCCTAATAACCTAATTCCACTCAGTAGTTAAGTAGTTAAACACAGAAAGTCAAAATCACACTTGATCACCCCTCACAGTTAACTGTGAGGGATTTGTGATCCACAAACCCACCCATTACCTTATTAGTTGTAGCTTTAGCTTGTTTTAGGTCTAAAATAGCTTAATATTACTTATACAATCTGTAGTGATCCATAGAATCTCACAATAGTCAAACTAACAATTTTCATCAAAAGTCAAATTGCTCTCATCTCAGTTTTTTCCAAAACTCCAACAATTGTTTTGATTTTTGTAGAAGGTTTTAGAACTTGAAATTTGTTTTAGTAACAGACTACCATCTCATCTTTAAGTTTTCACAACCCTTATATTTTTAGTAATTTTATTCTGGGCCCCACTCACTCCCAAACTCACCTGCAGGGAGACAAGCTCCCCTGCACACCAGATAACTCACCCATCACCACCACTTTGGTGGTGATTTGTGATCAACTCAGTGGGCCCCAGACCATATACTTAGCATCTTTGAACCCCCCTCCTAGTATACTTTTAGGTTTGACCTTTTGTTTGACCCAAATCACTGTGGACCCCACTTAGTTAAGCTCCTCAAGTCTGTCCCTATTCTGAGTTCACATTGAGTTTTGGATTAGCTTATTTGTACTTATCAGCTTACCTACTGAGCTTATTTGTCCATTTTAAGCTTTGACAAGTCCAAGTAGCTTATTAGAATCAGAAAACACCAAGGTGGGTCCCACATAAGCTCATTTGAGCTTATTTGCTCATTAAGTCAACTAAAGTCAACTGTCTAGGATTATAGCTTATTACTAGCTTATTATTAAGTTCTAAAATATTTGTTTTTATTAAAGTTAGTTGTTTTTATGTATAACATAGTTTTGTAAAAGAAAAATCCAAGAAAAACAATATAAAAATAAGTGATAGTTTCTATTTAATTCAATTTAATTTTAATTTTTATTTTTATATTTTTATTAAGTAATCTGTGTTTTTATATTTTTATTAATTTCCTTATAGGTTAAAGTAATTTAAATAATTTTCTTAGATTTTTACATTGTCATTTGATATTAATTAGAATTAAAAATAGTTTTATTAATAATTAATCAATAAATAAGTTTTCAATAGCATAATTAGTTTTTATATAGTAACACCTATATTTTATATTTTTCCTAGCTTTTATAAGTCATAATATAATTTTAGTAATTTTTCTAGAGTTTTTACTGTTCATTTAATAGTTTTCATAATTTAAATAGTTTAAATAGTAATTAAATAATAAATAGAATAATAAATAGTAAACTAGTTTAAAAATACATAAAATAAAGTTTTTATAATTTTTTAGGATTCCCATGATGGTTAATTAGTTATATAAATTTTTTCATAATTTCTAAGTTAGTTTAATATTATTCTTAATTTGAATTAATTTAAATAGTTTAATTAATATTAATAGTTTTTAATTAATAAGAAATTCACAAAAAGACAAAAAGATTTATTTTTATTTTTTTATACTTTCTTCAAGTTCTATTTTAGGTTTAGAAAATATTTTTATAAATTTTTAGTTTAATTTGTAGTATTTATAATTTTTAGTTTGATTTTAAATAAATAGTTAAATAGTTTTTATTTAAATAATTAATAATAAATAATATAATAATCCAAAAAAAATAGTTTTATTTTTAATTAAACTTTATTTTAAGTTAAAATTTATAGAATTTTCATTTTTAACCCTTATAGTTTATTTTTCTTAAAACTCACCTTTTTCTCAGTACGCAGTCGCGTCTGATTTTAAAATTGGTTTACGTTTATACGTTTTAGATATCTAGGTTTTACGTAATCGTTTTAATAGTTTATTTTAAGTTATAAAACCCTAGTTAACCACACACACACACTTTATACCCTTTCCTGTTCACGTTCACTAATCACAGATTCGTTTATAATATCACATCGCACACCTCGTTGGGACTTACGACCCGGGAAAACACTGTATTCCTCGGAAGCATTTGCCTCAGCTGTTTGACTATTACAGTTGGCCATTCACAAGTGGCTGATCAATAATTATCTGACCGTTTGAGGCGAATCAACTGTGCTCTTAGCTGATCAACTTCTGGTATTTTTGGGTTGAGGTAATAGTGTGTCGCTGATGTTGCTGTCAACTGATAATCTGCGATTGTATTGTTTAAAAAGGCATTAATAACATGGTATTTATGTACAAAAGGTTATTAAAGTGCCAATTCAATACCTCTAAACCTCGTCACACGGCAAGAAATAACTGCAATTATAACTGGCTGTTCCATTGCATCAGTGTTAGCATTTTCAAAACTTTCAGCCATATCATCCCACATCGTAAATTCTGTTATAGTACCACTGCAAATATAAATAAGTTATTTGTAATATTGAAGTTTGTGTTGGATGCAAAACTTTGTTACTGAAAGGATACGTACTTTAAATTTTCAATATCGATTTTTCTGTACACAGTTTCACTCTGGTCGCTATTGGGTTTGCGTTTCACTTTGCCTGCTGACCTTAGACAACCAATGTAATCTGCAATTAAATAAGCATTAGCATTTTGATATTTTGGCAGATTTGAAAATATTTTTAAGTCTAAAATATCACCTGTGAGGACTGGGTATTCTATTTTTCCAGAAGCATCTTCTTTTGGTAGCCTGAATTGGAGCTGGTTGTATGCAACAAATCTAAAGTAGTGGTATGGAATTTGTGGTGCTGTTATCTCATCAAATTTTGTGATTTTTCCAAACTTGAGACTTGTTTTGTTCTCAAGTGTTTGTTGGTAAGGATTGGTTGGCTCACACATGAAATCTGAAATCCTATATGTGCATCCAAGTCTGATTTTTGGGTCAAAGTAGGTGATTTCTTTGACATTCATGTTGGCTTGTATAGCATTGCCCTGTTGATGTTTATATGCTGTTATAAAAATGTAAGCAGCTAATGTATTTTGTTTATAGCAAAGAATAAAAGAGTGTGATAAAGAGAAAGAAGAAACGTGGCAGTATCTAACGTAATGTGTTTGCCGACTTTATCTTTGTTGTCACTTTCCAACTATACTTGTTTCGAGAAATGTTTTGGGTGCCTGTTAGGAGCTGTTAAAACTTGTTAAGGGAAAAAATGTATTATGCAATTTTTTTATTTTTTAAAATAATTGTTTTTAGTATTCTAGTGTTCAATATTTAACTTTTGATACATAAAACGTATAACTGTCATACTCAAACCACCAAAATCAAGTGTTAAACGAGTCGTTTTCATGTTTGAAATTTATTTTATTCGCACACTCCGAACCTATTAAAACACGATTTGCCAGCTCTAATTCATATGGCCTAGATCCTAAAAGCTTGTCATTATCATTTTAAAATATTAAAATGTGTGATGTTTCAATTTTAATTTCTGCTATATACAAACAAGCTTGAATTGGTCACGCTACCTTCTAAAAAAAGAGTGTTTTACCTGCTTTGAGTTTGTGTGACGGTGCGTTTCAATTCCGTAAACTAGTCGATAAAAAAATCGGAAATCATTTATTAATTAAAAAAAAAAAATCCATAGGATTTTTTTTCTTCTAAAAAGAGACATGTTATTTTGTAAATAATAAATACTACTTGTATTTTAAAATAAATATTTATTTGATATTTCACAAAATTTTAAAAAATCACCCTGGCTATAGTATTCACCAATCACATACCATCTCTACTTATTAAAATCACCTTTAGTTGTTGAAAGTTGAAACATAAAGTAAGTATTTATTTTTGCGTATCTTTTATATAATAAAACAAAACCTTAAGTGGGGACTTTTCCATTTCAAAATAACTAAACCATACCTTATTTAGTAATAATATTATTTAAAAAAAAATTATTTTCTTATTAGGTTACATTTTATATTTATCTATAACACAAGTAGAAGATAAATATAAAAAATATAGATAAGATGTAATTAACAATAGGATTAAAATTTTTAAATAATTATCTTTAATAAAAAAAACTATAATTAAACATCATAAATCATACAAAACAAATATTAAATTATTTGTTTTTTAATAAATAAAAATATATGATTCAAAAAAATATTAAAAAAACCCGCGCGTGCGCGGGTATTATAACTAGTTTGAAAAAAGGTAGACATTTAATTTGAGACGAGGATAATATTCGGGAAACAAAAGATAATTTCATATGTTACCATATCACATTATATCATGGATTTTCATGTGAATTTAGCATTAATAGAAAAAGAAAAAGAAAGGATTAATAAAATATTTACCTAATCCATTGTTTCATGTGATCAGTTATTGAGTGACAACTATGTTTGGTACGCATGATCTTATGTGAAAAGACGTGATAAAATATTGGTTAGATGTCGTACAAGAATGTGTTGTTTGATAAAACAATTTTTATGGCTTGTATTATGATTTATTCTAAAGATGATTGACACGTTGTTAAGATGCAAGTTCAAACCTTCGATTATAAAAGTCGAAGATCAACTTTTGAATAGTTTTTTATTTGATGCCGTTAAAAAAAAAGATAAAAAAAAAAAAATGAATAGTTTTTCTATTAGAGTGTGTGTGGACGTGTGGTTATAACTATTAGTATTTCAGTATTTGTTTTATGTTTGACTCAACTCGACATAGGCTTTCTGCTTTGTAGTTAGGATTGAATCGTCATTGGGCTCATACAAGGACCATATTTTGGATCCAATCTAATTGAGATTGGGCTTTGTAGTTAGGATTGAATAGTCATTGGGCTTATACAAGGCCTCACAAAAGTTTCAGCCCATTAAACTGGTCTATAGAACTTAAATCTTCATCTACATCCAAATAAACCATTATTTACCCTTGATTTTACTACTAGTACTTTAAAAAGACAATTCAAACAATTTAAACCATACACACATGTCTCAACTAAGATTTTATGTCACACTTTATTAACACTAAATGAAATGTTCATTTGGTCACAACAAAATAAAATATTAACGTTTTTTGTGTCTCAAGTTATTCCAAGCAAGCTCTTAACAATAAGCGAAATAATCGTGCCATTGAGACGTAAAATAATCAAATATTGTCCGAGTTTGTGAGATTCATGTGAATATGAAGTAATCACACGAATAACATCGATCTGATATGGATTCTTTTGATAATCATGTTTTGTTACAACTCGACTTCTATGAAAAAACATGGCATGCTACTTAACTTCTTTGTGTTTCAAATAAGGGTACAATTTCAGTCATACCAAATTCAAAGACGTGTTAGATTTTATTGAAAGGGGCATATATAAGAAAGATAGAAAGTAAAGTGGTACCTTACAGATCAAACACCAAAACTATTTTTACCCAAAACAATAAATTTATGAAGATGTCTTTGATTTAATGTTTCGGGTACTTGCAATAATATAAGGGACGTATCTCTAGT
Organism: Artemisia argyi; assembly: GCA_030686995.1. Classification (NCBI taxonomy): domain Eukaryota; kingdom Viridiplantae; phylum Streptophyta; class Magnoliopsida; order Asterales; family Asteraceae; genus Artemisia; species Artemisia argyi. The sequence goes on along the minus strand of CM060682.1, from coordinate 208,933,442 downwards.
GATCCCATAGGGCGATCAAAAACAACGAGACGATCCTGCTAATCCCATAGCACCTAAAGCTTGATTAATTTCCGCTACATCAAATTTTGGGGGTGTTACAACGTGATTAGCTCAATTAATACTACATTAAACGGATAAATTTATACGGTTAGTCGGCTTTGGCAATGTGTCACGAGTCTCATATTGTTTTGAGTAACTTGCTACTCTACCATATGTAATCAAATGTAGTTTAGTTATTTTTGTGTTATCATTGAACGTACTAAGGGTACAAAGTTTTTGTAAGACACATTTAGAGTTGAGGAATGAATATACACATGTTTGAGTTAAAAACACCAAGCTAGAGTGGTTAAGTAGGTCATGCATCAATCGTTTAAATATCACTATAACAAAACTATAACATTTGTAATGAAAAAAAACACACACACACACACACACACACACACACACACACATATATATATATATATATATATATATATATATATATATATATATATATATATATATATATATATATATATATATATAAAGACGACAAAGTTATCCAATTCTATTAGCAACCTAGACTAATAAGTGAACCATTCAATAACTTTACATTTTCCTCTAATCATCAATAACGTCGAACTAATGAGTTTTGAATCACAAACAGTTTTTCATGACCATGGGCGGAGCTATTAAAGGACTGGGAAGGGTCCTGGCTCCTCTAGGCCTAAGCTCGTTAGTGTACTTTTTCGCGATTTTTTATGTGTTAAAATTTTATTTTTTTCCATCTCGGCCCTCCCATCTAATGTTCTTCCGGAAAAAAAAATTGTTTCGGCCTTTCCAAAGATTTTTTTCTACCTTCGCCATTGTTCGTGACATATTTTCCTCCGATCATCAATAACGTCTAACTAATGAATTTCATCATCACTACTTCAATATTACATCAGATTTTTGTTTACTCAACCGACTGAACCTTATCAGATTACTGTAATAAAACAACTAAATTCAACACTCAAATATACTTCACATAAAGGATTAAGCCACCGACACAACTCCACTTAAGCCTACATAACTTTTCCATGACAAACAATCGAGCCCTTCATTTCCTACCTCCAAGACGCACTTTCACACAAATACTATATAATCACGAAAACACCATCTAATATTTGAAGACTTACAGTGGCGAATTTCTTCTTTGCGGAGGACCTTTCTTTGGAGACTTACAGTGGCGAATTTCTTCTTTGCCTATTCGATTGGGTGGGTTGGGTTTGTACTCGGCAAAAGTGGTTTCCTCTTTTGCTTTTGTGGCATTGAGGGCCCAATCTTGGGTGCTATAAGACCACATCTTACGTGACAGTTGCATATGTGGTATGGATATTGATTATGTTTCTGCTTTGGGTTGTCTTCATGATATGATTCCAAGCTTTGATTTTAGTGGTTTCACTAATAAGGACACCGTCCCCTCTAAAGCCCAGCAAGCGCTAGCAAGTGCCCTTTTTAGTGAAATGGTCAAGGATATGGAAGTGTACTTTGACATGACTGTGAGACAGAAAGTTGTTTTTGAGTGTCTACGTGCACCACATGCTTAGGATTTTCTACTAGCTATCCTTATAGACGGGTTAGGTCAACATATGTCACCGGTGGAATATCGTACTATCCTTAAGTATTGCCTTATGATTCATTATTTCCGGTTGATGAGATATACCCTGTTTGTCACAAGACATGTTTGGATTCCTTTGGGGAACATGCGGTTCATTGTAGAGAGCTCCCGGGCTTCAAGCACGGACATGATTTTGTTAGAGACGTCCTTTTTTTATGTATGCATGCGTGTCAGGATTTCCGCCAAGAAAGAAGCGCCTGTGAACTTTTTGACGGACCCGTCTGATGGAAGATCTACATTGAGACCGGCTGACATTTTGGTTTTTGAATGGGTTGGAGGGAACCATGCTTGTGTGGATCTGACCGGGGTTTCTCCTATCGTGGGGTTGAGTAGTCGGGGTTTTACAGCTGGGCTTTGAAAGCCGCCTCGTGCAAAGTGACAAAACACGAGAAAGCATGCTTTGAAAATCAACACGCGTTTATTCCTTTCGTGTTTGATACATTTGGTTTCCTTGCACCTGAGGTGTTGGAACTACTCAACGGAGTCCATCGAGTTATGAACAGTAATATTATGACACATAGATCCACGAATGTAGTTTTCAAAAGAGTTAACTTTGCAATTCAAAAAGGGCTAGCGGCTTAGCTTGTTGTTCGTTTGCCTTCAACCATTATGTAGATTTTATTTTGATGAAATAAAATAGCAATTAACATATTTGAATGGTCAAGCAAACCTCCACCGCCACCGCCACAATCAGAGACGAATCTGCGAATTGCATTGCTGCACAAAAATGAAAAGTAATGCATAAATATAGCAAACAAAAAATCTTTTTAACATACCTCCTTGTATCAATAAAATAGTACTTACAATGGTCGTGAAGCCCAGTGCGGCGACGACATATCTGGAGTTACCTAATAACTCGTAGCAACCTGCTGGGGTTTTGATATCAACATGCATAAAGGGAACGTCCGGGTCTGCCGTTCTATCCTCGCCGCCCAGAAATATTATGGGATCGATTATTCTGTTTGCCGTTTTGCAAACTCTTCCCCATAATCTAATGAGATCATTCATATATTATGTAAAAAGCGAAATACCAATAACTATTTCCCATGGATGTAGCACATCAAAAGCGGATATAACATCCTCCTTCATCCATCTAAATCTTCCACATTCGGGGAATGTAAGGGCGAATCCAACGATGCTAATTCTCCAATTCTCTCGATCTCTTGGATTTTCAAAAACTAGTCTAGCGTACCATCGTAGTGATTCAGGCCCAATCGCATTTCTACTAAATTATTTTCACTATGATCATTTAGTAGCGAGCCGTAATCTTCTCTATATCTAGTGAAGTCGCATTGTCGAAAAAATCTTGCTCTACCATTTCTCGGTAAACCAATCTCATAAAGGTTAATTCCATCGTGGATACAATTAATGTACCCATTTTACATTCTAATAATTAAAGAGAATGACCTACCAAAACCATAAATGTATAGTCGAATGCAGGGGCGGAGCCAAAATTTGTAGTTAAGGCGGGCCGAAGTCATCATATAACCCGAAAAAATGAAAACCTAAATAGAATGGTTTTCAACTTTAGTTTATACAGATAAACCATCAAAAAAATTACGTATGCATTACTGAACCTAATTTTTGTTAACATATTTAGTGTATAAAAAGTATATTAAACTCAAAATAAGGTCATTTCTTTACCTATTTTGATGCTTCCGAGTATATAATTATGGGAGACCAACAAAGCCAAAACTTTCTAGGATTTCTTGATTTAGGTTATGGGAGTTCAAAAAATAATTGTATTCGGGTATCCGAAAACTTGATCATAATTTATTAAAATGTTGGGTTTTATGAAATACAGTTTTGGAACTCATATAAAAGTTTTCCAAAATTATAGATATCAGGATATTCGGATATATAAAATTGTTATCTGAAATTTTGGATATCCGAATTAAAAAAACTTAGATAAAAGGGTTAATTGCTTGAAAATGTATCATATTTGCCACTTTTTGTTATTATGTGTACCGAACCTTTTTTTCCTTATTGTGTGTACTGAACTTTCAAATTTTTATTATTGTGTGTATTTTGTGACCATTTTACCCTTACTTTTTTCAATTTAGAAGGGTAAAATGGTCTTTTTACATGGCTAAATAGTTATAAAATATACACAATGACCGAAATTTGAACGTTCAGTACACACAATACCAAAGAAGTATTTCAATACATACAATAACAAAAAGTGTCAAGTATAATACATTTTCAAGTAGTTAACCCTAGATAAAATATTATGTCTAACATAAAACAATCATCGCAAATTTCGGATATCCAAATTTATGATATAACTAGTTATTGACAAGTCCTTTAAATTATTAGAAATGAGATATTTTATGTCGGTTGTTTTCTTTTTCTTTCATTATAGAAAAGTCGCTAGTTGGGAGAGGCTCGTGGTATATTAAACGTTAAATTATGGGCTAAACAATAGTATTTTAATACAATCATTGGGTTTATTGGAGTGGGCCTAACACCCGTTAGCCACCCTCCTCCCTCCGCCCCTGGTCGCATGTAATGAACATGACGAGCGTAAGAATTAACAACGAAGTGGTTGATAAATTGCTCAATAAATACACCGTAAGAGGTTCGGCCGATATACAAATTAACCAGAATCATGTAAGGATGTTCGTCTATGTTAACCTTAAAATTAGGTATGTAACGTGCGCCAAGATCCGTACTACGAACAAGACGGTTCCGAACATGCGGGTAACTCCTCACCATTGGGGAATGTTTTCTTGAGTATGTAGGTAAGAGGAGTAGGGTTTATGTAGTGAGTGAATGTTTTCTTGAGTATGTAGGTAAGAGGAGTAGGGTTTATGTAGTGAGTGAATATAATGGGTGTAAAGAAGGGAAGTTTTCAAATTTTCATTAGGATATATAAGGTTACTATATGTCTACTAGTAGGGTACCCCGCGCGTTACGGCGGCGGGTACCCTAAAATCAATGTTAACGACCTCAAATATTTAGTAATGTGTCCGCATTTCCGTCACAAGCAACTAATCAATATATAAAATGCTTAATGATATTTTATAAAGTGAAACAAGTGAATAAAATATATTCAGTGATGAAACTACAAATTCGTATGTTTGGCATAGTGGCTTGATTGCATTGTACCATGTGGTGAAATGATTGTATATTGTGTTAAAAAAATGATTGTATATTTTAGTGAATATGTGATTTAATTATTGTATTAATTGTATGTGATTTAAATGATTGTATTCGTGCTTTGAATAGTTGTAAGTAGTGGTCTTTTATTTGTAATTACTTAAAATCTAAATTCAGAAATCTTAAAATTTTAATAAGAGAGAAGGTCTAATCTCTATTATAAGTATTATAGATATAGATATAGATATCAATAGCATAGTCTATTCTCAAACCACAAATTTCTTTTTAAGAGTGGAAAAACAGGTTCACTAATGAGACTACTGAATGGTCGAACGGTCGAAACATAACTTGACCAACTTCTTATAAAACTGTCAAGAATAGTACTTGAAACGAGTATTTTTCTCTAAACTTGAAATAATCTTCGTGGAAAACCAAACCTGACCATTACAACTTACTATATGCAATTTCAATTTTAAGCTCAATGTCATTGCATGTACATCATAAAGAACCTAATGGTCTAGAAATTAAAACACACAAACAGAAAGTATAGTAGTACGTAGTAGGTTATTATAACATCGATTGATAGAAGCAAGAAAATAAATACATCATAAGTAAACTAAGAAACTATCAAGAAAATACAATAGTACAAAAGAAATAGTGACTTGAAACGGATTAGAGGTGCCTGTGTACGTATTAGTAGAAAATAATGGTTGGGTCACAGCAACACTCGTCAAGCAAACAGCAACAACACAGAACTGCCAGACTGCACAAAAATTATCAATTTATGATCATATATTTAATAATTTGCTACTTTTGTTAGTAAAAAAATAGAAAAACAAAACATACTGGCATAGTACGGAGTATCATTTAATTGAGATTGGGCTTTATAGTTAGGCTTGAACCGTTATTGGGCCTCACAAAAATCTCAGTCCATTAAACTGGTCTATAGAAATTAAGGTGGTGTTTGTTTGTTAAGAGGGTCTGAATCTGAATCTGAACCGCACATCTGAATCTGAATCTAATGCGTAAATGTCTGAATCTGACCGCATCTGAACGGGAAAAAAAACTCATGTCTGAACCGCACATTTGCTTGCTTGTACTATTTTTTTTTTTTTTTTGGTTTTTATTTGTGTCAGCAAGAGGCAACAAGACGCATTCAGACACCCCTCTCAAGTCTAAACCATTAAGATCTTACTGCATCTGAACTCGTTTGAACGAAAAAAAAACAAACATTCTGAACGACCAAATGTCTGACCGATTCAGACATTTAGCCTATTAAGAGGCTGGTAAGAATGTGGTTGCTCCTTCTCGGCATATTGGGGGTGTTCAGCTTAATAAGCCTAAACCAAAATTTTGGAGACCTGTCACGAAGAAGCTGGTTGCTACTAAGGAGAAAATCACTAATGAGGCAAGTACGAGTGGGACTATTATTGCTACATCGAACCCATTTGATGCTCTTGATATGGCCGATACTGATGATTATGGTATTCCTTGTACAACAAGTGTTTCTCCTAAGGATGCTGATTTGGAGGTTGGTAGTAAGAAGGAAACTAAAGCGGCTGAAGAAGATAGTGATGATGAGGTTCTTGATTGCCAAAACGATATGGCTAGTTTTTTAGCATCTGATATACCTGTTGTTGCTAGTTATTCTAAGGGTGGAAATGAAAGTGCTAATCCTATTATTGAGAAAATTGGGAAGATTGAAAAGCTAATTATTGAAGGAAAAGTTACTCTTGTGGATAATGATGGTAAACCTCTAAAAAAGGTTGATTTTAAAGAGAATGAGCAGGATGTGGCTACTAAGCCTAGTATATCTTCCACTACGTGTACTTCTTCAACCAAAGTGGGTCCATTCTCTAAGGTGGGTATTGTGGTTGTTTCTGATAGTGACGACGATGAAGTTCTAGAATATCCTAATGAGACTAATTATTTTGGTAGTGGAGGGAACGAGAAGAGTCTTTTGGAACAATGGAAAGATGATACATGTGACTACAATGATTATGATGATGATTACTTTGATGATTGTGGTCTATCTGCAGCCCAATTAAAGGCTGCTGCCATGCATGACATTAGACTTGGATAGGTTGATGGATCCTAGTTTATGTTTGGTTTTGTTTTGGTCTTCTAGTTGTGTGTAGCTAGTTGGATCATTTATGGCCTGTCATGAGTGATATAGTGGTTGTTCAAGCGGTTGCTTGAGGTTAATGTGGTATTTCAGCCACATTTCTTTGTACTTATCTGTTTTTTGGAGTAATATATTTTACCTGGTGAAAGCCCTTTACCCAAAAAAAAGATGTTTTTAAAAAAAAACAAACACCGCCTAAATCTTCATCTACACCCACCCTAAATTTTACTACTAGTAGTACTTTCTACTTAAAAAAGACAATTCAAACAATTTAAACCATACACAAATGTGTCAATTAAGATTTTAATTACTCATTGAACGAGATAAGCACCTTATGTCACACTTTTTTTTTTGAACGGTTACTTTCTTTCAAGGGAAATCCATGTCCAATTTGAAACCCGATGGGGGAAAACCTTCAACTTAAGCCGCCCGAAGGCACGACACTTAATTGAAGTAAACCCTGCCTTCTCCAGATTCGAACCCTGGTGGGTTGAAACCTTCATTGAAGGACTTTGAAATAACACTAAATGAATTGTTCATTTGGTCACAACAGAATAAAATATTAACGTTTTCTATTTATGAGGTTATTCCATGCAAGCTCATAACAATAAGTGAAATCATCGTGTCATTCAAACGTAAAATGATCAAATATTTTCCGAGTTTATGTGATTCATGTGAATATGAAGTAATCACACATTCACACGAACAAGATCGATTTGATATGCATTCTTTGAGAAAACATGGCATGCTACATAACTTCTTTGTGTTTCAAGTAAGCGATACAATTTCAGTCATACCAAATTCAAAGACGTGTTTGATTTTGTTAGAAGGGACATATCTAAGAAAGATAGAAAGTAAAGTGGTTCCTTTCCATGGCATAATAAGTCATTCATATCCACAAAACACTTATACTAATGGGAAATGATTCACTCAATAAAAAAGCTCGCAATAATTTCATTTGCTTAAGTAAAGTTGTCATCTAGAAGAAGTAATAAACATATGTGTCGACTCTAGATGTAGCTAAAAGTTTTATTGAGATGATAAGAATATAACATCAAGCTAACTAAATTGTGTCAACTCATTTTGTTAGTAACCCGTGAGTTCGTGACTACGCGAAGCTTAAACAAAAAGTAAACGATGCAACTTTTCATGTTTGGTGCAAATAATCATGAAGTGCATGTGGTATAGTCGGTTAAAATGTCGGAAACCATATATGGTTATGTGTCAATGAACATGAATCGTGTCAACATTCTAGTTATCTTTTCAATAATGACATATATCAACATGATCTTATGAGAACGTCTCTAACATTTCATTAATAACACGATACACAAATATATATGGAACATGTATATTCATTTGAACATGTATCGTGTGAACATCATAGTTATCTTTTCATATTGTCATGTACTAAAAAACATGTACTCATTAAAATATCTCTCACATGCATTTCATTATAAGACGGTACACTGATATGGATATGAAACAACACAAAGCCGAAAACAAGATCAAACACTGCATTTGTTTCAAGATAAGAAAAGTTCGATCATTTACATAAATAAGTATACATTACATTTCCTTCAAGTTTAAAGATATGAGTAACATCTTGAAATCATAATATCCAAGTATTAGTATCTATAAAAATATGCACCACGAAAGTTGTGTGTTTAGCCAATCCAAACATGCACTTGAATTGCAAAGGTGAATAGACATATGAGTGCGAAATAGAACACCGTATGAACCAAAATAGCGACTCCACTTGTTTGAAAACAGAAAAAATCAACACAACGACGGCGTCCAGGCATCTGAAACAACAACCCTGGCGATAACAATGCAAATAGCAATACGGCCACCAAAACCGGCCCCCAGTCCGCCATCTTGTGAATAAGTGAATGTGTTTAGAAGATGAAGGGACGCATGAGGATTTATATATAGAATACGTGAAAGGAAAACTTGGTTAAGAAGCAAATAAAGAGGCTTTCTTATTGATGTGATGGGGATAAGTTGATGAAGTCACTCATGGTTCGCTATCGTTTGCTTTATATATTTGCATGGGTGGCTTAAGTGCTACGTATAATCTTATTTCATCAGTTGGTAAACTTTCATTAGTAAGGTTTAAGAATTTACTAAATAAGGTTTAAATAGCAGTGATGGACCACTAACCTAGCTAAAACTAAAACATCGATTATTTACAAGAAGTTAACTAGCAAATAACACGTACGCCAAACCAACGGTCACAAATAATTTGATACTGGTCGGTACCCGCGCTGCAACGGCGAGTACCCTAAAATAAATGTTAACGACATCAAAAGGAAAAAGTGATAGCTAAGAGTTGTAAACCTTTCGCGCTCGAGCCAGTTGGCCCATGCTCGTTCGGGATCGAGACCGTTTAGCTCGTGCCCATTCAGGCTCGAGCCCATTCAGGCTCGAGCCCATTTGGCCCGTTGCCCGTTCGGGCTTGAATATTTGTATAATGTGCTTTATTATTTGTATTATGGACATTTAATGTAGGAATTGTGTTTAAGTTGGTTGTACAAATACTTGGTAATTTGTATTTATTCATCAGTTTATTAATGTTAGTAAATGTGTTTTAATTAGTTATACTTTTAGCTTAAAAACTTGTAATGCCGAATTTAAGTATTTCTATTTAAAGATTGTATTGAATATTAGAAAATGTGTTTTAATTAGTTGTATTTTTAGTTTATGAACTTGTAATTGTATTTAATGTTAGAAAATGTGTTTTAATTAGTTGTACTTTTAGCTTAACACTTGCAATGCTTAATTTTAAGTATTTCTTACTTTTTTTTTAAAATGCCTAAATGCTTTATAAGATAATATGATTTTTGGACCTTGTATATCTCTAATTTCTTATTATCAAGAGGTAAATGTTGTTCACGAACCGGATTATGAGTATTTGTTTTAAAGTTTGAAGATGACACTTTCTCAAGCAATTTAAATATGACAATGTTTTGTACTTTTGTCTAATGTCATTTTGTAATTAACCAACTGGGATAGCTCAGTTAGCCACTAAGGGTAACTTTGGAGAGGTATTTTGGATAAGTTCCAGGTTCGAGTCTCACCATGGACCTTCAGGGGCCCGAAAAAATAGAAGCAGGAGTGGGGTTTATCCCCTAAGGAGAAAGGTTCGATGCTTGCATACTGCCCAATTGAATGTCACTGTGGGCTCGAATCACTAACTACTAACTCGCCATTAAAAAAAAATGTCTATTTGTAATTTATGTTGGGCCCTGTTAATGATGTAGTCCATTACGAGTCTGGTACATAGCTTTCTTATTGAGTCCATTTACTCAAGTGACTGCATTTGCCGGTAGGGCCGTAAACGAACCGGACAAACATGAACTGAGTCTTGTTCATGTTCGTTCATTTAATTTTAACCGAAAAAATACACGGACACGAACGCTTAAACAAACGAATTTTCTTATTCATGTTCGTTTATTAAGAAAATAAGTTGTTCATTTTCGTTTATCTTCGTTTATTAAGATACTAAATAAACGCTAAACGAACATAAAAGATCGAGCATAAATGAAAATAGACAAACAAACATAAACATTATTAAATATGCACAATATACTGTTTTATAAGTGTTGTTTTGTTTAAATAAACCAACTTTAGAATTATGCAATTAAAATATATGATATACGAACATAAATAAATAAATGAACATAAATGAACGCATAATCAGACGTTCATGAACGTAAACGAACGGATTCGACTTTTGTTCATGTTCGTTTATTTAAGTAAATGAATGTAAACTATTATTCATGTTCGTCCATTTGATAAATAAACGAACATAAATGAACTTTTTACAAACGGTTCGTGAAATATTCACTGAACGTTCAGTACGTTTACATCCCTAATTGCCAGTGCCAGAGGTGTTTATCGAATACGGAAACCAAACCGAATAAAACCGAACCAAAATTTTAAATCGGTTTTTGGTCTAAACCGAAGCAAAAACTAAGATTTCGTACAATTTTTTTTAAAAAAAATATAAGTTTGAAAATCTTGTTCTTTTGTTAATATCATATATTTTTCGCTATAAGGTTAATATACAAAAAAAGTTACTAAAGCATTTGAAAAAGTTTGTCTAAGTTTTCAAACGATCATTCAAGTTACTCAAGTTCACTGGTTTATTAGATGTGTTACTCAACCTTTAAAAATGTTACTCACTCCATCTAATAAAAAGTGTCCATCTTACTATTTATGTTTGTTCCAAAATAAAGTGGGCAACCGATTGATAGCCCGTATCTCATGTTCACGTCGACCTGACACAAATTCCACAAAATCAAAAATGGGTTAAAAAAGATACTAAAGTTTGAAAAAAAAATCAACTAAGTTACAAAAGTTTCAAAATTTTCATCTATGTTACTAAACTTATAATAAGAGTTCCAAACAATTAAGGTTCCAAAACCCTACTTTCTTCCAAAAACCCTATCTCCAAAACCTCATTTCTTCCAAAACCAATGTCTAGTAAATTATTTGACCGTGTTCACGGTCAATCTGTTTACGATGAGTCATATGAATTTTAGCAGTCGTGCAACATGAAATGGTGGTTGCTTAATCTTACAACTCCAAGTTATGATGTGTACTTTTTTTACAACTCCAAGAAAACTTGATTCCATTTCTTATAAGGTATCCAAACAAGTATCTTGATTAGTCAAAGACGCGCTAAGCCATGTGTATATTTACACCAGTTTGCACGTCCACTAAAGAAATGGAATCATTTAGATTATCAGCCGCGTCATCAAAACCGTCCCACATAGTTTCAATGCTGAGATATCGTTAGCTTTGTTTGCTGCACATATTAACATGTCAGGATACAAATACAAGGTGGCAAAAGAATTGAAAGCAACTTGTAACGAGAGCTTAAATATCTCTTTGGGATTGGTTGTGTTGGATTTATCTCTAGAAGTGATGCTAGAGTTGCATAAGTCTGGATATTGAGTCTAGCTACAAACTGTTTTGATGGATTGGGTTGATGAAAGGGTTTCTTGGCCATTGGAATTTTTGTTATTATTGTTGTTGCTTTTGTGAATAACGGTTCCAACAACTTCTGCAATAATAACTGTGAGAAGAAAGAATGATGATGATTCATTTACATGTTTTGCAACGATAGACTTGATCTTCAACAGGCTTTTGTGAATAACTGTTCCAACAACTTCTGCAATAATAACTGTGAGAAGAAAGAATGATGATGAGTCATTTACATGTTTTGTGACGACAGGCTTGATCTTCGTCATGATCAAACTTGCCATAACCTTTGATGGACTCCATTGGTAGCACAACGAAAATTTTTTGTGGGTTATTGACTTCATGAATGCTTATTTATATGCTAGAGGTGGGTATTATCTGATTATGGTATATGTTTCATAAGTTCAGTAACCTAGATAACAATTTTTAAACTTTAGTAATTTAGGCGGATTTCTTTTTCAAACTTTAGTAACTTCTTTGTATATTAACTCAAAAATTAACCAGTGCCACTTAGGAATTTAACGCCTTTGGCCAGCGCAGCGTGCAAATGAAAATAAATAGTAAGAAATTGCTATTGTACCCGAGCAGCAACTATACGGAAGTGAGACTTTTTGTTAAACAAATTTACCTAAATGAACTAATACGATATCCCTTTTACGAGAAGAGACTAAATTTAATATTTTACCAAACTAAACTATGGTACATATTACAATTAAAGGCGCACATTTAAATGAGTGCGTGTTTTTGACATTGACGTGAACACATGGCCACCATGAAAAACAGGATATGTGGTTGGCCAAGCTAGTAGTGTCCATAAGAATTTTATCCAAACAACCAAGCCCACCTTATCGCTTGAGTCGATTAAGGTTTTTTTATGTCTTGTATTCTATAAATAGTACTACCTCCGTCTTAAAATTATTGTCCCCTATTGACTTTTTCGGTCTTTACTTTTCAAGTATTTTTGTTTATATTACATAATACTTGATACAAAATATATGAACGGATTGAGTTTTAAATGTATTTTCATTTGGTATAATTCTTATCAAAAATTGAATAATACAAACAAAAATATTTATAGTAAAAGTTGAGAAAGAAAGACCGAAAAAGTTAATAGGGGACAATAATTTTAAGACGGAAGGAGTAGCAAAATATTATATTTTAACCCACTAGTTTTATTATTGTCTAACATTGTATCAAAATACCACGTATTATCAAAAACTCTAATCCCAAAAAAAATAAAAATAAAAATAAAAATAAAAATAATAAATAAATAAATAAAATAAAATGGTGCCGTCACTTTCAATCACTCCATCCTTCCCTTCCCTGGCATTAACCTAATAATCATTTAGCAAACATCTATAATTCTATATTCCATTTGCCAAAAAGTCAAAAGCAAATATCTCCCGATCCAATTCTGCCATAACCCCTTTATCTCATGTTATATGACTTTCATTTTTCAATTATGTGGTACCCCTTATCTAGGTTCAATTTTTTACGTGATCTGTAGCCAAAGTTGTTTTTTTGCCAATGTTAATTATGTTAATTACCTTTTTTTTTTTTTTTTTTTTTTTTTTTTTTTTTTTTAACGCTTCAAAAAATCATGGTAAGGATATCCTTTTCACATGGAGAATACATTGGTTTATTCTCCGGTAGGATGCTTTGGTTTATCCTGGCCTGGATCCCGTATGAAAAAAAAAATTATATACTTTGGATAACGTTATCCCGTATGAAAAAAATAAAAATAAAAATAAAGCGATTCATTTTAGTAATCTACTATTATTTATTTATTTAGTAAAGCCAAAGGAAGATAAAATTCGCGCCTAGTCAACACAGGGTACGTTGGTTTTTGGCTATTTAACATTTATTTATTTAGTACATGAAAACTACCCATCTTCTTCTTTCGTTAAGTATTGCAGAGTTTGATTTATAGTATTTCTTTTTTGTCAATTTTTAGTCAACGATTGTCTATGTCGTCAGGTTCGATACTTTTACCTACCGATTCATTTTATTATATTATCAATATATAGTATACCATGCATCTTCTTCCTATTTATTTCTGTTTATATATAGTGAATAATAGTCAAAAGAAAGACATGGTTCAGATAGAAGGACCATGGAGTCCTGAAGAGGACGATATGCTGGATAATCTCGTCGAGAAACACGGCTTCAATTGGTCACTAATTAGTAAGTCTATACCGGGTAGATCGGGTGATTCATGTTGGTTAAGGTGGATATCACTTGAAAGTCCTTTTACGCCTGAGGAGGATGAGACTATATTACTCGCTCACGAGCGTTTTGGGAATAATTGGAAGAAGATTAAGTACTTACTAAGTGGTCGCACGAAAGGAGAGATTGAGTACCGTTGGCTGGCTTTGAAGTGCAAAAGCAGTTTGATGACTAACGAAGATACAACCATAGTAAGTCTTATGAACGTAACTAAAAGTAGAAGTTTGTATGAATGACATTTCCCTTTTATTACTTGACTTATACCATAGGCTGCAAACGAGTCGAGCAACTTGAGCTTTTAAATGCACCGTTGATAGGAACACGTGGAGACTGAAGCTCTTACTGTCCAAGGACATGACTTTAATAAGCTCTTATTGTCCGAGGACATGACCATAAAGAGCTTCTATTGTTCGAGGACATGACCTCTATAGAAACACATGAAAAACTAGGATTATGTTAGATGAGTAGGGAGCTTAGGTGTAAAGATGCATGGTAGCTTCGTGGGAGTAGTTGTTCACCCACAGGTTTGGAGTCGCATTGCCTTATATGCCTTCTTGTCTCGCAACACCCCCTTACATAGACCTTTTAAGCATAGGCCCTTTTAACCTTTTAAGAGTCCATGCCTGTAGGCGTTCATGCTTTTATGCTTTTGCGACTTTTGTTTGTTCGTTTAGCGTTATCCCCTGTATGCTTGAATGATTGTATCCGATAGATGGCTATATGGCTTTTATGCATGTTTTATTTTTACACTTGTATGCTTTATATTTGATTGTTTTGCTTTGTCTATTTGTATGTTAGCCTCTGATTATGTGCCCCTAGTTGTATTATTTTCATATAGATGCTTGCATGCTCTCATGTTTTCTATGTCCGTATGCATTTATGTTTTTGCTTTATATGTTCTCTTTTATGTCATTATCTTTTCATCCTCACACACACCACAAATAAAGTCTATTTGCTTGCACACAGACACACACACATTTACCAGAGATTTCTCTGGAAGCAATTCCTTTAGCATCGGGTTGGGGTGTGACTGTCTATATATCATCTCTCTATACCTCGCTCTGACGGGATTGAATATCGTTGTTGTTGTTGTTATCGCCGTCAAACCTTTATGTACATATTTAATTTTATTTAACGTATTTACGTAAATAACTCAAGAGCTAATATAATGTTACTCCAATCATAAGTATTTACTTTGTAATAATTATGTACATAATAACATATTATGATGTTTTGTCAGTTTATTTGATTCTACAATGCGTTTTTTTAGATTATTGATGACTTTGTCTATCATATTGCGATGTTTATATATAAGTTTAAGTTTTTTAAGCCAAGCTCAAGCATGCTCAAGCATGTATGATTAAAGCTCGTCAAGCTCAAGCCTACCCAACCAGTGGCGAAGCTTGGATTTTGTAAATGGGGGGTCGGGATCTAAATTTTTTTTTTTCCTAAGGCTATATTTCAGGTATACCGAAATTTTTGGGGGGTCGAAACCGAATACACCGAAATTTTTCTACACGAAAACTATATACCCCCTACATCGCAAAAAAAATTTCGGGGGGTCGGGCGCCCCCCGGCCCCTATGAAGCTTCGCCTCTGTACCCAACAACTTTCGAGCCGAGCTCAAGCTCGGCTTGACTCGAATACATCCCTTCCCATCAACATCAGCCGAACTTTATGTATATATATGTCGACGTGCATGTTCTTTTTTTTGGAAAAAAGTTTTTACACCCGGTAAATAGATTATTCCAAAAAAAAAAAAAATGTTTAAGTACAAAGGATGTGAGTGAATTCCAAATCTCAGCCCATTACATTGGTGGTAAATCTAACATAACAGGACACTTCTACTTTTGGAAAAGAAGGAAAAACACGCTTAACCACTAGCATACATTTGACTCAATACAGACTCCAAATGTAACTAACGTCTAATTTGACCACGAATATTTATATCAAGCGTGTTGCAAAACGCGAGTTCTTTTTCGGTTAAATCTTCATACACCTCATCATCATATGGGTCATCATCATAATCGTCTTTCCACAGCTTGTGTAAGCTCTTATTCCCAACTCCACTTCCACCCTTTGAAGAGCTGGTAGCATTAGACATAAAATTTTCTATTTCATTATATACCTCATCTACATCACTTTCACTCTCCTCTTCAGCCCGATTAGCTTCCTTATTGTTGACACGAACCAACCTTATCGTATTTATGTTCCCCTTCTCCCTATTTTGTTTGGTAAATGGAGTATTGGAGGCTTTTGTCCTGCTACCAATATGATACTGTATGTGACATAAAAAGTAATGTGTGATTAATATAATGTTTGTAAACGAGTTCTTCATGCTACCAATATGATACTGTATGTGACATAAAAAGTAATGTGTGATTGATATAATGTTTGTAAACGAGTTCTTCATAGGTTTTTTTTTTTTTTTTTTTTTTTTTTTTTTTTTTTTTTTTTCATATAAAGATCTTAATATATTTTCTACTAAAATCTAGCTTAGTAATGAACAAAGGCTAATTTATTGTTAACTTTCCTACAAATAACAGCCTACTAGTCGTTTGATGTCCTTGGTAGTTCTTCACTGCCGCCTACAAGAATTTGTCTTTGAATGATTTGAATACCATAAGCACCATGAATTTGGCAGATTGTATTGTTTCGTTAAATAAGTTTAACATTGCAGTAAATGATGAAACACTACTATAGTATTATTGATATTTTGTTAGTTTAGCTAACTCTGGCTGTTTTGGATATTGATTTTTAGGGGGGAGCCAAAGATTCTGAATTGGGCAAGAAATAATGGCATACTAGCTTGGGCGCGCTTGGTGTGTATTCAAAAAAGTTCATAAAAGTTCATTCTATTATGTTTGTAGTTCAGAAAAGTTCATATTTGTACATTAATGTAATGCTATAATAGATCATTCTATTATGTAAAGGGGCACCAGTAAGTGTAATAGATCATTCTATTATGTTTGTAGTTCAGAAAAGTTCATATTTGTACATTAATGTAATGCTATAATAATATGTATGGATAATTTTTATCAAAAGTTCTAATGATATTTTAACTCACATAGAAAATAGTGACATTGTTGGCGACAAATACACAGTGTCATTTCTAAAATTAGCAACTCTTGCATCAATTTATCTAACGATGTATTTATGAAACAACAACACAAATGGCGACACGAAACATCCTATGTCGCAAATTTATAATGACATGTTATGAGAAGTGGTTACGCTTGTCCCTGTTTTAGCGACTTTCCATCTTACGCCACTAACAAAAAATGTGTCGCTAGTTACGTCGCAATAAATTCCGTTAAAAGGCATTTTTCTTTCTCAAGCAATTTACAAATGACAATGTTTTATACTTTTGTTGTCTAATGTTATACTTTTTATAATTAACTAATTACAGAGCAACAAAAATGTTGGGCCCACTTGAATTATGTAGTCCATTACTCAAATAAAAAGCGAGAAAGTGACATTTTTTATTCTATGTATTGTAGTAGACAAAATTCTTGAAAGTCTCTCAGAAGCACGAGGCATATTTATTACTCATTGTCATCTCAAAGTCAGCACACGGTTACGCACGTTTGTGCCTATATATTCAAGATTTTTTTAGTACGTGAGTAAAACTATTCATCTTCTTCTTTCTTTAATTGTTGCAGAGCTTGATTTATAGTCTTTCTTTTAGTCAACTTTTTGTTGTTGTCAAGTTGTGCACCTCTGCTTTGCAAGTTCACGTCTGATTATGGAGTCGGATGAGTCTGGAGTGATAAAAATGAAAAATAAAATGAGTCTTTCTAAATACAGACTCAGGAGAAAAAAAGGAGTGGCGCACGGTGTACGTTCAAGATTGGCGATGTCGTCAGGTTCAATTATCTTCTTTTTTTCTCTTCTACTATATATTTATAGCTGTTCATTATTATACCTACATACCGCTTCATTTTATTATATCATCGATCGTCTTTCTATTTATTTATGTTTATATATAGTGAATAATAGTCAAAAGAAAAACATGGATCCGATAGAAGGACCATGGAGTCCTAAAGAGGACGAGATGTTGCTAAATCTCTTCAGGAAACACCGCTCCAGTTGGTCACTAATTAGTAAGTCTATACCTGGTAGATCGGCTAAGTCATGTAGTTCAAGGTGGTTTTCACTTCAAAGTTTTTTTATGCCTGAGGAGGACGAGTCTAATGGAGATATAACCATAGTAAGTCTTATATGAACGTAACTAATACGGGAAGTTTGGATGAATGATAAAAGGCACAATTTTCATTAAAACTATTAAACAAATTGAGAAGACATGTATTTTTATTTTTTTGACATGCTACTGAAGTAACTAAACAAGATATATGTTTATGTGACAAATTTTCATGTTAATTTCGAAAAAATCATGATTTTTAATGAAAATTTACATTAGGCGAGGAACATCCATCGGGTTTCCATAAACCCATAGGAAACCGCCTAGGTCCGCCCCTGAGGCCGCCTAATCTTATTTTGTTAATATTCGGGATTTTTTTTTTTTTTTTTTTTTTTTTTTTTTTTTTCTTCTGTTTTTTGCAAAATACAGAGTGATCACAATATCTTCATACAACCTGCGTCTCTCGGTGACATTAATCGTGGACACAGGAACTCTTATTTTCACGATTTAAACTTAAGCCTTGCGGTAGGAGGCGCTAGTGACCAAGCACCATCTATTATTGGTGATATGGCTTTGGCGACTCGATCACAAAATTCCATTCACGAAGGGAACTCAAGCCATGAGGTAGGAGGCGTGGTTAGTGGTCAAGCACCATCTCTTAGTGATATGGTGAGGGCTAATATGTCTTCGGGAGGTACGCATTCTTTTAGTCGTGATCATTCAGCACCGAGTTGGAATGCTTTAAGCAAACGAGACTTGTCACAAACGACGAGTGACAGTGACAATTCTTCGGAGGTCTCGTCAGCAAAGAAATGTTTTGAACCAGTTCGACCCATCCGGTTGAACCGTTCTTCATCAAAAAAACGAGCCAAAATGAGCCGGTTTTTCGAGGCTTGAAAACCTAATTTGACCAACAGAGTTTCATGTAACCCTAATTAACCCGGTTCACAAAAGTTAGCACTCTTTGATATTTTTATTATTATTTTTGTTTTAGAAATCATAAATGATAAGTTTTGATTCATCGTGATGATGAACGCTGTTATTTTTTAGTTTAAAAGTTGTATTGTTAAATCGCATGTATTTGATATTGAACTAGTCGAGTACCTGCACTTTGCGGCCGAAGGTTCTAGAGTGATATATAATGTCGAATTCATATTTTAAATTGTTAAATTTCATGGTTAATTAGTGTAACATGTTAGATTAAACATGATGGTTTGATCCACAATTTCATGCGTTACATGTGTTTGACTGACGAAAAAAGCACACATATATAATACATGGTTTTACACTGTCGCATACATTTCATGCTATGTTAACCAACTGACTTAGCTCAGTTCGCCACCTGGGTTCCTTCTCGAGCTTGGGGGGAGGGGGATCCCTGGGTTCGAGTCTCGCAAGAGACAATGAAAATCCGGATTTTCCTCCTAGTGCGAAGCCATGAGTTTTAAGGGTTTCCCTTCGCGGGTCTCTTCTAGTGGTTTGGGTCCCGGGGCCTGCCTGTTTGGATGGTTTAACTCGGGGTCGGATTTCAAGTGTGGTGCCGTTCTAAAAAAAATAAGATACATGGCCATCTGTCTAATCATAATACCAACAAACTATGAGATCTCATTTTATTGAATATCCCATACGAAGGCTACTTCTTTTACAACATAAGATTTCTTGACTTTGAGCCCACATAGTTTTAGCCAAATAGCATTAACAATCTCCTCACTTTCTCCCAGCGTTTATCCATATTTTGAAACAGTCTACAATTTCTTTAATTTACCCAAATGTAATAAACAGCAACAATTAAGCCCAATTTTTCAAAATACTCCAAAAATTACAGAGATTAGGCAGTTTCACCATATATCTAACAATATTCCAACCATTACATGTGATCAGTGTTGCAAAAATAGCCTTATGTGGCCAATTAACAGGGCCGGCTTTGAGGGTGTGCAAGGTGAGCGACCGCACAGGGCCCCAAAATTTTTAAGGGCCTCAAAATTTGTCCCATTAATAATTATATGCATATGTACGCATATTTTTCACAAAGAAAAAAGTATTTAGATGAGAAAGTATCTTAAATCAATAATTGTTAGAACGTTTAGCTAACTAATTGCATTATACTTTATAAATGGTGACACTTTATATATAGCATTCCTTATCGAAATGCCTCATTATTTAATTTCGTCCAGGGCCCTCAAAAATTTCATAAATTCATGGGACGGCCCTGCCAATTAATCACTAGGAGTGGATTAACTGCTCTGATTTTTATTAATCGGTTTGGTAAAAAATCGGTCAACATACCGATTAATCGGATAAAAATCGGCTAAATCGGGAATAAATCGGCCAACACGATTACGGATAGAAATCGGCCAAATCAGGCATTAATCGGCCAAATTGGCTAGATTAGCCAAATCGGGCATATAGTTTCAAAATTTTCAAATTTTATATATAAAAAATCCTATCCAATTAATCTCCGCCTAACCGATTAATCGCTAGGCGGTAACCGGCCGCCTAGCTACCGCCTAGTGATTTTTGCAACCTTGCTTGTGATGCTCAACCTAATGTCTTTTTTCAATTTATTCCAAGTATTACTAGAATATGCACATTTGAAAAAGATGCGGTGAATAGAATACATACCTTGTTTGCACATAGCACAACACATCTGCTTCCCAGGGTACCATTTGGATAACCTATCCTATGTGTTGAGTCTTCCATGCATTGCAATCCATGTTATGAAAGAACATTTAGGAATGCATTGAGAAAATCAAATAAGTTTAGGCCATTCAAGTTTAGGTTGTTCTCTTCTAAAATCCTTCCACGTACACTTTATTAATAAAAAGAAAATCACCTCTCTATTCTTATTTATCCACACCACTTTGTTATCCTTTTTATTGTCTAACCTCACATTATCTGCCAAGAGTAATACTGGAAATCTTTGCAACCTATCACGCGATAACTAACCATCTTCTCAAAAAAAATCAGCAACATTATTCTTAGACTCAAACATGCCTTCATATACTATTCTGTTACTAATATATTTAGACGAAGGCTCATTTCCAAGCCAGTTATCATGCCATACCATTGTGCTCTTACCATTACCAACACAATGTTTAATATGAGCCCTGACCTTATCTCTAGTTGATAGAAGATAATTCCAACCCCAACTTGATTTTTTATCAGTGGTAAGTTGGTGTTGAAGTAAATCTTTGCTACCTAGCGGAATGTCTGAATTATCTTCCGGAATTGGCTCGAAAGAGATTCCTCAAGTACATGTACGGATGCAACACATGCGTTAGCCTCACTCCAGATGTGACCCCAGTACCAGGGGAGGAGGCAGGATTTTTAGTTAAGGGGGCCGACCGTGCTTAAGGCAAGTTCATAGTGATGGATATTGTTTCAGAATTTAATTTAGGGCAAATTACCTGAAAATGTATTTTACTTTCCACTTTTTACCATTGTATGTAGCCATCTTTTTTTTTTCCTATTGTGTGACTAAACTTTCGAATTTGGTACATTGTATGTATTTTGTGACCTTTTAGCCTTGTAAAATGACCATTTTACCATTCGAAAATTTGAAAATGTAAGGGTAAAATAGTCACAAAATACACACAATGTACCAAATTCGAAAATTTAGTCACACAATAGGGAAACAAAAAAGATGGCTACATAAAATAGTAAAAAGTGGCAAGTTAAATACATTTTCAGATAATTTCCCCTTTAATCTATAGTTTTGTTTTTTATTGTTTAAGTTATTAATTATTGAATTTTGTAGGTATGCCTATAAAATAAAGGTGGCTGAATGTAAAAAACTATTAGAAAAACGGCTCGTAGTCTAAGTAAATAATGAATGAAGTGGGTTGATTAGGGGTGGCTTAGCACCCATTAGTCACCCTGTTAGCTCCGCCCCTGGACCACACGACCAAGCTTCGGCGTGAAAGTAAGTATTGGTGTTATATTGGAAGGTAGGAGTAATAAATGTGTGTGTAAGTAGAGTAAATGCTAATGATTTGTGTGAGTAAATGCGGGGGTGTTTATACTACCTCCATGTACGTGGTCACTGTTCTGCTACTGTGCATAGTACAACTTTGCTACTGCACCTGACATCTAGGGTGTGGCGAGCCGAGCTACTCCTAGGCTAGGTGTCAGTTAGAGTAGGCGCGTGGTGGCATTACTCCGTGAAATCAGGAAAAGTGGTGGCACTGCATGGTCCTTCCTGTTATGTACCGCGAATGTTCGATCCTTCCGGTTATTGGTCGTTCGGTTCATGGGCCTTTCGGTCATATATGTCGTCAGTTGGTAACATCCCATACACTCATACCTTTCCGCGTAGTCTCTTTAACCCATTTGGTCCTAATAGAAATTTTTAAAACCCATTTATCATTGATAAATTACAAAATTGAAGGAGTGAAAGTATAATTTTATTTTATTTTATTTATTATTTTTTTTTTGAAGAAAGTATAAATTAATTGACAAAGAATATGCCATAAGTAGAATAATTTAAAGGTTCGTTTGGTTTATAAGTGGGGTTAGATTTGGCATAGGATTTGGATTTGGGTAGTTTTAAGAGAGAATAATTATATTTATTTAAATGTATTTTATAATAAATTTTAAATAAAAAATATTATTTATATATTAAAATAAGGAAGCAATCTAAAATCATATACTCATGTTATACAAAATTCTCAAGTTATTCCACGCAAGCTCTTAACAATAAGTGAAATAATTGTGCCATTAAAAACGTAAAACTGTCGAGTGTTGTTCGAGTTTGTGAGATTCATGTGAATATGAAGTAATCACGCGAATAAGATCGATCTGATATGGATTCTTTTTATAATCATGTTTTGTTACAACTCGACTTCTTTGAAAAAACATGGCATGGCATGTCACTTAACTTCTTTATGTTTCAAGTAAGCGATACAATTTCAGTCATACCAAATTCAAAGACGTGTTTTATTTTGTTAGAAGGGACATATCTAAGAAAGATAGAAAGTAAAGTGGTTCCTTTCCATGGCATAATTGGTCATTCATATCCACTAAACACTTATACTAATGGGAAATGATTCACTCAAGAAAAAAGCAAGCAATAATTTCATTTGCTTAAGTAAAGTCGTCATCTAGAAGAAGTAATAAACATATGTGTCGACTCTAGATGTAGCTAAAAGTTTTATTGAGATGATAAGAATATAAGATCAAGCTAACTAAATTGTGTCAACTCATTTTGTTAGTAACCCGTGAGTTCGTGACTGATGAATAACCATAAATAAACGACACAACTTTTCTTAATTTGTGGTTGATCACATATGCAAAAGTAGTAATTTTTCCCGTCAAGTGCAAAGAATCTTTAAAATGTCCACGTCAACCTTTTGGAAAGAGAGCCTTATACCCGATGTGGTTTTGTGAAGAGATGAATTCAAACCCTTTATGCATTCAGTAAAAAAGGTCGAAAATGTGGATACCAGAAAAAGAAGTTGTAAATTTTCTTATAGAAGCTTTGTTCACTAGCTTGTGATGTAGCATGTGTCAATGGAATTCTTATATTCCCGTGTGCATGTACGTATCGTGTGAACAAGATAGTTATCTTTTCATGGGAAGAGATCATGTGAGAAGAAAAATTAATATTAGAAAAACTAATATTAGAAAATTGAAAAAGATTTCTATCCACATAATTCAAATTAAAATGAGAATTTTAAGGGGAAATGAATCTAGTTTTGGGTAAAAGGTCAACGAAAACCAATGTCACCACCCAATAACATAGTACTGATCAAGCGCTAAATGAATCTAGTTTTGTAGGTGCATCTAAAGTGTGTGTTTATGATTTTTTCTCACCCTTCTTATTTTAATTTTTCTTCTTGTTATATCTTAACTCATCTTTTCATATGACATATTACAAACATGTACTCATTAAAACATCTCTAATGTTCAAAAGAAATATATATTAAAACATCTCTCACATTTCATCATAAAACGATACACAAATATAGAACATAATAAAACCAAAACCTTATGCTTCGGCAAAATTCGAACTTTTAAACAAGTCTACAAGATCAAACACTACATTTGTACGAGATATGAAAAGTTTGACCATTTACATAAATAAGTATACATTACATTTCTTTCAAATTTCAAGATATAAGTAACATCTGGAAATCATAATATCCAAGTATTAGTGTCTACAAAAGTATACACCACGAAAGTTAAGCAGAAAATGGTGTGTTTAGCCAATCCAAACATGCACGTGAATGGCAAAGGTGAATAGACATATAAGCGCGAAATAAACCACCGTATGAACCAAAATGGAGACTCCACTTGTCTGAAAACTGCAAAAATCAACACAACCACGGCGTCCTGGCATCTGAAACAACATCCCTGGCGATAACAATGCAAATAGCAATACCGCCACCAAAATCGGCCCCCAATCTGCCATCTTGTGAGTAATTGAGTGTAATGATTTTTGTGCGTGTGATTAGATTATGAAGGGGTGCATGGGGATTTATACATACAATAAGTGAAAGGAAAACTTGGTTAAGAAGCAAATAAAGAGGCTTTGTTGGTGGATTGATGTGATGGGGATAAGTTGATGAAGTCACTCATGGTTCGCTATCGTTTGCTTTATATATTTGCATGGGACACAAATATGAAATATTGAAAAGCCTCAGTTAGCTTAAGTTATAAGTATAATCTTATTTTATCAGTTGGTAACTTTCATTAGTTCGGTTTAACAATTTACTAAATAAGCTTTATATAGCAGTGAAGGACCACTAACCGAAAATTAAAACATCGATGATTCATTTGGAGCTGTACATCTCTTATTTCTTAGTATCAAGATGTAAATGCTGTTCAGGATCCGATTATGAGTAAGTTGAAGATGACACTTTCTCAAGCAATTTAGAAATGACAATGTTTTGTAAACTTGTACTTTTGTCTAATATCTAATTTGTAGCGTTGAGATCATTATAGACCTAATATTTCAACAGACTCAATGAACCAATCCTGACAATCCACTTAAAAAAAAAATTGAAAATAAAATATCTTGCAAATGGTAAATCGTTACGCGACAGAAAAATCACATGTGATTTGTATGTTAGGAATCACATGTGATTTCATAAAATCACATGTGATTTTCAAATAACAAATCACATGTGATTTTTCTAAACGTAAATTTCAAAACTCACAAAAAAAGTCAAAAATAAAAAAAAAATAAAAAAAAAAAAATAAAATCGTTGAAAGTATATAAAAGTTCCTCTCTATAGATATAGAAAGATAATTTAATTCTCATTGTGATGGTATTATTTTTTTCACGTAATGATTAACAGTTTGTGAGATATTTAATTTTTTAAAAGGAATGAAACTTGATTTTTTTGTTTTGATAAAAAAAATAACAAAGGGCTGTGATTGGTTCATTGGGTGTAGGAAGAAAATGTGGTCTATAAAGGACTTTTCTCCCAAAATAAGTAAAATAGTAAAGGAAAAAGAGGGCCGTGAAAGCTCATGAAGAAATAAGCATATACATAAATGCACACGTACTTCCTATTATGCTTGCTATATGAGGGTACTTAGGTTATAGTCTAGGTCAAACCACCTAATTCTTTATAACCTATAGCTCTTATCTCAATCTGTCACACCTCATCTATGGCGGAAACGCGGAGTGTGATGGACGGAATCGTCATAACTCATATTGATATAATATAATAGAGAATTCACAAAATGAAAATTCAAACAAAATGTCATGACGAAGCCCGACACAAATGGAGACTTGTATCGGGTTAGTCACTACCAAGATAACCATAGTCAGAAATTCGTATAAATCCCACCAACTCGGGACAAGCATACAACAAATCCACACAAAAAAACAAAATTCATATGAAAATACTAATGCAAATCATTCAAGGAAACATAACCCAAGAGGGTTTCGACTTAGGTCTCAATATGCAAGGTAGGAATCTCTCTCCTCCCTAAGCATTGCTATTGATATTATCTGAAAATAATACTCGAAAACGTCAACGTAATGTTGGTGAGCTCGTAGCTTTAAGTAGTAAAAACATTTCTTGTGCATAGAATACAAGTAAGACAATAGTGTATAAAAATAACATAAGAACAATAAGTGTATAGAAATATCCAAACCACAAACCAAAGCAATAGAGTCCCAAGCGCTTTAGATTTTCAAACATATTGCCTACCAGTTGGAGCTAAACAATTGGCTTAATAGGAATATAGTAATCATAGTCATATAGAAATCGACCACTAATACATACCTTCACAATTATAAACACATACTTTGTCCAAAGAAATAAAGTGATTAGCGCAGTGTAATGTATTCGAAATAGGAGGTGATTTGCACACTCTAAAATGTTATTGGGAAACTTATATGTATAAACAGTTGAAGCACAGTATTAATACTGTACAAGTATTTAATGCACTAATAGAGTGTCCAAATCATTTTTGAAAGTGTGCAAATCAAATCCCATTCGAAATAGCCTTTGAGCTACGAAACTCACATTAGCATGCAAAAGTAACGAGAATAAATGAGTAAGCTTGAAGTATAGCTCGACCTAACCGCAACATAAATAAATTTAAGATGTCTTAAGGTCACAATGATATATTCTATACGCACATGGATTTTGAGAAGTTATATCACCCGGATAAACTTGTGTTTAAGTTTTAAAAGTTTAACAACTAAGAGTATTTAGGTAAAAAGGGTAGAAAAGTACTTTGATTTCAAAGTCAAAAAATTCATAATCTTTTATATAATAAAATAAAACTCCTATTGGGAATTTTGCATTAAAAAAATCAATTCATACCTGATTTAGTAATAATTTTATTAAAAAGAATATTATTTTTTTATTAGTTAATATTTTATATTTATCCATAACACAAGTAGAAGATAAATACAAAAAATATAGATAAGATATTAAAAAAAAGATTATTTATTTTATATTTATCCACAACACAAGTAGAAGATAAATACAAAAATATAGATAAGATGCAATTAACAATAGAATTAAAATTTTTAAATAATTATTTCAAAAAAATTTTAAAATTATAACTAGTCTAATAGAAAATTTAACCCGACTTTGGAAGGCCATAACTTCCTCATTTCTTATTGAAATTCATCTATTCTTCTTCTAAATCTAGTGACGTAAAACGTCCAAATATGGTTCTCGTTTTGCGCAGGATAACCTAACGGTTATACATAAAGTCTATTATTTACTTGCTTAAAATAAAATGTTCTAGTTCATGAATAAATGTTCACCTAAAATTGCCGGTTGTCACAGTTCTCAGCAATATTTATAGAGTAGTTCACAACTTTTTTTTGGGTTAAAAAAGTTTAGATGCGTGTATGAAAAAAAAAAAAAAAAAAAAAAAAAAAAAACTTGAATGTTACATAACACTTTATATTGTTTAGTTCTTGTACTTTTATTTTTATGTCTTTTTGTTGTCTTTATATATATATATAATGTTACATAACACTTTATATTGTTTAGTTCTTGTACTTTTATTTTTATGTCTTTTTGTTGTCTTTATATATATATATATATATATATATATATATATATATTTTAATTTTTTATTTAATTAATGAAAATTTTATTTTAGTTTAATGTGTTGTTTTGTTTGAATTAATGAGAAAAATTAAAATTGTTGGTCCAAGGGTGTCTTATAACTTGAGTGGTGGAGATATGTTGTCTTTTTGGTTAAATTATAAAGAAAAAATGATGATATAACAACACCTTTTCCTGTAACTCGAGCGATATGGCTCTAGGACACTAGTGCTAGGCTAATCGTAATGTAGACAAAACCCAATGTTGGTCTGCCCTTAGAGCCGCGTCCCCCTCCCCACGGCAACCAAAACAGAACCCCCCCCCCCCCCCCCCCCCTCCCTTTTTTTAGGGGTAATGCATGTGTGTGTGAGAGAGTTTTTTTTTTTTTTTATTAGTTATTGTGGGGTATGTTATTTGTTGTTACTGAGGTCGCCTTACTATGGGCATTAGATCATGTGTTCGGTTTTAAAGAAAAAACTGAGGTGGTGCTAAAATGACAGGTGTTTAGGTCATACATAAAATTACCATTACTAGTAGTCTAATGCCACGTGAATTATGTAGTGCATTACGAGTCTGGTACATGGCTTTCTTATTGAGCCCATTTACTCAACCGGTTGCATTTTTTATTCAATTAACAACTGGCTTCACTTCTTTATTCGATGTAGTATTGTAGTTTACCAATTAGACAAGAGAATATTCGTTAAAGTTATTCAGAAGCATTGTTATGATCTTCTTCTTTTGTTAAGTGGTGCAGAGCTTGATTTATAGTATTTATTTTAGTCAACCTTTTGTTGTTGTGAAGTTGTGCTCGTTTTTGCACCTCGGCTTGTAAGTGTTAATTTACGATTGACGATGTCGCCAGGTTCGATTCTCTTCTTTTTTCTCTTCAATTATATATATTTATAGCTGTTCAATATTGTTTTTCTTCCGTACTAAATGCAGTGCCGTACGCAGAAATGTATGATTAGCTTATGGACTTTCAAACTTTTTTTGAAGGTATAGCGTTAAACTATCAAAAATTCAAAATAATAAAAAAATTTTACATCACGAAAGCTTTTCGTACTAGCTTCAATCATTTTGGTCAGTCGACTCAAAGTCAATCATCGTACTAGCTTTTATTTCTATCCACTCTGATCTTCATTTTATTATATCATAAATACCATCTTAGCTTCTTCTTTCAATTATTTCTGTTTATAGTGAATAATAGTCAAAAGAAAGACATGGATCAGATAGAAGGACCATGGAGTCCTGAAGAGGACGAGATATTGCAAAATTTCCTCAAGAAACACGTCTCTAATTGGTCACTAATTAGTAAGTCTATACCGGGTAGATCGCCTAAGTCATGTAGGTCAAGGGTGTTATCACTTGTAATAGAAGGCATGGAAGCGCTAAAAAGACTATGGAGTCCCGAAGAGGACGAGATATTAGAATATCTAGTCGAGAAACACGGCTTGACAAATTGGTCACTAGTTAGTAAGCCTATACCGGGTAAATCGGCTGAGTCATGTGAGTTCAGGTGGTTATCACTTCAATGGTCATTTACGCCGGAAGAGGACGAGATGTTGCAAAATCTCGTCGAGGAACACGGCCCCAACTGGTCACTAATTCATAAGTCTATACCGGGACAATCAGCTCTGACATGTGAGCTAAGGTGGCATGAAAATACCGAGAACCATCGGAATTCGACTTTGAAGTGGAAAAGCAGTTCGATGACTAATGAAGATATAACCATTGTAAGTCTTATGAACATGCATAACTAAAACTGGAAGTTTGGATGAATGATATTTCCCTCTTATTACTTGACTAAACCTTTTATCCAGCTTTGTGAGCCTTTATAAACGTAGTATCTATATTATTTAACATAATTACATAAATAACTCGAGCTAATATTAATATTAGTCTAATCATAAGTATTTACTTCATGATAATATATAATGATGTTTTGTATTCTTCACGGTTGTATTTTATTTTTTTGAGTTTATTGATGAGTTTGTCAATTGGATTTGTTTATATATAAATTCGAGTTTTTCGAGCTGAGCTCAGCCTTACACGAATCTCACTCGAGCCGAGCCCAAGCCTGGATGGTTAAAGCACATCGAGCTCGAGCCTACCCAATAATTTTGAGTCTTGACTCAATTACATCCCTTCCCATTAGAATCAGCCTAACTTTGTGTATTTATGTTGACTTGCATGTTCTTAACCTCCATCTAGATTGATGTTTATTTCAATATAGATTGAACATGGTAGCAATAAGGAGTTACTTAAACCTGCCCAAACTTGTGTGGACCGAAACGACGTATAATATATGCATTCCAGTTATCAACATTTTTTGGGTTAAAAGGTCAAAACACCTGGTAAATATATTACTTCAAAAAACGTTTAAGTACAAAGAATATGGGTAATTCCCATATCTCAGTCCGTTACAAAGGTGAAAAAGATTACATAACAAGACACTTCCTATTCTCTAAAAAAGAAAGTAAACAACTACTCATAAGATGACATTTGATGAATACGAAAACAAAATTACTTCTTACCATGACCTTGGAGCTTGATACCATACATGTCATAAAAACATCCAATTGCCCTAGAAGATCGTAGATCTGATTTCGCATAGTCATCGTAATCATCAGCTCGTACCCACCACCTGTCGATCAGAGGAAGTTTGTCGTAGGATTATCGTCCAGAATCACCTCCTCCTCATCGCTGTCTGAATCAACTATCTATCCCACCTTGAAAAATGGGTTAACCCTCTTAGTAGAAGAAGTATTCGAAGAAAAAAAAGAACTAGGCTTACTAGCCGCAACCTGATCCTTTTCTTTCACACTACTCACAAGCGGTTCTTGTGATACATGACAACCATACACCTTAGCTTCTTTTTTATTACTCGGATAATCAACATTTTTAAGAGGATGACCATCATTACCCACAAGAGTAACTTTCCCATCAATAATTTGCTTTTTAAGTTTCCCAATTTTCTCTACAATAGGAGTAGGACAAGGAATACCACTTTCATCAGTATCATCCATATCCTTAGCTTCCATTGTACTGCCAAAATTCACCTCAGCCCCAACCATGGTCACATCATTAGTAGGAAAACCACAGTCATCAGTATCAATTGTAATAAGGACATCAAGCATATTTGATGTAGCAATCTTCGTCCTACTCGTACTATCCACTTCAGTGTCCGTCTTCTTTGTACCATCTACCTTCCTGGGCTCAGGAGGGGGTGCTTTAGGTTGATAATGAAACTTACGACCCACAACAGGTTTAGGAAATCCTCCCTTGCCCGGAACACTTTGGCTACCACTCTTACCTTTATTTTTGCTATTAACCGTTTGGAAACCTTCTCTATCCTTACGACCCACAACAGGTGTAGGAATCCAACATTTTCGGTGCACCAATCAATATGGCTAGGAGACTAAAACCATCATCAGAGAACATAGCAAGGGTAACTTCATGGAATTTAATCCACACCGGAATGTTAGTCAAATTCTCCTTAAGTAGATGAGTGTTCAAAGTCCAAATTTTAAGAATTATAGGCACATTCCTAATCAGCAACGACCCATTTTCAAGAACATCATCAACACATTTCTTAGTGAAAAACTTAAAGAGAAAGAAGCCCTTTGAATTCATCATGACCTTTTGTAAACCATACTTAGCTCACGCATTACGAGCGTAATAATCAACAACTGGAAAAGCAATATGTTTACCTAGAAAATTACCATAAAGTGTATTTTCAAATCTACTATTTACCTCTTCCAAAACTTTCATAGGAACAGTAAGATCCACTCCATTAGACTTGTTACTACATTCCAACCTATGAAAATTAGACTTATGCTTCATAGGATCATTTGACATGGTGCCCGCATATGAAACCGGCTTAACATTATGGTCAATTGTAAATTGGTGCTGTTTTAGCACACTTGTAGTGTGAGGGGCTGAAGTAGATGCATCATTAGGACTTTTACTCCCCACGTTTGTAGCCCTACCTCCATTATTTCCAATATACTCATTATAACCATTATGAGCAAACTTTTGTGATCGCATATCAACCTCAAAACTCGTTAGACTCGCCACATTAGAATGTTTAGAAGCACTAACCGGTTCATCTACATAATTATGATTAGGATCAGTAGATATAACACCAGACTTAGCCACGTTTTCCATCGATTGAACAACTTGAGAATCAACCACAGCCCATGATTCAACACCACCATGATAGGATGCCACACCACTATTAGAGTTGGAACCAGGTTGTACATCAAAAAGAGGGGGACTCGAATCAACAGTAAAGTTACCACTCCTATTAGAAGTAACCACAGTAGGCATGACATGGGAAGCCTTACCCCCAATAGAGATAACATTTCTGGTAACACGAGCCTCAGAGTTAGTCATCAAAGGAGCAGCATCTACATTATCATGCGTAGGACTAGTGTTCCCACTGTTAGAGTTCATTGTATATGACTCACCAATTCTAACAGTAGGGTATGACTCGCTTGAACCAGTCTCTAATTATCAACATATGTCTCTTTATCTTGTAGAAGTTCACCAAATCGCTCCAATAACAACAATTATTTGGCAGATTTCTATAAGTATTTCAAGTCTGTTCATGTATCCAGCCTTCGGTGTTCGGTAAAGCCAGTTCTCTAAGCATTTTTTTTTCATAAATATTTTCAGAAGTCAATTCTTCAAATGCTTTTTCCTTTAGTTAAACATATAAAGAAATTAACTATAAAAATTTCATTTTTGTCGTAGATTAGCTTTTTTTTTATTTTTTTATTATTATTATTTTTTTTCCCTCTTTACTTATGAATTGTGGTAGCATACGTCATACGTGCATGTATCATTCGACTAATAATTATTCAAGTATTAGTATAGTACTATAGTTTAATAAATCGTACAAATTATTTTTGTATTTATAAAGAAATGTTTTAATAAGGATATATATTCAAAATCCGGTTTCCCTTCTAAAAAGATCCCACCATCACTAGAAAAATATTTCACCACAACAGGACAAAAAGAGGAGCATCCTACTATAGATGGTCCCTTATAAGGGGACAGTCCCAGATATATACGGGACCGTCCAGCTTTATGGCACCGTCCACGCTCCTTCAGTAGCCAATAAATACTGGACCATTTCCAACATATTTTCACTCCTCTTGAGTACACAAATTTCTATTATCTAATCCACTCTTCTTTGATCACATTAACTTATTATTTGTTTATAAGTGATCACATTCTTTCTTCCCTCAAAGTGCAAAGAGAAGAACGATTGTATTCGTCAAGAAATGAAGTGTTGTAGAATAGGCATTATATACGTAACCTTTGTTACGATTCTCTTCTTGATCTAAACTTTATTAATCTCCACTATTGTAATATTGGTACATCCGGACAGTGTGTAAGTCCGAAAGTGTTGTGTGTATATTGGTTAGTATTTTGGTCCTGAAAATACAAGTGTGAGTGTAGATTGGTTGTAGCTAATATTTGAACATGACATTCAACTTAATGTCGGAAATTGGTGTAAGCGACGTTGTAAGGTTTTCTCCGCTTGAAGGGAGTTTGTTGACATAATGATTGCGAACTCTCGAGTGTGATACTCAGGGAGTGGAATACGGCTAAGATAGAGCTTCGTAGCCGAACCACTATAAATCTCTGCATATTGGTTTGATCATTTCATCTCTTTACTATTCTTCCTTTCATACTTTGTCATTGTTCATATTTGTTGTGTTCATATATTGTTGATTGATATCACATAACTTCCAATAAAAAAGAGTTTTAAAAAAGAATAATTTTAAAACATAATTCAAATGGTGAAACTATTCAACCCCCCCCCCCCCCCCCCCCCCCTCCCCCCTTTCTAGTTTCTACAGGTGTGGTGAGGTAACAAGTGTACCAAAGGTAAGTTGATGAGGTTTAATGGAAGTAACTTTTGGTGATTGTGTGGTGATAGGAGTGATTAGGGGTGATGGTTTTATTAAAGAAGGTCCAATAGGTGGTATTGAAGTTTGTGGAGCAATTGTTGTTTGTGGTGTTGGTTCAATAGGAGAAAAAGGAGTTTTGATGTGATCATTTGAAGGTTTCTTAATGGGTGAAGATTCAATTAATGAAATTTCATAAACAATACGAGCGGTTTTCCGAGGAGGGATTCTAGTTGATGAATGAGCACTTGAAGCTTTTGTCACGGTGAAGGAGTGTTTGAAAATGAGTAATTTGCTAAGAATGGTGATTGTGAGTGAGGGATTGAAGTACAAACACAAGTGATTAAATAGACAAGATTTAAACCGGGTCAACTTGTCGGGTTGGGTAAAAAACAGGTGAAATTAAACCGGATCAACCCGCCGGGTTTGAAGCATTCCGGGTCAACCCGGTTTTCGATTTGTATTAATAGTTTCCTTTTAAAATATATGTTTTCAAAATTTCCTTTTTTAGTTTCAACTTTTCATTTTTCAGTTTTTCCTTCGGGTACCCTTTGACGATTAACCGGAGAAATAGATATCGATGAGGCCTGATTAATCAGTTTGTATCGATTTCAACGGGTCCTCTCTGGTTAGTTTTCGGATGACTTTTATTGGTTAGCCGAACCGGTGGCGACACCGGTCCCGGTTGAACCCTTTGGTCCCGTCCGGTTTTCAAAATTATATGTACTATCAACTTGTTAGGTTGTATGAAGCATTTTGTATTTTATTAATTTGTATAATTTGTATATTTAAATATACTTTGCATTTTATAGGGTGTTTTAAAAATAACATTAATTAGTGTGTTTATTTATTTTATATTTTGGATTATGTTGTAGCTTGTTTAAATTGTATATTATGAAAATTTTATTGTACGTAAGCGGTGTTTTAATTGGTTGTATTTAATTTGGTAGATATGCTTTTAATTGGTTATACAATGAAAATAAATCACTGTACTTTTAAGTAATGAGGCGTTTTAATAAAATTATTAATTACACTATACATTTTTCTCACCTATGACTATTTTCAACTTTCAACATTCATTTTGACTATACACCCCTTTATATGTATTATAGATAAATTATAGAGATATATAAATATATATCATTTGACTTATAATCATTCAAGTATTTGTATAGTACTATAGTTTAATATGAAACTGAGAATTCGTTGTTTTCTTCCTGCTTTTTTGCCAAAATACAGGGTGCTCACAACATCTACATACCATTTTCTAGTGGTCAAGCACCATCTATTGATGATATGGCGAGGCATAATATTTCTTTGGAAGCGCATTCTTATAGTCGTGATGATTCAGCACCGAGTTGGAGTGATTTATTCAACCGAGACTTGTCAATTGATAAAAGTGAAATTTGCTAGAATTCTCGTGGG
This sequence comes from Artemisia argyi, assembly GCA_030686995.1. Classification (NCBI taxonomy): domain Eukaryota; kingdom Viridiplantae; phylum Streptophyta; class Magnoliopsida; order Asterales; family Asteraceae; genus Artemisia; species Artemisia argyi. Next base: position 208,898,353 of record CM060682.1, on the reverse strand, counting down.
AGTTTACACAGATGACGACTAAAAGTGACTATTCTGATTTTTAAATTTTCGTATATGTTTGGTTTGTTGTAAACTTGTATGATTGTGTTATTATTTCTGTTATAAGCAATAAAATAGTTATGTATTTATATTTTATGCCCATTTGAGTATCTCAACAAGAAAGTGTTTCACTTATTGTTACAAGCTTTCAAATTCTAATCACTACTTTTCTACCTATAAACAATTTGTAAACAATGTACTGTCCACTACTTTGTAAATCTTTTTTTGGAACAGCTAGCACACCTTTCCCAAAAAGACTGGCATGAACAAAATATCGTTTTTCTCCATTTTCACAAGCACCATAAGGAAGTAAAAATCAGGCCTTGAAAAAGCTTTTGGCACTTTGTAGCACTTGAACCCAAATAATATCCATTAACCAAGTCATGAAGATTAAGCGATGGAGGAAATTGTAACAACACGGACTGAAAACTTTTCTTCATACTTGAAGGACATGCGGGCAGCCTATTAACGCATGTTCAAGAGTTTCCGGAGCTTCAAGATTAGTATATAATTAGGCAGCCTATCCAAGCAAGCATGCCAAGCAAATACATTGACCTTCTTTGAGGATCAACAATTCCAAACAAACCTTTTCCCATAAACAGTGAGGAAGGAGCAGTTTTTTAATATATATATATTTTTTTTATATACTTATATAAATAATTGAATTATTAAAACCTTTTCCTAGTACAAATTCTATAAACTATAAGTTTGAAAATCTTTTATTTATTTATTTTGGTAGTGTATTTTTTTTTGGGTAAAAGGTCAACGACCCGGTAAATGTATTACTCCAAAAAACGTTTAAGTACAACGGATTTGGGTGAATCCCAAATCTCAGCCCGTTACATAGGCGATAAGCTTACATAACAAGATACTTCTTATTTTCTAAAAACGAAAGCAAACCACTACTCACATGATAACACACTACATTGACAAAGATGAAAAACTACTTCCTACGAGCTTGGAGTTTAGTGCCATACATGGCATTAAAAGCGTCCAAATTCCCTGGGAGATCATAAACTTGCTTAGAATAATCATCATAGTCATCATAGTCATCATACTCATCCTCACGATCATGACCACCACCAAATAGGTTTGCTGACTCATCAAACATGTCCACAACCTCCTCGTCGTCACTATCGGATACCACGACCTCGCCCACTTTAGAAAATGGGTTAGACCTCTTAGAAGAAGAGGTAACCTTCAGAATAGGATGACCATCATCATCCACAAGAGTCGCTTTCCCTTCAATAATTAGCTTTTCAAGCTCCCCAATTTTCTTAACTATAGGAGTAGACTCAACATAATGTTCATTCTCTTGAATATTACTCATAGAAGTATCTTGTGACGCATTACCAGTCTTAAGAGACTCATCCTCATTAGCTTCCATAAAACAACCCGATTCCACATCCTTGTTGGTGTCATTAGTGGGAATACCAAAGGTATCCGTATCATCCATATTAAGAGCATCAAACTGATTAGAAGTAACAATCTTGGTTCCACTTGTACTAGCCACATCAGCAGTATTAGGTTTAGTGGTATCCACTATCTTAGGTGCCGAAGGAGTCTTCTTGGGTTGATAATGAAATTGCTTACCCACAATAGGTTTAAAAAACCCCCCTTACTCGTACTCGTACTAGTAGTAGCACCCTTCTTACCCTTCTTCTTGTTGTTCGCAGGTTGGAAACCATCACTAACAGTAACACTCGGTGTAGGCTTAGTAGGAGAAGCAACAACTTTAGGACATTCAATAAGAGTATGACCAAAAAGCTTACATGTGTCACAACGAGGTGGCTTCCATTCATATTCAACCCGGATTGTTTCAATAGTAAAGCCAGTCCCATCAAGCAAAGGAATCTCAACAGTGAGACTTTCCTTAAGCACCACATCCGATTTCACATCAATCATACATCTAGCAAAACTACTCCGGCCCCACGAATCCTTGTACATTTGACTAGTAAAAGCATCTAACCTTTTGGGCGTTCCAATCAATGTGGCAAGAAGGCTAAGACCATCATCCGAAAACATAGCAAGGGGAACATCATGGAATTTGACCCATACCGGGATATTGGTCAAATCCTCTTTAAGTAAATTGGTGTTCAAGGACCATGGTTTGAGAATAATAGGTACATTACGAATTAACCACGGTCCATTTTCAAGAACATCATCAACACCTTTCTTCGAATTGAACTTAAAGAAGAAGAATCCCTTTGCATTCATCATTACCTTTTGAATCCCATACTTAGCCCACGTATTGCAAACATAGTAATCTACCACAGGAAAAGCAAGATGTTGACCAAGGAAATACCCATAAAGAGTATTCTCAAATCGGAGATTAACCTCTTCCACAACGTTCATAGGGATAGAAAGATCAACATCGGATCTCTTTTTGCTACATTCCAACCTGCAAAAGTTAGGGATAAGTTTATGAGAATCATTAGAAGTAGCACCCGCATAAGATGTCGATTTCACTCCATCACCACTCATACTATTAGGCTGACCTAACCCACAAGGACTGTTGGTGTTATGAATAGACTCCTTATTACTAGCAATTTCAGCTTGCAGATCATTCATAGTTGCATCAAATTTCTTACGCGCATTAGACAAAAGTTGTGCAACATTAGGGTCAGCCACGTCTTCATTAATAGGCCCCCTTTTCTCTTGAGTTTCAACCACAAAATCAGCAGTATTCTCAACTGATTTTGTAGCATCACCAGCGTGGGACCCACCAGTCCTAGTTTGATCGGCCAAACTAGTTAAAATTACATTATTATTGCTCCTTTGATCGGCCAAAGAAGCAGAAGATCCCATGTTCTTAACACTTGAAGCATTCGATCCATGAGCACCAGAATTCCCAACTAACTTCGATCCCTTGGAAGCACTAGAAGAATTCAGAAAACCCTTCTCCATTATACTCTCAAACACCACAAACAATAACAAATAACAATTTAAACAATTCCAAGAAGAATAGAACAGCAGCAGCAGCTAATCGATCCAGGAAAACCCTAATCGCAAGATTAGGGTTTCATACAAATAACCACAAAATCTAACCTGCTCCCATGATGGTAGTGTATCTCTTTTGCTTAAATTTTATAATTATATACGTTTGGTGTTGAAAATATATAAGTAGACGGAAAAGGATTATAAGTTTTGAAATTCGGGTTTTCTGGTCCAACTTGAAAACTGAACTGAATTCAAATTTGATTATCAGTTCGTTTTTAGTTGAAAAAATTTCAATCCGAATAACGTGAACCGATAAACACCTCTAGCGAGAACCGCATGCAAATGTAAATAAAATACAGTAATAAGCTAGAAATTGCCATTACAACAACACGGAAGTGAGAATTCGTGAAAGTTTCTCAGAAGCAGATGGCTCAAGGTCAACACACGGTAAGTAGGTTTTTAATTGCCTATCTAACATTTATTTAGTACGTGATTAAAACTAATATTTGTTGCAGAGCTTGATTAAAGCTAATTGTCTATTTGGTATATTTGTAACTAGTTATAATACCCGTGCACGCACGAGGTTTTTTCTAAAATTTTGAATGTTTTTAATTTTTTATCTATTAAAAATGAAATAGTTTCGATCACATTATTATTGTTATTGCCTTACCAACTTACCTTCGTCGTTAATAAATATTTAGATCATATTATTATTACCGTTTAATTTTTTAAAGATCTATTCCCTTTATAAGTCATACTATTTTCTTACTTCTAATAAATTATTATATATACTAAAAGGGAGAACGTTTTACTGTAGCAGCACTGTAGCAGATACAGTGCTTGCTACAGAGGACGAAACAGTATTTTTTTTTTTTTTTTTTTTTTTTTTTTTTAATTTTTTTTAGCGAAAAAGAATGGTATTTTGATTATTACAAGTTTTCATGAGGATACATTTTTGACAAGATTTGGAAAATACATTAACAAAGTTCATTTAAAGTGCAACAGTGGAAGCAAGAATAGTCTTTTGCAATTTAGTATCTAAGCCCTAAGGTGTGAAAAAAATAATAATAAATAGCACGACATTTCCGCAGCAACGCGCGGGTTCCTCCGCTCGTTTATTGCTAAGAATAAGAGGTTAGAAGTCTTGACATCATGTGAGGTCACCCGTTTAATCATTTTTATTGTTGGGTAAAAATCAATTTTATTAAATTGTTTTTATTCTTAGTTTCACTAAATGTTTTTATACACATACCATAAATAAATAAATTATATAATCCACACATACGTCAAAATATAAAACAAATTCAGCCAACATTGATTTGTGCTTAGCGGACATACATTTCCCACCCATTGGACACTGCTAAAAACTAAAAGTCTAAAAGTATCAAGTCACCTAAACATATAAACTTTTTTTTTAGACGTGTTTCTTATTAACAATATTTTATTTATTTATATATTATTTTTTTTACGGATTAATTTGCTGAAAATTTCAAGGAGTGTCGTGGTTGCCTATGAAATGAATAACAAATTTCTTTTGACTCTTATTAATAGAAATATCGAAATATTTTATAGTGGTTAAAGATAAAGATAACTTATATGAGAAAACAATAAATCCATCGAAGAAAAAAAAAAACTTGTTAAATCTGTGGTTGCCAATTTTGTAGTAGGAAATCATACATCTAAACTTCATTCATGCCTTGTTCTCACATCACCGAGGGTTGACACCATGACACTGCAACATAACTTGTACAGATAGTGACGACACCCATTTTTGCAATAGCAAAAAAAGAAAGAAAAGAAGTCTTTCACTTTCTATTTCATGCCTCTCTTCACTTTTTATTTAAGTTTTGTAAAAGGAAAAATATTGCTATTAGAGTAATGACAACCCAAAGAATAGTAATCTGTATGGATGTGTACATATAATAAACACACAAGAATAACATATTATTCACAACATGAATTATCTGCTAGTAACTAACTAATATGATTAAACTCCATTCCACCGTCACGGACTAATATGATTAAAAACTCCATTCCATGATGAATTACCTGCTAGTAACTAATATGGTCAATACTTATGCTCATATAGCATTACAATAAAAAAAAAATGGCAACGTCTAGAACTCTTTTGACGGCAGTAGCTAGGTCTCAACTGAATAATAAAGGATTTGCCAAGTTACAACAGAAGTTTGAATCTTTAAAAAAAACTTTGGTTGCTGGAAGACGCCCATATGATGTCTTAATCTAGAGTTCGCGCTGCTACCACAGCTAGAGCCAAAATTCTTCGAGACGACCCAAGTACACCTTACCAATTTATTAAAGATTGGCACACCATTTTTATCATCCAATGAAACAAATCGTCTTGTGATTTGTGTCGTCACACTACTTGAAAGTTGAAACTTATACCATCCTCTTCTGCATGCATGTCCCTCAAAGAGAAAGAATTTTGTTGATGTCGGATACTGAGGTCATAATTACTACATTGGTAAGAAAACATGGGTCAAATTCACATGCAATATATCTACATTCAAGTCGTGAATGTTCGTTCTCATGTCAGTCTCAATCAACTTATTATCTCCTTATTAAGCTTCTTCAACAAATTCGCCGCACTGTTCCTAAATACTTTCATTGGCATTCAGTCAATCCTAAAATATTACATCAATTCTAAGCCATTTCTCACTCTGCTAAATATAGGCACTTGGCTTCAAACTACCTGTAGAATCAAGTAAAATCTTAACCGGACCAAAACATGTAGAGCAAAAGTCCAAAAGATGTATATCCTGAATACTACATTAAGACTTTAGAACATCAAATGTTGCTTCTCTCGACATATGAAGTAATAAGGCTAGTAAATACTGAATTAATATTATAAGTTCCAAAGAAGCTTTTCCAAAAAATCAAATGAATCTCAGCAACAGGATCACAATTCACAAACGGGGTCAAATAATAGTGATGTTGATAAGACGAAAAGTGTACCGCTTTTAAGGGGTCATTTAAGCTCGAATTCATGATTATTTGATCAATTTTTACCCTAAATTGTTCCTTTTGTCATTTTAGGTACTTTTGAGAAGAAATCTGAAAAAGGAAGCATTTTGGATGTTTTTGGAGCGTAAAATTGAAGAAAACAGCAAAGTCACAAAATCCTTGCTGGGAACAGTACCTGACGGCATCAAGAGTTAATACATGATGGCGTCAAGCTTGGCAAAAGAGGTGGAAGTGGAGAATACACGTGACGGCCCAGAACATTTTTAGTGCAATGGACCTGACGACGTCACCAAGGCCGTCAGGGTCAAAATGAACGTGACGGGCCAGAGCTCAATTTCCTCTTGACGGCGTCACATGTGGATCTAGGCAATACGATTTCTATCTTGGCGGCAAGTTGACGGTGTCACAATTTACAACGTGACGCCGTCAGAGTGTATTATCTATATATATTTTTGCAATTTTTCATTGTAAAGTGTGGAACATTAAGGAGAACTTTGGGTGAATATTAGGGCATAAACCCTATACTTTTTTCACAGCTTTATCAAGGATTTCAACCCCTTGATTCTTCCATGTTCAATTGAAGTAAGTATTCATTCAAATCATTCAATATGTCTATGTATTGTGTGATTATATCTTACGCTTTTCTTCTCTTTAACATGCTAGGCTAGGTTTTTATTGTGTTTGCTTAGATGTAGTGAAACCTAGATGTTAATTATTGGTTGATGGTTTGTTTATAATTGTTTTGGACGATTGCATTCAATGTTAGGCTTAAGAAAACTGGCAGACTTCTAATTGATAACTTGCTTGAATGTATTAAGAAACATGATCGGAGGTGTACTACGATTTTTGGTTGTATTTAATGCATAAGCGAATTCTAGTGATCCCATGTTAGGAGCTTCTTAGTCGGCTCGACATATGAGTGAAGTAGGAGCTTATAGAGTTAGGGAATATTGTACACAGCCCTTTGACTAGTATTAAGGAATATAACACGTCATCCATGCAATTGTAACAAGCTAATCAACCGGTAAAAGATATCTAGGGAGTAATGAAATCTAAGTAAACTCATTTTCTCCCATTATTGTTTCCACCACAATTAGTTTATGTTTTATTTTATTTTATTTTGATTGCATCTTTAGTCATTTGGGTTAGTTGACTAGCAACTAATTCCGCCTACTCCTTCAAAACCCGAGATTTTATTTGCTTTTTATAAAATATAAAAATACAAAAAGAATCTTCCCTCACCTCTAGACCTAGTTTAGTAGACTCTCTAATCATAGTGAACACTATTCCTGAGTTGAACGCTCAATCCCTCGGTACTTGTCACTATACTATACTACAAAGATCAGGTACACTGCCTGGTGGGGGTTGCAAGCTTCTCAAGATCGATTGAGAGGTAAAACCTGTTGCGAGGGCACAATCCCACGTATCATGTTTTTGGCGCCACAGCCCGGGGAATAGTTATTGTCTAGGTTAGAATTTCTTTTTATTAGGTCTACTTAATAGATTCCTTTCTAGTAAGATTTTTATTTTTTTTAGGTTTTCTTTATTCTATCTTATTTCTTCGTTCCCTTGTTCGTAACCATTACCATCCGACATCATGGAAGGTGGTAATATCTTTGAACCCATCAACCCACCACTTCAAAACCACCCACAAAATCTACCACAACCAAACCAACCTCTTAGACCCCGAACTTTAGGAGAGTATTCACGTCCTAGCCACCAAGGCTATCGGAACACCATTGAGCTCACTCAAGGAGCCAATGTGTCTCCCTTGCGATCCGACACCATCCGGTTGGTGCAAAGCGGATGTGCATTCCATGGACTTCGTTCCGAAGATCCTAATCAACATCTCAAGGATTTCCTTAAAATCGCAGATTCCATAGACCTAGATGTTGCAACTAGAGAGACAACCCGATTACGTCTATTCTAATTCTCTCTACGTGACCAAGCTAGTCAATGGCTTGAGCGTTTACCCGCGGGATCCATCACCTCTTGGGATGATCTCACTTCTCATTTCCTTGCTCAATTTTTCCCACCGGGGAGAACTACTAAGCTTAGAAATGACATCTTGATGTTCCAACAACGTCAAGGTGAAACTCTCTATGAAGCATGGACTCGTTTCAAGGACTTACTCCAAAAAGTCTCATCATGGCATAGATCTGTGGATCCAAGTCCAAATCTTCTATGACCATATCGATCTCTCCACAAGGCGAACCATTGACCAATCGGCCGGTGGCAAGCTACGTGATCTAAGTGCGGAAGAATCATGGGAACTCATAGAAGATCTTGCTCTCTATGACAACGAAAGTTGGAATGATCCCCGTGATTTGAACAAAACGGTCAAGGCAATATCTTTGCCTTCGAACATTTCTAGCACTCCCGACTGTAGGATCATGGAACTTGAAGACCAAGTCAAGTTTCTCATGAAATCCTACGAAGCTCCTAAGCCTTCAAGCCAAGTGAACAAAATCACTTCTTCATGCGAATTATGTAGTGGTCCCCATGACACTCGTGATTGCGTGGAACTCCCCTGACAAGCTTTTGTGGATTACATATCCTCGCGTACCGACGAAGCGGGAGATAAGTGGTACACTTTCAAACCCGAGCCAAACCCTTACGGTGATGCCTACAACTCTTCTTGGAAAAATCACCCGAACGTTACATGGAAGCAAAACCAAAACATGCCCCAAAACAATTCTTCCAACCCACCTAATCGTTACCAACCAAATGTTCCACCCTCTAACCGTACTTTCAACAACAATCCTTCGAATAACTATGGTAGTACCAATAATCTTGAAGGATTGATGGCAAAGTTTATGGCATCTCAAGAAGCTCGCATAGCTAAGTTTGAATCCGAATTTAATCAACAACAAACGGAGATGACCAATAAAATTGACAACTTGTTGAAAGCCCTCAACAACCAAGTGCTAACTACACCTAGGAAGGACACTGGGAACACTAGTAGTGGTATCCAAATTAAGGACCCCTCATCGTCCAAACACATCCACTTTGTCAGTGTTGTCACCATTAAGCCAATAGATAAGAATATTGAAGAATGTGACAAGGATAAAATTGGAATAGAAACTGTACCTAAGGATGAGATTAAGGTAGTTGAGGATGTTAAGGAAGAAAAGTTAGAGGATGTAGAAAATGTAGAGGAATACTTTGATAAGTTACCCACCAAGGAAGAACGGGAATACCATAAGGATCTATTCGATGACCCCGAGACACCATACGTCCTTGGTTCACCACTTATTAAAGCGGGTGATCCCTCTAACATCAACATACCATGCAAAATTGGGCATATGCATGTGTGGAAAGCTTACATCGATCTTAGGTCTCCCATAAACATTATGACTAGGACATATTATAATTGGGTAATGAAGAAGCAACTTGGATATATGATGATGCCTAACACGGGTTGGATGAGCAACTTTGTAGGAAGAGTGAAAGGATTACATATCTTTGTTGGAAACTTCACTTATGTTACCGACTTTGTGATTGTAGAGGATATTCGTCCGGTAATAGATGGTTACCTAAGTCAGGTAGTGTTCGGAAAACCATTTGTTGAGGCCTCTAAGATGAATTATGACCCGTCCCTAAGGATAGTTAGATTTAAGTATGAGAATGATGAAATTGCTTACCAAATGCCCTAAAAGATTGAACAATTCCGTCTTCTATCAAACCTTGAAAAGGAATACAAGCAAGCGGTTTACTATAGGAATGATGAGGATAGACGTAGAGGAGTAGACTATGTTATGAGTAGAATATTTGGTTTCTACAAAGAATGCTTGCAACTAGGTCCAGAATACAAAACTAAGATTGAAGATGACCTAGAGAATGTGACCAGAGACGAGGTCACGTAATTGCCCGTGACCTTGAGTCTAGCTACAAGACTCGTTAATAAAGAAAAGCGCTTCTTAGGAGGCAACCCAAGTTTTACTTGTTTTATTTTTGTTTATTTGTTTGATTTTATTTGTTTCCGTATGCTTGTTTTATTTTTATTGTTGGTAAATCATGTTTCAAGGTAAATTGTGAAAGTGCTTGATTTTGTTTTTAACTTCGTCTTAATTACATATAAAGGTATTTTGCAAAAGCTAAGTGTAAGGGGAGACCCGAAATTTTTTTATAAGAACGAAAATGATCATGATTCACCACAATATTAAATGAGCATGTATATTAGTATTTGTTAGAGTCAAATGCTTGTATCGAGTCATAATGATGTTTTGCAGGATTTTCAAGGAAATAAGGCACAAGTTTTTCCAGAAATTTTCCGGAAACTTAACAAAAGATTTTTCCAGGAACATTCTGACGGCGTCAGGAATTACAACCTGACGGCGTCAGGTACTAAAATTCTGAAAATTTTTGCTAGTTTCGTTTAAACCGGAGTCTTAAAGTTTTTGTTAATTCTTTAGTTTTATAAACTCCAGAAAATCTGCAAACATTCATTCCACAAGCATTATATCTTAATTTGTTTTCTAGTAATAATTTTTAGTATATATAGATTGCCTCCGATTTTATGCGAGGTGTGCCTTGATTGTTTTCTCAGGTTTAACAGGTTACATATGACAAGAAGATGATTTATATTTCTGGAGGGAAGCTTTCAAAGTTCATTTCCTTGGAGGAAGATCTAACCTTGTTGACACACTATCTACACCGAACAAATCAGGGGAGTATTTGTTTTCATTCTTTTACATGCTTTAATTTTACATCCTTTAATTGAACGTTAGGGATAATGTTCATCCTAAGTGTAAGGGGAGGGTAATTGATGATACCTTATAGGATACAATTGCACTTGAGTTTGTTTGTTCGATAGTAGGTGTGTAATAAAACTAAGAGAAATACTTGCTAGGGAAATTTTAGAGCCAAATTTAAATTTTTTTTCAACATTTAGGAGTGAAACTTTAGCCTTAACAAGCGTCTCATGGATAGGAGTTATATGACTAGCACAAAAACCGTACCACTATCTATATATATATATATATATATATATATATATATATATATATATATATATATATATATATATATATATATATATATATGATTAAGGTAGTGACCATCCGAGTACTAGATTAATTGACTAACGTGCCAGCGATCTAGTATATGACTTGGTGACCATTCGTTATGCAAATAACGCGCCAGCGATCCAAGAAGTGCACTAGTGACCTTCCGTTAGTTGAAGCGCCAAAGACTCGTGCCAGCGATCTACTAAGTTCATACATGTGAGGTTCGCCCTTAGATTTGTTAGGAAAAGCCTTAGTGCTTATGAGTGTACCGGTAGCACTTAGATTCTAGAACTTACGTTAGTGATGCACCCCGAGACCGCTAGTGAGACTACATTCGTGTAGTTAGGATTTACTACATGATGAGAGGCATTGGGATCACCCTTGTGTTTAAACCCGTATCATAATTTCTTGACCATTTAAGTCATATTACTTGACTAGCAAAGTCAATTAATTTTCGCACACCTTAGCGTTGTACTCATTTTTAGTACACGAAACCCCTAGTACACCAAATCGCCCAAATGTGCAACCAAATCGCCTTAGCCATCCGTGTATGCACTCATCTTTAGTGCATTATTGTTATTTGTTAAACCCTTATTTAATTGTCTAATTGATTACATGGTTGCTAAGTCGAATCATATCTTGTACATATTGTTTTGGGACGATTGGGACTCATGGGTAAAGTATTAGTGATATGGAGTAATGGGGAAGACGTCATTTATTACCCCCATATGTGTGTTAATATCAAAAAGTACTCCAAGTGTTTTGATTATCTTGATTCGAGTCATTAAGTAGTTTATTGTAAAGTATGTAAAAATTTAAGTGTAAGGGGAATACAAATTCCCTATGATGTATTATTTCGGATGGTAGGGTAAAGGTGTATGAAAAAAAAAAAAAAAAAAAAAACGGACTACCATCCCATTTCATTTTTATGTTTGTTTCATAGTTTGTAGTTTTGATTCGCTTAAGTCGAGTCGAGTCTTGGCTTAGCAACGCCATATTGTACATGTAATTAACCAAGATTATTAACTCGCCACCAATAAATATTGCCTTTATCCAACAAAACTATGTTTTCCATATCCCTACACCTCATGTTATAACCCTTTAAAAGACCTCTTTGATAGTTTATCCTAGGTTCTTACGCCAAATGGTGGAGGTTTGATCCTTTCCCAAGCCTATGGTAATCTATTTGCTATGACAGGTAGTGAGAGATGTTTTCCATTTCCATATTGTGATATATACCTTATTACACCCGAGAGATGTGAGTATCTAAACACTGTTTGTGAGGTGCTAGTGTATGACCTCCGTGCTTGTTTTTGGTTTTTAGTGGAACGATTATTTGTTGTAATTACTTTTATGTTAGTGTTAAATGACCCCTAACTTGTATTTTGATTAGAATAAAAGCGCATTTGCTTGAAGACAAGGAAATCTCAATTGTAAGGGTATTTGATAAGGCGAAAAGTGTACCGCTTTTAAGGGGTCATTTAAGCCCGAATTCATGATTATTTGATCAATTATTACCCTAAATCGTTCCTTTTGTCATTTTAGGTACTTTTGAGAAGAAATCTGGAAAGCAGGCATTTTGGATGTTTTGGAGCGTAAAAGTGAAGAAAATGGAAAAGTCTCAAAATCCTTGCTGGGAACAATACCTGACGGCGTCAAGAGTTAATACATGACGGCCTCAAGCTTGGAAAAAGAGGTGGAAGTGGAGAATACAAGTGACAACCCAGAACATTTTTAGTGCAATGGACCTGACGGCATCACCAAGGCCGTCAGGGTCAAAATGAACGTGACGGTCCAGAGCTCAATTTCCTCTTGACGGCTTCACATGTGGATCTAGGCAATACGATTTCTTTCTAGGCGGCGAGTTGACGGCGTCACAATTTATAACGTGATGCCGTTAGATTGTATTATCTATATATATATTTTTGCAATTTTTCATTGTAAAGTGTGGAACATTATGGAGAACTTTGGGTGTATATTAGGACATAAACCCTAGACGTTTTTCACAGCTTTATCAAGGGTTTCAACCCCTTGATTCTTCCATGTTCAATTGAAGATATGTATTCATTCAAATCATTCAATATGTCTATATATTGTGTGATTATATCTTATGCTTTTCTTCTCTTTAACATGCTAGGCTAGGTTTTTATTGTGTTTGCTTAGATGTAGTGAAACCTAGATGTTAATTATTGGTTGATGGTTTGTTTATAATTGTTTTGGATGATTGTATTCAATGTTAGGCTTAAGAAAACTGGCAGACTTCCAATTGGTAACTTGCTTGAACGTCTTAAGAAATATGATCGGAGGTGTACTACGATTTTTGGTTGTATTTAATGCATAAGCGAATTCTAGTGATCCCATGTTAGGAGCTTCTTAGCCGGCTCGACATAGGAGTGAAGTAGGAGCTTATAGAGTTAGGGAATATTGTGCACGGCCTTATGACTAGTATTAAGGAATATAACCCGTCATCCATGCAATTGTAACAAGCAAATCAACCGGTAAAAGATATCTATGGGGTAATGAAATCTAAGTAAACACATTTTCTCCCATTATTGTTTCCACCACAATTAGTTTTTGTTTTATTTTATTTTATTTTGATTGAATCTATAGTCATTTGGGTTAGTTGACTAGCAACTAATTCCGCCTACTCCTTCAAAACCCGAGATTTTATTTGCTTTTTATAAAATATAAAAATACAAAAGAATCTTACCTCACCTCTAGACCTAGTTTAGTAGACTCTCTAATCCTAGCGAACACTATTCCTGAGTTGAACGATCAATCCCCCGGTACTTGTCACTATACTATACTACAACGATCAGGTACACTGCCTGGTGGGGGTTGCAAGCTTCTCAAGATCCCTTCAGAGGTAAAACCTGTTACAAGGGCACAATCCCATGTATCATATGTGTGGGATTGCGCCCTCACAAAAGGTTTTACCTCTCAAGGGATCTTGAGAAGCTTGTATTCCCCGCCAGGCGGTGTACCTGATCGTTGTAGTATAGTATAGTGACAAGTACCGGGGGATTGATCGTTCAAATCAGGAGTAGTGTTCGCTAGGATTAAAAAGTCTACTAAACTAGGTCTAAAGGTGAGGGATGATTCTTTTTGTATTTTTATATTTTTTAGAAAGCAGGAAAAAATCTCGGTTTTTGAAGGAGTGGGCGGAATTAGTTGCTAGCCAACTAACCCAAATAACTAAAGATGCAATCAAAATAAAATAAAATAAAACTAAAACTAATTTTTGGTGTAAACAATAAGAAGAGAGAATGTGTTTACTTAGATTTCATTACTCCCTAGATATCTTTTACCGGTTGGTTAGCTTGTTACAATTGCATGGATGACGGGTTATATTCCTTAATACTAGTCGTAGGGCCATGTACGATATTCCCTAACTCTATAAGCTCCTACTTCACTCCTATGTCGAGCCGACTCAAAGCTCCTAACATGGGATCACTAGAATTCGCTTATGCATTAAATACAACAAAAAATCGTAGTACACCTCCGATTATGTTTCTTAAGACGTTCAAGCAAGTTACCAATTGGAAGTCTGCCAGTTTTCTTAAGCCTAACATCGAATACAATCATCCACAACAACTATAAACAAACCATGAACCAATAATTAACATTTAGGTTTCACTACATCTAAGCAAACACAACAAAAACCTAGCCTATCATGGTAAAAAGAAGACAAGCATAAGATAGAATCACACAAGACATAGACATAATATCGTATGATTATTGGAAAACTTATCTTCAATTGAACATGGATGGAACAAGAGTTGAAACCCTTATTATTACAGAAAATTCGTCTAGGGTTTTCACAAAGAAGCTCTCCAAAAGTTCCACACTTAACAATGAAAATTTGGAAATATATATATATATATATATATATATATATATATATATATATATATATATATAGATAATACATCCTGACGGCGTCACGTTTTGGCTTATGACGCCGTCAACTCGCCACCAAATTAAGGGTCGTATTGCCTAGATCCAGTCTTGACACCGTCATGTAGAAATATTGCTTTGGGCCGTCACTTGCAAACTGACCCTTACGGCCTTGGTGACGCCGTCAGGCATTTTATACTTGAAATAGTTCTGGGCCGTCATGTGTATTCTCCATATCCACCTATTTTTCCAAGCTTGACGCTGTCACTTGTAAAGTCTTGACGTCGTCAGGTACTGTTCCCAACAAGGATTATGAGACTTTGCTGTTTTCCTCACTTAATTGCTCCAAAAACGTCTAAAATGCTTCCTGATGAGGCGAAAAATGAACCACTTTTAGGGGGTCATTTAAGCCCGGAATTGAATTTATTTGATCAAATATTTCCCTAAATCGTTCCTTTTGTGATTTTAGGTACTTTGGGAGTGAAATCTGGAAAAGGAAGCAATTCGGACGTTTTTGGAGCATAAAAGTGAAGAAAACGCCAAAGTCTTAATTTTCCTTGCTGGGAACAGTAGGTGACGGCGTCAAGAAGGAATTTCTGACGGCGTCAAGAGTAAATTCCATGACGACCCAGTACAGAATGGACGGCGTCACGAAGTAGGGCGTCAAGAGTAAAATTCATGACGGCCTGGAAATGCATGACACATGACGGCGTCAAAAGTAGATCAAGGCAGTCTGAGAAGTATTTTGGCGGCGAGGTGACGGCGTCACAAGATTTGTCTTGACGCCGTCAGACCCTATCTCCTATATATAGTTTTCTAATTTTCACATTAAAAGAGAGAAGTTTTGGAGAAACCCTAAGTACGAACTTGGTGCGAATTTTACAGGTTTTTCAAGGGTTCTAAGCCCTTGATACCTTTCATATGTAATTGAGATAAGTATTCTTTTAATTCAATCAATATGTCTATGTGTTGGTTGTCTATATCTTGTTCTTGTCTTAATTCCATCATGCTAGGCTAGATCTATCTTGTGTTTGCTTGGATCTAATGAAACCTAGATGTTAATTATGTGTTGAGTACTTGTTTATAATTGTATTGGATGAATGAATTCGATGTTAGGCTTAAGAAAACTGGCAGATCTCCAAATGGTAACATGCTTGAACGTCTTAGGAAACATGAACTGATGTGCACTAGGTTTTATTGGTTGTATTTAATGCATGAGCCACTGTTTACAATCCATATGGTTGTGTTGGGCATGGCATAGGAGGAGATAAGAGCTCATAGGATTGGGGAGTTAAGTGCGCCACCCCATGAATGGTATTAAGGAATACAATCCGTCATCCACACAACTATAACAAGTAATTAACGTGTAAAAGATGTCTAGGGAGTAGTGAAATCTAAGTAAACACATTTTCTCCACTTATTGGTCATAACCTTAGTTAATTTAGTTTATTTTCATTTCTTGTATTTTATTTTGATTGCATCTTTAGTATTGGGTTAGTTGACTAGCAACTAATTCTGCCCAAATCCTTCAAACCCGAGATTTTTATTTGCTTTCTAAAAAATATAAAAATACAAAAAGAATCATCCCTCACCTTTAGAACTAGTATTTAGGTTTTCTAATCCTTGCGACACTATTCCTAGCTGAACGATCAATCCCCCGGTACTTGTCACTATACTATACTACAACGATCAGGTACACTGCCTGGTGGGGGTTGTAAGCTTCTCATGATCCCTTGAGAGGTAAAGCCTGGTGCGATTCCCACGTATCACTTCCTTTCTCAGATTTCTTCTCAAAAGTACCTAGAATGACAAAAGGAACGATTTAGGGCAATAATTAATCACATTCCACAAGCATTATATCTTATCTTGTTTTCTAGGATTTAGTAACTTATATAGGATGCCGCCGATTTTACGCGAGGTTGTTTTGTTTGTTTTCTCAGGATTTACAGGTTATGTATGACAAGAAGATGATTTATATTCTGGAAGGGAAGCTTTGATTGTTCATTTTCTTGGAGGAAGATTTAACCTGGCCACCTTATTATCCATACTGAGCGAATCAGGGGAGTATTTGATTTCATTCTTTTTACTTTTTAACTTTTACATTCTTTACTTGAACATTGGGGACAATGTTCATCTTAAGTGTAAGGGGAGGGTAAAAAGATGATACCTTACATATGCACTTTCGCTTGAGTTTGTCTTGTTTAATGGTAGATGTGTAATAAAACTATGAGAAACACTTGTTAGTGTAATTTTAGTACCAAATTAAAATTTTTTTACAACATTTAGGAGTGAAACTTTAGCCATAGCAAGCGTCTCATGGATAGGAGATTGTATGACTAGCACAAAACCGTATATTCAGAAAAATTTTCCACCCAAAGATGTGTAACACCCCCAATTTATGGTTGCAGCGGAATTCAAACTGGGTGTTACTCGACGGCACAATAGTCACAACAATAGAAAACGAACTCCAATTGAGTCGTTTTAAAAGATTTATCATTCAAATTGTATAAATATCAGAGATTACAAAATGAGGTCCCAAATAGTTCCATGTTTACAATTTACAATAAATGAGTTTTGAATGATAATAAAATTTATAGCCCTCTTGAGTATCCGTGTCCTTCCGTGCCATCCTTGATCGTCATGAACCTGAAATACATGCTTGAGAGGTCAACACAAAGGTTGAGTGATATTCATAGAGTTTGTTAAATGTTTGAACACAATGTGTTGGTAGTTAAATCGTTGAACACAATAATCGTAGTGTTTGTAGTTAAATCGTTTGAACACAATAATCGTAGTGTTTGTAGTTAAATCGTTTGAACATAATAATCGTAGTGTGAGCTGTAGACTCACACCAATGTTTGGAAAACAAAACAGGTAGGCTACGTTATTATACGCCCATAAAATGTATTATACACTAAGCTTATGAAACCAAAACGTTAACGTGTACCAATATCGATCGGCAGATTTATCCCGGTAGGTACTTTGCCGTCATACCTAATGTCTCAAATATTAATGCATTTGTTTGAACTTAGTCAAAACAAATGGGATTCGTCAATCCCAATAGGCCTATTCACAATATTCGCGCTCACTTGCAAGTAACCCTCGCAAGTGATTAAATGGTTCATAATAAGGGATCTTGGTTTGGCAAGGATGTTACTTAGTGATAATAAAACATAGTCGAATAGCATACAGTAGAAAGCATTGTGTTCGAGTAGAAAAATAATAGCATGTATTCCCCCCAAGGGTTTGTAAAATAGTTAAACAATAGAAAGTGGGGCTATGAACTCACCTTGAGTTGGATGATGTATAATGAGAATGATGGATATGCCGTAAGAACTTCTACGAGTAACCTAGAATAATTGTTGTAACTTAGGTTTGGAATAATGTCTAAGGAAACATAAACATGCCAATATATGTCTTGCACTTAGTCCATGATGTGGTATGATGTATAGTGTAAGTCTTTGAAAGAAATGATTCATGAAACATGTATGTTTTGTATATCGTTTACTACCGTTCGGGCCGACATAATCCAGAAGTCATGTTAGCAAGCGTTCGAGGAGCCAGGACACTTTAATTCGTAAATCCACAACTCATCTCGACGGCTTACATAATGAACTCCTCACATGAGGCTCCCTACTATTGTAGTAGTTGATAAAATATATAGATATCAGTTTTGATCCGAAAAGTTACATGTCCGATATTTGAATAAACTTAGGAAAGTTTATTAGTACATGAAGATTGTTATTAGGGGTAGTTTCATAAGTCTTGTATGACCATCTTCTCTTGGTAATATCTCATGGTTCCTTTTTAAGTGAAGTAGATCCAAATTGCTTGTTCAAGTTATCGCCTAATTCATTGTTTCATGTTTACGCCTATGTAAGTTGGTATGGTCATTTCGTCATGGCCTAGCCATGACCTTTGGTCCTTGTTCCAAGGTCATGAGACACAACCTTGGCTCTAGCCATGGTGGTGGTCTTGATTATAGGTCATAAGACCTCTTGTTCCTTTTAAAGTATAACTACAATATAGTGACTTATATATATGTAAATAGCTGTTAAGAAACTGAGAAATATCTCACTCAGCAAGCGTTTTCAAGGCTTGACCTTCTTTGTGCCTGAACGAAAACGTGATTCCGGACAACTTTCATGTTTTAACTTTTTCATGAAACGGACCAGAAATGCCTCTTTTTGCGTGTTTAAAGTTTCTGTAACAGAAAGTTTTGGCAGTTTTGCCGGAAAGTTTTGGTAACTTCAAATCGCCATAACTTTTGACTCGTATACTCGTTTTAGGTGGTTCAAATTGCTACGGTTTCCTTGTTAGGTCCTCTACTACAATATGTAATAATCCAATATCATATTTTTACCATTTTGATCTGGTCTTACCAAGAAAATCACTAGTTTACTTGTTTTAATAACATGTTTTAACAATCAATAACAATAACTTGTTTTGCTCACTTTTATACATCATGGACATGATAACAAGACAATATATAGCATGAATGATATGTAAATAGCATGAATATGATATTTAAGCAAGGAAGTGTATTAGAGTTTGCTTACAACTTGTGAAGAAACTAACTAGAACCAAGATCAAAACCAAGAATTACTACTTAATCTTTCAAATATTTTCCAACCATAGCCAAGCTTCCATATCAAAAACCCTATCTTATAATCCCTTGATAAACACTAATCTATCACAAAAACAAGCCTTAGTAAAAATCTTCACTAAGAACACTTGGAAATTTGATGAGTTTTTGTGGTGTTTTATGGTGATTTTATGGTTGAAAGGTGTTAAGGATCAACTAGGAACTATGCCTTGAACTTGTGATGGATTGAATAAGCAAGATCAATGATCAAATGGGGTATTTTTATGATGTTGGGTCGTTGGTATTGAGAGAGAAAGGAAGAGAATGAGTCTTGATCTTATAAGGAAATGAGGAGGTTAGTTATGTTGACTTGTCAACACTTGGTCACCAAGTATAACACATGTATGCACCTTAAGGCCTCCTAGCATGAGATTAAGCCACATGGTTGATGAATCCCCCCCCCCTAAGTCGGTTTGCCAAGCCTTGGGGAGGAAGTGTTGGACTTTGTTGATATTATCCAAGTTATGGAGCTAGTTTCGACTCCGTAAAATGCTAACCGTAAGTTGTTACGTCACAAAACGTAAAACCGGGTATCGTAAAAATACGAAACTTGGAAGAATGATCAAACATGTCATAATACTCCATAATAAAATATAAAATGAGTGGTAGGTTCCATTGGGGTGGTAAAACCCTGCTAAAACTGGAAACACGGGTCTAAAACGCGTAATACGTAAAATGTACGAATATTGCGTAAAATTGAGAAAAGTAAAATGTTACTTTTCTAATATGATATAAATGATTTGAAAAGACTTATAATGTCTAGACTGGGCTCAGTCTAGTGTCGGTTGGTATTAAATGTCTTTTAGACATCAAACCGTAAGCCTTAAAATCACGAAATGACTTATAAAATCAAGGAATGATTTTTGGTCAAAGGAGGAGGAAAAAATATGTTGACTTTTTCTAATAAGTTGAAAACTCAAATCTTTTTAGAAACGCGGTGCAGTTATAGGCTAAGGTTACGGCTGAGTAAAAACGCTTAAAACTGAAAATTCCAGTTTTTCACGGCCGAGGTTTATTTTGGTCATGTTTTTCTTAGTCATGATTTATTCTCAAATAAATCATGAGTGTGTCAAACATTTTTCTGATACGGGGAAAATTAACGCGACCGAGTTTCGTTGTGCGTAGAATTTCTGAATGACGTTTTACCCTAAAACGTGTAATTCCGTGTAATTCCTTAATAACTTTCACAAAAATGAGCTTATGAATGTCAAACTTTTAATTTGCCATAGAAATGATTTATCACTTGAGTCCAAGAAATAAAAATCAAATTTCGGGAAAAATGAATAGTAAAAGTGAATAGTGAAATTTTCCGAGAATAGTAATTAACCTGAAAAATGCGAATTGTTACAGTCTCTACCCCTTACGGGGAACTTCGTCCCGAAGTTCTATGTGTGTTATATGTTGGAGTGGTGTCGATGAAAAGGTGTGGTTAGTTATGAGGACTAAAGTCTGGGATTACTAGTGATGCAGTTTGATTTGTCGTTTCAGTGTATGGTGTAGGATGAGGCTTACTTTTATGTAGGAAAGGTATGGTAATAGTCGAATATCAAAGGAAATTGATATAGCAGTCGAATATTAATAGGAATTGAGATAGTAATTGCAATCATAGCCTAGTGGGTAATCGGTTGTTGTACCTAGTGTTTATTGACTTCATACTTATGTTATTTTGGATACAAATAAGCCCACTTATTTATAATTCTTTATTTACATAGAGAGGCATCCCAAACAATGTAAATACGGAATTATAAACTTATGGTTCGGTGATTTACAATTTCTTTATTTAAATGAAAAGGCATCCCCATCCATTCAAATAATTACAAATCATCCTACTTAAGAATTCCCAACACAACATTCACAATTAGCCGGTGAGTTACAAGGTAGTGTATTACGAGATGATACTGGTGTTCCAAAAGTACAAGATGAAAATTCAATCTTGTAAAGCTGATAAGGGTGCTTGTGGTGTAACTAAGGATGATTTGAGCTTTAAAAGTGCATCAAGATCTGTTAATGAGCTTGTGTTTGTAATGGTTGTGAAGATAATGATGTGATATGTTGATGAACAAAAGTGTGTAGTGTATGCTTAACATTAATACTCTTAGGTATAGATGTTGAGTTTGCTTTAAAAATCTTAAGAGATTTTAAAAGTTTATGATGGAATGGTATCCTTAGGACCTAAACAGGATAGTACTTCTACAGGATGAAGAGAATAATTGATAACTATCCCAAGATAGTAGTTCGGATTATCTCATAAATGAAAAATTTCAAGAATGAATTTAGATCATACAGATAAGGTGTTAAGATTTCGCTGAGTGGTAAGACATTATCGTGTCCCTAGATTGTTTTAATGTATTCTGGTGGTTCATCGTGTTCATGTAGGAAATCAATCTAAACATAACCCTAGTACAACTATTCTCAGTATTTGAAAATTTTAAGTCAAATATAGTTAGTCAGACTATATTCCACTGTCCCTAGGTTAAGTATAGGTGACTAGTCTATATTTAGCCGAGGTTCGATAAAATTTTCAAATACCTAAATTAGGTATACTTGTGATATGTCCGTTGCTTTCGGGAAACTGTCCACTAAACAAAGGCGATGTCAAACCCTTAAGTTGCAAGTCCCGTCCATACAAGACTTGTAACGTATGTTTTCATATTCCATTGCATAGAAGATAGTAAGGGTAGGTACGTATGGAAAGGAAGTTCTAAGTAGTTCTAAAATAGAACATACTTGGCCAGGATCACGAACTTTTAACAATGAAGGTTTCAGAAGAAAACTTCGATGAATGTAGAGCTGAACTTCAGCTTTTGTAGGTGATAGATTTGTTTGTCCTTTAGAAATCTCATATTTCTTGTTTGGAAATCGATAAATTGTGAT
Source organism: Artemisia argyi (assembly GCA_030686995.1). Classification (NCBI taxonomy): domain Eukaryota; kingdom Viridiplantae; phylum Streptophyta; class Magnoliopsida; order Asterales; family Asteraceae; genus Artemisia; species Artemisia argyi. The sequence goes on along the minus strand of CM060682.1, from coordinate 208,875,964 downwards.
GGGTTTTTGATATCATATGAAATGATATTGATGATGTGACGGAATAATTCTAGAGACCATTGCACAAAACACAATGTCTAGGAAGTAGGTTAGACCATTGTGCAATTCACAATGTCTGGGAAGTAGGTTAAACCATTGTGTGACTCAAAAAATTTGAGAAATGATTAAGACCATTGTATAATACAATGTCTTGGAAAATAGACGAGACCATTGTAATCAGTTCCAATGTCCGGGGAATAGGAAAGACCATTGTAATCAGTTACAATGTCTTGGACATAAAATGTTGGAGTAGGAACATGATTGGGAGAATCTGGTTGTGTCGTAATGCCCTAGAATAGGCATACGCAGATATGTTTTGTCCATTGTTTAGATAAATGATTGAAAATAAACCGAGTTTATATATCAATATACTAATATGTTCATGTAGTATATAAAATGCTTACGGGGAAATGCTCAATTATGTTTAGGGTACATATATTAATATGCAATTATGTTTGAATAGCATAAAAATGTCTACGGGGAAATGCTCAAAATGGGTATATATGAATATACTAATATGTTTGTGTAGCATAACATGCTTACAAAGTCCATAATCGTCTGGAGGATGGAAGACACGGAGAGCGGAAGGCTATAAAATGTTTTTGCTTGTGATTGTAGTTATAGTTTAGGTCTCACTTAGACCCGTTTCTCTATAACCATGGCTCTGGTACCAATCTGTAACACCCCCAATTTATGGTTGCAGCGGAATTCAAACTGGGTGTTACTCGACGGCACAATAGTCACAACAATAGAAAACGAACTCCAATTGAGTCGTTTTAAAAGATTTATCATTCAAATTGTATAAATTTCAGAGATTACAAAATGAGGTCCCAAATAGTTCCATGTTTACAATTTACAATAAATGAGTTTTGAATGATAATAAAATTTATAGCCCTCTTGAGTATCCGTGTCCTTCCGTGCCATCCTTGATCGTCATGAACCTGAAATACATGCTTGAGAGGTCAACACAAAGGTTGAGTGATATTCATAGAGTTTGTTAAATGTTTGAACACAATGTGTTGGTAGTTAAATCGTTGAACACAATAATCGTAGTGTTTGTAGTTAAATCGTTTGAACACAATAATCGTAGTGTTTGTAGTTAAATCGTTTGAACACAATAATCGTAGTGTGAGCTGTAGACTCACACCAATGTTTGGAAAACAAAACAGGTAGGCTACGTTATTATACGCCCATAAAATGTATTATACACTAAGCTTATGAAACCAAAACGTTAACGTGTACCAATATCGATCGGCAGATTTATCCCGGTAGGTACTTTGCCGTCATACCTAATGTCTCAAATATTAATGCATTTGTTTGAACTTAGTCAAAACAAATGGGATTCGTCAATCCCAATAGGCCTATTCACAATATTCGCGCTCACTTGCAAGTAACCCTCGCAAGTGATTAAATGGTTCATAATAAGGGATCTTGGTTTGGCAAGGATGTTACTTAGTGATAATAAAACATAGTCGAATAGCATACAGTAGAAAGCATTGTGTTCGAGTAGAAAAATAATAGCATGTATTCCCCCCAAGGGTTTGTAAAATAGTTAAACAATAGAAAGTGGGGCTATGAACTCACCTTGAGTTGGATGATGTATAATGAGAATGATGGATATGCCGTAAGAACTTCTACGAGTAACCTAGAATAATTGTTGTAACTTAGGTTTGGAATAATGTCTAAGGAAACATAAACATGCCAATATATGTCTTGCACTTAGTCCATGATGTGGTATGATGTATAGTGTAAGTCTTTGAAAGAAATGATTCATGAAACATGTATGTTTTGTATATCGTTTACTACCGTTCGGGCCGACATAATCCAGAAGTCATGTTAGCAAGCGTTCGAGGAGCCAGGACACTTTAATTCGTAAATCCACAACTCATCTCGACGGCTTACATAATGAACTCCTCACATGAGGCTCCCTACTATTGTAGTAGTTGATAAAATATATAGATATCAGTTTTGATCCGAAAAGTTACATGTCCGATATTTGAATAAACTTAGGAAAGTTTATTAGTACATGAAGATTGTTATTAGGGGTAGTTTCATAAGTCTTGTATGACCATCTTCTCTTGGTAATATCTCATGGTTCCTTTTTAAGTGAAGTAGATCCAAATTGCTTGTTCAAGTTATCGCCTAATTCATTGTTTCATGTTTACGCCTATGTAAGTTGGTATGGTCATTTCGTCATGGCCTAGCCATGACCTTTGGTCCTTGTTCCAAGGTCATGAGACACAACCTTGGCTCTAGCCATGGTGGTGGTCTTGATTATAGGTCATAAGACCTCTTGTTCCTTTTAAAGTATAACTATAATATAGTGACTTATATATATGTAAATAGCTGTTAAGAAACTGAGAAATATCTCACTCAGCAAGCGTTTTCAAGGCTCGACCTTCTTTATACCTGAACGAAAACGTGATTCCGGACAACTTTCGTGTTTTAACTTTTTCATGAAACGGAACAGAAATGCCTCTTTTTGCGTGTTTAAAGTTTCTGTAACAGAAAGTTTTGGCAGTTTTGCCGGAAAGTTTTGGTAACTTCAAATCGCCATAACTTTTGACTCGTATACTCGTTTTAGGTGGTTCAAATTGCTACGGTTTCCTTGTTAGGTCCTCTACTACAATATGTAATAATCCAATATCATATTTTTACCATTTTGATCAGGTCTTACCAAGAAAATCACTAGTTTACTTGTTTTAATAACTTGTTTTAACAATCAATAACAATAACTTGTTTTGCTCACTTTTATACATCATGGACATGATAACAAGACAATATATAGCATGAATGATATGTAAATAGCATGAATATGATATTTAAGCAAGGAAGTGTATTAGAGTTTGCTTACAACTTGTGAAGAAACTAACTAGAACCAAGATCAAAACCAAGAATTACTACTTAATCTTTCAAATATTTTCCAACCATAGCCAAGCTTCCATATCAAAAACCCTATCTTATAATCCCTTGATAAACACTAATCTATCACAAAAACAAGCCTTAGTAAAAATCTTCACTAAGAACACTTGGAAATTTGATGAGTTTTTGTGGTGTTTTATGGTGATTTTATGGTTGAAAGGTGTTAAGGATCAACTAGGAACTATGCCTTGAACTTGTGATGGATTGAATAAGCAAGATCAATGATCAAATGGGGTATTTTTATGATGTTGGGTCGTTGGTATTGAGAGAGAAAGGAAGAGAATGAGTCTTGATCTTATAAGGAAATGAGGAGGTTAGTTATGTTGACTTGTCAACACTTGGTCACCAAGTATAACACATGTATGCACCTTAAGGCCTCCTAGCATGAGATTAAGCCACATGGTTGATGAATCCCCCCCCCCTAAGTCGGTTTGCCAAGCCTTGGGGAGGAAGTGCTGGACTTTGTTGATATTATCCAAGTTATGGAGCTAGTTTCGACTCCGTAAAATGCTAACCGTAAGTTGTTACGTCACAAAACGTAAAACCGGGTATCGTAAAAATACGAAACTTGGAAGAATGATCAAACATGTCATAATACTCCATAATAAAATATAAAATGAGTGGTAGGTTCCATTGGGGTGGTAAAACCCTGCTAAAACTGGAAACACGGGTCTAAAACGCGTAATACGTAAAATGTACGAATATTGCGTAAAATTGAGAAAAGTAAAATGTTACTTTTCTAATATGATATAAATGATTTGAAAAGACTTATAATGTCTAGACTGGGCTCAGTCTAGTGTCGGTTGGTATTAAATGTCTTTTAGACATCAAACCGTAAGCCTAAAAATCACGAAATGACTTATAAAATCAAGGAATGATTTTTGGTTAAAGAAGGAGGGAAAAATATGTTGACTTTTTCTAATAAGTTGAAAACTCAAATCTTTTTAGAAACTCGGTGCAGGTATAGGCTAAGGTTACGACTGAGTAAAAACGCTTAAAACTGAAAATTCCAGTTTTTCACGGCCGAGGTTTATTTTGGTCATGTTTTTCTCAGTCATGATTTATTCTCAAATAAATCATGAGTGTGTCAAGCATTTTTCTGATACGAGGAAAATTAACGCGACCGAGTTTCGTTGTGCGTAGAATTTCTGAATGACGTTTTACCCTAAAACGTGCAATTCCGTGTAATTCCTTAATAACTTTCACGAAAATGAGCTTATGAATGTCAAACTTTTAATTTGCCATAGAAATGATTTATCACTTGAGCCCAAGAAATAAAAATCAAATTACGGGAAAAATGAATAGTAAAAGTGAATAGTGAAATTTTCCGAGAATAGTAATTAACCTGAAAAATGCGAATTGTTACAATATGTGAGGTTCGCCTTTAGATTTAATAGGAAAAGCATTTACTATTAGTGCTTATGAGTGTGCCGGTAGCATTTAGATTCTAGAACTTGCGTTAGTGATGCATCCCGAGACCGCTAGTGAGACTACATTCGTGTAGTAGGATTTACTACATGATAAGAGGCATTAGGATCACCCTTGTGTTAAACCCGTATTACAATTACTTGACCATTTAAGTCATATTACTTGGCTAGTTAAGTCAACTAATTTTTCCCACACCTTAGCGTTGTACTCATTTTTAGTACACGAAACCCCTAGTACACCCCTCCGAGACTATCTTTTCATTTCTAACTTTAAGCATCTTACTTAAAGGAAGAATTTGTTACACCCCACTTAAATGTACAACCAAATCGCCTTAGCCTTCCGTGTATGCGCTCATCTTTAGTGCATTATTGTTATTTGTTAAACCCTAAGTTAACTATCTAATTGATTACATGGTTGCTAAGTCGAGTCATATCCTTGTACATATTGTTTTGGGACGATTAGGACTCATGGGTAAAGTACTTATTTATGGAGTAATGGGGAAGAACATCATTTATTACCCCCATATGTACGATAATCTTAAAAGTACTCCAAGTGTTTTGATTTTCTTAATTAGAGTCATTAGATTAGTTTATTGTAAAGTATGTAAAGATTCAAGTGTAAGGGAAATGTTTCATTCCCTATGATGTATTATTTCGGATGGTAGGGTAAGAGTGTATGCAAAAAAAAAAAAAAAAAAAAATCGAAAAAAAAATTGAAAAATCAAGAAAAAGAAAAAAAAATAGAAAAAGAAAAAGAGAAAAAACATACGGACTATCATCCCTTTTTATTCTATGTTCATTTTATGTTTTTGTTATTTTTCATTTATTAGCTTAAGTCGAGTCTAGTCTTGGCTTAGCAACGCCATATTGTACATGTAATTAACCAAGATTGTTAACTCGCCACCAGTAAAACTTCCTTTATCCAACAAAACCGTGTATTTCATATCCCTACACCTAACGTTACAACCCTTTAAAAGACCTTTTTGATAGTTTATCCTAGGTGCTTACGCCATGTGGTGGAGGTTTAATTCTTTCCCAAGCCTATGGTAATCTATTTTGCTATGACAGGCAGTGAGAGATATCTTCCGTTTCCATATTGTAATTTATACTTCATTACACCCGAGAGATGTGTGTATCTAAACACTATTTGTGAGGTGCTAGTATATGACGTCCGTGCTTGTCTATTGGTCTTTAGTGGAACGATTATTTGTTGTAATTACTTTTATATTAGTGTTAAATGACCCCTAACTTGTATTTTGAGTAGAATAAAAGCGCATTTGCTTGAGGACAAGCAAATCTCAAGTGTAAGGGTATATGATGAGGCAAAAAATGAACCACTTTTAGGGGGTCATTTAAGCCCGGAATTGAATTTATTTGATCAAATATTGCCCTAAATCGTTCCTTTTGTGATTTTAGGTACTTTGGGAGTGAAATCTGGAAAAAGAAGCAATTCGGACGTTTTTGGAGCATAAAAGTGAAGAAAACGCCAAAGTCTTAATTTTCCTTGCTGGGAACAGTAGGTGACGGCATCAAGAAGGAATTTCTGACGGCGTCAAGAGTAAATTCCATGACGACCCAGTACAGAATGGACGGCGTCACGAAGTAGGGCATCAAGAGTAAAATTCATGACGGCCTGGAAATGCATAACACATGACGGCGTCAAAAGTAGATCAAGGCAGTCCGAGAAGTATTTTGGCGGCGAGGTGACGGCGTCACAAGATTTGTATTGACGCCGTCAGACCCTATTTCCTATATAAAGTTTTCTAATTTTCACATTAAAAGAGAGAAGTTTTGGAGAAACCCTAAGTACGAACTTGGTGCGAATTTTACAGGTTTTTCAAGGGTTCTAAGCCCTTGATACCTTTCATGTGTAATTCAGATAAGTATTCTTTTAATTCAATCAATATGTCTATGTGTTGGTTGTCTATATCTTGTTCTTGTCTTAATTCCATCATGCTAGGCTAGATCTATCTTGTGTTTGCTTGGATCTAATGAAACCTAGATGTTAATTATGTGTTGATTACTTGTTTATAATTGTATTGGATGAATGAATTCGATGTTAGGCTTAAGAAAACTGGCAGATCTCCAAATGGTAACATGATTGAACGTCTTAGGAAACATGAACTGATGTGCACTAGGTTTTATTGGTTGTATTTAATGCATGAGCCACTGTTTACAATCCATATGGTTGTGTTGGGCATGGCATAGGAGGAGATAAGAGCTCATAGGATTGGGGAGTTAAGTGCGCCACCCCATGAATGATATTAAGGAATACAATCCGTCATCCACGCAACCATAACAAGTAATTAACATGTAAAAGATGTCTAGGGAGTAGTGAAATCTAAGTAAACACATTTTCTCCACTTATTGCTCACAACCTTAGTTAATTTAGTTTATTTTCATTTCTTGTATTTTATTTTGATTGCATCTTTAGTATTGGGTTAGTTGACTAGCAACTAATTCCGCCCAAATCCTTCAAACCCGAGATTTTTACTTGCTTTCTAAAAAATATAAAAATACAAAAAGAATCATCCCTCACCTTTAGAACTAGTATTTAGGTTTTCTAATCCTAGCAACACTATTCCTAGCTAAACGATCAATCCTCCGGTACTTGTCACTATACTATACTACAACGATCAGGTACACTGCCTGGTGTGGGTTGGATGCTTCTCAAGATCCCTTGAGAGGTAAAGCCTGGTGCGATTCCCACGTATCACTTCCTTTCTCAGATTTCTTCTCAAAAGTACCTAGAATGACAAAAGGAACGATTTAGGGCAATAATTAATCAAATAATCACGAATTCGGGCTTAAATGACCCCCAATAAGTGGTACACTTTTCGCCTTATCAAATACCCTTACACTTGAGATTTGCTTGTCCTCAAGCAAATGCACTTTTATTCTAATTAAAATACAAGATATGGGTCATTTAACACTAATATAAAAGTAATTAAAACAAATAATCGATCCACTTAAAACCAAAAACAAGCACGGAGGTTATACACCAGCACCTCACAAATAGTGTTTAGATACTCACATCTCTCGGGTGTAATAAAGTATATATCACAATATGGAAATGGAAAACATCTCTCACTACCTGTCATAGCAAATAGATTACCATAGGCTTGGGAAAGGATCAAACCTCCACCACTTGGCATAAGCACCTAAGATAAACTATCAAAGAAGTCTTTTAAAGGGTTATAACCTGAGGTGTAGGGATATGATAAACACGGTTTTGTTAGATAAAGACAATATTTACTGGTGGCGAATTAATCATCTTGGTTAATTACATGTATAATATGGCGTTGCTAAGCCAAGACTCGACTCGACTTAAGCTAATCAAAACTACAAAACTATGAAACATACATAAAATGAAACGGGATGGTAGTCCGTTTTTTTTTTTTTTTTTTTTTTTTTTTTTTTTTTTTTTTTTTTTTTGTGTGCATACGCTCTTGCCGTACCATCCAAAATAATACATCATAGGGTATTTACGTCCCCCTTACACTTGGACTTTTACATACTTTACAATCAACTACTCTAATGACTCGAATCAAGATAATCAAAATACTTGGAATACTATTTAAATATTAACGCACATATGGGGGTAATAATTGACGTCTTCCCCAATACTCCATATCAGTAGTACTTTACCCATGAGTCCCAATCATCCCAAAACAATATGTACAATATATGACTCGACTTAGCAACCATGTAATCGATTAGACAATTAACTAAGGGTTTAACAAATAACAATAATGCACTAAAGATGAGTGCATACAAGGAAGGCTAAGGCGATTTGGTTGCACATTTAGGGTGGATTTTAATAAATTCTATCATTAAGTAAGATGCTTAAAGTTAGAAACGAAAAAGATAGGCTCGAAGGGGTGTACTCGGGGTATCCAGTACTAAAAATGAGTACAACGCAAAGGTATGGGAAAAATTAATTGACTTTATTAGTCAAATAATTATTACTCCATTGGTCAAGTAATTTATGCTAAGGGTTTAACACAAGGGTGATCCTAATGCCTCTTATCATGTAGTAAATCCTAACTACATGAATGTAGTCTCACTAGCGGCGTCGGAATGGATCACTAACGCAAGTTCTGGAATCTAAGTACTACCGGTACACTCATAAGCACTAATAATGAATGCTTTTCCTAACAAATCTAAAGGCGAACCTCACATATTTAGATGGAAAATTTTTATGAGTGGTACGGTTTTTGTGCTAGTCATACAACTCCTATCCATGAGACGCTCGTTAAGGCCAAAGCTTCACTCCTAAATGTTGTAAAAAAATTTAAATTTGGCGCTAAAATTGCCCTAACAAGTATTTCTCTTAGTTTTATTACAAACCTACTATTGAACAAACAAACTCAAGTGCAATTGTATTCTCTAAGGTATCATCATTTACCCTCCTCTTACACTTAGGCTGAAGATTGTCCCCAATGTTTAATAAAAAGGATGTAAAAGAAATAAAGGTAAAAGAATGAAACAAATACTCCCTTGATTCGTTCGGTGTGGATAATGTGGTAACAAGGTTAGATCTTCTACCTAGAAAATGAACTTTGAAAGCTTCCCTACAGAAATATAAATCATCTTCTTGTCCAATGTAACCTGTTAAACCTGAGAAAACAATCAAGGCAACCTCGCGTAAAATCGGCGGCAATCAATATATACTAAAAAAAAATCCTAATAAAGCAAATTAAGATATAATGCTTGTGGAATGAATGTTTGCAGGTTTTCTGGAGTTTATAAAACTAAAGAATCAACCAAAAACTTTAAGACTCTGGTATAAACAAAACTCGCAAAATTTTTCAGAATTTTAGTACCTGACGCTGTCAGGTTGTAACTCCTGACGCCGTCATAATGGTCCTGCAAAAATCTTATGTTAAGTTTCAGGAAAATTTCTGGAAAAACTTATGCCTTACTTCCTGGAAAATCCTGCAAAACATCATTATGACTCGATACAAGCATTTGACTCATACAACTACTAATATACATGTTCATTTAATATTGTTGTGGTTCATGCTCAATTTCGTTCTTATAAACAATTTCGGGTCTCCCCTTACATTTAGCTTTTGCAAAATACCTTTATATGTAATTAAGACGAAGTTAAAAACAAAATAAAGCGTTTTTGCAATTTACCTTGAACTATGATCCGCAAACAATAAAAATAAAACACGCATACGGAAACAAATAAAATCACATAAACAACTAAAACAAATAAAACTTGGGTTGCTTCCGAAGAAGCGCTTTTCTTTATTTACGAGTCTTGTAGCTAGACTCAAGGTCACGGGCTATCCTATGTGAGTGAGTTCCTCATCGAGGACATCTTTGGGATCAAACTTAGGTTTCAATTTCCTATCCGTTTTCTTAGTTCGGTATGACTTCTCAAATTTTTCTCCATCCGGATCATATAGAATCATCTTCATGTACCATGATCCGTCACCTTCCTTAGGTGGTTTGTCCCAATTCCATTTACACTTATCACCTTCCCTTTTCCACTTGTTCATTCCTAAGTTGATAGGCATCACTCCTAGCAATTCAATCATTTTCTTGAAGACTAAGGGATCCTCAAATGGGTTTAGTTCCTCATCCCTAGCTATGAGTTGCTCTACCGAATGCATTTTGTTTATAAACTCCTCTCCTAGATAAAATGGGCGTTGAGGTCCTATGAATTCTCTATTAACCCAAGGTCCGTATCTAGATGGCCTCCTATTCAAATCTACCCAATGGGGCGTTGGCTCCTCATGAGTATCATAAGCATGCTTCTTAACATCATAGACCGACCAAGTTTCCCCTTCTCCTACCGCTATTCTAGATTCCTTACAATCAATCATCACACTTGCGGTAGCTAAAAATCCTCTTCCTATTAACAAAGGGCATGTAGTGTCACTAACCATATCAAGGACGTGGAAATCGGCTAACATTGTCAATCTCCCTATATGAACTAGTACGTCCTTCACTACCCCTACCAGATATGCTACACTTCCATCCGCAAGACCTATAATCACCTCCGTGTCATCTAATTTTCCCGACTTAAGAGTGGTGTACAGGGACAACGGAAGCAAATTTAGGCTTGACCCTAGATCAGCTAATGTGTCAAAAGCCTTAAAATTTCCGATCTTACAAGGTAAAACGAATATGCCCGGATCATCTAATTTTTTAGGCAATTTGTTTTGAAGGAAGGCGGTCCCATTCTTACCCAACTTAAGTTTTTCTTCTTAGTTTTCTAAGAGGGCATTGTAATAGGGAGCACGCGCTAAGACATCAATGACGGGGCACTCAAGGTGAAGTTCCTTGAATTCATTGCCAAGGTCTTGTGTAGGAGGTGTTTCAACTATGCTATTGACCGGTTTGATGTTGGGTGTTTTATTCAATTGGTCATTTTGAAGAATTTGGGTTTGCTTGAAACACGCGCTCACAGTATTGACCGAATAGTATCGTGGACAAGAAGTAGGGGATAAAACCGAAGATATAGCATTAACGTTTAGTTTTGGATTCTTGACCGTATCACTGGGAAGTGCTCCTATTTCTCGATCATTGAGAACTTTCAACAACGTATCGATCTTATTGGTCATCTCACTTTGTTTTTGTTTGAAATCGGCTTCAAACTTTGCTAATCGAGCTTCTTGAGATGCCATAAACTTGGACATCAATCCTTCAAGATTATTGGTACTAACATAGTTATTGGAAGGATTGTTGTTGAAAGTATGGTTAGAGGTTGAACCGTTTGGTTGGTAACAATTAGGTGGATTGGAAGAATTGTTTTGGGGCACGTTTTGGTTTTGCTTCCACCTAAGGTTTGGGTGATTTTTCCAAGAGGGATTGTATGAATCACCCTAAGGGTTTGGCTCAGGTTTGAAAGTGTACCACTTATCTCTGGCTCCGTCGGTATGCGAGGGTGCGTAATCCGCAAAAGCTTGTTCGGGGAGCTCCATGCAATCACGAGTGTCGTGGGGACCACTACATAATTCGCATGAAGAAGTGATTTTGTTCACTTGGATTGAAGGCTTAGGAGCTTCGTAGGATTTCATGAGAAATTTGACTTGGTCTTCAAGTTCCATGATCCTACGGTCGGAAGTGCTTGAATTGTTCGAAGGCAAAGATATTGCCTTGACCGTTTTGTTCAAATCGCGGGGACCATTCCAACTTTCGTTGTCATAGAGAGCAAGATCTTCTGTGAGTTCCCATGATTCTTCCGCACTTAGATCACGTAGCTTGCCACCGGCCAATTGGCCAATGGTTTGCCTTGTGGAGAGATCGATATGGTCATAGAAAATTTGGACTTGGAGCCACAGGTCTATGCCATGATGAGGGACTTTTTGGAGTAAGTCCTTGAAACGAGTCCATGCTTCATAAAGAGTTTCACCTTGATGTTGTTGGAACATCAAGATGTCATTTCTAAGCTTTAGTTCTCCCCGGTGGGAAAAATTGAGCAAGGAAACGAGTTGTGAGATCATCCCAAGAGGTGATGGATCCCGCGGGTAAACGCTCAAGCCATTGACTAGCTTGGTCACGTAGAGAGAATTGGAATAGGTGTAATCGGGTCGTCTCTCTAATTTAAATATCAAGGTCTATGGAATCAACGATTTTGAGGAAACCCTTGAGATGTTGATTAGGATCTTCGGAACGAAGTCCATGGAATGCACATCCACTTTGCACCAACCGAATGGTGTCGGATTGCAAGGGAGACACATTGGCTACTTGAGTGAGCTCAATGGTGTTTCGATAGCCTTGGTGGCTAGGACGGGAATACTCTCCTAAAGTTTGGGGTCTAGGAGGTTGGTTTGGACTGTGGTGGGTATTGTGGTTGTTATGGTGGGTTGATGGGGTCAAGAATATTACCACCTTCCATGATGGCGGATGGTAAAGGTTACGAACAAAGGAACAAAGAAATGAGATAGACTAAAGAAAACTTATAAAAAATAAAAATCTTACTAGAAAGGAATCTAGCAAGTAGACCTAATAAAAAGAAATTCTAACCTAGATAATAACTACTCCCCGGGCTGCGGCAAGGGATTGATCGTTCAACTCAGGAGTAGTGTTCGCTAGGATTAAAAAGTCTACTAAACTAGGTCTAAAGGCAAGGGATGATTCTTTTTATATTTTTATATTTTTTAGAAAGCAGGTAAAAATCTCGGTTTTTGAAGGAGTGGGCGGAATTAGTTGCTAGCCAACTAACGCAAATAAATAAAATTACAATCAAAATAAAATAAAATAAAACTAAAACAAATTTGTGGTGTAAACAATAACAAGAGAGAATGTGTTTACTTAGATTTCATTACTCCCTAGATATCTTTTACCGGTTGATTAGCTTGTTACAATTGCATGGATGATGGGTTATATTCCTTAATACTAGTCATAGGGCCATGTACGATATTCCTTAACTCTATAAGCTCCTACTTATCTCCTATGTCGATCCGACTAAAAGCTCCTAACATGGGATCACTAGAATTCGCATATGCATTAAATACAACCAAAAATCAAAGTACACCTCCGATCATGTTTCGTGTTGTTAGGATTTACGTTAGTGATGCATCCCGAGACCGCTAGTGAGACTACATTCGTGTAGTTAGGATTTACTACATGATGAGAGGCATTAGGATCACCCTTGTGTTTAAACCCGTATCATAATTTCTTAACCATTTAAGTCATATTACTTGACCAGCAAAGTCAATTAATTTTCCCACACCTTAGCGTTGTACTCATTTTTAGCACACGTAACCCCTAGTACACCCCTCCGAGCCTATCTTTTCATTTCTAACTTTAGGCATTTTACTTAAAGATAGAATTTGTTTACAATCCACCCAAATGTGCAACCAAATCGCCTTAGCCTTCCGTGTATGCACTCATCTTTAGTGCATTATTGTTATTTGTTAAACCCTTAGTTAATTGTCTAATTGACTACATGGTTGCTAAGTCGAGTCATATCTTGTACATATTGTTTTGGGACGATTGGGACTCATGGGTAAAGTACGAGTGATATGGAGTAATGAGGAAGACGTCATTTATTACCCCCATATATGCGTTAATATCAAAAAGTACTCCAAGTGTTTTGATTATCATGATTCGAGTCATTAAGTAGTTTATTGTAAAGTATGTAAAAATTCAAGTGTAAGGGGAATACGAATTCCCTATGATGTATTATTTCGGATGGTAGGGTAAAACTGTATGCAAAAAAAAAAAAAAAAAAGTTAAAAAAAGAGAAAAAAACATATGGACTACCATCCCGTTTTATTTTTATGTTTGTTTTATAGTTTGTAGTTTTGATTAGCTTAAGTCGAGTCGAGTCTTGGCTTAGCAACGCCATATTGTACATGTAATTAACCAAGATTATTAACTCACCACCAGTAAATATTCCCTTTATCCAACAAAACCGTGTTTTCCATATCCCTACATCTCATGTTATAACCCTTTAAAAGACCTCTTTGATAGTTTATCCTAGGTTCTTACGCCAAATGGTGGAGGTTTGATCCTTTCCCAAGCCTATGGTAACCTATTTGCTATGACAGGTAGTGAGAGGTGTTTTCCATTTCCATATTGTGATATATACTTTATTACACCCGAGAGATGTGAGTATCTAAACACTGTTTGTGAGGTGCTAGTGTAAGACCTCCGTGCTTGTTTTTGGTTTTTAGTGGAATGATTATTTGTTGTAATTACTTTTATTTTAGTGTTAAATGACCCCTAACTTGCATTTTGATTGGAATAAAAGCGCATTTGCTTGAGGACAAGCAAATCTCAAGTGTAAGGGTATTTGATAAGGCGAAAAATGTACCGCTTTTAAGGGGTCATTTAAGCCCGAATTCGTGATTATTTGATCAATTATTACCCTAAATCGTTCCTTTTGAGAAGAAATCTGGAAAAGGAGGCATTTGGATGATTTTGGAGCGTAAAAGTGAAGAAAACGGCAAAGTCTCAAAATCCTTGCTGGGAACAGTACCTGACGGCGTCAAGAGTTAATACATGACAGCCTCAAGCTTGGCAAAAGAGGTGGAATTGGAGAATACACGTGACGGCCTAGAACATTGTTAGTGCAATGGACCTGACTGCGTCACCAAGGCCGTCAGGGTCAAAATGAACGTGACGGCCCAGAGCTCAATTTCCTCTTGATGGCGTCACATGTGGATCTAGGCAATACGATTTCTATCTTGGCGGCGAGTTGACGGCGTCACAATTTACAACGTGACGCCGTCATAGTGTATTATCTATATATATTTTTGCAATTTTTCATTGTAAAGTGTGGAACATTAAGGATAACTTTGGGTGTATATTAGGGCATAAACCCTAGACGTTTTTCAAAGCTTTATCAGGGTTTCAACCCCTTGATTCTTCCATGTTCAATTGAAGATAAGTATTCATTCAAATCATTCAATATGTCTATGTATTGTGTAATTATATATGTTACGCTTTTCTTCTCTTTAACATGCTAGGCTAGGTTTTTATTGTGTTTGCTTAGATGTAGTGAAACCTAGATGTTAATTATTGGTTGATGGTTTGTTTATAATTGTTTTGGATGATTGTATTCAATGTTAGGCTTAAGAAAACTGGCAGACTTCCAATTGGTAACTTGCTTGAACGTCTTAAGAAACATGATCGGAGGTGTACTACAATTTTTGGTTGTATTTAATGCATAAGCGAATTCTAGTGATCCCATGTTAGGAGCTTCTTAGCCGGCTCGACATAGGAGTGAAGTAGGAGCTTATAGAGTTAGGGAATATTGTACACGGCCCTACGACTAGTATTAAGGAATGTAACATGTCATCCATGCAATTGTAAGAAGCTAATCAACCGGTAAAATATATCTAGGGAGTAATGAAATCTAAGTTAACACATTTTCTCCCATTATTGTTTCCACCACAATTAGTTTATGTTTTATTTTATTTTATTTTGATTGCATCTTTAGTCAGTTGGGTTAGTTGACTAGCAACTAATTCCGCCTACTCCTTCAAAACCCGATATTTTATTTGCTTATTATAAAATATAAAAATACAAAAAGAATCTTCCCTCACCTCTAGACCTAGTTTAGTAGACTCTCTAATCCTAGCGAACACTATTCCTGAGTTGAACGATCAATCCCTCGGTACTTGTCACTATACTATACTACAACGATCAGGTACATTGCCTGGTGGAGGTTGCAAGCTTCTCAAGATCCCTTGAGAGGTAAAACCTGTTACGAGGGCGCAATCCCACGTATCAGATGTGCGGGATTGCGCCCTCACAAAAGGTTTTACCTCTCAAGGGATCTTGAGAAGCTTGCAATCCCCGCCAGGCGGTGTTCCTGATCGTTGTAGTATAGTATAGTGAATAGTACTGGGGGATTGATCATTCAACTCAGGGGTACTATTCGCTAGGATTAAAAAGTCTACTAAACTCGGTCTAAAGGTGAGGGATGATTCTTTTTGTATCTTTATATTTTTTAGAAAGCAGGTAAAAATCTCGGTTTTTGAAGGAGTGGGCGGAATTAGTTGCTAGCCAATTAACCCAAATAACTAAAGATGCAATCAAAATAAAATAAAATAAAACTAAAACTAATTTGTGGTGTAAACAATAACAAGAGAGAATGTGTTTACTTAGATTTCATTACTCCCTAGATATCTTTTACCGGTTGATTAGCTTGTTACAATTGCATGGATGACGGGTTATATTCCTTAATACTAGTCGTAGGGCCATGTACGATATTCCCTAACTCTAAAAGCTCCTACTTCACTCCTATGTCGAGCCGACTCAAAGCTCCTAACATGGGATCACTAGAATTCGCTTATGCATTAAATAAAACCAAAAATCGTAGTACCCCTCCGATCATGCTTCTTAAGACGTTCAAGCAAGTTACCAATTGGAAGTCTTCCAGTTTTCTTAAGCCTAACATCGAATATAATCATCCACAACAACTATAAACAAACCATCAACCAATAATTAACATCTAGGTTTCACTACATCTAAGCAAACACAATAAAAACCTAGCCTAGCATGTTAAAAAGAAGACAAGCATAAGATAGAATCACACAACATATAGACATATCATATAATTATTGGAAAACTTATCTTCAATTTAACATGGATGGAACAAGGGTTGAAACCCTTATTATTACAGAAAATTCGTCTAGGGTTTTCACAAAGAAGCTCTCCAAAAGTTCCACACTTAACAATGAAAATTTGATCAAATATTGTCCTAAATCGTTCCTTTTGTCATTTTAGGTACTTTTGGAGAGAAATCTGGAAAAGGAAGCATTTTGGACGTTTTTGGAGCATAAAAGTGAAGAAAACGGCAGAGTCTCAATTTTCCTTGCTGGGAACAGTACCTGACGGCGTCAAGATCTTCTACATGACGACGTCAAGAGTTACAAAAGAGGTGGATGAGGAAGATACACGTGATGATCCAGTGAGTTTTTGTGCATAGGAGATGACGGCGTCACCCAAGGCCGTCATGGTCCAAGTATTGCTGACGGCCCAGAACAATGTTACACATGACGGCGTCATTAGCAGATCTAGGAAATACGATTTCATTATGGCGGCGAGTTGACGGCGTCACAAATTATCACATAACGCCGTCACCTTGTAAAATCTATATATATTTTTCCAAATTTTATTCATTAGTGTGCAACTTTGAGGGAAAAAACCTTAGGTCGAGTTTTACAGCTTTTTCAAGGGTTTCAACCCCTTGAATCTTTCATGTTCAATTAGAGATAAGTACTCTTTCAAATCAATCAATATGTCTATGTGTTGTTTGATTATATCTTACGCTTGTCTTCTATTTAACATGCTAGGCTAGATTTCTTTTGTGTTTGCTTAGATGTAGTGAAACCTAGATGTTGATTATGGGTTGATTGTTTGTTTATAATTGTTACGGATGATTTTATTCGATGTTAGGCTTAAGAAAACTGGCAGACTTCCATTGGTAACTTGCTTGAACGTCTTAAGGAACATGATCGGAGGTGTACTACGATTTTTTGTTGTATTTAATGCGTAGGAGAATTCTAGTGATCCCATGTTAGGAGCTTCTAACGGCTCGACATAGGAGTGAAGTAGGATCCTATAGAGTTAGGGAATATTGTACACGGCCCTACGACTAGTATTAAGGAATATGATCCGTCATCCATGCAATTGTAACAAGCTATCAACCTATAAAAGATATCTAGGGAGTAATGAAATCTAAGTAAACACAATTTTCCTCATTATTGTCACCACCACATTAGTATAATTAGTGTATTTTCATTTCTTTTATTTTATTTTGATCACATAAGTAGTTATTTGGGTTAGTTGGCTAGCAACTAATTCCGCCCACTCCTTCAAAACCCGAGATTTTAATTGCTTTTATAAAATATAAAAATACAAAAAGAATCATCCCTCACCACTAGACTTAATTTAGTAGACTTTCTAATCCTTGCGACACTATTCCTGAGTTGAATGATCAATCCCTCGGTACTTGTCACTATACTATACTACAATGATCAGGTACACTGTCTGGTGGGTATTGTAAGCTTCTCAAGATCCCTTGAGAGGTAAAACCTTTTGTGAGGGTGCAATTCCCACGCATCAAGTTTTTGGCGCCGCAGCCCGGGGAATAGTTATTGTCTAGGTTAGGATTTCTTTTTATTAGGTCTACTTGCTAGATTCCTTTCTAGTAAGATTTTATTTTTATTTATAGGTTTTCTTTAGTCTATCTTATTTCTTGGTGTCTTTGTTCGTAACCTTTACCATCCGACATCATGGAAGGTGGTAACATCTTTGACCCCATCAACCCACTAATTCAAAACCACCCACAAAACCTACCACTAGCAAACCAACCTCCTAGGCCCCGAATTTTAGGAGAGTATTCCCGTCCTAGCCACCAAGGCTATCAAAACACCATTGAGCTCACCCAAGGAGCCAATGTGTCTCCCTTGCGATCCGACACCATCCGGTTGGTGCAATGCGGATGTGCATTCCATGGACTTCGTTCCGAAGATCCTAATCAACATCTCAAGGATTTCCTTAAAATCGTAGATTCTATTGACCTTGATGTTGCAACTAGAGAGTCGACCCGATTACGCCTATTCCAATTCTCTCTATGTGATCAAGCTAGTCAATGGCTTGAGCATTTACCCGCGGGATCCATCACCTCTTGGGATGATCCTACATCTCGTTTCCTTGCTCAATTTTCCCACCGTGGAAAACTGGGATGCTTATAAATGATATCTTGATGTTCCAACAACGTCAAGGTGAAACCTTCTATGAAGCATGGAATCGTTTCAAGGACTTACTCCAAAAAGTTTCTCATCATGGTATAAATCTTTGGCTATTAGTTCAAATCTTCTATGACCATATCGACTTTCACACCAAACATACCATTGATCGAGCCGCCGGAGGCAGGTTGCATGATAGAAACCTTCTATGAAGCATGGAATCGTTTCAAGGGCTACAAAGAAACTAAGCCTGAAGAGGCAAAAGCTACAATAAAATTCATGTCAAGTTTGAATGTAGTCAACCGACGGAGAATCAAGTACCATTCGCAAAAGGAGACCTGGTACTCTTAAGACACTCAGAGATAACAGTACCTCCCGATAAGCCAAGTCCCTGGTGGTATGGACCATTCACAATTGAAAGCATACGCCAAGATGGGATAGCTACCTTGAGCAGTAAAGGAGGAGGGGAGGTGACTGCGAGTATCGATCGATTGAAACATCACCACACCGATAGTGAGGATAATAATTATATGGGACACGTCATCTTGAGAGATGAGGTTACGTAATTGCCCATGACCTTGAGTCTAGCTACAAGACTCGTAAATAAAGAAAAGCGCTTCTTGGGAAGCAACCCATGTTTTGTGTGATTTTTAATTGTTTGATCGTTATTTGCTTCCGTATGCATGCTTTATTTTTATTGTTGGTAGATCATGTTTCAACTAAATTGTGAAAATGCTTTATTTTGTTGTTTTACTTCGTCTCAACTTCATATAAAGGTATTTTGCAAAAGCTAAGTGTAAGGGGAAACCCCAAATTTGTTTCTAAGAATGAAATTGATCATGATTCTCCACAATATTAACTCTTGACGGCATGTAAAATTATGGAAATTTTGCGAGTTTTGTTTTTCTAACGGAGTCTTGAAGTTTTTGTTAATTCTTTAGTTTTATAAACTCCAGGAAATCTGCAAACATTAATTCCACAAGCATTATATGTTACATTGTTTTCTAGGACTTGTTAGTATATATAGATTGCCGCCGATTTTATGCGAGGTTGCCTTGTTTGTTTTCTCAGGTTTAACAGGTTATATATGACAAGAAGATGATTTATTTTTCTGGAAGGGAAGCTTTGAATGTTCATTTTCTTGGAGGAAGATCTAACCTTGTTGATACACTATCCACACCGAACGAATCAGGTGAGTATTTGTTTTCATTCTTTTACCTATTCTACTTTTACATCCTTTAAGTGAACATTGGGGACAATGTTCATCCTAAGTGTAAGGGAAGGTAAATGATGATACTTTATAGGATACTATTGCACTTGAGTTTGTTTTTTGATGGTAGGTGTTTAATAGAACTAAGAGAAATACTTGTTAGTGTAATTTTAGCCCCAAATTTAAATTTTTTACAACATTTAGGAGTGAAACTTTAGCCTTAACAAGCGTCTCATGGAGTGTATGACTTGGTGACCATCCGTTATGCAAATAACGCGCCAGCAACCCAAGAAGTGCATTAGTTAGCATCCGTTAGTTCAGGCATCAAAGACTCGTACCGGCCTTCTACTAAGTGAGGTTCGCCCCTAGACTTGTTAGGAGAAGCCTTAGAGCTTATGAGTGTACCAGTAGTACTTAGATTCTAGAACTTGCGTTAGTGATGCATCCCGAGACCGCTAGTGAGACTACATTCGTATAGTAGGATTTACTATATGATAAGAGGCATTAGGATCACCCTTGTGTTTAAACCCGTATCATAATTACTTGACCATTTAAGTCATATTACTTGGCTAGTAAAGTCAATTAATTTTTCCTACATCTTAGCGTTGTACTCATTTTTAGTACATGAAACCCCTAGTACACCCCTCCGAGCTTATCTTTTCGTTTCTAACTTTAAGAATTTTACTTAAAGCTAGAATTTGTTACAACCCACCCAAATGTACAACCAAATCGTCTTAGCCTTCCGTGTATGCACTCATCTTTACTGCATTATTGTTATTTGTTTAAACCCTTAGTTAATTATCTAATTGGTTACATGGTTTCTAAGTCGAGTTATATCTTGTACATATTGTTTTGGGACGATTGGGACTCATGGGTAAAGTACTTGTGTTATGGAGTAATGGGGAAGAACATCAAATTATTACCCCCATATGTACATTAATCTTAAAAGTACTCCGAGTGTTTTGATTATCTTGATTCGAGTCATTATGTAACACCCCCAAAATACCGCATCGGAAGACTGTGTCATAGGGGTGCTACTTCATAATACAAAGTACAAGTTATAGAAAACGAACTCTAAATGAGACGTTTTGAAAAGTTACCATTCGATTAATGAATTCAAAGTTACAAACATGAGATTCCAAAGTATGATACATAAATGTATACAAAATGTTTTGAATGGTAAATGATAAAAGCGTAAGTCTTCAGAATATGCAGCTTGACTCTAAGTTCCACGCACTAGCTATCGCCTTACTAACCTGAGTTAAACATGCTAAAGTGTCAACACAATGGTTGGTGAGTTCATAGAGTTTGTCTTAAAACAGTTGAAAAGTCTCAAAAGAATGTTTACACAGCAAAGGCATTGTGAATCCACTCAGTTACAAGTCCCTCCATAAGAGACTTGTAACCTGTGTGTTCACAACCCACTGCTACAATATAGTATGATTAAGACATGTATAAGTTCATCAAAACAATTAAGCAATTAGTCGTGAGTCTACTCTTCATCTCCGAAGACCTCACGTTTATGATGTATCCAACATTCGCAAATGTTAGGATGTATCAATAGCCTCAATGGTCATCCAACAACTTAATTTGGAGCCACCGGAAGTCTCAATGGTCATCCAGCAACTTAATCTGGAGCCACTGGAAGTCTCACAATCAAGTATAATGCAATCATGTATATATGACATCAAGTATAATGCGATCAAGTATAAGACAATCAAGTATAAAACAATCAAGTATAAAACAATCAAGTATAAATGTTTTGTGTATTTGTACAAGTAAGCAAGTAGTTGTGCATGTATCCCCCCCAAAGAGTTAAAACAAGTATGAAAAAGTAGGGGCTATGACTCACCTTAAGTCTATGTAATGAGAAATGAAAGTGGTAGTCGAATCGCGAAAGTCTCTAAGAGCATCCTATAATAGAACATTGCGACTTAGGTTTGGAGTAACGTCTAAGAATACGAAGAATTGCCTATATATGTCTTGCATAATGTTCATGATGTAGTACTTAGTATATAGTGTAAGTCGTTGAATATAAGTGGTCTATGAAACATGTATAGGTTGTATATCTCTTACTACCGTTCGGGCCGACATAATTCAGAAGTCATGGAGTAAACGTTCGAGGAGCCAGGACACTTTAATTCGTAAATCCACAACTCATCTCGACGGCTTACTTAATGAACTCCTCACATGAGGCTCCCTACTATTGTAGTATTTGATAACATATATATATAAGCTTTTTGATCTTTAAAAGTTATATGGTCTTTAGCCGTGGCTTTGCCGTGACCTTGGTCATTGTTACCATGGTCTTGAGACTCAAACTTGGCTTTAGCCATGGTTGTGGTCTTGGCTTTAGGTCATTAGACCTCTTGGTCTCATGTAATTATAACCATTATATAGTTACTTTGGTCTAAAAATGGGCTGTTAAGAATTTGAAGAAAATTATCACTCAGAAAGCGTTTTCAAGGCTCGAGCTTCTTAAATCCTGAATGAAAACGTCGTTCCGGACAACTTTCGTGTTTTAAATTTTTGATGAATCGGACCAGAAGGGTGACTTTCAAATTGGCAGAATGCAAAACAGTAGGTTATAGGCAGTTTCGGCGTTTTGGTGTCGCTAACTTCTTATGGTCGTATCTTTTGACTCGGGTACTCGTTTTGGGTGATTCAAATTGCTATGTTTTCCTTTTGAAGTCCTCTTTAACAGTAAGTAAATGTCAAATATCATAGTTATACTATTTTGGTCGTGGTTCTCCATAAAAATCACTAGTTTGCTTGTTTACTTGTCATAAGTTAACATATGTATACCAATACTTGTTTTATCCATTTTTAAACATCATGAACACAATAACAAGAACATATATAGCATGAAAGGAATACAAAAAGCATGAAAATGATAATTAAGCAAGGAGTATGTTAGGGTTTGCTTACAACTTGAGGCTTTCTAAAAGAAAGGAAGTAACTAGTAAGGTACGGACTTTGCTAGACTTAAGCTTCACTCTTTGCAATCTATGATAAACCGTGGTTATTTGAAGATTATAACGACGCCTTCTTGAAAGTCCAAAGCTATTTGAAGATTATAACTACGTCTTTTTGGAGACTTTAGAGTTATAACAACTTTTCTTAGAAAATTTCCAAGATTGAAGATCAAACACTAGTTTTCTTTCAAAAACTAGTTAACTTTCTTACAAAATATAAGAAAAGTGCCTTAGGTTTTAGGACTTGAAGGTTATAAGAAGGTGTGGTGCAAGTTTTCTATGTGTTTTAGCTTGGTATTTATAGGGTAGGAAAAATAGTTAACCATATATTGGGTTAGAATTTAACCATGGTTAGTTTAAGACACTTGTAATGATCTAAAGAATCAATGGTCAAGATTTAACCACACATGGTGACTCCCCCCACCCCTAAGTCGGTTTGGAATGGATAAGGGTGACTAGATGAGTAGTCATGGTCGTGGTCTTTGGATGATAATATCCTAAGTATGTAGCTAGTTTTGGCTCCGTAAATTGCTAACCGTAAGTTTTTAAGCCACGAAACGTAAAACCGGGTATCCTAAAAATATGAAACTTATAAATATGGTTAAACATGTCAATATACTCCATAATAAAATATAAAATGAGTGGTAGGTTCTATCGGGTGCTAAAACCCTGCTAAAAACCGGAAACACGGGTCTAAAACGTGTAATTCGCGTAAAACGCTGAACTGGAAAACTTAAAATTCCGAAACTTTTGGAATTGTCCTAAAATGAGAGAAAATCATATTTCTATTGTTTATAATGTTTTATGGACATATCAGGATGCTGGAATGACGTTTAAACCTAAAAGTAAATCTCGGACACGGCTTTGTGATTTTTGCAGAAATGATCCGACGAGTGTCAAATTCTCGGATTATCATTAAAATAGTTTAACTTACAAGAATATGAAAAAAATTTTGGATGTGAATAGTAAAAGTGAATAGTAAAAAGTGAATAGTAAAATTTTTGGGAATAAAAGTTAACCTGAAAATGCGAATTGTTACAATCTCTACCCCTTAAGGAGAACTTCGTCCCGAAGTTCAGTTGATGTTAACTACTTACGGTGTGTCTAAGAGAATTCGGGATCTCTAATATAGTGGTGTTTACTCTGATTCGTCTAAGGTTCTGGTTAAAGAGTCGTATCGGCTACAATTAAGCCCACTTATTTATAACATATTGCTTACATAAAGAAGCGTCCAAATTTATGTAAGTAAGGTCTCATAAACTTATGGTTCGGTGATTTACAATTTCTTTATTTAAATGAAGAGGCGTCCCAATCCATTTAAATAAGGAGATTCTAAATCATCCTACTTAAGAATTTCCGACACAAAAATCTGCCTTCTGAGGCCGATAGTAAGATAATCAAGTCATCAAATCCCTAAAGCTAAGCAATAATATTATTTAACTCAAATCTTGTGTCTCATCAAACAAGAACTGTCACAAGATCAAGTTAAATAATTAGTTATTACTGAGCTCTATGTTTTTAATGACTCAACTAATCTCTGGGGCTCCTTATAATACTAAAGTCACATCATCTAACAGCGTGGAACTAAACCAATAACTAACAAAAAGCATATGTGTATGTAGTCTGTGTAAGGCAAATAAAGAGGAGAGTCCTAACGTATATAGCAGTTATAGTCTAGGCACTAAATGCTACCTAGTTCTCTATAACCAAGGCTCTGATACCAATCTGTAACACCCCCAAAATACCGCAGCGGAAGACTGTGTCATAGGGGTGCTACTTCATAATACAAAGTACAAGTTATAGAAAACGAACTCTAAATGGGATGTTTTGAAAAGTTACCATTCGATTAATGAATTCAAAGTTACAAACATGAGATTCCAAAGTATGATACATAAATGTATACAAAATGTTTTGAATGGTAAATGATAAAAGCATAAGTCTTCAGAATATGCAGCTTGACTCTAAGTTCCACGCAATAGCTATCGCCTTACTAACCTGAGATAAACATGCTAAAGTGTCAACACAATGGTTGGTGAGTTCATAGAGTTTGTCTTAAAACAGTTGAAAAGTCTCAAAAGAATGTTTACACAGCAAAGGCATTGTGAATCCACTCAGTTACAAGTCCCGCCATAAGAGACTTGTAACCTGTGTGTTCACAACCCATTGCTACAATATAGTATGATTAAGACATGTATAAGTTCATCAAAACAATTAAGCAATTAGTCGTGAGTCTACTCTTCATCTCTGAAGACCTCACGTTTATGATGTATCCAACATTCGCAAATGTTAGGATGTATCAATAGCCTCAATGGTCATCCAACAACTTAATTTGGAGCCACCGGAAGTCTCAATGGTCATCCAGCAACTTAATCTGGAGCCACTGGAAGTCTCACAATCAAGTATAATGCAATCATGTATATATGACATCAAGTATAATGCGATCAAGTATAAGACAATCAAGTATAAAACAATCAAGTATAAAACAATCAAGTATAAATGTTTTGAGTATTTGTACAAGTAAGCAAGTAGTTGTGCATGTATCCCCCCCAAAGAGTTAAAACAAGTATGAAAAAGTAGGGGCTATGACTCACCTTAAGTCTATGTAATGAGAAATGAAAGTTGTAGTCGAATCGCGAAAGTCTCTAAGAGCAGCCTATAATAGAACGTTGCGACTTAGGTTTGGAGTAACATCTAAGAATACGAAGAGTTGCCTATATATGTCTTGCATAATGTTCATGATGTAGTACTTAGTATATAGTGTAAGTCGTTGAATATAAATGGTCTATGAAACATGTATAGGTTGTATATCTCTTACTACCGTTCGGGCCGACATAATTCAGAAGTCATGGAGTCACTTTAATTCGTAAATCCACAACTCATCTCGACGGCTTACTTAATGAACTCCTCACATGAGACTCCCTACTATTGTAGTATTTGATAACATATATATATAAGCTTTTTGATCTTTAAAAGTTATATGGTCTTTAGCCGTGGCTTTGCCGTGACCTTGGTCATTGTTACCATGGTCTTGAGACTCAACCTTGGCTTTAGCCATGGTTGTGGTCTTGGCTTTAGGTCATTAGACCTCTTGGTCTCATGTAATTATAACCATTATATAGTTACTTTGGTCTAAAAATGGGCTGTTAAGAATTTGAAGAAAATTATCACTCAGAAAGCGTTTTCAAGGCTCGAGCTTCTTTGTTCCTGAACGAAAACGTCGTTCCGGACAACTTTCGTGTTTTAACTTTTTGATGAATCAGACCAGAAGGGTGACTTTCAAATTGGCAGAATGCAAAACAGTAGGTTATAGGCAGTTTCGGCGTTTTGGTGTCGCTAACTTCTTATGGTCGTATCTTTTGACTCGGGTACTCGTTTTGGGTGATTCAAATTGCTATGTTTTCCTTTTGAAGTCCTCTTTAACAGTAAGTAAATGTCAAATATCATAGTTATACTATTTTGGTCGTGGTTCTCCATAAAAATCACTAGTTTGCTTGTTTACTTGTCATAAGTTAACATATGTATACCAATACTTGTTTCATCCATTTTTAAACATCATGAACACAATAACAAGAACATATATAGCATGAAAGGAATACAAAAAGCATTAAAATGATAATTAAGCAAGGAGTATGTTAGGGTTTGCTTACAACTTGAGGCTTTCTAAAAGAAAGGAAGTAACTAGTAAGGTACGGTCTTTGATAGACTTAAGCTTCACTCTTTGCAATCTATGATAAACCGTGGTTATTTGAAGATTATAACGACGCCTTCTTGAAAGTCCAAAGCTATTTGAAGATTATAACTACGTCTTTTTGGAGACTTTAGAGTTATAACAACTTTTCTTAGAAAATTTCCAAGATTGAAGATCAAACACTAGTTTTCTTTCAAAAACTAGTTAACTTTCTTACAAAATATAAGAAAAGTGCCTTAGGTTTTAGGACTTGAAGGTTATAAGAAGGTGTGGTGCAAGTTTTCTATGTGTTTTAGCTTGGTATTTATAGGGTAGGAAAAATAGTTAACCATATATTGGGTTAGAATTTAACCATGGTTAGTTTAAGACACTTGTAATGATCTAAAGAATCAATGGTCAAGATTTAACCACACATGGTGACTCCCCCCACCCCTAAGTCGGTTTGGAATGGATAAGGGTGACTAGATGAGTAGTCATGGTCGTGGTCTTTGGATGATAATATTCTAAGTATGTAGCTAGTTTTGACTCCGTAAATTGCTAACCGTAAGTTTTTAAGCCACGAAACGTAAAACCGGGTATCCTAAAAATATGAAACTTATAAATATGGTTAAACATGTCAATATACTCCATAATAAAATATAAAATGAGTGGTAGGTTCTATCGGGTGCTAAAACCCTGCTAAAAACTGGAAACACGGGTCTAAAACGTAAAATTCCGAAACTTTTGGAATTGTCCTAAAATGAGAGAAAATCATATTTCTATTGTTTATAATGTTTTATGGACATATCGGGATGCTGGAATGACGTTTAAACCTAAAAGTAAATCTCGGACACGGCTTTGTGATTTTTGCAGAAATGATCTGACGAGTGTCAAATTCTCGGATTATCATTAAAATAGTTTAACTTACGAGAATATAAAAAAAAAATTGGATGTGAATAGTAAAACTGAATAGTAAAAAGTGAATAGTAAAAAGTGAATAGTAAAATTTTCGGGAATAAAAGTTAACCTGAAAATGCGAATTGTTACACATTAGATTAGTTTATTGTAAATTATGTAAAAATTCAAGTGTAAGGGGAATGCACATTCCCTATAATGTATTATTTTAGATGGTAGGGTAAGAGTGTATGCACAAAAAAAATCAAAAAAATCAAAAAATCAAATACATTTATATATATATATATATATATATATATATATATATATATATATATATATATATATATATATATATAGAAAAAGAAAAGAGAAAAATATACGGACTACCATCCCGTTTCATTCTATGTTTATTTTATGTTTTTGTTTTTTTTTTTGATTCATTAGCTTAAGTCGAGTCTAGTCTTGGCTTAGCAACGCCTTATTGTACATGTAATTAATGAAGATGATTAACTCGCCACCAGTAAATATTGCCTTTATCCAACAAATCCCTGTATTCCATATCTCTACACCTAACGTTATAACCCTTTAAAAGACCTCTTTGATAGTTTATCCTAGGTACTTATGCCAAGTGGTGGAGATTTGATCCTTTCCCAAGCCTATGGTAATCTATTTTGCTATGACAAGTAGTGAGAGATGTTTTCCATTTCCTTATTCTGATATATACTTTATTACACCCGAGAGATGTGAGTATCTAAACACTATTTGTGAGGTGCTAGTGTATGACCTTCGTGCTTGTTTTTGGTTTTTAGTGGAATGATTATTTGTTGTAATTACTTTTATATTAGTGTTAAATAACCCATAACTTGTATTTTGATTAGAATAAAAGCGCATTTGCTTGAGGACAAGCAAATCTCAAGTGTAAGGGTATTTGATAAGGCGAAAAGTGAACCACTTTTAAGGGGTCATTTAAGCCCGAATTCGAGATTATTTGATCAAATATTGCCCTAAATCGTTCCTTTTGTCATTTTAGGTACTTTTGGACAGAAATCTGGAAAAGGAAGCATTTTGGACCTTTTTGGAGCATAAAAGTGAAGAAAACGACAAAGTCTCAATTTTCCTTGCTGGGAACAGTACCTGACGGCGTCAAGATCTTCTACATGACGGCGTCAAGAGTTACAAAAGAGGTGGATGAGGAAGATACACGTGACGATCCAATGAGTTTTTGTGCATAGGAGATGACGGCGTCACCTAAGGCCGTCATGGTCCAAATATTGGTAATGGCCCAGAACAATTTTACACATGACGGCGTCACCAGCAGATCTAGGAAATATGATTTCATTATGGCGGTGAGTTGATGGCGTCACAAATTAACACATGACGCCATCACCCTGTAAAATCTATATATAATTTTCCAAATTTTATTCATTGGTGTTAAACTTTGAGGGAAAAAAACCTAGGTCGAGTTTTAAAGCTTTTTCAAGGGTTTCAACCGTTTGAATCTTTCAAGTTCAATTAGAGATAAGTACTCTTTCAAATCAATCAATATGTCTATGTGCTGTTTGATTATATCCTACGCTTGTCTTCTATTTAACATGCTAGGCTAGATTTCTTTTGTGTTTGCTTAGATGTAGTGAAACCTAGATGTTGATTATGGGTTGATTGTTTGTTTATAATTGCTACGGATGATTTTATTCGATGTTAGGCTTAAGAAAAATGGCAGACTTCCATTGGTAACTTGATTGAACGTCTTAAGAAACATGATCGGAGGTGTACTACGATTTTTGGTTGTATTTAATGCGTAGGAGAATTCTAGTGATCCCATGTTAGGAGCTTCTAACGGCTCGACATAGGAGTGAAGTAGGATCCTATAGAGTTAGGGAATATTGTACACGGCCCTATGTGAAGTATCAAGGAATATGACTCGTCATCCATGCAATTGTAACAAGCTATCAACCTGTAAAAGATATCTAGGGAGTAAAGAAATCTAAGTAAATACAATTTTCCTCATTATTGTCACCACCACATTAGTATAATTAGTGTATTTTCATTTCTTTTATTTTATTTTGATCACATTAGTAGTTATTTGGGTTAGTTGGCTAGCAACTAATTCCGCTCACTCCTTCGAAACCCGAGATTTTAATTGCTTTTATAAAAATATAAAAATATAAAAAGAATCATCCCTCACCTCTAGACTTAATTTAGTAGATTTTCTAATCCTAGCGACACTATTCCTGAGTTGAATGATCAATCCCCCGGTACTTGTCACTATACTATACTACAACGATCAGGTACACTGCCTCGTGGGGGTTGTAAGCTTCTCAAGATCCCTTGAGATGTAAAACCTTTTGTGAGGGTGCAATTCCCACGCATCAAGTTTTTGGCGCCGCAGCCCGGGAAATAGTTATTGTCTAGGTTAGGATTTCTTTTTATTAGGTCTACTTGCTAGATTCCTTTCTAGTAAGATTTTATTTTTATTTTTAGGTATTCTTTAGTCTATCTTATTTCTTCGTGTCTTTGTTTGTAACCTTTACCGTCCGACATCATGGACGGTGGTAACATCTTTGAACCCATCAACCCACCAATTCAAAACCACCCACAAAATCCACCACTAGCAAACCAACCTCCTAGGCCCCGAACTTTAGGAGAGTATTCCCGTCCTAGCCACCAAGGCTATCGAAACACCATTGAGCTCACCCAAGGAGCCAATGTGTCTCCCTTGCGATCCGACACCATCCGGTTGGTGCAAAGCGGATGTGCATTCCATGGACTTCGTTCCGAAGATCCTAATCAACATCTCAAGGATTTCCTTAAAATCTAAGATTCTATAGACCTTGATGTTGCAACTAGAGAGTTGACCCGATTACGCCTATTCCAATTCTCTCTACTTGATCAAGCTAGTCAATGGCTTGAGCGTTTTGATGAGGTGAAAAATGATCCGTTTTTAGGGGGTCATTTAAGCCCGAATCCGACTTTATTTGATCAAATATTACCCTAAATCGTTCCTTTTGTGATTTTAGGTACTTGGAGAGTGAATTCTGGAAAAGAAGCCATTTTGGACGTTTTTGGAGCATAAAAGTGAAGAAAACGGCAAAGTATCAATTATCCATGCTGGAAACACTAGGTGACGGCGTCAAGAGTTACACCCTGACGGCGTCAGACATCAAGAATAAAATACCGTAGTTGATGATGGCGTCAAAAGTCATCCTGACGGCGTCAAAGTGCCAGGAATAAAATACCGTGGTTGGTGACGGCGTCACATAGGCCGTCACAAGTAGATCAAGGCCGTCCGAGGAAGTATTTGGTGGCGAGGTGACGGCGTCACATGGTTGTCTTGACGCCGTCAGCCCAGTTTTCCTATATATAGTTTTCTAGTTTTTACATTAAAAGGGAGAGAAGTTTTGGAGAAACCCTAAAGACGAATTTGGTGCAACTTTTACAGGTTTTTCAAGGGTTCCAAACCCTTGATACCTTGCATTGTAATTGAGATAAGTGTTCTTCTAATTCAATCAATATGTCTATGTGTTGGTTGTCTATATCTTGTTCTTGTCTCAATTCCATTATGCTAGGCTAGATCTCCTTTGTGTTTGCTTAGATTTAATGAAACCTAGATATTGATTATGTGTTGATTACTTGTTTATTCTTGTTCTTGGATGAATGATTTTATATGTTAGGCTTAAGAAAACTGGCAGATCTCCAAATGGTAACATGCTTGAACGTCTTAAGAAACATGAACCGAGGCGTACTAGGTCTTTATTGGTTGTATTTAATGCATGAGCCACTGTTTACAATCCCTATAGTTGTGCTGGGTCATGGTGTAGGAGGAGATAAGAGCTCATAGAATTGGGGAGTTATGTATGCCACCCCATGAATGGTATTAAGGAATACGATCCGTCATCCATGCAATTATAACAAGTAATTAACATGTAAAAGATATATAGGGAGTAGTGAAGTCTAAGTAAACACATTTTCTCCAATTACTGCTCACAACCTTAGTATAATTAGTTTATTTTCATTTTTATTATTTTATTTTGATTGCATCTTAGTTTTGGGTTAGTTGAATAGCAACTAATTCCGCCCACTCCTTGAAAACCCGAGATTTTACTTGCTTTCTAAAAAATATAAAAACACAAAAATAATCATCCCTCACCTTTAGAACTAGTAAATTAGTCTTTCTAATCCTAGCGACACTATTCCCAAGCTGAACGATCAATCCCCGGTACTTGTCACTATACTATACTACAACGATCAGGTACACTGCCTGGTGGGGGTTGTAAGCTTCTCGAGATCCCTCGAGAGGTAAAGCCTGTTGCGATTCCCACGCATCAAGTTTTTGGCGCCGCTGCCGGGGAATAGTTATTGTCTAGGTTAGGATTTCTTTTTATTAGGTCTACTTGCTAGATTCCTTTCTAGTAAGATTTTATTTTTATTTTTAGGTCTTCTTTAGTCTATCTTATTTCTTTGTGTCTTTGTTCGTAACTCTTTACCATCCGACATCATGGAAGGTGGTAACATCTTTGAACCCATCATCCCACCACAACAAAACCCACCACTAGAACCCCTTAGGCCCCGAACCTTAGGAGAGTACTCCCGACCTAGCCATCAAGGCTACCGAAACACCATTGAGCTCACCGGAGCCAATGTGACCCCCTTGCGATCCGACACCATCCGGTTGGTGCAAAGCGGATGTGCATTCCATGGACTTCGTTCCGAAGATCCAAACCAACATCTTAAGGACTTTCTCAAAATCGTAGATTCCATAGACTTAGGTGTTGAAACTAGAGAGACTACCCGTTTACGCCTATTCCAATTCTCTCTACGGGATCAAGCTAGTCAATGGCTTGAGCGTTTACCTGCGGGATCCATCACCACATGGGATGATCTCACCACTCGTTTCCTTGCTCAATTTTTCCCACCAGGGAGAACTACTAAGCTTAGGAATGACATCTTGATGTTCCAACAACGTCAAAATGAATCTCTTTATGAAGCATGGACTCGTTTCAAGGACTTACTCCAAAAAGTCCCTCATCATGGCATAGATCTTTGGCTCCAAGTCCAAATCTTTTATGACCATATCGACATCTCCACGAGGCGAACCATTGACCAATCGGCCGGTGGTAAGCTGCGTGATCTTAGTGCGGAACAATCATGGGAACTCATAGAAGATCTTGCTCTCTATGACAACGAAAGTTGGAATGATCCCCGTGATTTGAACGAAATGGTCAAGGCAATATCTTTGCCTTCGAACAATTCTAGCACTCCCGACCGTAGGATCATGGAACTTGAAGGTCGAGTCAAGTCTCTTATGAAATCTTACGAAGCTCAAAAACCTTCATACCAAGTAAGCAGAATCGCTTCTACATGCAAACTATGCAATGGCCCTCATGAGACTCATAACTGCATGGAACTTCCAAAGCGTGCTTATAACGAATTCACATCATCGCACATAGGTCAGGGTCCTCGAACTTTTGCCGAAGCCTATGAGGCATGGAAGGATAAACCTGATTTTAGAGGGTACCAAACGCGAAGCGTATCCTTCAATGACTCCTCACCACTCACTTGGTTCGAGCATTTTCCATCACAAGGCATTCCTAGGCAAAGCTGTGAAGATACTTTAAAGAAATTCATTCTCTCTCAAGAACTACAGCTCGCTACGCTCGAGGCCAAATTTAAACAACAGCAGGATGATGTAAACAACAAGATTTGTAATCTGTTGACTGCTATCAAAGAGCATATTGATAATAAGCCCATTCCCGTTAATGAGGTTAAATCTGCTACCATCATGAGTCCACCAGCCTCCCCTGTAAAAATAAAAAGTCCTAACAAGCTATTCAAACATCTGTCTCCTAACGGAAAAGAACCTGTCAACCCCCCTGGACCAATCCACTTCGTAAACACCATCACCACGATATCTGCTTCAACACCCGACCCAACCCAACAACAACCTAACAAATTCAGTCAGACAGCGAAAGATGAGACCTCAAGGGTTGACCATGATTTGGCAAGAAAACCTACCGACTCACCCGAGCAATACACCGCGCAAGAATCCGACAAACTGGATGAAAGGAAAAAGAAATCGGAAGAGCATGAGAAAGATCCAACCATTTTGGGTAAATCTATTATAGAAAAACCCGAGAGAAAAATGGAGGATGTTATTAGTGTGGGTAACAATCAGACTAAGGAAAGTAACCATAAAGTTTTCAAGATTCCCTGTACCATTAAGGAAAAGCTCTTAACCGATAGTCATATAGATCCTAGCTTCCCAGTCAACATAATCCCCCTCTCCCTATACCACAAAACCTTCCCAGAGCACGTTGCGTGCAAGAGAGTAATAGAAAATTTATCAATTAGGATTGGAGAGCTTGATTACAATACTGACCTCAACGTGGTTGATGACGTGGACCCATTCACCAATCAAACGTTAACCCACCTTGTCCTCGGGATACCATTTATCAATGAATCGGGAGCAATCCTTGATGAGAAAGATGGTAGTGTAGTACTCACTAATGGTGTTAGGAAGGTAATCTTTCGTAGGGATAGTGAGGAGGTGTACGAGTATCGTCCCTCTCTTGAGGGGAAACTATATGGGTCAAAGGATGGACAGTTGGAGAAGATAAGACGACGTGATCCAAATAATCTCAAAATCCCCTGCATGATCGGTCATAAGTACTTCGATAACATATACATTAATGTATTCCTGCCAAAGAATTTTATGTCATTGTTTCATTATAACAATATCTGCAGATGGGGGATGATTTATAAGGGAGAGAAAGTGGTTGGTAAGGATCATGAAATCCAGGTGTTCGTAGGAAATATGGCATTCCCTATGGAATTCACGATTTTGGACAACATAGAGGACTATGTCGACCCTAGGTTATCACAAGTCGTCTTTGGAGCACCCTTTTGTGAAATCACTAATTTGATAGTGGATGACTTGAACGGAATCATGACCTTCACTGATGGGATTAGGAGGATTTCATACCAACGCCATACAAGAGAAAAGACCTTAAGGGAATAGATTGTGACGGGCTTGATGTGATGAGCTCCCAACTTATCTTGTGTGACGAAGATGTTAGGAGAGGATGTAGGAATATTTTTGATTTATCATGTGGATTCTTTAAGAATGTTAGTAAGCTTGGTTCTAAGTATCGACAAGATGTTTTCGAATTCGAAGATCCGAAGTACTTGCACTATGAAAGCGATACTGGTTTAGAAGACGACCTAGAGAGTGGAACCAATGATGAGATCACGTAGTAACCCATGACTTTGAGTCTAGCTACAAGACTAGTAAATAAAGAAAAGCGCTTCTTGGGAGGTAACCCATGTCTTGTGTGATTTTATTTGTTTGATTGTTATTTGCTTCCGTATGCATGTTTTATTTTTATTGTTGGTTGATCATGTTTCTCAATTTAAAATGTGGAAATACTTTACTATGTTGTTTGGCCTAGTCTTAACTCCAACCTAAAAGTATTTTTGCAAAAGATAAGTGTAAGGGAAAACCCCAAATATGTTTTTAAGAAACAAACCGATCATGATTCTCCACAATATTAAATGAGCATGTATATTTGTATTTGTTAGAGTCAAATGCTTGTATTGAGTCACAATGAAGTTTTGCAGGATTTTCCAGGAAGTAGGACCAAGTTTTTTCCAGAAATTTTCCGGAAACTTAACATAAGAATTTCTGCTGGTCCATTCTGACGGCGTCAGAGTTTACTCTTGACGGCGTCAGGAATAAAAAATCTGGAAATTTTACCGGTTTTGTTTTTCTAACGGAGTCTTATGGTTTTTGTGAATTATTAAGTTTTATAATCTCCAGGAAATCGGCAAACTTCATTCCACAAGCATTATATCTTAGTTTGTTTTCTAGGATTTAGTAACTTATATAGGATTCCGCCGATTTTACGCGAGGTTGTCTTGTCTATTTTGCCAGGATTTACAGGTTATGTTTGACAAGGAGATGATTTATATTCTGGAAGGGAAGCTTTGATTGTTCGTTTTCTTGGAAGAAGATTTAACCTAGCCAACCTATAATCCATACCGAGCGAATCAGGGGAGTATTTGATTTCATTCTCTTTACTTTTTCACTTTTACATTCTTTACTTGAACATTGGGGACAATGTTCATCTTAAGTGTAAGGGGAGGGTAAAAAGATGATACCTTACATATGCACTTTCGCTTGAGTTTGTTTTGTTTGATAGTAGATGTGTAATAAAACTACGAGAAATACTTGTTAGTGTAATTTTAGCGCCAAATTTAAATTTTCTTACAACATTTAGGAGTGAAACTTTAGCCATAGCAAGCGTCTCATGGATAGGAGATTGTATGACTAGCACAAAACCGTATATTCAGAAAAATTTTCCACCCAAATATGTGAGGTTCGCCTTTAGATTTGATA
This sequence comes from Artemisia argyi, assembly GCA_030686995.1. Taxonomy (NCBI): domain Eukaryota; kingdom Viridiplantae; phylum Streptophyta; class Magnoliopsida; order Asterales; family Asteraceae; genus Artemisia; species Artemisia argyi. The sequence goes on along the minus strand of CM060682.1, from coordinate 208,840,270 downwards.
GGAAAAGCATTCATTATTAGTGCTTATGAGTGTACCGGTAGCATTTAGATTCTAGAACTTGCGTTAGTGATGCATCCCGAGACCGCTAGTGAGACTACATTCGTGTGGTAGGATTTACTACATGATAAGAGGCATTAGGATCACCCTTGTGTTAAACCCGTATTATAATTACTTGACCATTTAAGTCATATTACTTGGCTAGTTAAGTCAACTAATTTTTCCCACACCCTTAGCGTTGAACTCATTTTTAGTACACGAAACCCCTAGTACACCCCTCCGAGCCTATCTTTTCGTTTCTAACTTTAAGCATTTTAGTTAAAGGAAGAATTTGTTAAACCCCACTTAAATGTACAACCAAATCGCCTTAGCCTTCCGTGTATGCGCTCATCTTTAGTGCATTATTGTTATTTGTTAAACCCTAAGTTAACTTTCTAATTGATTACATGGTTGCTAAGTCGAGTCATATCCTTGTACATATTGTTTTGGGACGATTAGGACTCATGGGTAAGTACTTATTTTATGGAGTAATGGGGAAGAACATAATATTATTACCCCCATATGTGCGTTAATCTTAAAAGTGCTCCAAGTGTTTTGATTTTCTTAATTCGAGTCATTAGAATAGTTGAATGTAAAGTATGTAAAGATTCAAGTGTAAGGGGAATGCTCAATTCCCAATGATGTATTATTTTGGATGGTAGGGTAAGAGTGTATGCAAAAAAAAAAAAAATAAATAAATAAAAAAAAAAAAAAAAAAGAGAAAAAACATACGGACTACCATCCCGTTTCATTTTATGTTTTTGTTATTTTTCATTTATTAGCTTAAGTCGAGTCTAGTCTTGACTTAGCAACGCCATCTTGTACATGTAATTAACCAAGATTGTTAACTCGCCACCAGTAAAACTTCCTTTATCCAACAAAACCGTGTAATTCATATCCCTATACCCAACGTTACAACCCTTTAAAAGATCTCTTTGATAGTTTATCCTAGGTGCTTACACCATGTGGTGGAGGTTTGATCCTTTCCCAAGCCTATGGTAATATATTTTGCTATGACAGGTAGTGAGAGATATCTTCCATTTCCATAATGTTATATTACTTTATTACACACGAGAGATGTGAATATCTAAACACTATTTGTGAGGTGCTAGTGTATGACCTCCGTGCTTGTCTATTGGTCTTTAGTGGAACAATTATTTGTTGTAATTACTTTTATATTAGTGTTAAATGACCCCTAACTTGTCTTTTGAGTAGAATAAAAGCTCATTTGCTTGAGGACAAGCAAATCTCAAGTGTAAGGGTATATGACGAGGCGAAAAATGATCCGTTTTTAGGGGGTCATTTAAGCCCGAATCCGACTTTATTTGATCAAATATTACCCTAAATCGTTCCTTTTGTGATTTTAGGTACTTGGAGAGTGAATTCTGGAAAAGAAGCCATTTTGGACGTATTTGGAGCATAAAAGTGAAGAAAACGGCAAAGTATCAATTTTTCATGCTGGAAACACTAGGTGACGGCGTCAAGAGTTACACCCTGACGGCGTCAGACATCAAGAATAAAATACCGTAGTTGATGACGGCGTCAAAAGTCATCCTGACGGCGTCAAAGTGCCACGAATAAAATACCGTGGTTGATGACAGCGTCACACAGGCCGTCATAAGTAGATCAAGGCCGTCCGAGGAAGTATTTGGCGGCGAGGTGACGGCGTCACATGGTTGTCTTGACGCCGTTAGCCCATTTTTCCTATATACAGTTTTCTTGTTTTTACATTAAAAGGGAGAGAAGTTTTGGAGAAACCCTAAAGACGAATTTGATGCAACTTTTACAGGTTTTTCAAGGGTTCCAAACCCTTGATACCTTGCATTGTAATTGAGATAAGTGTTCTTCTAATTCAATCAATATGTCTATGTGTTGGTTGTCTATATCTTGTTCTTGTCTCAATTCCATTATGCTAGGCTAGATCTCCTTTGTGTTTGCTTAGATCTAATGAAACCTAGATATTGATTATGTGTTGATTACTTGTTTATTCTTGTTCTTGGATGAATGATTTTATATGTTAGGCTTAAGAAAACTGGCAGATCTCCAAATGGTAACATGCTTGAACGTCTTAAGAAACATGAACCGAGGCATACTAGGTCTTTATTGGTTGTATTTAATGCATGAGCCATTATTTACAATCCCTATAGTTGTGCTGGGTCATGGTGTAGGAGGAGATAAGAGCTCATAGAATTGGGGAGTTATGTATGCCACCCCATGAATGGTATTAAGGAATACGATCCGTCATCCATGCAATTATAACAAGTTATTAACATGTAAAAGATATCTAGGGAGTAGTGAAGTCTAAGTAAACACATTTTCTCTAATTACTGCTCACAACCTTAGTATACTTAGTTTATTTTCATTTTTATTATTTTATTTTGATTGCATCTTAGTTTTGGGTTAGTTGAATAGCAACTAATTCCGCCCACTCCTTCAAAACCCGAGATTTCACTTGCTTCCTAAAAAATATAAAAACACAAAAATAATCATCCCTCACCTTTAGAACTAGTAAATTAGTCTTTCTAATCCTAGCGACACTATTCCCAAGCTGAACGATCAATCCCCCGGTACTTGTCACTATACTATACTACAACGATCAGGTACACTGCCTGGTGGGGGTTGTAAGCTTCTCGAGATCCCTCGAGAGGTAAAGCCTGTTGCGATTCCCACGCATCAAGTTTTTGGCGCCGCTGCCGGGGAATTGTTATTGTCTAGGTTAGGATTTCTTTTTATTAGGTCTACTTGCTAGATTCCTTTCTAGTAAGATTTTATTTTTATTTTTAGGTCTTCTTTAGTCTATCTTATTTCTTCGTGTCTTTGTTCGTAACTCTTTACCATCCGACATCATGGAAGGTGGTAACATCTTTGAACCCATCATCCCACCACAACAAAACCCACCACTAGAACCCCTTAGGCCCCGAACCTTAGGAGAGTACTCCCGACCTAGCCATCAAGGCTACCGAAACACCATTGAGCTCACCGGAGCCAATGTGACCCCCTTGCGATCCGACACCATCCGGTTGGTGCAAAGCGGATGTGCATTCCATGGACTTTGTTCCGAAGATCCAAACCAACATCTTAAGGACTTTCTCAAAATCGTAGATTCCATAGACTTAGGTGTTGAAACTAGAGAGACTACCCGTTTACGCCTATTCCAATTCTCTCTACGGGATCAAGCTAGTCAATGGCTTGAGCGTTTACCTGCGGGATCCATCACCACATGGGATGATCTCACCACTCGTTTCCTTGCTCAATTTTTCCCACCAGGGAGAACTACTAAGCTTAGGAATGACATCTTGATGTTCCAACAACGTCAAAATGAATCTCTTTATGAAGCATGGACTCGTTTCAAGGACTTACTCCAAAAAGTCCCTCATCATGGCATAGATCTTTGGCTCCAAGTCCAAATCTTTTATGACCATATCGACATCTCCACAAGGCGAACCATTGACCAATCGGCCGGTGGTAAGCTGCGTGATCTTAGTGCGGAACAATCATGGGAACTCATAGAAGATCTTGCTCTCTATGACAACGAAAGTTGGAATGATCCCCGTGATTTGAACGAAACGGTCAAGGCAATATCTTTGCTTTCGAACAATTCTAGCACTCCCGACCGTAGGATCATGGAACTTGAAGGTCGAGTCAAGTCTCTTATGAAATCTTACGAAGCTCAAAAACCTTCATACCAAGTAAGCAGAATCGCTTCTACATGCAAACTATGCAATGGCCCTCATGAGACTCATAACTGCATGGAACTTCCAAAGCGTGCTTATAACGAATTCACATCATCGCACATAGGTCAGGGTCCTCGAACTTTTGCCGAAGCCTATGAGGCATGGAAGGATAAACCTGATTTTAGAGGGTACCAAACGCGAAGCGTATCCTTCAATGACTCCTCACCACTCACTTGGTTCGAGCATTTTCCATCACAAGGCATTCCTAGGCAAAGCTGTGAAGATACTTTAAAGAAATTCATTCTCTCTCAAGAACTACAGCTCGCTACGCTCGAGGCCAAATTTAAACAACAGCAGGATGATGTAAACAACAAGATTTATAATCTGTTGACTGCTATCAAAGAGCATATTGATAATAAGCCCATTCCCATTAATGAGGTTAAATCTGCTACCATCATGAGTCCACCAGCCTCCCCTGTAAAAATAAAAAGTCCTAACAAGCTATTCAAACATCTGTCTCCTAACGGAAAAGAACCTGTCAACCCCCCTGGACCAATCCACTTCGTAAACACCATCACCATGATATTTGCTTCAACACCCGACCCAACCCAACAACAACCTAACAAATTCAGTCAGACAGCGAAAGATGAGACCTCAAGGGTTGACCATGATTTGGCAAGAAAACCTACCGACTCACCCGAGCAATACACCGCGCAAGAATCCGACAAACCGGATGAAAGGAAAAAGAAATCGGAAGAGCATGAGAAAGATCCAACCATTTTGGGTAAATCTATTATAGAAAAACCCGAGAGAAAAATGGAGGATGTTATTAGTGTGGGTAACAATCAGACTAAGGAAAGTAACCATAAAGTTTTCAAGATTCCCTGTACCATTAAGGAAAAGCTCTTAACCGATAGTCATATAGATCCTAGCTTCCCAGTCAACATAATCCCCCTTTCCCTATACCACAAAACCTTCCCAGAGCACGTTGCGTGCAAGAGAGTAATAGAAAATTTATCAATTAGGATTGGAGAGCTTGATTACAATACTGACCTCAACGTGGTTGATGACGTGGACCCTTTCACCAATCAAACATTAACCCACCTTGTCCTCGGGATACCATTTATCAATGAATCGGGAGCAATCCTTGATGAGAAAGATGGTAGTGTAGTACTCACTAATGGTGTTAGGAAGGTAATCTTTCGTAGGGATAGTGAGGAGGTGTACGAGTATCGTCCCTCTCTTGAGGGGAAACTATATGGGTCAAAGGATGGAGAGTTGGAGAAGATAAGACGACGTGATCCAAATAATCTCAAAATCCCCTGCATGATCGGTCATAAGTACTTAGATAACATATACATTAATGTATTCCTACCAAAGAATTTTATGTCATTGTTTCATTATAACAATATCTGCAGATGGGGGATGATTTATAAGGGAGAGAAAGTGGTTGGTAAGGATCATGAAATCCAGGTGTTCGTAGGAAATATGGCATTCCTTATGGAATTCACGATTTTGGACAACATAGAGGACTATGTCGACCCTAGGTTATCACAAGTCGTCTTTGGAGCACCCTTTTGTGAAATCACTAATTTGATAGTGGATGACTTGAACGGAATCATGACCTTCACTGATGGGATTAGGAGGATTTCATACCAAACGCCATACAAGAGAAAAGACCTTAAGGGACTAGATTGTGACGGGCTTGATGTGATGAGCTCCCAACTTATCTTGTGTGACGAAGATGTTAGGAGAGGTTGTAGGAATATTTTTGATTTATCATGTGGATTCTTTAAGAATGTTAGTATGCTTGGTTCTAAGTATCGACAAGATGTTTTCGAATTCGAAGATCCGAAGTACTTGCACTATGAAAGCGATACTGGTTTAGAAGACGACCTAGAGAGTGGAACCAATGATGAGATCACGTAGTAACCCATGACTTTGAGTCTAGCTACAAGACTAGTAAATAAAGAAAAGCGCTTCTTGGGAGGCAACCCATGTCTTGTGTGATTTTATTTGTTTGATTGTTATTTGCTTCCGTATGCATGTTTTATTTTTATTGTTGGTTGATCATGTTTCTCAATTTAAAATGTGGAAATACTTTACTATGTTGTTTGGCCTAGTCTTAACTCCAACCTAAAAGTATTTTTGCAAAAGATAAGTGTAAGGGGAAACCCCAAAGATGTTTTTAAGAAACAAACCGATCATGATTCTCCACAATATTAAATGAGCATGTATATTTGTATTTGTTAGAGTCAAATGCTTGTATTGAGTCACAATGAAGTTTTGCAGGATTTTCCAGGAAGTAGGACCAAGTTTTTTCCAGAAATTTTCCGGAAACTTATAATAAGAATTTCTGCTGGTCCATTCTGACGGCGTCAGAGTTTACTCTTGACGGCGTCAGGAGTAAAAAATCTGGAAATTTTACCGGTTTTGTTTTTCTAACGGAGTCTTATGGTTTTTGTGAATTATTAAGTTTTATAATCTCCAGGAAATCTGCAAACTTCATTCCACAAGCATTATATCTTACTTTGTTTTCTAGGATTTAGTAACTTATATAGGATTCCGCCGATTTTACGCGAGGTTGTCTTGTCTATTTTGCCAGGATTTACAGGTTATGTTTGACAAGGAGATGATTTATATTCTGGAAGGGAAGCTTTGATTGTTCGTTTTCTTGGAAGAAGATTTAACCTGGCCAACCTATAATCCATACCGAGCGAATCAGGGGAGTATTTGATTTCATTCTCTTTACTTTTTCACTTTTACATTCTTTACTTGAACATTGGGGACAATGTTCATCTTAAGTGTAAGGGGAGGGTAAAAAGATGATACCTTACATATGCACTTTCGCTTGAGTTTGTTTTGTTTGATAGTAGATGTGTAATAAAACTACGAGAAATACTTGTTAGTGTAATTTTAGCGCCAAATTTAAATTTTTTTACAACATTTAGGAGTGAAACTTTAGCCATAGCAAGCGTCTCATGGATAGGAGATTGTATGACTAGCACAAAACCGTATATTCAGAAAAATTTTCCACCCAAATATGTGAGGTTCGCCTTTAGATTTGATAGGAAAAGCATTCATTATTAGTGCTTATGAGTGTACCGGTAGCATTTAGATTCTAGAACTTGCGTTAGTGATGCATCCCGAGACCGCTAGTGAGACTACATTCGTGTGGTAGGATTTACTACATGATAAGAGGCATTAGGATCACCCTTGTGTTAAACCCGTATTATAATTACTTGACCATTTAAGTCATATTACTTGGCTAGTTAAGTCAACTAATTTTTCCCACACCCTTAGCGTTGAACTCATTTTTAGTACACGATACCCCTAGTACACCCCTCCGAGCCTATCTTTTCGTTTCTAACTTTAAGCATTTTAGTTAAAGGAAGAATTTGTTAAACCCCACTTAAATGTACAACCAAATCGCCTTAGCCTTCCGTGTATGCGCTCATCTTTAGTGCATTATTGTTATTTGTTAAACCCTAAGTTAACTTTCTAATTGATTACATGGTTGCTAAGTCGAGTCATATCCTTGTACATATTGTTTTGGGACGATTAGGACTCATGGGTAAGTACTTATTTTATGGAGTAATGGGGAAGAACATAATATTATTACCCCCATATGTGCGTTAATCTTAAAAGTGCTCCAAGTGTTTTGATTTTCTTAATTCGAGTCATTAGAATAGTTGAATGTAAAGTATGTAAAGATTCAAGTGTAAGGGGAATGCTCAATTCCCAATGATGTATTATTTTGGATGGTAGGGTAAGAGTGTATGCAAAAAAAATAAAAAAAAATAAAAAAATAAAAAAAATAAAAAAAGAGAAAAAACATACGGACTACCATCCCGTTTCATTTTATGTTTTTGTTATTTTTCATTTATTATCTTAAGTCGAGTCTAGTCTTGACTTAGCAACGCCATCTTGTACATGTAATTAACCAAGATTGTTAACTCGCCACCAGTAAAACTTCCTTTATCCAACAAAACCGTGTAATTCATATCCCTATACCCAACGTTACAACCCTTTAAAAGATCTCTTTGATAGTTTATCCTAGGTGCTTACACCATGTGGTGGAGGTTTGATCCTTTCCCAAGCCTATGGTAATCTATTTTGCTATGACAGGTAGTGAGAGATATCTTCCATTTCCATACTGTTATATTACTTTATTACACCCGAGAGATATGAATATCTAAACACTATTTGTGAGGTGCTAGTGTATGACCTCCGTGCTTGTCTATTGGTCTTTAGTGGAACGATTATTTGTTGTAATTACTTTTATATTAGTGTTAAATGACCCCTAACTTGTCTTTTGAGTAGAATAAAAGCTCATTTGCTTGAGGACAAGCAAATCTCAAGTGTAAGGGTATATGACGAGGCGACAAATGATCCGTTTTTAGGGGGTCATTTAAGCCCGAATCCGACTTTATTTGATCAAATATTACCCTAAATCGTTCCTTTTGTGATTTTAGGTACTTGGAGAGTGAATTCTGGAAAAGAAGCCATTTTGGACGTATTTGGAGCATAAAAGTGAAGAAAACGGCAAAGTATCAATTTTTCATGCTGGAAACACTAGGTGACGGCGTCAAGAGTTACACCCTGACGGCGTCAGACATCAAGAATAAAATACCGTAGTTGATGACGGCGTCAAAAGTCATCCTGACGGCGTCAAAGTGCCAAGAATAAAATACCGTGGTTGGTGACGGCGTCACACAGGCCGTCATAAGTAGATCAAGGCCGTCCGAGGAAGTATTTGGCGGCGAGGTGACGGCGTCACATGGTTGTCTTGACGCCGTTAGCCCATTTTTCCTATATATAGTTTTCTAGTTTTTACATTAAAAGGGAGAGAAGTTTTGGAGAAACCCTAAAGACGAATTTGATGCAACTTTTACAGGTTTTTCAAGGGTTCCAAACCCTTGATACCTTGCATTGTAATTGAGATAAGTGTTCTTCTAATTCAATCAATATGTCTATGTGTTGGTTGTCTATATCTTGTTCTTGTCTCAATTCCATTATGCTAGGCTAGATCTCCTTTGTGTTTGCTTAGATCTAATGAAACCTAGATATTGATTACGTGTTGATTACTTGTTTATTCTTGTTCTTGGATGAATGATTTTATATGTTAGGCTTAAGAAAACTGGCAGATCTCCAAATGGTAACATGCTTGAACGTCTTAAGAAACATGAACCGAGGCATACTAGGTCTTTATTGGTTGTATTTAATGCATGAGCCATTGTTTACAATCCCTATAGTTGTGTTGGGTCATGGTGTAGGAGGAGATAAGAGCTCATAGAATTGGGGAGTTATGTATGCCACCCCATGAATGGTATTAAGGAATACGATCCGTCATCCATGCAATTATAACAAGTAATTAACATGTAAAAGATATCTAGGGAGTAGTGAAGTCTAAGTAAACACATTTTCTCCAATTACTGCTCACAACCTTAGTATAATTAGTTTATTTTCATTTTTATTATTTTATTTTGATTGCATCTTAGTTTTGGGTTAGTTGAATAGCAACTAATTCCGCCCACTCCTTGAAAACCCGAGATTTTACTTGCTTTCTAAAAAATATAAAAACACAAAAATAATCATCCCTCACCTTTAGAACTAGTAAATTAGTCTTTCTAATCCTAGCGACACTATTCCCAAGCTGCCCCCGGTACTTGTTACTATACTATACTACAACGATCAGGTACACTGCCTGGTGGGGGTTGTAAGCTTCTCGAGATCCCTCGAGAGGTAAAGCCTGTTGCGATTCCCACGCATCAAGTTTACCCGCTTGATCCATCACCTCTTGGGATGATCTCACATCTCATTTCCTTGCTCAATTTTCCCCACCGGGGAAAACTGCGATGCTTAGAAATGATGATCTTGATGTTCCAACAACGTCAAGGTGAAACCTTCTATGAAGCATGGACTCGTTTCAAGGACTTGCTCCAAAAAGTCCCTCATCATGGTATAAATCTTTGGCTATTAGTTCAAATCTTCTATGAGCATGTCAATTTTCACACCAAACGTACCATTGATCGAGCCGTCGGAGGTAGGTTGCGTGATAGAAACGCCGAGGAATCTTGGGAAATTATTGATGAGCTTGCCTTCGACAATACATAGTTATGGGAAGTTACCCATGTTATAAACTCGGCTATCAGCGCGATCTCGACGCCTGGGGAAACCAACCAAATCTCCGAAGAACTCCTTTGCAAACTTGAGGCAAAGGTTGACTATCTCCTGGAAAAACAAAAGAGACCTTTAAGTCCTAGACGGGCAACCATCAATTCTGTTTCAAAAATGATTGCAACACCGTTTTCTGAGTCACCCTCTAGAGAGAATGTCGAAACCTTTCAAAATTATATTCCACCTTATTCACCTCCTCAAAGCCTTAGCCCGGAATTCGAAGCTCCAATGAGAGAGTATATGGCAACCCACTCTGAGCGGCTTGCTAAATTCGAGGAAGCTGTTTATAAATAAAAGGAGGAGATGCAAGAGAAAATGAAGGAGATGATGAGTATAGTGGAGGAATACGCGAACAAAAAACCCCCAGAAATGATGTTACTAAGAAAAGAAAGCGCTACCCCCACTACTCGATTTGTTAATTCTATCACAATTGTCCACGAGGATAATGAGGAGAAGGAAACCCCTAGTGAACAAACCGTTGAGAAACCGCCAAAATCCCAATCACTAGGTCACTACCTAAAACATGATATAAACGAGAAGACCATTACAAATTGGATAAAGGGTGATGGGCGTAACCAAGCCTCCAACATGGTTTCAAAGAAGGATAAAGAGGGGAAAGAGGAGTATGATACATTACCTGGGGGAACGGTATTCGAAAAGCTACTTAAACAAAAAATGGCTACTAAGCAGATGGCTTGTGGGAACTTTGAGATACCAGCCACCATTGGGAAGTTGCAATATCTAGATGCTTTCTCCGATCAAGGATCAGAAGTAAATCTTATGCCCCTAACTATTTATACCCAACTAACCACAACAATGCCGGCCACCACCCGTGTTAGGCTATCCTTCGCTGGTCACTCTTATGTATACCCTTTGGGAATTGTAGAGGATGTACTGGTCAATGTTGCAGGGTTCATGTATCCCGTCGATAATCCTTGGAGCACCATTCCTCACCACCGCTAGAGCTGTCATTAGGTATGAAAAAAGGGAAATCAAACTTAAGTCAGGAAAAAGAAAGATTACCTTTCCTATGACCCCAAGATATGTGCAGGAAAGCCGGATGAAAAATCTCGAAAACAACATTGACACATCGCCTAATCATGTTCAAGAAAAAAATTATTGCATGGGAAACAAGAATCAAAAGCTACAAAGAAACTAAGCCTGAGAGAGGCAAAAGCTACAATAAAATTCATGTCAAGTTTGAATGTAGTCAACCGATGGAGAATCATGTACCATTCGCAAAAGGAGACCTGGTACTCTTAAGACACTCAGAGATAACAGTACCTCCCGATAAGCCAAGTCCCTGGTGGTATGGACCATTTACAATTGAAAGCATACGACAAGATGGGATAGCTACCTTAAGCAGCAAAGGAGGAGGGGAGGTGACTGCGAGTATCGATCGATTGAAACATCACCATCCCAATAGTGAGGATCATAATTATATGGGATACGTCATCTTGAGAGATGAGGTCACGTAATTACCAATGACCTTGAGTCTAGCTACAAGACTCATAAATAAAGAAAAGCGCTTCTTGGGAGGCAACCCATGTTTTGTGTGATTTTTAATTGTTTGATCGTTATTTGCTTCCGTATGCATGCTTTATTTTTATTGTTGGTAGATCATGTTTCAACTAAATTGTGAAAATGCTTTATTTTATTGTTTAACTTCGTCTTAACTTCATATAAAGGTATTTTCCAAAAGCTAAGTGTAAGGGGAAACCCCAAATTTGTTTCTAAGAACGAAATTGATCATGATTCTCGACAATATTAAATGAACATGTATACTAGTATTTGTTAGAGTCAAATGCTTGTATCGAGTCATAATGATATTTTGTAGGATTTTCCAAGCAGTAGGACATAAGTTTTTCCAGAAATTCACCGGAAACTTAATGGAAAGATTTCCGCAGGTCACTTCTGACGGCGTCAGGAGTTAACTCTTGATGGCGTCATGTGTAAAATTCTGGAAATTTTTCGAGTTTTGTTTTTCTATCGGAGTCTTGAAGTTTTTGTTAATTCTTTAGTTCTATAAACTCCAGGAAATCTGCAAACATTCATTCCACAAGCATTATATCTTACATTGTTTTCTAGGACTTGTTAGTATATATAGATTGCCACCTATTTTATGCGAGGTTGCCTTGTTTGTTTTCTCAGGTTTAACAGGTTATATATGACAAGAAGATGATTTATTTTCCTGGAAGGGAAGCTTTGAATGTTCATTTACTTGGAGGAAGATCTAACCTTGTTGATACACTATCCACACCGAACGAATCAGGGGAGTATTTGTTTTCATTATTTTACCTATTCTACTTTTACATCCTTTAATTGAACATTGGGGACAATGTTCATCCTAAGTGTAAGGGAGGGTAAATGATGATACCTTATAGGATACTATTGCACTTGAGTTTGTTTTTTGATGGTAGGTGTGTAATAAAACTAAGAGAAATACTTGTTAGTGTAATTTTAGCGCCAAATTTAAAATTTTTTACAACATTTAGGAGTGAAACTTTAGCCTTAACAAGCGTCTCATGGATAGGAGTTATATGACTAGCACAAAAAAACCGAACCACTAAAAAAAAATTATCTAAAAAAGTAGTGACCATCCGAGTATTAGATTAATTGGCTAACGCGCCAGCGCTAGTGTATGACTTGGTGACCATCCGTTATTCAAATAACGCGCCAGCAATCCAAGAAGTGCATTAGTTAGCATCCGTTGGTTGAGGCGTCAAAGACTCGTACCGGCCTTCTACTAAGTGAGGTTCGCCCCTAGACTTGTTAGGAAAAGCCTTAGAGCTTATGAGTGTACCGGTAATATTTAAATTCTGCAACTTGCGTTAGTGATGCATCCCGAGACTGCTAGTGAGACTACATTCTTATAGTAGGATTTACTACATGATAAGAGGCATTAGGATCACCCTTGTGTTTAAACCCGTATCATAATTACTTGACCATTTAAGTCATATTACTTGGCTAGTAAAGTCAATTAATTTTTCCCACATCTTAGCGTTGTACTAATTTCTAGTACATGAAACCCCTAGTACACCCCTCCGAGCCTATCTTTTCGTTTCTAACTTTAAGCATTTTACTTAAAGGTTGAATTTGTTACAACCCACCCAAATGTACAACCAAATCGCCTTAGCCTTCTGTGTATGCACTCATCTTTAGTGCATTATTGTTATTCGTTTAAACCCTTAGTTAATTATCTAACTGATTACATGGTTGCTAAGTCTAGTCATATTTTGTACATATTGTTTTGGGACTCATGGGTAAAGTACTTGTGTTATGGAGTAATGGGGAAGAACATCAAATTATTACCCCCATATGTGCGTTAATCTTAAAAGTACTCCAAGTGTTTTGATTATCTTGATTCGAGTCATTAGATTAGTTTGTTGTAAATTATGTAAAAATTCAAGTGTAAGGGGAATGTACATTCCCTATGCTGTATTATTTTAGATGGTAGGGTAAGAGTGTACGCACAAAAAAAAATCAAAATATATATATATATATATATATATATATATATATATATATATATATATATATATATATATATATATATATATATATATATAGAAAAAGAAAAGAGAAAAATATACGGACTACCATCCCGTTTCATTCTATGTTTATTTTATGTTTTTTATTATTTTTGATTCATTAGCTTAAGTCGAGTCAAGTATTGGCTTAGCAACGCTTTATTGTACATGTAATTAACCAAGATGATTAACTCGCCACCAGTAAATATTGCCTTTATCCAACAAAACCGTATATTCTATATCCCTACACCTAACGCTATAACCCTTTAAAAGACCTCTTTGATAGTTTATCCTAGGTGCTTATGCAAAGTGGTGGAGGTTTGATCCTTTCCTAAGCCTATGGTAATCTATTTTGCTATGACAGGTAGTGAGAGAAGTTTTCCATTTCCTTATTGTGATATATACTTTATTACACCCGAGAGATGTGAGTATCTAAACAGTATTTGTGAGGTGCTAGTGTATGACCTCCGTGCTTGTTTTTGGTTTTTAGTGGAACGATTATTTGTTTTAATTACTTTTATATTAGTGTTAAATGACCCCTAACTTGTATTTTGATTAGAATAAAAGCGCATTTGCTTGAGGACAAGCAAATCTCAAGTGTAAGGGTATTTGATGAGGCGAAAAGTGAACCACTTTTAAGGTGTTATTTAAGCCCGAATTCGAGATTATTTGATCAAATATTGCCCTAAATCGTTCCTTTTGTCATTTTAGGTACTTTTGGAGAGAAATCTGGAAAAGGAAGCATTTTGGACGTTTTGGAGCATAAAAGTGAAGAAAACGGCAAAGTCTCAATTTTCCTTGCTGAGAACAGTACATGACGGCGTCAAGATCTTCTAAATGACGGCGCCAAGAGTTACAAAAGAGGTGGATGAGGAAGATACACGTGACGATCCAGTGAGTTTTTGTGAATAGGAGATGACGGCATCACCCAAGGCCGTCATGGTCCAAGTATTGGTGACGGCCCAGAACAATTTTACACATGACGGCGTAACCAGCAGATCTAGGCAATACGATTTCATTATGGCAGCGAGTTGACGGCGTCAGTAATTAACACATGACGCCGTCACCTTGTAAAATCTATATATAGTTTTCCAAATATTATTCATTAGTGTGCAACTTTGAGGGAAAAAACCCTAGGTCGAGTTTTCCAACTTTTTCAAGGGTTTCAACCCTTTGGATCTTTCATGTTCAATTAGAGATAAGTACTTTTTCAAATCAATCAATATGTCTATGTGTTGTTTGATTATATCTTACGCTTGTCTTCTACTTAATATGCTAGGCTAGATTTCTTTTGTGTTTGCTTAGATGTAGTGAAACCTAGATGTTGATTATGGGTTGATTGTTTGTTTATAATTGTTACGGATGATTTTATTCGATGTTAGGCTTAAGAAAAATGGCAGACTTCCATTGGTAACTTGCTTGAACGTCTTAAAAAACATAATCGGAGGTGTACTACGATTTTTGGTTGTATTTAATGCGTAGGAGAATTCTAGTGATCCCATGTTAGGAGCTTCTAACGGCTCGACATAGGAGTGAAGTTGGATCCTATAGAGTTAGAGAATATTGTACACGGCCCTACGACTAGTATTAAGGAATATGACCCGTCATCCATGCATGTAACACCCCCAAAATTTGATACAGCGGAAGACTCAACAAGCTTTCGGGGTGCTACGGGGATTGGTATCCAACACAAGACAACATAGAACGAGATAAAGTAAACATAATAAAAACGCAACAAAAACGGGGTTTTAACGTTTACATTTATCCCAACATCATTCAGAGTCAGGCCCAAAATAACATAACAGTAGGTCCAAAATTAATTATCAGAGTTTAGAAAAATAGATCCATAAACCATGAGCCTTGGCCGAGCCTTCCATTCCAAGCATGCATATCATCACTTAATTACCTGAGAAAACGTGCTAAAAGTCAGCTTTCGCTGGTGAGATCATAGGTTTAAATTCAACTAATAATATAGTGGACATATACGCAAAACGCTTGCTAGCTAGACTAAGGACTCGCTAAAAGCCTGCGGATACCCTCCGCTCCAACATAACACACGGATACCCTCCGTTCTAACATAGATATTCGGGTAACCCCCGCAATACCAATAAATACTCGGATAACCTCTGAAGTATTAATAACCTATAGGTGCACACTACAGTATCTAAATAAGCCAACCTTGAATAGTACACACGAAACTATGTGACTAAAGCTGACAATACGTCAATATCCAAATAAGCCAACCTTGAATAGTACACACAAAAACTATGTGACTAAAGTTGACATGTATCCTAGTCCATACGCATAGCAAGTTTAGAAAGAATATAAAAGCGATAATAGTCCACATAAAATAATTTGCACGTTTCTCACCCCAAGTATTGAAAACATAGTTCAAGAGTATAAGTGGGGCTATGACTCACCTCAAGTCCAGAAAATAGCAAGAAAAGTCGGTAGAAATAAGATGTATAGTAACTCACGAAACAGCAACTACGGACTCGGCACGACCTAACAATATTAACCCGTTCAGAAATCATTTCCTCAAATTCAAAATATTCCCAAACCCGGACGAGAATCCGTTTTATTTCCGAAAATCCATTTCGTATTAGTTTGGTGTATTTACGTTTGGTATCCATACGGGTGGTGGGTCGACTCAAAACAAACCAAAAGGTCACACAAAGAATAATAAAATAAACTATGGGTCTAATATTAGCCCAATATATCATTTAAATAAATCGCCGAAGTTTATCAAATCCGTCGATTTGATAATCCTCATATTTATTTACGTAACATACCGTTCCAAGATTACACCCCATCCTAAAGCACATAGCACATAAATACTATATGGTAGATATCATAGTTTAATAAATTCCTCATATATATCGTTAAATTGGCCAGATTTCCCGATATATATATTCGCAAATTACTACACTTTACATATACCACAACCTATGGGCGTCGTAGGATACGATGCGCATTAATATATTCATTTCATATAGCCAAATAACCCGATTCAACCCTACGGTTAAGTGGTTATTTAGTTATAGAAAACGTTTATATTAATCGTCATATATCCGTGACAACACGAAAGTCACAAATAAAACTTACCCGAACTCGAGTGACAACGACTCCACATAACTCGATAAGTTTATTTAGTATGTATACAAAATGACATTTTTATTCAATATTTGAGAATTGTCGAGGATTCCTCGTTTTATAACAATTTCTTTATAATAATAATACGTTCAATAATATTACGCCACTTTCGTAGCCTAATATATATTTAGTCGTATTATTTATAATATGACTCGTGATTATTATTATTATTATTATACGCGCTTATATAATTATATATCCGTTATTCACGTCTATATATTCATATAAACGTTTATATCATCAATAACTATTATTACGAGTTTTATTATTTACGTTTTAATTGTAAATAGTTATCGAGTCATACGAAATGGTCACATGTCCGAGTCATGACTCTCGGCTCATTGTCCAAGTCCAAAGTAATATAAAAGTCATAACAATCAATACATCTCCGTCCAATCAATCCCAATCCACGTGCTACAACAATAGGGTCCGACTACGGCACCCGACTAACCTATCTCTGTCAATCTAAGTGACCATCTCACAATCGGTCCCCAATATCCCAATTCGTCAACAACTCCTCAATATCACAAAAAATCCATTGTCGAGACCACAAAAGGTCTCGACTCAACAAAAGCGTTCGGCCGATAAATAAAGTGCCACAACAATAACAAGTTAAGTTCACAAACATTACAAGAAATAAACATCAACAAGGTTAATGTTCGGGTCCGTTTACCAAGCCAAACCCGAGCCCTCGACTCACTTGAGTCACGGCTCAAAACCACGAGTCACAAGGACTCGAACCAACAACCACGGGTCGCAAAAATAAGCTCCAAAGAGCACCCTCAAAACTGCCCATTCGACCACTAGGGTCGCGGCATCAATAACCATATACGGCCTCAAGGCCTCGACTCCATCGAGTCAAACCAAGAATCCAACGCAAGCAAATCATGAAACCATGAACACGAGACCACAAGTAGCAACAATAACGAGCCATAGGCTCGAGACCCACATCGAGCCATGAGTCCACGACTCACGGTTCGAGTTGAACCATCCAAGGAAACACCAACCCGGATACCAAACAAGATTTTAACATCAAAATCATTAATTTCCAACCATTTCATTCGAATCCCATAAAAACCTTCCATGTAGCCACGAAATTAACACTATGTCGAGGCATCCAAGGTACCAAAAACGAGCTTACTCACCTTCTTGAACCTCCAAATGTATAGATCTAGTAAAAACAACAAAGTTGGGTCGGATTTGATTGAATCACGAGGTGTTAGGGTGTGTTATACAGCGCGTATGATACACCAAAAGAAAGAGGAAGGAAAAAGGAACAAGATGGTGGTGTTTGTTTTGTTGTGAGGGCGGCGAGATGGTGGTGGTGGCCGGATTTGTAGTCGGTGGTGGCTAGGGTTATTCAAAAGAGAGAAATGAGAGAGAAAAAAGTGTGGGGGTGAAGGTGTTGGTGTTGCTTATGAACCGAACCCACAAGGACCAAATTTTGTAGTTTCTCTTTTTTTTTTTTTTTTTTATAATAATGTTAATAATAATAATAATAATAATAATAATAATAATAATAATAATAATAATAATAATAATAATAATAATAATAATAATAATAATAATAATAATAATAATAATAGTAATAATGATATTACTAATGGTGTGGAGCGGGTAACGTGGGTTAATGTAAAACATGTGGCCCGAACCCGAACTCATTTCACTCTTTAATATCTCCCGAAAAACATCTCGTAAAATAATTATATATAGTCGGACTCGTAAAACGAATCATAAAATCTTTCGTTAGGTAAACCTAGTGCCAGAGTCAACGTAGTACCAGTGAGAATTTAAGAATACATCACCGAGCATAAAATCAAGAATGAATTATGAAAATAATTCACGAATTCCATAACATCATAAATTATAAACATCCACAAAATAGGTCTTACAAGTTCGTTGTGAAATAAAATTTCCAAATAAAAATTATAAACGAACTTTAACGTAATGCGGGTTTTCAAAATAACTCCCTAAACTGTCGGTTGTCACATCCTCCCAGTCTCAGAAGAAACCCGTCCCGGGTTTCACTCGGAAAAATTCATCAACGAAGTGAAAAGCTTCGGATATCTCTTCCGGAACTCGTCCTCACGTTCCCACGTAAATTCTAGTCCATGTCGGGAATTCCAACGAACCTTGACGAGCGGAATGCGACTTCGCTTGAGTCTTTTAACTTCACGATCTAAAATCTCAATTGGCTCTTCCACGAAATTCAATTTCTCATCGACACGAATATCCTTCATTGGAATGACAGGCATCTCATCAGAAAGACATTTCTTCAAATTACTGACGTGAAACACGTCGTGAACTTTACTCAGTTCATGTGGTAATTCCAACCTATAAGCCACGGGCCCAATTCTTTCTAAGATCAGAAATGGTCCAATGTAGCGTGGGTTGAGTTTACCACGTTTCCCGAAACGTATCACACCTTTCCAAGGCGAGACTTTCAGCATCACTCTGTCTCCAACCTGGAACTCTAAGGGTTTACGTCTCTGATCGGCGTAACTTTTCTGCCTATCTCTGGCTGCTTGCAACCGATCACGAATCCGAGCTACTTTCTCAGTAGTTTCCAAAATCAGTTCAGGGCCTCTGAGTTGGCTATCTCCAACTTCCGCCCAACCAATAGGCGAACGACACTTTCTGCCATACAAAGCTTCAAATGGTGCAGCCTTAAGACTTGTGTGGTAACTATTATTATAGGAGAATTCCGCAAGGGGTAAGTACTTCTCCCAGCCCTTACCAAAGTCTATGATGCATGCACGAAGCATATCCTCTAACGTCTGAATGGTCCATTACTTTGACCATCGGTTTGGGGATGATATGCAGTACTCATATCAAGTCTCGTCCCCAAAGCCGTTTGAAGTGATCGCCACAAAGCTGACGTAAAACGGCTATCGCGATCCGAAATAATAGATATCGGGACTCCATGACGCGCAATAATTTCCTTCACATATAACCTCGCAAGTTTATCCACACTATCATCTTCACTAATTGCTAGGAAATGAGCAGACTTTGTCAGACGATCCACAATTACCCAGATAGCGTCACAACCGCTAGCTGTCCTCGGTAATTTGGTAATGAAGTCCATAGTAATCCGCTCCCATTTCTAGACTGGAAGTTCTGGTTGCGTTAGTAATCCTGACGGTCTCTGGTGTTCAGCTTTAACCTTAGCACATGTCAAGCATTTACTAACGTACGATGCTATATCTGCCTTCATATTTGGCCACCAATAGAACTTCTTAAGATCCTGGTACATCTTATCAGATCCAGGATGAATAGAGTACCTCGACTTATGTGACTCATGCATAATTAAGTCCCGAATTCCTCCATATAAAGGTACCCAAATCCGATCTCCGAAACATAACAATCCATCAGAACGCTTAACAAATCCTTTCTCATTCTCTACCATCCCAAATATATTCTTGACAGATCTATTTTCTGCTTTCAACGCTTCCGTTTGTGTTTCAAGTATTTGAGATGGTAACGGCGATACGATAGTCATTCCCAATGACCTAACTCGTAACGGTAGTATTCTTTCCTTTCGACTAAGAGCATCAGCAACAACGTTTGCTTTACCAGGATGGTAGCGAATTTCACAATCATAATCGCTTAGCAACTCAATCCAACGTCGCTGTCTCATATTGAGCTCTTTTTGATTCAAGATGTGTTGTAGACTTTTGTGGTCAGTAAATACAACACACTTGGTTCCGTACAAGTAATGTCTCCATATTCTGAAAGCGAAAACCACAGCACCTAGTTCCAAATCATGGGTAGTGTAGTTTTTCTCATGCTTTTTGAGCTGTCGGGAAGCATAAGCTATCACCTTCTCTCGTTGCATTAACACGGCTCCCAATCCTTTATGTGAGGCATCACAATAGACGACGAAATCCTTGTTACCTTCCGGTAACGCTAAGATAGGAGCACTACACAACATCTTCTTAAGCAATTGAAATGCTTCCTCTTCTTTATCTCCCCATTCATACGTAATACTCTTTTGAGTCAATTTGGTCAGTGGTTTAGCTATCTTCGAAAATCCCTTAATGAATCTTCGGTAATAACCAGCTAAACCCAAAAATTGACGAACTTCGGTTGGGGTTGTAGGTGCAGCCCAATCTTTTATCGCCTCAATCTTAGCAGGATCCTCATGGACTCCTTGTCTATCAATCACATGACCCAAAAATTGTACCATCGGAATCCAGAATTCGCATTTCGAAAACTTGGCATAGAGTTTCTCCTTCCTGAGCAATTGTAAGATGAGTCTTAGATGCTCCTCATTCTCCTTCTCACTCTTTGAATAAATCAGAATATCATCGATGAATACAATCACGAACTTATCTAAGTAAGGCTTACACACTCGATTCATGAGATCCATGAATATTGCCGGTGCGTTAGTCAACCTAAACGGCATCACCTGAAACTCGTAATGCCCGTACCGGGTTCTGAAAGCCGTTTTCGGAATATCTTCCTCGCGAACTCGAAGTTGATGATATCCCGATCTCAAATCGATCTTCGAGTACACACTCGATCCTTGGAGTTGATCGAACAAGTCGTCGATCCTAGGTAACGGGTATCCATTCTTCACCGTTAACTTATTCAACTCTCGGTAATCAATGCACATACGGAACGATCCATCCTTCTTCATTACAAATAAGACTGGGCTCCCCAAGGTGAAGAACTTGGTCTTATGAATCCTTTTTTGGATAACTCCGCCAATTGTTTTGACAACTCTTCTAGCTCGGTAGGTGCAAGACGATAAGGCGCTCGTGCTACAGGTGCAGCACCAGGTATCAACTCAATCTGGAACTCCACTTGTCTAGTCGGCGGGATTCCCGGCAAATTATCAGGAAACACATCAGGAAAATCACGAACTATAGGCACATCTCCAATGCACCTTTCCTTCTTCTTCATCCCTCCTTTCTCAGAAATTTGAGCTAAGAAAAGGTAACATCCCTTCTCCATTAGCTTTGGTAACTTCGTGCAAGAAATAACTGCTAATCGGGATGGGCTCCTAGAATCCTTTCGATCTCCTAATATATTTAGGATCTCCTTTCCGTAAGGTACACGCACAATCTTCTCGTCGCAGAGTATATGAGCACGATACTTCGACAACCAATCCATACCACTGATGACATCAAAACTTCCTAACGTGACGGGTAGAAGATCTATGTTGAAAGGGTGGTTCAAGAAATTCAGCGTGCAACCGCGAATGATGGTATTAATCCTTTCTATATTCCTATTAGCTAACTCAATATCATAGCCAATTCCTAAGGCCATCGGGGTTTTCTCTAGTAAGGGTGCAAACGTAGTGGACACAAAACTCCTATCGGCACCAGTATCAAATAGTATGGAAGCATAACGATTATTGAGAAGGAACGTACCAGTAACGACGTTCGGATCTTCTCCTCTCTCGTTCCCGAGTGCATACACTCTTCCCTGAGCAGCTCCAGCTTCCACACGTTGGTCCCCATTATCTTGTCGTCCACGGTTTCCTCCAGCTCCACGATTTCCATGATTGTACCCATTTCCACCCGAGCCTTGATTTCCACGGTTCCACGATTCTCTACACTCATTCCTATAGTGTCCCTTCTTTCCACACCCATAACAAGTAACATCTGCCTTATTTCTCATCTCAGGAGCAGCTTGAACCACAGCAAGAGGTCGAGCTCTACAGTCCCTAGCTGTGTGTCCTTTCTTTGAGCAGTTCTGGCATTTCACACTACACCATCCAGTATGATGCTGGTGGCAACGATCACACTTGGGTGCATCACCGTTCTGATTCTTCTTATCTCCATTCCCAATAGCATAAGCCTTAGCTTGTCTCTTGCTTCGGTGATCATTACACTTGGAGTGACGGTCTCTCTTTCTCTTTCCATTCTTCTCCTCATCAGCTCCTTCCAATTCCAACGAGTCCATAAGTTGTTGAGCAATTGTGATTGCCTCATGTATGTTTGCAGGCCTAGCAGAAATCACATCATTTCTCGTAGCTACAGGCAACCCATCAGTATACCTCTCGATCTTTTGAGTCTCGGTTTTCACCATATCTGGGCAAAGCAAGGCTAATTCCTGGTAACGACGATTGTAAGTCGTCATATCATTACCTTTCACCTTGTGGTTCCAAAACTCAATCTCTAGCTTCTTGACCTCATTCCTTGGGCAATAAGTCTGAATCAGCAAAGACTTAAATTGCTCCCAAGTCATGGCATAAGCTACATCACTCCAAACTGAATTTCGGTAATTGTTCCACCAAGTTAAAGCTTCATCCTTGAAGGTAAAAGAAGCAAACTTTACCTTCGCATTCTCCGCACAACCACTAACATTAAACACTGACTCAGTCTTCTCAATCCACCTAACCAAGTAAACCACTCCTTCAGTTCCACCAAACTCAATAGGTCCACAAATCTTAAACTCCTTGTAGTGACATCCGTTAGCACGAACAGGTGGAAATGTTCCAGCAGAATGGTTGGAATCATTTGACTCAGCTAGTAGCTCAGCAACTCTTTGCTCTACAAGTTGATTGATCATTGCTTGATCCACAGTAGGTGCATTAAGTGGAACATGATCATTGTCTCCCTGAACATCAACATTTTGATTCCTGTTGTTGCGGTTAGTAGTGTCCAGGTTATCAGGAGTAGGGGTTTCAACATTTCGAGTAGGACGGCATCCTCGGCGACCAGGAGTAGTCACAGCCGGACCAGTTCTGGTAGCTCTAACAGGGTTTCGTCGTGTGGCCATTGATCTGAAACATCATACAAGTTCATGAGTCTCCAATAGAACTTATCAATATGCTCAACAAGAGTAATTCAACGAAGCTAAGTCATGGAAAGAATAGCAACAATACACCACGTAACATCAATAAAGCGAATAAGGACTCAATTTCCATAACACCCAAAATCACATAATACCAAATACTAATTACCATCAACATACAATAGCGATCTAACATCGTTCCAACTACTGGAAAACCCAAAACATACTAATCGTTCCAAAAGAGACGAATACAGAACAAAATACATCAAAATATGGTAACTAGCTTTTCTAACCGAAAACTCCTCGGTTAAGAAAGCAACAAGACAACATAACCCAATCAACTAGCCACGCTGCTGGCGGAGGCTCCTCAACTCCTGCCTCAAGCCATCAAGATCCCTCCATAACGATCCTAGCTCCATGCTATGGTTGTCTCGGTCTTTCTTGAGGTCAGCCACCTCCTTCTCTAGCTTGGCATTCCTTTGCCATAGCTTGCGGTCGGCCTCTCGAGCAGTAACAAAACCTCGCTGCAAACTATCAATATGCTCGTGGACCTCCATCAAAACTCTCCTCATCTCAGTAGTCCTGCCCACAACGACAGTCATGTCAACTCTCAGATCCGCTATGAACTCTCCAATAACTCTCTCAAGTCGATCAGATACTCGTGCAACTCTCTCACTATGCTCAGTAATCCGAGCCCACAACCTGCCAATCTCACCTAACTCTGCATGCTCAGCAGAAACCTCAAAAGATGCATCCGACGCCACCGGGCTACCAGGTGGTACCTCAACCAAAAACGGATGATCAGGTGAATCAGGCTCAATCAGATGTACAGGTGAATCAGGCTCCTCAGCCTGAGCTGGTGGTACTAACACATCATCATCATCAGGCATCTCATCCTCCTGAGGGTCATCCTCCTCCTCAGGGTCATCATCATCACCCTGCTCAGCCTCCTGAGGGTCATCCTCCTGCTCAGGGTCATCAGCCTCATCCTCACCCTCGTACTCTTCCTCCTCCTCATCGGAAGAGTACCTCATCATTCGTCGTCTCCTACTAGGTGAACCATGTGGAGATGTAGTAGGTGATCTAGGACGACGACGCAATGATGTGGGTGGCGCCTCAGACAAGAGAGAGTGAGCATCAATCTGTAAAGGTGATGGAGTAGGGCCTACCGACATGCGTGCCGTAGCTCGGTGGGCAAAGCGTGGGGCCACACAAGCCAAAGCCTGATGAAGTGTAAGCTGCCTCGATGTACCAGGGAGCCCTAGAGAAGATGAGGGTCCCTGCGTAGATGCAGCAGGTGGTGCTGAAGTAGAAGCTGCCTGTGGTACAGTAGCTGAAAGCATGGCCATCTGGTAAGGGTCATCAGATGCCATAGTGAACTGTGCAGGTAAAACTGGTGCAGTAAGAATGTCCTCGACGACATCGGGCATATGGGAGGCCATGGTCTGTGACAACGGCGTAGGGTAGGTGTAAGTGTTTCAAAACAACTAAATCACAACTCAAAATACCATACCAAAAATCCTCATCAAATAATTCAATTATATAATCTCAATAAAAAGAATTTCAAACACCGCATTACTAAAATGTTTATAAAACATATAGACCATATAATTCCTCGAAACGCCATCTTATTACTAAAATCCATAAACCTCAAATCATTTCAATAAATCCCAAATCTAACAATCATCTCAAATATCTCATAATACCTCAAATAATAGAAGATGCTTCGGCTTGGCGGGCTGGCGGGCGGTGGTCAAGGATCATTTTCTATAAAAATACGGTTATAGTTTAGGCGTTTATTTACCTAGTTCTCTATAACCTTGGCTCTGATACCAATCTGTAACACCCCCAAAATTTGATACAGCGGAAGACTCAACAAGCTTTCGGGGTGCTACGGGGATTGGTATCCAACACAAGACAACATAGAACGAGATAAAGTAAACATAATAAAAACGCAACCAAAACGGGCTTTTAACGTTTACATTTATCCCAACATCATTCAAAGTCAGGCCTAAAATAACATAACAGTAGGTCCAAAATTAATTATCAGAGTTTAGAAAAATAGATCCATAAACCATGAGCCTTGGCCGAGCCTTCCATTCCAAGCATGCATATCATCACTTAATTACCTGAGAAAATGTGCTAAAAGTCAGTTTTCGCTGGTGAGATCATAGGTTTAAATTCAACTAACAATATAGTGGACATATAAGCAAAATGCTTGCTAGCTAGACTAAGGACTCGCTAAAAGCCTGCGGATACCCTCCGCTCCAACATAACACACGGATACCCTCCGTTCTAACATAGATATTCGGGTAACCCCCGCAATACCAATAAATACTCGGATAACCTCCGAAGTATTAATAACCTATAGGTGCACACTACAATATCTAAATAAGCCAACCTTGAATAGTACACACGAAACTATGTGACTAAAGCTGACAATACGTCAATATCCAAATAAGCCAACCTTGAATAGTACACACAAAAACTATGTGACTAAAGTTGACATATATCCTAGTCCTAGTCCATACGCATAGCAAGTTTAGAAAGAATATAAAAGCGATAATAGTCCACATAAAATAATTTGCACGTTTCTCACCCCAAGTATTGAAAACATAGTTCAAGAGTATAAGTGGGGCTATGACTCACCTCAAGTCCAGAAAATAGCAAGAAAAGTCGGTAGAAATAAGATGTATAGTAACTCACGAAACAGCAACTACGGACTCGGCACGACCTAACAATATTAACTCGTTCAGAAATCATTTCCTCAAATTCAAAATATTCCCAAACCCGGACGAGAATCCGTTTTATTTCCGAAAATCCATTTCGTATTAGTTTGGTGTATTTACGTTTGGTATCCATACGGGTGGTGGGTCGACTCAAAACAAACCAAAAGGTCACACAAAGAATAATAAAATAAACTATGGGTCTAATATTAGCCCAATATATCATTTAAATAAATCGCCGAAGTTTATCAAATCCGTCGATTTGATAATCCTCATATTTATTTACGTAACATACCGTTCCAAGATTACACCCCATCCTAAAGCACATAGCACATAAATACTATATGGTAGATATCATAGTTTAATAAATTCCTCATATATATCGTTAAATTGGCCAGATTTCCTGATATATATATTCGCAATTTACTACACTTTACATATACCACAACCTATGGGCGTCGTAGGATACGATGCCCATTAATATATTCATTTCATATAGCCAAATAACCCGATACAAGCCTACGGTTAAGTGGTTATTTAGTTATAGAAAACGTTTATATTAATCATCATATATCCGTGACAACACGAAAGTCACAAATAAAACTTACCCGAACTCGAGTGACAACGACTCCACATAACTCGATAAGTTTATTTAGTATGTATACAAAATGACATTTTTATTCAATATTTGAGAATTGTCGAGGATTCCTCGTTTTATAACAATTTCTTTATAATAATAATACGTTCAATAATATTACGCCACTTTCATAGCCTAATATATATTTAGTCGTATTATTTATAATATGACTCGTGATTATTATTATTATTAATATACGCGCTTATATAATTATATATCCGTTATTTACGTCTATATATTCATATAAACGTTTATATCATCAATAACTATTATTACGAGTTTTATTATTTATGTTTTAATTGTAAATAGTTATCGAGTCATACGAAATGGTCACATGTCCGAGTCATGACTCTCGGCTCATTGTCCAAGTCCAAAGTAATATAAAAGTCATAACAATCAATACATCTCCATCCAATCAATCCCAATCCACGTGCTACAACAATAGGGTCCGACTACGGCACCCGACTAACCTATCTCCGTCAATCTAAGTGACCATCTCACAATCGGTCCCCAATATCCCAATTCGTCAACAACTCCTCAATATCACAAAAAATCCATTGTCGAGACCACAAAAGGTCTCGACTCAACAAAAGCATTCGGCCGATAAATAAAGTGCCACAACAATAACAAGTAAAGTTCACAAACATTACAAGAAATAAACATCAACAAGGTTAATGTTCGGGTTGGTTTACCAAGCCAAACCCTAGCCCTCGACTCACTTGAGTCACGGCTCAAAACCACGAGTCACAAGGACTCGAACCAACAACCACGGGTCGCAAAAATAAGCTCCAAAGAGCACCCTCAAAACTGCCCATTCGACCACTAGGATCGTGGCATCAATAACCATATACGGCCTCAAGGCCTCGACTCCATCGAGTCAAACCAAGAATCCAACGCAAGCAAATCATGAAACCATGAACACGAGACCACAAGTAGCAACAATAACGAGCCATAGGCTCGAGACCCACATCGAGCCATGAGTCCACGACTCACGGTTCGAGTCGAACCATCCAAGAAAACACCAACCCGGATACCAAACAAGATTTTAACATCAAAATCATTAATTTCCAACCATTTCATTCGAATCCCATAAAAACCTTCCGTGTAGCCACGGAATTAACACTATGTCGAGGCATCCAAGGTACCAAAAACGAGCTTACTCACCTTCTTGAACCTCCAAATGTATAGATCTAGTAAAAACAACAAAGTTGGGTCAGATTTGATTGAATCACGAGGTGTTAGGGTGTGTTATACGGCGCGTATGATACACCAAAAGAAAGAGGAAGGAAAAAGGAACAAGATGGTGGTGTTTGTTTTGTTGTGAGGGCGGCGAGATGGTGGTGGTGGCCGGATTTGTAGTCGGTGGCGGCTAGGGTTATTCAAAAGAGAGAAATGAGAGAGAAAGAAGTGTGGGGGTGAAGGTGTTGGTGTTGCTTATGAACCGAACCCACAAGGACCAAATTTTGTAGTTTCTCTCTTTTTTTTTAAAATAATGTTAATAATAATAATAATAATAATAATAATAATAATAATAATAATAATAATAATAATAATAATAATAATAATAATAATAATAATAATAATAATAATAATAATAATAATGATAGTAATAATGATATTACTAATGGTGTGGAGCGGGTAACGTGGGTGAATGTAAAACATGTGGCCCGAACCCGAACTCATTTCAAACTTTAATATCTCCCGAAAAACATCTCGTAAAATAATTATATATAGTCGGACTCGTAAAACGAATCATAAAATCTTTCGTTAGGTAAACCTAGTGCCAGAGTCAACGTAGTACCAGTGAGAATTTAAGAATACATCACCGAGCATAAAATTAAGAATGAAATATGAAAATAATTCACGAATTCCATAACATTATAAATTATAAACATCCACAAAATAGGTCTTACAAGTTCGTTGTGAAATAAAATTTCCAAATAAAAATTATAAACGAACTTTAACGTAATGCGGGTTTTCAAAATAACTCCCTAAACTGCCGGTTGTCACAATGCAATTGTAACAAGCTATCAACCTGTAAAAGATATCTAGGGAGTAATGAAATCTAAGTAAACACAATTTTCCTCATTATTGTCTTTTTTTGGGTAAAAGGTCAGCGACCCGGTAAATGTATTACTCCAAAAAACGTTTAAGTATAATGGATTTGGGTGAATCCCAAATCTCAGCCCGTTACATAGGCGAGAGCTTACATAACAAGATACTTCCTATTTTCTAAAAAGAAAACAAACCACTACTCACATGAACACACATTGACAAAGATGAAAAACTACTTCCTACGAGCTTGGAGTTTAGTGCCATACATGGCATTAAAAGCATCCAAATTCCCTGGGAGATCATAAACTTTCTTAGAATAATCATCATAGTCATCATACTCATCCTCGCGGTCATGACCACCACCAAATAGGTTTCTTGTCTCATCGAACATGTCCACAACCTCCTCGTCGTCAGTATCGGAAACCACTACCTCGCCCACTTTAGAAAATGGGTTAGACCTCTTAGAAGAAGAAGTAACCTTCTGAATAGGTTGACCATCATCATCCACAAGAGTCGCTTTCCCTTCAATAATTAGCTTTTCAAGCTCCCCAATTTTCTTAACAATAGGAGTAGAACCAACATAGTGTTCCTTTTCTTGAAAATTACTCACAAAAGTACCTTGCGACGCATTACCAGCCTTAAGAGACTCATCCTCATTAGCTTCCATAAAACAACCCGATTCCACATCCTTGTTGGTCTCATTAGTGGGAATACCAAAGGTATCCGTATCATCCATATTAAGAGCATCAAACTGATTAGAAGTCACAATCTTGGTACCACTTGTACTAGTTACATCCACATTAATATGTTTTGTGGTATCCACTATCTTAGGTGCCGAGGGAGTCTTCTTGGGTTGATAATGAAATTGCTTACCCACAACAGGTTTAAAAAACCCTCCCTTACTCGTATTATTAGTAGCACCCTTCTTACCCTTCTTCTTGTTGTTCGCAGGTTGAAAGCCATCACTAACAGTAACACTCGGTGTAGGCTTAGTAGTAGAAGCAACAACTTTAGGACAATCATTAAGAGTATGACCAAAAAGCTTACATGTATCACACCGAGGTGGCTTCCATTCATATTCAACCCGGATTGTTTCAATAGTAAAGCCAGTCCCATCAAGCAAAGGAATCTCAACAGTGAGACTTTCCTTAAGCACCACATCTGATTGCACTTCAATCATACATCTAGCAAAACTACTCCGGCCCCACGATTCCTTGCACATTTGACTAGTAAAAGCATCTAACCTTTTGGGCGTTCCAATCAATGTGGCAAGAAGGCTAAGACCATCATCCAAAAACATAGCAAGGGGAACATCATGGAATTTGACCCATACAGGGATATTAGTCAAATCCTCTTTTCGTAAATTAGTGTTCAAATACCATGGTTTAAGAATAATAGGTACATTACGAATTAACCACGGTCCATTTTCAAGAACATCATCAACACCTTTCTTCGAATTGAACTTAAAGAAGAAGAATCCCTTTGCATTCATCATTACCTTTTGGATCCCATACTTAGCCCACGTATTACGAACATAGTAATCTACCACAGGAAAAGCAAGACGTTGACCAAGGAAATACCCATAGAGAGTATTCTCAAAACGGAGATTAACCACTTCCACAACTTTCATGGGAATAGAAAGATCAACATCGGATCTCTTTTTGCTACATTCCAACCTACGAAAGTTAGGGATATGCTTCTGAGAATCGTTAGATGTAGCACCCGCATAAGATGTCGATTTCACTCCATTACCACTCATATTATTAGGCTGACCTAACCCACTAGGGTTGTTGGCATTCAGAATAGTCTCCTTATTACTAGCAATCTCAGCTTGCACCTCATTCATAGTTGCATCAAACTTATTACGCGCATTAGACAAAAGTTGTGCAACATTAGGTTCATTCATCTCACAACTATCATCACTAAGTGAAACCGGCTTCACTTGATTTGGTGTAGCATCACATGTAACATTCATAGGAATGTCACTAGAAGCAAATTTAACATTGCAAGATGTTGTATCACGTACAGAATCAGCAACATACGAACCCCCAACATTCGTAGCAGGTATAGATGCATGAATGTTGTTAAGAAACCCCTTTTCCATCTCTCACAAACCCACAACCAACGCAAACACAAGTAAATACTCAGCAGCATGCACGACGAAAAGAAAAAAAAAAAAAAAAAAAAAAAAAAAAAAAAAAGAAACCCTAACTAACCGTTAGGGTTTAAAACCAATACGCCCAGAAATCTAACCCTTATCCATAATAATCGACAATAGTAGAATGATTGATAAAAATGAAGATTATATATCCGACTTACACCCAAGATGCGATCACCAAACCCCTCTGAAAAGATGGACAGAATCGATTGAGTAGAGGTAAGGAATTATGACCAGCGCTTAGAGACCCTCGATGTTAATTCACAAGACCTGATGGCAGAGTATGTGTAAACACACGACTGGAATCAGACGAGGAGAAAACGATTTGGGAAAAGAGGGTAGAAAGTCGCCAGAGGGGAGAGTCGACTTTAGGGTTATTTAAAGGTACCACCACATTAGTATAATTTGTGTATTTTCATTTCTTTTATTTTATTTTGATCACATTAGTAGTTATTTGGGTTAGTTGGCTAGCAACTAATTCCGCCCACTCCTTCAAAACCCGAGATTTTAATTGCTTTTATAAAAATATAAAAATACAAAAAGAATCATCCCTTACCTCTAGACTTAATTTAGTAGACTTTCTAATCCTAGCGACACTATTCCTGAGTTGAACGATCAATCCCCCGGTACTTGTCATAATACTATACTACAATGATCAGGTACACTGCCTGGTGGGGGATATACGCTTCTCAAGATCCCTTGAGAGGTAAAACCTTTAGTGAGGGTGCAATTCCCACGCATCAACATGTAACAATAATGCACTAAAGATGAGTGCATACATGGAAGGCTAAGGCGATTTGGTTGCACATTTGTGTAGGTTGTAACAAATTCTTCCTTTAAGTAAGATGCTTAAAGTTAGAAACGAAAAGATAGGCTCGGAGGGGTGTACTAGGGGTTTCGTATACTAAAAATGAGTACAACGCAAAGGTGTAGGAAAATTAATTGACTTTACTAGTCAAGTAATATGACTTAAATGGTCAAGTAATTATGATACGGGTTTAAACACAAGGGTGATCCTAATGCCTATTATCATGTAGTAAATCCTACTACACGAATGTAGTCTCACTAGCGGTCTCGGGATGCATCACTAACGCAAGTTCTAGAATCTATATACTACCGGTACACTCATAAGCTCTAAGGCTTCTCCTAACAAGTCTAAGGGCGAACCTCCATTAGTAGAAGGCCGGTACGAGTCTTTGACGCCTCAACTAACGGATGCTAACTAATGCACTTCTTGGATCGCTGGCGCGTTACTTGCATAACGGTTGGTCACCAAGCCATACACTAGCGCTGGCGCGTTAGCCAATTAATCTAATACTCGGATGGTCACTACCTTTTTTTTTTGATAAAATTTTTGAGTGGTACGGTTTTTTGTGCTAGTCATACAACTCCTATCCATGAGACGCTTATTAAGGCTAAAGTTTCACTCCTAAATGTTGTAAAAAAATTTAAATTTGGCGCTAAAATTACACTAACAAGTATTTCTCTTAGTTTTATTACACACCTACCATCAACCAAACAAACTCAAGTGCAATAGTATCCTATAAGGTATCATCATTTACCCTCCCCTTACACTTAGGATGAATGATGAGTGCTCAAACACTCGTCGTTTTTGATATATTTAAACTGCCAAAACGCACAAAAACAATCAAAAAGATATCAAAATACTTAAATTATCCCAGGGATTGTGTTTTATGTGTTTTAAATGCAAAATGTGCAAAAATAAAGGAAAAACGTATAAAGTTTGCAATTTTGGCAGTTTCAGTCCCCCAAGTTTCAAAACTTGTCAATTTTAGTCCCTATGCATTTATTTTGAAAGGAAAAGTCAACCCAAGGTTTTGAAAGTCAAATATCATAAAAAATTACACTTGGGTGACAAGTTTTCCAAAATTACATTTTTAGTCCCTGAAAATCCAAATATGGCAATATAGGTCCCTGGGAGTTTTGAAAAATCAAAATTGGCAAAAATGGTTTGTGAACTTTGGAATTACATCATAATTGGTCCTTGGAAGCAAGTTTGGGAAATTACAAAATCAGTCCTTGAAGTTTGGGAAATTTCAAAATTGGTCCTTGATAACTTACAACCTAACCGGACCCCTTTTTATTCCCATAAACCTAAAACCCACCCAAAGCTAATTCCAAATCCAGTCCACCCATCTCCCAGCCCACTACATGA
Source organism: Artemisia argyi (assembly GCA_030686995.1). Taxonomy (NCBI): domain Eukaryota; kingdom Viridiplantae; phylum Streptophyta; class Magnoliopsida; order Asterales; family Asteraceae; genus Artemisia; species Artemisia argyi. Next base: position 208,807,201 of record CM060682.1, on the reverse strand, counting down.
CCCGGCCCATCTCCCATTTTATTAATAAAATTAGCAGGTCAAACATCCCCGCTGACCATCTCCTTCCCCCCAACACCAGACCGCAAAACCAGGGAATACCTCCCCCCTCCTCTCACCTTTTTCACCCACTAGCCCCCCACAATTAATACCTCCTCACCTACCAAACCAACCCCCACCACCACAATAAATGACTCCCACCAGTTCCACTAGTATTGCCCCATTTGTTTTTGGCGGGAAAACAACAATCAAGGGCTCAGATTCAACAAATCTTAATTGAAGGGTTGGGATATGGTCGTTGGTCAACAGAAGTGCATGTAGGATTAGCTATTTGCAGCAGGAAGCTCTATTGAGGGAGATATCTTTTATTTTTTAGAAGTAGTATAAGTAGCAGTAGTTAGAAAGCTTAGTGTGTGTAATTTTTAGTTTTTCAGTCTTTGTAATGTTTAATTAGTAGTTGTAATCAACTTTAAAAGTTAATGCAAGTTTCCTTTTTTGTTTACATTCTGTGTTAAAATTCAAAGTTTCATAAAAAGAAAATTAAATATCAAGCATCTGTTTAAGTTTATTAAAAACACCAAGTTACTTGTTAGCTTTGATAAGTTCAAATACAAAGATCATTAGAAGCTTTATAAGCTTCTAATTCAATCAGAAGCTCACAGTCAGAAAATAATTAAAAATAAATAAAAAAAGGGAAATCAAAGGAAAATAAAAAATTGTGGTTCAGGATAATGGAGCAGAGCAAGGATGGGGAGATAATGGGTTTAGAGCTTTGTGGAAAGCTATAGGTATTGGCATGTATCCTTGGTTCTGAATTCATGGCAGGATTGCAATTGTAAGATCTTGAATTCCATTTTTCTTTATGTACTATTTGCTTGTTTGAACTTTTTTGGATTCTGTTTATTTGAAGCTTATTATTGATTAGTGTAAGGTGATTAGTCTAGTTCATGTGATAATCTGCTCAGCTACTTCATAATCTGTCATAAGAGTTTATTAAAGTGGTGTTTGGAAGAAGTGATTGAGTTGAGTTATTTGAGTTATCAGGTGTTAAGTTTGGTTTGGTAACTCTCTTTAGGCTAATAACAGTCCATATTGATCATTGTTTTGGTCACTTGTTTCACAAAAGTAAAAAGTGCAAAGTAAAAATCACAACAGCTTAACTGTTGCGATTTGGATTATCAAATCTTTCAAAACAGTTTCAAATCTGGTTATTCTTGCTCAATTCAGTTTCAATTAAGTTTTACAAACATCAAATAGTCTATTAGAATCAGTTTAAATTCATAAAAGTCAAAAAATCTAGTTTTTCATAAAAAGTCAAAAATGCACCTTCAGATTTTTCCAAAACTTCAAGGAATTCTTTTGATTTTTTGGTTGAGAGCTAGAACTTGTAATTTCTGCATCATGTTGTGTCTCAGCTCATCTTAGGAATCCTAGTGTTGTTACATTTTTGCTATTTTATCTGTGGGACCCACTTTCATCCAAAGAGACCTGCAGGGGAAGGTATCTCCCCTGCACCACCAAACTTGTCCAAACAGACCAACTTTTAGGGTCTGTATATTGATCCTCAGTGGGCCACACCTTGGTCACATAGCTTATTTGAGTAGTTCATCAGTAGGGTTGTTAAGACCATAGCTTATTTAGGGGTGTGGCTTATTTGGTTTGTCTTATTTTGCTTCTTTTTGTACCCTGACCTGAAGTGGTATACTGACTCAGTCAGTGTTAAGACCAAAGTTCAAGGCATGTATTTTGCTCATTAGTGGGACCTCCTTGAAGTTGCTGGCTTATTTGTAAACTAAATAAGCCCTTTGTTCATATTAGCCTTTAATTTTGAGGTTTTGACCCTTAGTTGACCACTAAATCAAGGGTTGTAGTTGGATTAGTTAACTGAGTGGGGTGTAAACTCAGTTCATTGACCTATTTTCCAAGGCCTCCCAACACTTCATCAATAAGCCAGAAGCCAAGCTTATTGGCTTATTGTGAAGCTGACTTGTCCATCTCAAGAGTCCAAGTTCAGTTTTGGACCCCTGACCATTCTAGTGGATTCTGCATTGACCTGCTTCTTGGTGTTTGGGTCTGTGTGACTTGTTTGATACTCAGAATTTGCTTATTTGTCTTATTAGCTTATTCAGTCCATTTTCTTGTTTGTTCTTGCTTATTTCTAGTATACTTAGCTTAGTTGTTGCTTAATCAGCCTTGTGTTCTCACTGTTTGGCTTTTTGCAAGCTTATTCAAACACTACAAATCCTAATAAGCTTGAAAGGCTTAACTGCCTAGAAATAAGCCATTTATTCTGCTTATTTGCAACTTGTACAAAAAGTGCCTTCATTAAAGTTGTTTAATATCAGTTGATTGACAAGTTTGAAAAAGAAAAATCCCAAAAAGCTCAACTTTCTAGAAGTGATAGCTTCTATTTAAGCCAATTGGCTTATCACCTCAGCTTATCAATAAGCAATTTTCATTTTTATATTTTTCCTAGGCTTCTGGTATATAAAAATAATTTCTGTAATTTTTTCAGATTTTTCTTTTATCATTTAGTACTTTTCTTAATTAAAAATAGTTTTTAGTAATTATTAAATAGTTAATAATTAATAATAATTAATTAGTAAATCAGAAAAATATAATTTAAATTTTAAAATTAGTTTTTAGTTATTTTTAACTTTTCAAAATTTTATTTTCACTTTTCTAGTGTATTTTAATACTTAGTTAGAATTTAGGTTATTTTAAATAATTAAAAAGTAATTAATAATTAGTTAATAATTAGTAATAATTAATTAAATAGTTTTAAAATTATATTTTCATTTCTAAAATTAGTTTTATAGTATTTTAGATTTTCCTAAGTTTAATTTTTATTTTTCCAAGTTAATTTCATAATTATATATAATTTAGGTTAATTTAGTTAATTAAAAGTAATTAGAAAAATAGTATTTAACTATTAGTAATTATTAAATTAGTGTAAAAATTAGTTTTAAATTTCCAAAAATTTTCTTTCATCATCAGGTTTGTAAAAAGTAAATTTTCATACCAGTAGCCTTTCCAGATCACCATATTCACGTTTTTGTACGTTTGTTCACGACTTGGGCAAACGTACGGTTTTAAGTTTTAGGTGATTTCTTCTCGATCTCTGTTCCAGTAATCATTCACATAGCTTTCCTAAGCTATTTCTGTTAATAATATCCAAATAATTCTCACAATAAACCCTTTCTGTGAATAAACACCCGATCACAAAGCACGCTAAAGTTACAATTCACACCTCAACGGGATTTAACGACCCGGTGATACCTTATATTACCCGGAGCATTGACCTAGGCTATTTGACTTTGTTGACCATTCTTTGGTCAATATAAGTTGGTGGTTTAGCATCAATCAATGAACATTGTCCCCACTGTTCAATTAAAGGATGTAAAAGTAAAATAGGTAAAAGAATGAAAATAAATACTCCCCTGATTCATTCGGTGTGGATAGTGTGTCCACAAGGTTAGATCTTCCTCCAAGAAAATGAACGCTGAAAGCTTCCCTCCAGAAATATAAATCAACTTCTTGTCATATATAACCTGTTAAACCTGAGAAAACAATCAAGGCAAACCTCGTGTAAAATCGGCGTCATTCTATATATACCAACAAATCCTAGAATACAATTTAAGATATAATGCTTGTGGAATCAATGTTTGCAGATTTCCTGGAGTTTATAAAACTATAGAATTAACAAAAAACTTTAAGACTCCGGTTTAAAAAAAACTCGCAAAATTTTTCAGAATTTTGGCACCTGTCGCCGTCAGGTTGTAACTCCTGATGCCGTCAGAATGTTCCTGGAAAAATCTTATGTTAAGTTTCCGGAAAATTTCTGGAAAAACTTATGCCTTATTTCCTGGAAAATCCTGCAAAACATCATTATGACTCGATACAAGCATTTGACTCTGACAATTACTAATACACATGTTCATTTAATATTGTGGCGAATCAAGATCATTTTCGTTCTTATAAACAAATTTGGGTTTCCCCTTACACTTAGCTTTTGCAAAATACCTTTATATGTAATTAAGACGAAGTTAAAAACAAAATAAAGCATTTTCACAATTTATTTTGAAATATGATTTACCAACAATAAAAATAAAACATGCATACGGAAACAATAATAATAATAAAAAAATATATATATAATAAGGGATTCGTAATATAATGTCAAAAGCAATCTATAAATTAAACCTTTAATTTATGATTAATTGAAATATAAAAATCAAGGCCTAAAAGACAACAAAATAAAAAAACTTTTACCTTTGTGTTAGATATCTGCATATCCCAGTTTAGCAAACAAGCCGAACACCTTTTAGACGCTCATAGACACAAGAGTTTCTATACCTGATAGTATGTCTTCCCAACGCATTGATCAATCAAACTCTTGTAATTCATTAACAATTCTATTATGCCATCTTCATCTAGTCCAAGTAACACATTGATAAACCATGGTCATGTTTGGCAACACCTTTTTGGAAGCGTTTAAGAGCGGTAAGCGACAAGCGTTTCAGTTTTACTATTTGTTTGGCAACACTGCTGCTAGCGTTTAGCAGAACCACCAGCACCCTTTGAACCTCCACAACCTCCAGAACCACCCGAAACCTCCAAAACCTCCAGAACCACTAGAACCTCCAAAACCTCCATTCCTCCTGAAACTACCATTTAGAAGAGCGGGTGACTTTTGGTAGCCCATGTTACCATTTCTTTTGCCTGAAAACTTATTCATCATAATGAAATTGATTTGAATTTTTTTATGTGGGATGAGGAAGATGATTTGATAGTATGATTAGGCGTTTTATTTATACTGTGAATATAGGGTTTTGAAAAGCCCAATACACCATTTCGGCGGGATAAAATTGAGCTTTTGAAATCATCCGTGATTTGGTTGATTTCATTTTGAAAATCATCAATAATAATAATAATATTTCCGGATAATTTTGGAATGTATTCAAAATGATGTTGATTATTATGGAAGGTCAAAATAGGTTTCAAAGAAATCCGAATTGAAAAGGAGATAATCACGGATTCGATTTGACCCTAATTGAAACAAAACCCTAAATCAAATTTTATAAAAAGTTTTAAACATAATTGAAACAAAACCCTAAAGATTGAACTTAAATAATGAATGAAAAGAATTAAAATTAAAACATGAAAAATGATTATGAAAAAAATGGACACTGATTATCCATAGATATTAGGTTATGTGTTGGTGGTGAATGTGTTTGCAAATCATCAACTTCGTAAATTAAGTCTTCGGTTTATGTTTATGTGTTTTGGAAAGTTAGAGAAATTAAACCATGACATTGTGGGATTCTCAGCATTTAACACAAATACCCACTTGCTCCATTGGGTAACACTATGTTGTATGGTAAGAGTGACTAGGGTTCGATTCCCACAAGTGTCAACTTTTTTGGTATAATTTCGTGTGTACATGAGCTGCCAGCGTGGCAAGTGGTTGCCTAGTCACATGATGACTAAGATTATCCAGTCATCACTTCATGCCAAGTGGCATTTGAGGGTCATGGTACAGCTTTCAAAGCATCAAGTGCAACTCATATCTTGCCTCATATATATGTAAAGATGTGATTCACTCTTTGCGAAAATGAAATCCAAAAGAAAGGCTGTTGCTAGAGCATGACATCCTGTATATGATACTACTAAATTGCCCCACATGTGTATAAACATGTGTTGATGGAAATCACTTAAGTTGTAGGGCCATATATTTGCAGCCTTGATACCTATAGGATCAAGTCATGCATCATTTTGTAAACAAGTTGCCCATAACATATGTGTTCACCTTCTCACTTTTACATGCTATCGCAGAATATGTACAGTCGTTACAAAAAACAACAAATGCCCCGCCGCAATGCAGCGGGCTCCTTTCACTTGTTTTTATCAATTTCTGGTTTACCCATGACTTAATTAACGGGCCCCATTGACTTGGAACCTATGGATTAAATGGTCACCGATTAATATATCTGTCTACTTTTTAATATTGGATTTCTTTTTCACCTGTATGACATGATGATATATTCAAACCAAATTAATAAACAATAGGAAGCATGATCCGTTTTTCAAATCATATACTTTTAAAGCAAACAAAATGGTACAAACTAATCAAAAACTTTATAATGAGTAGAGGGGAGACATTCTGACCCACTTACTTATGAGTAGTTCAATTTGGGTTATGTTTGTTAAACCCAACATATGGCTTGTAATTTCACCATCTCTACCCCATATAATTTTTGCATGTGCAAAGAAACACTTACCTTGCTTTACCCATCTCCCGATATATAAAAAGGGTAATTCTACAAATACAGCACAAGTACAAAAGAACTTACCCCTAGTGCCTCAAAAAAAATTTTTTCTCAAAATACCTCATGGGAGAGAGTCGCCCAAATATCTTGTGTGGATATCCTGTAATAGTGACATGTGTCCCCTACCATGTCCCTACCAAGTACTAACATGGTACCACCCCAACAGCTACTTTCTTAGGCGACTGGGTCTCACATTGTCTTTTTTGTTTTTTTGTAAAAAAGTTAAAAATAAAATTAATTACATTTTTAGTCCTTGATGTTTGATTGGTATTTTATTTTCAATCACACTCTTTCTTTCTCTTTTATAAATAAAAACACAAATATATACACATCCATTTTCCAAACACAGACATATACATAAGAAAGTCAATTCCTCTTTATCCATTTTCCAAACACAAACATAAACATATGCACAAATCTTTACAGATTTACATAAGAAGCTTAATTAAAAGTTTTAAAACCAAACACAAAAGATCTCCGGCGAGGCAAAGTAGATTCCGGCGTGAGTAAGCAAATTCCAGCATCGATAGGTAAGAATATTCCGACAGTGGCTATAAAGATCTATTAAAAAAGAGAGGCATAGATCTATTAAAAAAATACTTTGTAGGACCTTAAATCTATCAACTTTAACACAAATATAGCATGTAAATGAAGTAAAGAAGGTGACTTGATGATATAAGTGGCGTATGAAATATAAAGAGAAAGAGATGAAATAGAAAGCTTTTATTAAGAAAGAGGCACACACGCAAGCACACACCTCAAATGAGCTTTGAGGTGTTTATATAGTTGGTTACATGAGATGCCCTAAAGGCTTGGATGGGATTTCTAATGGACTTTGGCTTGGACTTGGTTTACATGAATTATAAAAGGCTTACTAACATAACTCTTAACATATTAGATTACCAAGTCCAATGTCCAACTAACTTAAACTATTACATACTTAATGACACTATGACAAAGGTACTAATACGAGAATGACCATCACTTCTTTTAATATTTCTTTGATGCTAACAATCTCCCCCTAAGGGATGGTCATTCGAATGATGCTCCACGTGATTAGGTTTTCTTTGTTCTTTGTTGTTGACCATTGTGTGTTGTAGTAGAATAGTCTTTAGTCTTTGTTCTTTCATGCTTTGTGATCTTTGATGACTGACTTTTCATCGTTCTTTGTTCTTTTATGATGTGGAGCAATCTGCCTTTCTTCACTTCTGCGTCTGTGGTGGTTGTCCGCCATTCCAACATGCTCATACATCTTTGAACTTTGACTTATACATGCACGTAGTTCCCTTTCTTACACTTTGATCTTTAGTGTTTAAACTTTGTAGATTCTTCTTTTTGGCGTAGAATCTTTCTTTAAACTTTGTGTTGCTTTGATCTTTGAGGGAGCTTTCAATGACTTCAAGATGTATGTATGAGCATGTGGAATCCGTCGCCATGGAGATGATGTATATCTGCAGGTAAACAGTTAGCAATAAAACATCCGGTACTTACAGATAAGGAATTAGAGATCATCAACAGCATAGTTTGAAGACTCCTTCTAACCCTTACCAAGGCCGTTCCCAATTCGGATACTCCCGAGGGAGCTTACGAGACCTACTGAGTAGCTCAACGAATGGGTGAGTCGCTGGGGATCACTCCACGACTGTAGACCATTTGAAACCACCGCGATCACTAAGCGTAACCTATAAAGAATTACCGAAGTGACCTGCTGTCAAGGCTGCTTGATGTTGACCCTGGCAGGAGTTTCCATTCAATCATTGAGAATCACAAACGTGAATCCTCTCATAAATGTTCTGCCAGATTGCTAAGATCTGCGTAGGACTCTTAAGTTTACATCTGGCATCCTTATTGTTGGATCACCAGTGTAGAAGTATCATGTGTTCCTATGAGATATTTTGATGAATCTCGAGGCTCTAGACTCAATATGTGCACATTTGGTTACCTATGCGGAGATTAGGGAGAGGTCTCTTGCTTCAATATCAACCATCTCTAAGAGACAGGTCGATAAATTACACCGGTTCCCCGTGAGAATGAAACAAGCTCTTTTAAGAGAACTTGAGTGGCTAAAAGGTTAAGTGCAGTGCGTCACTGGGCCCATGACGTCTTTATCTTCAATATCGGTGTCACCTTAATAACAACCAGTAGCATACGAATTGAACCCGGTGTCTGCCCTAAGGTTAAACTTATGGAGGGCTATTTCTTTTCACCCTTTTTCATAACTTTTCTTTTTAATTCTTCCACCCCTTCTTTCTCCTTTCCCGTTTTCTCCTTTTTTCAATCATACCTAAGGACTTCTAATTCTAATCTATTGGAATTAATTATTTGTCTAAATGATGTTACTATCATTACTAAAAAAAAAACATACAATCAAATATCACAAGTAGAAAAAGTCAGCACTTCAAGTTGTGACCATCAAGTGACTTAAATGAGAATATGCGGGAGAATATAACCTATCATCTACATGTAGACAAAATTTACCTCATGGGACACGTTTGTTATATCTACTTATCTTTTACTCAATTCCAAGATATTTTTAGCTCAACTAATATAGAGAAGTCTGTGTAGAAGAATTTTTAGCTCAACTAATATAGAGAAGACTTTTTTACTAAGTATTCTTTTTGTTTATACCGGAGTCTTAAGTGTACTAGGGGTTTCGTGTACTAAAAATGAGTACAACGCAAAGGTGTGGGAAAGTTAATTGACTTTACTATTCAAGTAATATGACTTAAATGGTCAAGTAATTATGATACGGGTTTAAACACAAGGGTGATCCTAATGCCTATTATCATGTAGTAAATCCTACTACACGAATGTAGTCTCACTAGCGGTCTCGGGATGCATCACTAACGCAAGTTCTAGAATCTAAATACTACCGGTACATTCATAAGCTCTAAGGCTTCTCCTAATAAGTCTAGGGGCAAACCTCAATTAGTAGAAAGCCGGTACGAGTCTTTGACGCCTCAACTAACGGATGCTAACTAATGCACTTCTTGGATCGCTGGCGCGTTACTTGCATAACGGTTGGTCACCAAGCCATACACTAGCGCTGGCGCGTTAGCCAATTAATCTAATACTCGGATGGTCACTACCTTTTTTTTTGATAAAATTTTTGAGTGGTACAGTTTTTTGTGCTTGTCATACAAATCCTATCCATGAGACGCTTATTAAGGCTAAAGTTTCACTCCTAAATGTTGTAAAAAAATTTAAATTTGGCGCTAAAATTACACTAACAAGTATTTCTCTTAGTTTTATTACACACCTACCATCAACCAAACAAACTCAAGTGCAATAGTATCCTATAAGGTATCATCATTTACCCTCCCCTTACACTTAGGATGAACATTGTCCCCACTGTTCAATTAAAGGATGTAAAAGTAAAATAGGTAAAAGAATGAAAACAAATACTCCCCTGATTCGTTCGGTGTGGATAGTGTGTCAACAAGGTTAGATCTTCCTCCAAGAAAATGAACGCTGAAAGCTTCCCTCCAGAAATATAAATCAACTTCTTGTCATATATAACCTGTTAAACCTGAGAAAACAATCAAGGCAAACCTCGTGTAAAATCGGCGGCAATCTATACATACCAACAAATCCTATAAAACAATTTAAGATATAATGCTCGTGGAATCAATGTTTGCAGATTTCCTGGAGTTTATAAAACTAAAGAATTAACAAAAACTTTAAGACTCCGGTATAAACAAAACTCGCAAAATTTTTCAGAATTTTGGCACCTGACGCCGTCAGGTTGTAACTCCTGATGCCGTCAGAATGTTCCTGGAAAAATCTTATGTTAAGTTTCCGGAAAATTTTTGGAAAAACTTATGCCTTATTTCCTGGAAAATCCTCCAAAACATAATTATGACTCAATACAAGCATTTGACTCTAACAATTACTAATACACATGTTCATTTAATATTGTGGCGAATCAAGATCATTTTCGTTCTTATAAACAAATTTGGGTTTCCCCTTACACTTAGCTTTTGCCAAATACCTTTATATGTAATTAAGACGAAGTTAAAAACAAAATAAAGCATTTTCACAATTTATTTTGAAACATGATTTACCAACAATAAAAATAAAACATGCATACGGAAACAAATAAAATCAAACAAATAAAAATCAAACAAATTAAAACACACAAAACATGGGTTGCCTCCCAAGAAGCGCTTTTCTTTATTAACGAGTCTTGTAGCTAGACTCAAGGTCACGGGCAATTACGTGACCTCATCTCTTGAGATGACGTATCCTATATAATTATGATTCTCGCTATCGGGGTGGTAGTGTTTCAATCGTTCGACACTTGTAGTCACCTCCCCCCTCCTTTACTGCTCAAGGTAGCTATCCCATCTTGGCGTAAGCTTACAATTGTGAATGGCCCATACCACCAGGGACTCGGCTCGTCGGGAGGTACTTTTATCTCTGAATGCCTTAAGAGTACCAAGTCTCCTTCTATAAATGTTACCTGATTCTCCGTCGGTTCAAACTTGACATGAACTTTATTGCTGCTTTTGCCTCTCTCCGACTTAGATTCTTTGTAGCTTTTGATTCTAGTTTCCCATGCGAGGATTTTTTCTTGAACATGATTAGGCGATGTGTCAATGACATTTTTGAGCTTTCTTTTCAGCAAGCTTTCTTGCACACATAGTGGGGTCATAGGAAGGCTAATCTTTCTTTTTCCTGTCTTAATTTCAATTTCCCTCTTTTCATACCTAATGACAGCTCTCGCGGTGGTGAGGAATGGTGCTCCAAGGATTGTTGGGATGCACCCACCTCCTTTATCATCGATGATCATGAAATCGACGGGATACATGAACCCTGCAAGATTGACTAGTACATCCTCGGCAATTCCCAAAGGGTATACATAAGAGTGACCAGCGAAGGATAGCCTAACACGGGTGGTGGCCGGCATTTCCGTAGTTAGTTGGGTGTAAATGGTCAGAGGCATAAGATTTACTTCCGATCCATGATCGGCGACAGCGTCCAGATATTGCAACTTCCCAATGCTGGCCGGTATCTCAAAGTTCCCACAAGCCATCTGCTTAGTAGCCACTTTTTGTATAAGCCATCTGCTGGCCGGTAATGTATCATACTCATCTTTCCCCTCTTTCTCCTTTTTTGAAACCTGTTTGGAGGATTGGTTACGCCTGTCACCTTCTATCCAATTTGTTATGGTATTCTTATTTATTTCATGTTTGAGATAGTAACCTAGTGATTGGGATTTTGGTGGTTCCTCAATGGTTTGTTCACTAGAGGTTTCCTTTTCCTCATTACCCTCGTGGACAATTGTGATGGAGTTAACAAATTGGGTAGTGGGGGTAACGCTTTCTTTTCTTAATACAATCATTTCTGGGCTTTTTTGGTTTCAGTATTCTTCCACTAGGCTCATCATCTCCTTCATGTTCTCTTGCATCTCCTCCTTTTGTTTATAAACGGCTTCCTCGAATTTAGCAAGCCGCTCAGAATGGGTTGCCATGTACTCTCTCATTCGCACTTCAAATTCCGGGTTGAGGTTTTGAGGAGACGAATAAGGTTGAGCATAATTTTGAAAGGTTTCGATATTCTCTCTAAGAGGTGACTTAGACAATGGTGTCGGAATCATATTTGAGACAGAATTGACTGCTGCCCGTCTGGGACTTAAAGGTCTCTTTTGTTTCTCCATGAGATAATCAACCTTTTTCTCAAGTTTGCAAAGGAGTTCTTCGGAGATTTGAGTGGTTTCCCCAGGTGTCGAGATTGCGTAGATAGCCAAGTTTATAACATGCGTAGCTTCCCATAACTCATGATTGTCGAAGGCAAGCTCATCAATAATTTCCCAAGATTCCTCGGCATTTTTTTCATGCAACCTACCTCCAGCGGGCTCGATCAATGGTGCGTTTGGTGTGGAAGTCGACATTTTCATAGAAGATTTGAACTAATAGCCACAGATTTATGCCAAGATGAGGGACTTTTTGGAGTAAGTCCTTGAAACGAGTCCATGCTTCATATAGAGTTTCACCTTGACGTTGTTGGAACATCAAGATATAATTTCTTAGCTTGGTAGTTCTCCCCGGTGGGAAAAATTGTGCAAGGAAACGAGAAGTGAGATCATCCCAAGAGGTGATGGATCCCGCAGGTAAACGTTCAAGCCATTGACTAGCTTGATCACGTAAAGAGAATTGGAATAGACGTAATCGGGTCGACTCTCTAGTTGCAACATCAAGGTCTTTGAAATCTACGATTTTTAGGAAATCCTTGAGATGTTGATTAGGATCTTCGGAACGAAGTCCATGGAATGCACATCCTCTTTGCACCAACCGGATGGTGTCGGATCGCAAGAGGGACACGTTGGCTCCTTGAGTGAGCTCAATGGTGTTTCGATAGCCTTGGTGGCTAGGACGGGAATACTCTCCTAAAGTTCGGGGTCTAGGAGGTTGGTTTGCTAGTGGTGGGTTTTGTGGGTGGTTTTGTTGTGGTGGGTTGATGGGATCAAAGATATTACCACCTTCCATGACGTCGGATGGTAATGGTTACGATCAAAGGAACGAAGAAATAAGATAGACTAAAGAAAACCTAAAAATGAAAATAAAAATCTTACTAGAAAGGAATCTAGCAAGTAGACCTAATAAAAAGAAATTCTAACCTAGACAATAACTATTCCCCGGGCTGCGGTGCCAAAAACTTGATACGTGGGAATTGCCCCCTCGCAACAGGTTTTACCTCTCACGGGATCTTGAGAAGCTTACAACCCCCACCAGGCAGTGTACCTGATCGTTGTTGTATAGTATAGTGATAGGTACCGGGGGATTGATCGTTCAACTCAGGAATAGTGTGGTTAGGATTAGAAAGCCTACTAAACTAGGTCTAGAGGTGAGGGATGATTCTTTTTGTATTTTTATATTTTATGGAAAGCAAGTAAAATCTCGGGTTTTGAAGGAGTGGGCGGAATTAGTTGCTAGCCAACTAACCCAATTAACTAAAGATGCAATCAAAATAAAATAAAAGAAATGAAAATTAAACTAATTTACTAATGTGGTGGAAATAATAATGAGAAAAGTCACTATTAGAAAAAGGTCTATCCTTGACTCGCATTTTATGACGCACATAATATAATGACACGCAAAATTGTAAGTCATAAAAAAACTGTCATAAATTGTAAATCCTTGACTCGCATTTTTGTGTGTCATAAAATTCGTGTCATATGTCAAATTTTTTAAAAAACACGGACCACAAAAGCTTGAAAACTTTCAAATCATATCAGATCTCATACTATTAATATTATTATTATTATTATTACTACCATTTTTTTTATAAGAGTATATTACAAATCGTCCCTTGTGGTTTTCCTGGACATCACACACCAACACAAATACAAACAAACACTACACTCTCTCTCTCTCTCTCTCTCTCTCTCTCTCTCTCTCTCTCTCATCTCATCTTCACCATTTTCTTAATATCAAAAACCCTAGCCACCATCCATCTTTCCGGTGACCATCACCACACCGCCGCCCCCACAAACAAACCAACACCACCATCTTAACCATCTCATCACGATCTATCTTTTGGTATAACTCACGCGCCCTACAACCACCTCTAACACCTCGAAATCACCACCACCGCCACATAAACACCATTTTTTTATCTTTTCTTGTTGGCTTCTTGAAGAAACATAGTTTTGGAGCCTTTTTGAAGGTGAGTGACACGAGTTTCAACTTGTACGTTTCGATTTGGTACCCAAGTCGTGGGTACACTAAGTTTTCTTGAATGGGTTTTGCAAACTTTAATGGGAAATGATATTTTGATGATGGAAAACTCGTTTGGTATCCGTTTCTTGGGTTTTGGATTTGGGTCGACTCGTTACACGAGCCGTGGCTCACGGTCTTGTGTGGTTCGAACCTATGGCTTGATTTTTCTTGTTGGGTTTTGACCTAGTATATTTAGTGAGAGCTTTGTTATGCTGGATTTGATTTGGTGGTTCGTTTTGAACGAGCCTAGCTCTTGTTGTTGTTGTTTATGTGCCGCGACCCAAGGAGTCCTTGTTGGCAGCCTTGGTGTGCTCGCTTGAGCTTTAGCCGTGACCAAGGTGGTCCTTGGTTGAGTCTTTCTTGACTCATGATTCTAGCCGAGACCCAAGTGATGTTTTGATGATGGATTTGATAACTAGCCGAGACCCAAGTGAGACCTAGTATATTTAGTGAGAGCCTTGTTATGTTGGATTTGATAACTAAAACATAAATATAAATTAGGAACTGGAAAAAATTAATTAAAAAAAAAATTAGGTTATGACACGCAAAAAGGAGTCACAAAACGTGGGTCATAAGTGCGCGTCATAGAGGGATGACGCACAAATGCGAGTCATGAAGATTTATGACTGGTCCTTCCTTGACTCGCATTTGCGCGTCATAAGACCTCTTCTTGACTCGCATTTGGAGTCAAGGATAGCCATTTTTCTAGTAGTGAGTTGTGTTTACTTAGATTTCATTACTCCCTAGATATATTTTACCGGTTGATTAGCTTTTTACAATTGCATGGATGACGAGTTATATTCCTTAATACCAGTCGCAGGGTCGTGTACAATATTCCCAAACTCTATAAGATCCTACTTCACTCCTATGTCGAACCGTTAAAAGCTCCTAACATGGGATCATTAGAATTCTCTTATGCATTAAATACAACCAAAAATCGTAGTACACCTCCGATCATGTTTCTTAAGACGTTCAAGCAAGTTACCAATGGAAGTCTGCCAGTTTTCTTAAGCCTAACATCGAATACAATCATCCGTAACAATTATAAACAAACAATCAACCAATAATCAACATCTAGGTTTCACTACATCTAAGCAAACACAATAAAAGCCTAGGCTAACATGTTAAAAGAAAGATAAACATAAGATAGAATCAAACAATACATAGACGTATTGAATGATTATTGAAATACTTATCTTTGTTCAAACATGGAAGAAAGAAGGGTTTGAAACCCCTTCTATATGTAGGAAATTCGACCTAGGGTTTTTACACAACTTGTTCCACAAAAGTTCCACACCTTACAATGAAAAATTGGAAAAATATATATAGACATAGCATCCTGACGGCATCATGTATTAGCCTCTGACGCCGTCAAATCGCCGCCAAAGTGAAATTCGTATTGCCTAGATCTAGTCTTGACGCCTTCATGTGCAAATCTTCTCTGGGCCGTCACGTTTATTTGGACCCTGACGGCCTTGGTGACGCCGTCAGGCCATTAACAAAGAAAATGTTCTGGCCCGTCACGTTATAAGTTCTACATCCACCTCTTTTGTCACTCTTGACGCCGTCACTAGTAAACCCTTGATCTCGTCAGGTACTGTTCCCAGCAAGGAATTTGAGACTTTGCCGTTTTCTTCACTTTTATGCTCCAAAAATGTCCAAAATGCTTCCTTTTCCAGATTTCTCTCCAAAAGTACCTAAAATGACAAAAGGAACGCTTTAGGGTAATATTTGATCAAATAATCACGAATTTAGGCTTAAATGACCCCTTAAAAGCGTACACTTTTCGCCTCATCAGACGTCGTCAGGTACTGTTCCCAGCAAGAATTTTGAGACTTTGTTGTTTTTTTCACTTAATTGCTCCAAAAACGTCCAAAATGCTTCATTTTCTAGATTTCTTATCAAAAGTACCTAAAATGACAAAAGGAACGATTTAGGGAAATAATTGATCAAATAATCACGAATTCGAGCTTAAATGACCCCCTAAAAGCGGTACACTTTTCGCCTTATCAAATAGCCTTGGATAAAAAGAAAACATATTAAATTTGTTGGAAGTTTGGAATTGGTCCAAAGTCTATTTTCAATGGATAAAACTCCCAACTCATTTCTTAAATCAACGATGTGGATTATTATTGAAATGATATTGTCTTTGTGATATAATTAACGAACTATTATTTTTCCCGGAAGTGTATTGCAGGAAAGTCACGACCAACCTGTTTTGGCTCGTTAAAGCCAGACTTGTTCTGAACTGTGACCTACCCAACCATATTGTCTGCCTTTATTTGAGACGACCCAAGTACACCTTACCAATTGGTTATTAGAGTTGAATTCTTGTGGGGTGTTTGTTTTACCTTATTAGATGGGCCTGTGAAAAAGGTGAAAATTTATAATGCTAATTAGCTCTCTTTTTATTGCTTATAAGCTCAGGATCATGAGTTGATGAACTTAAGTAAGTTTTAAGCTCAATAAGCTAATGAAAACACCCTAAATGATACCTGAGGTCCTTCCAGGTTTTTTCTACAGACATCCCAGCAGACCCACTAAGAATCTGCAAAAAAAAGCACCAAAGATGGGTATTTATTCTTGAAAAATAACACTAAAGTAACAGTAAGATAATTGTTTTCTTCACTAATTCATCCTCTGAACTTCCCAGGGATTTAAAGGTATTCTTTTTATGTAATCTGCTTTGTAAGTGAGCTTTTTTGATAACATTTTCTAGTAGTAAAGTTGTGAGAAGCACAAACACATCAAGATCGTTTTTAGAATTGACAACAGTGTTGCAACGTATTGTAGCTTCAATATTAGATCCTTAAAAGGTGTCGCATTTTGACAGTTAGAATCAAATAACACATAACCCATTTCAACCCATACCAATAACTACCCAAAATGTCCCAAGACTCTTTTGGCTCGTTCACTTTTAAGCAAAAGTATATATATAATCCCATCACAAACCTGTTGAGAGAGCATGCTAAACGTCTGATTCAATCGGATTGGTTCTATTATAGAAAATGATTTGTTAATATATATAATCATTCTTTCTCATAAAGGATATTATGAAAATACCATTTAAGATGTTCCATGTGCTGTTTTCGTGGTTTGAACTCCATCAATAACAACAAGGATGTCCAATCGGTGAGATCCGACAGCCACCATCCTTATGTAACATTACACAATATCTACATGATGCAAGTGCAATAGGTAAGCAACCACAAACATCACCTAAGCCTCAAGTATTTGAGTATGGTGAAGCCTCACAAGTAGCAAAAACTATGTTGTATGTCACTTCTTTAAGTTTTTCCTTTGTTAAATCATCATCTAAAACCTTTTCTTCTTTGACAGCATTAAAGTTGCTAACTTCAATATCACCTCGGAGTTATCAAAAACTTTTATTAATAAATAGTGAAACCATGCCTACCTGTTTCTTAGAATCCCTTTAAGTCCTTGCTTGTGGGATACTAATATTAAGATTCGCAAATTAGATTATCATGTAATTGAAGTTAAGTAGTCTCAATCATCAGTTTCGTGCCAGATTTAAACCTGATTACATTCCACATATAATAAACAGCTTTAGCCAAAGCTACATTATTTGTCAAAAGGCACAAAATTTGTTTAGGGTATAAAGCTTCACATGAGTAAACTGATAATCACATTAAACTTGTAATGCACGGATAAAGCTATATATAATTAGTACAAAATAAACAAACCTCATGGAGCTCAAATGGATCAAAATTTGTAAAAGGCTACGTATAAAGTGAGAAAAACACATCACCAGATTGAGGAACTAATTGAAACCCATCAACTGAAGCAGAATTATCTTTCTCATCACCCAATAAAAGTCCATTATTCTCTTCATCTTTATAAGTAAAAAATAAAATATAAGTTATAAATTAATGTCAAATAAATTTATTGTGGTTATAAATTATAAACTAAAAGTATTCGTTATATTGCCAATTGGCCGTGCAAAACTTGACAATAAATTCATTGTGGTTATAGGACATAGATCATTAACTACACGTGATCTTCATAAAACTACCATGAACATAAAGGCTAATAGTATTTTCACTCAATTATAAAGAAAACTCAAAAATCTGACATGTCATAACAATTTCTTGTAGTATGTAGATAAAAATATTTATAAAAGATTGCTATCAAATTGTATCTGAAGGTAATAGTGGTAACCGATAACTTGGGCAAAAGAGTTCTTATGATGTCATTCAAATAACCTTTGTAATTTTTGTTAACAAGCGCAACATATAGATTTACCTATCTAGAAGAAACTTTCTTCTCTTGAAATTGCTCTATAATCACATCTTAGCCGGATAAACAATCTTCCAAACACCCATAATGCAAAAAGTACTAAACTTTACGCTAGTTCTTAGCAATTCCATATTGATATCAAAAATAGTGTGGCAATATCATATTCAACTAACAAACATAAATATGAAAATTGCATAGAACACTTACCATCAAATTGATTCAAAACATCAATTCCTAAGTTTGAGGATACATAACATAAAAATCACCGTGTATTCATTGCATCCCTACAAACACCCATCAACACAATTAAATCGAATTAGATGAAACAACCTGGCCATCTCTTATAAGTTTATCCATCAAAACATATCGTAGGCCCTCACAAATTGTAATAACCTGGATACAATATCAATCAAGTTTAATTGATCCTTATTAATAACCTGGATATCAAAGGAGAACAATGCAATCGAGTACTGAACCAAATCAGATGATAGCGGAGGGTTTTAAGGGAAAGAGTAGGCATCACTGTTACCATCTTCATCAATGCTTAGTCAAGAAAGGTTCCTTTGAGTCGATGTAGGTTATGGCACAAAAACGTAAGAATAAGGACGATAGAACGATAGTAATGATTTTGGAGTTCCACATTTTTTTTTATTTAGAATTTTGGCCCAAAAGTATCAATTAATAAATTTTAAGGACATGCGTATTTTGGCCTTTTTTCTACATTTGATTTATAAGGACGAATTTTTTTTAAGATTAGCTAAATTAAGAAATATTTAGACTTTCTTTTAGTATTAAAATATTCTAGATAAATAATAATTAAAAAAATATTACCAGATAAGGTATGAATTCATTTTTTTGAAATGAAAAATTCTTAATAAGGGTTTTGTTTTATTAGGAAAAAAATTATATTGTCTTGCACTTTTCAGAAACTTCATAAAGTCTCTCTTCCTACAACTGTATTGTGTGATGAGATTAACCATTATTATGTACTCGTATGAAATAACTGATGATGTAACTTGAGTACTATTGGCGAAGCGTAGCCTCTGTTTCGACTTCTGAATATTACTTAACATGGTATAAAGACGTATATATCTTACAACTTGGGGTATGATCTATCAAATGGGAATTTCGCCAATACACATGTGAAGAATTCATAGAGCTTACTCGACACTACCAGACACAAGTGAATATTGCATGGGCGTCAATCAGATAGTGTACGCCCTCAATATTCTACCTATGTGAAACACAACATCGCGTTTGCGTGATCCACAACAACTACTTTGATTGGATGATGTACAACCAAGAGTGTTCATGAAAGCTTTTTATTAGCTAATAGAAATGTGCTTTCCTCGAACCAATCTAACTAAGACACGTGGTATGTATAACTTAGCGTATTACTTTGTCTTATGTTTAGGTTGTTTAGCATACAAATTAAGAAGTGTTTAATCTATATCTTATCAAAAGGTTCATTCATCAACATGAAGATACATTCATACGAAGTTAGTTTTAAAGATGAATACATGGCTTACATAATCCATAAACTGTAAGTATCGTACAACAACCCGAATTAAGATTGAGTTTTTTGCAAAAATGGTTCTCATCTAATCAATTATCTTTTGTCAACCATCCCTTTCCTTGTACTAAGGTTTTGACGAGACTTCCGAAAAATCGTTCCGACAAAACTCGCTCCCCACTGATTGTTGCACACTGACACTGTCAATCATCATTGGTGACGAGTCTCGTATGTATAAAGCATTCCAACTCGGTGCTGAATGATCTCGACTATAAGAATGCGTACCTCCCGAAGACATATTACCCCTCGCCATATCACTAAGAGATGGTGGTTGACCACTATCCACGCCTACTACCGCATGGCTTGAGTTCCCTTCTTGAATGGAATTTTGTGATCCAAACTCGCCCCCCACGAATTGTTGCACATTGTCACTGTCAATCATCATTCGTGACGAGTCTTGTTTGTTTAAAGCATTCCAACTCGGCGCAGATTGATCACGACGATAAGAATGCGTACCTCGTGTAGGTTGAGAAACATTATCCATCGCCATATCATCAATAGATGGAGCTTGACCACGCGCCGCCTCCAAAGCCACCAAGTAATTCTTTGTTTTATGTTCACGATCAAGTAATTCTTCATGAGTAACCTGTATTTTGGCAAAAAACAGGAAAAAAAAAAAAAAAAAAAAAAAAAAAAAAAAAAAAAAAAAAAAAAAAAAAAAAAACGAATATTAACAAAACAATAGGTGGCCTAGTTCTCAGTTTCATATTAAACTATAATACTATACTAATACTTGAATGATTATAAGTCGAATGGTATATGGACGTATGCTACCAGATTTCGTAAGTAAAACTCTAAGTTTATCTTCTCAATTTCAGCATGATAGAGCAAATTGAAGGCTGCATACATGAACAGATTTGAAATACTTAAAGATATCTGCCTGTAATTGTTGTTAATTATTGTAGCGATTTAGTGAAGTTATACAAGATAAACAGATAAATTGATAACTGGATATATACATACGTTGTTTCGGTTCGCACAAGTTTGGACAGGTTCATGTAACTCCTTACGTGAATCATACTATATCGCTACCATGTTCGGTCTATATCGAAATAAACATCAATCTATATGGAGGTTAAGAACATGCAGGACGACGTAAATACACAAAGTTCGGCTGATGTTGATGGGACGAGGTGTAATCAGTGGCAGAGCTAGAAAAAATTTCTTGGGAGGGCCGAAACAAATTTTTTTCCCGAAAGAACATTAGATGGGAGGGCCGAAACAATTTTTTTACGGGAAGAACACATGAAATCACGAGAAAATACACTAACGGACTTAGGCCTAGGGGGCCGGAACCCTTCCCGGTCCCTTAATAGCTCCGCCTTTGGGTGTAATCGAGTCAAGGTGAGCTTGAGTTAGGCAAGGCTCGAAGCTTGATGAGCTTTAATCATCCAGGCTTGAGCTCGACTCGAGTAAGATTCAAATAAGACTCGAACTCGGCTTGAAAAACTCGAATTTATATATAAACATCTTAATCCAATAGACAAACTCATCAATAAACTAAAAAAACTGAAGAATGCAAAACATCATAATATGTATATAATTATTACGAAGCAAATACTTATGGTCAGACTAACATTAATATTAGCTCTTGAGTTATTTACGTAAATATGTTAAATTACATAAAAAATGTAGAGGCTCCATAACAGCTCGAGTTGTTTAGTCAAGTAACAAGAGGGAAATATCATTCATCCAAACTTCCAGTTTTAGTTATGTTCATAAGACTTACAATGGTTATATCTTCATTAGTAATCGAATTCTGAAAAGTGTCCCACCTTAACTCACACGACTTAGCAGATCTACCCGGTATAGACTTACTAATTAGTGGCCAATTGCGGCCGTGTTTCTCAACGAGATTTAGCAACATCTCATCCTCCTCAGGTGTAAATGACCTTTGAAGTGATAACCACCTTGACCAACATGAAATAGCCGATTTACGTGGTATAGACTTACTAATTAGTGACCAATTGGGGCTGTGTTTCTTAACGAGATTTTGCAACATCTTGTCCTCCTCAGGCGTAAATGACCATTGAAGTGATAACCACCTTAACATACATGACTGATCCGATTTACCCGGTATAGACTTACCAATTACTGACCAATTGTTGCCGTGTTTCAAGAAGAGACTTCCCAACATCTCGTCCTCTTCAGGACTCCATGGTTCTTCGATCTCATCCATGACTTTCTTTTGAGTATTATTCACTATAAACCGAAATAAATAGAAAGAATAAGATGGTATATATATATATAAAATAAAATGAAGATCTTAATAGATAAAACTAAAAGCGAGAAATTGCTATCAGATTTAGTTTGACCAATTATACAAAGGAAAAGAAAATACGTGAAAGTTTCTCAGATTTAGTCTGGTCCTCCTCAGGCATAAATAATGAGCTATGCGGTATAAACTTACTAATTGGTGACCAATCGGAGGAAAACCACCTTGATGAACTTGAGTCACTTGACGTCATTATAGACTTATTGACAAACTTACTAAACTGCATCTCGGCCTCTGGAAGACTCCGTGGTCCTTCTATCGAACAGAAATAAAAAGAAAGAAGAAACTAAGATAGAAATAAAAGCGATAAATTGCGATTGCACCCGAGCAGCAAGTGAGATATTTTATTTGATTTAGTGGACCAATTATACAAAGGAAAACAAAATTCATGAAAGCTTCTCATAAGCACGAGGCCTAGTTGCTATTCCGCGTTTACTCAAAGTCAATACACAGTACGCGTTTTTTTTTTTTTTTAATATATATATAATACTACATGATTAAAACTAGAGTTAAGTGTATGTAATAAAAATGAATTTTTCATAGTTAATTTATTAATAAGTTAGACAATGAAACATATATACATTTATTTTTTATTTATTTTAATAATATTACTAGTATTACCGGTTGAATATCTAAATCATTTTGATTCATTTGAATAATTTTTACCAAATTTATTTCTTTTCTACCTAATTAAACAATTTACACATAGGTTCATTAAACCAAAGGATCATAAATTATTAATCAAAAGTGATCTGCTCCAACAAACCGGTTCACATAAATATGACTATGTTCCAACACACCAACTCATTGAATATAAAAAATTTCCAACTCATTCAACCTATTCACATAAGTGATCTCTGCTTAGAGGCTTGGCAATGGTCACGGTAAGGGAAGCACGGTACCGTGCTACCGTGCGGGAACACCGTCGCCTTGCCCACGGTACCGCACGGTGAGGGCCACGCACGGGAAGTCTTCACGGATGGGAAGGAGTAAAATTTCGAACGTTGGATTCCATTTCTGACCGTTTGATTCGACCGTTTGCATGCAACGGTTAGATTTTTTTTCTTCTTCTTCTTCTTCTTCTTCTTTTACATATATACCCATCAGCTACCAAAAACCAAGACAAAAAAAAAAAAAAAAAAAAAAAAAATAGTTACCAAAAAACAATTGAATCCGATCCAAAAATATATATATATATATATATATATATATATATATATATATATATATATATATATATATATATATATATATCAACCATATGGAATTTAAAAGAATTGGTTCGTCTCTATTGTTAGATGAGCCGTTTCAGTGGTCTGACAATAGTAGTCACGAGGTTTTTGCTAACGCTATTGATGAAGATGAGGTAGCTGATACGGCAAGGTCGAAACGAAAATCAGTAAAACGCGATCGGATCAAAGCTGCAGAAAGATTGCATCTCGATTAATTTTGTGAAGATCCCAAATTCGACGATGAGTTTTTTGAAGATAGGTATCGTATGCCTAAAAGTTTATTTTTGAAAATCACACATGATATTGAGGCTAGATTTCAAGAAGGTTATGATGCTAGATCGAAAAAAAGTTTCACAGCCATACAAAAATGTTCGTCTGCCATTAAACAACTCGCAACCGGTAATCCACCGAATGAGTTTGACGAATATTTAGAAATGGCACAAAGAACGTCACGTGAATGCCTTCAATTTTTTTATGATGCTATTATTCAATTGTACGCTCGAGATTTCCTACGTAGGCCAACAAGCCATGATGTTGCTCGTTTGTACGAAGCACACGAAGAGAGACATCACATTCCGGGTATGGTCGGTAGCTTGGATTGCACACATTTTGTTTGGAGGAATTGTCCAATGGAATTGAGGGGTCAACATAAAAGGGTGATCATCAATACCCCACGATTTTGATGGAGGCAGTGGCGTCTCAGGATTTGTGGATATGGGACGCGTTCTTTGGACCGCCGGGTTCAAACAATGATATGAATGTTGTGATGCAATCTCCGCTATTCACCACCGAGCGTAATGGTACGGCACCTAAGTGCCCATTTGTTGTGAATGACCGTATGTACAAGCGTGGCTACTATCTAACCGATGGCATATATCCGACGTGGTCTACTTTTGTTAAAGCGTTCAAATATCCAACCGACCCGAAAGAGAAAAAGTTCAAGAAAGTACAAGAGTCGGCTCGAAAGGATGTTGAACGGGTATTTGGTGTTCTCAAAGGTAAATGGGGTATACTGAGTCGACCCTTACGGCCACACACAGTAGAAAGAATTAGCAAACTAGTGTATACGCCGGTAACGCAATCTCGCCAGTTCATATTCGGGATCCTCCGATCCAACCGGTGTTTGACGAAGCAGCCTTAGCCGAGATACGATATTGTAACACCCCCAAAATTTGGTACAGCGGAAGACTCATCAAGCTTTCGGGGTATTACGGAGATTGGTATCCAACACAAGTTATAAAAGAACGAGATAAAGTAAACATAAGTAAAACACAACCAAATGGGGTTTTAAAGTTTACATTCATCCCAAATTTATCCAAAGTAAGGCCCAAAAGAAATAACGTAGGTCCACAAATATATATCAGAGTTTTAGAAAAATAGATCCTGAAACCGCATTGCCAAGCCAAGCCTCCAATCCACGCATCCAAAATCATTACTTAATTACCTGAGAAAACGTGCTAAAAGTCAGCTTTCGCTGGTGAGCTCATAGGTTTATATTCATAATTCAATCAAGTGGACATATACGCAAAACGCTTGCTAGCTTGACTTCGCCTCAATTCACAACGGAAAACCCAATAGGTGCACACTATAGTCCAATCACTTAATTCTCAAACAAACCATTCTCATCATCTAACCATATCTAGTCCCCACGCGATAACAAGATTCACTGTGTGACTAAGGTTGATGTAACTTCCAATATTAGCTAACCATATCTAGTCCACACGCGATAACGAGATTCACCGTGTGACTAAGGTTGATGTAACTTCCAATATTATCTAACCATATCTAGTCCACACGCGATAACAAGATTCACTGTGCGACTAAGGTTGATATAGCCTACCTAGTTCTATAAGCATAACATTTTTTAGATAAAAGCGATAAAAGTCCACATAAAATAATTTGCATGTTTCTCACCCCAAGTATTGAAAACAAAGTTTAAGAGTAAAAGTGGGGCTATGACTCACCTCAAGTCCAGATATCAGCAGTAAGAAATCGGTAGAAGTAAGATGTATCACAACTCAAAGACAGCAACTACGGACTCGGCACTTCCTAACAATATAAACTCATTTCATGATTATTTCCTCAAAATCAAATATTCCCAATCCCGAACGTATTCCTTTTTACTTTCCAAAAATCCATTTGTCGTATTATTCTCGTATTAGTTTTGAGTTTGGTATTCATACGGGTGGAGGGTCGACACAACTCAAACCAAGAAATCCCAAGAACAGAAATAATAATAACAACCTACGGGTCTAATATTAGTCCAATATATCGTTTAAAATAAATCATCGAAGTTTATCAAATCCGTTGATTTGGTACTCTTCCACAACTTATTTACCCAATATATTACTCCAAGATAATACCCAAAACCTAAGTCACATAGCACGTAGAATACTATATTGTAAGTATCCAAGTTTAATAAGTTCCATAAATATATCGTCAAACATACCAAATTCGTCAATTTGATAAACCTCACGAGATATTTAGTAACTCATTATTCCCGTACACATACCACAACCTATGGGCATCGTAGGATACAATACCCATTAATATACTCATTTATATAACGAAATAGGTCCTATTTAATCCGTCGATCAAATAAGTAACATAGTTATAGAAAATGGATGTATTAACGTCACATATCTGTGACAAGCACAAAAATCATAAAATGAATAATATGGCCCACTTGGACTCAAGTGCCCACGATCTCGTATAACTCATAAGTTTCTCGTTTTACCTTTCAAAAAGCATTTCATTTCGTATAATATCCAACGTTACAATTATATCGGTATTTATAATTGTTTATTCATAATGACGTTCCCGACATTTATTATACTATTTTCATAGCATAATATATATCGTTACGTTATTATAATATCACTCGTGATCGTTTTATTTTTAATATACGCACTTTTATAAATATATATACGTTTTCACGTTTATATATTTATATAAATGTTTATATTATTAATAATAGTATTACGAGTTTTTATTAGTAAGTTTGATTATAATTTATATCGAGTTATAAAAGGTGGTCACATGTCCGAGTCATTACCTTCGGCTCATTGTCCTAGTCCAAGTGTCAAGGCGTTTTGCCGAAGTCAATCATTAACTAGAAAGTCAACGTGACCTCGAATCGCACAACCGAAAGTCCAAATGTAATAAAATCTCAATCACAAATAAATCCGTCTCCGTCAATCATCCCATATCACATGCTACAACAATAGGGTCCGACTACGGCACCCAACTAACCTATCTCCGTCATTCTAGTTTGACCGTCTCACAATCGGTCCCCATTTCACACTTCGTCAACACAACACATTCATTGCCAAGACCTCAAGGGTCTCGACCCTTCTTCCCATTCGGCCAACAATCCAAAACAACAATAGCAATAATCATGACACTAACAACAATAAATATAGCAACAAGAGTAGTAACATAATAAAACAATAATAACTAGTAACAACCTTACTAGTAATAACATCTTAGCCAATAACCTCAACAATTTAACAAGATGGTGACAACAAACAATAACACCCCAACTGCCGAGACCAAGAGGGTCTAGGCTTAACACCATTCGGTACCAAAGCTAACTGAACCCAAGAGATAAAATATCCACAAGATGTAAAGACCAAAACCAACACAAAGTAACAAGTAAATATCAAGAGAAAGAAAAAAAAAATAAAAAAAGAAAAGAGAAAAACATACGGACTACCATCCCGTTTCATTCTATGTTTAGTTTTATGTTTTTGTTATCTTTCATTTATTAGCTTAAGTCGAGTCTATTCTTGCCTTACCAACGCCATATTGTACATGTAATTGACCAAGATTTTTAACTCGCCACCAGTAAAGACTGCCTATATCCAACAAAACCGTGTATTCCATATCCCTACACCTAACATTACAACCCTTTAATAGACCTCTTTGATAGTTTATCCTAGGTGCTTACGCCATGTGGTGGAGGTTTGATCCTTTCCCAAGCCTATGGTAATCTATTTTGCTATGACAGGTAGTGAGAGATGTTTTCCATTTCCATATTGTGATATTACTTTATTACACCCGAGAGATGTGAGTATCTAAACACTATTTGTGAGGTGCTAGTGTATGACCTCCGTGCTTGTATTTGGTCTTTAGTGGAACGATTATTTGTTGTAATTACTTTTATATTAGGGTTAAATGACCCCTAACTTGTATTTTGACTAGAATAAAAGCGCATTTGCTTGAGGACAAGCAAATCTCAAGTGTAAGGGTATATGATGAGGCGAAAAATGAACCGTTTTTAGGGGGTCATTTAAGCCGGAATTGAATTTATTTGATCAAATATTGCCCTAAATCGTTCCTTTTGTGATTTTAGGTACTTTGGGAGTGAAATCTAGAACAGGAAGCAATTCGGACGTTTTTGGAGCATAAAAGTGAAGAAAACGCCAAAGTCTTAATTTTCCTTGCTGGGAACAGTAGGTGACGGCGTCAAGAGCAACACCCTGATGGCGTCAAGAGTAATTTCCATGACGACCCAGTACAGATTTGACGGCGTCACAAGAAAGGGCGTCAAGAGTAAAATGCATGACGGCCTAGAAAATGCTAACACATGACGGCATCAAAAGTAGATCAAGGCAGTCCAAGAATTATTTTGGCGGCGAGGTGACGGCGTCACAAGCTTTGTCTTGACGCCGTCAGACCCTGTTTCCTATATATAGTTTTCTAATTTTCACATTAAAAAAAGAGAAGATTTGGAGAAACCCTAAGTACGAACTTGGTGCGAATTTTACAGGTTTTTCAAGGGTTCTAAGCCCTTGATACCTTTCATGTGTAATTGAGATAAGTATTCTTTTAATTCAATCAATATGTCTATGTGTTGGTTGTCTATATCTTGTTCTTGTCTTAATTCCATCATGCTAGGCTAGATCTATCTTGTGTTTGCTTGGATCTAATGAAACCTAGATGTTAATTATGTGTTGATTACTTGTTTATAATTGTTTTGGATGAATGAATTTGATGTTAGGCTTAAGAAAACTGGCAGATCTCCAAATGGTAACATGCTTGAACGTCTTAGGAAACATGAACCGATGTCCACTAGGTCTTTATTGGTTGTATTTAATGCATGAGCCACTGTTTATAATCCCTATGGTTGTGCTGGGCATGGCATAGGAGGAGATAAGAGCTCATAGAATTGGGGAGTTAAGTGCGCCACCCCATGAATGGTATTAAGGAATACAATCCGTCATCCATGCAACTATAACAAGTAATTAACATGTAAAAGATGTCTAGGGAGTAGTGAAATCTAAGTGAACACATTTTCTCCACTTATTGCTCACAACTTTAGTATAATTTAGTTTATTTTCATTTCTAGTATTTTATTTTGATTGCATCTTTAGTATTGGGTTAGTTGACTAGCAACTAATTCCACCCAAATCCTTCAAACCCGAGATTTTTACTTGCTTTCTAAAAAATATAAAAATACAAAAAGAATCATCTCACACCTTTAGAACTAGTATTCAGGTTTTCTAATCCTAGCGACACTATTCCTAGCTGAACGATCAATCCCCCGGTACTTGTCACTATACTATACTACAACGATCAGGTACACTGCCTGGTGGGGGTTGTAAGCTTCTCAAGATCCCTTGAGAGGTAAAGCCTGGTGCGATTCCCACGTATCAAGTTTTTGGCGCCGCAGCCCGGGGAATAGTTATTGTCTAGGTTAGAATCTCTTTTTATTAGGTCTACTTGCTAGATTCCGTTCTAGTAAGATTTTATTTTTATTTTTAGGTTTTCTTTAGTCTATCTTATTTCTTTGTATTTTTGTTCGTAACTCTTCACCACCCGACATCATTGACAACGGGAACATCTTTGAACCCGTCATCCCACCACAACAAAACCCACCATTAGAACCCCTTAGGCCCCAAACCTTAGGAGAATATTCCCGACCTAGCCACCAAGGCTACCGAAACACCATTGAGCTCACCGGAGCCAATGTGACCCCCTTGCGATCCGACACCATCCGGTTGGGGCAAAGCGGATGTGCATTCCATGGACTTCGTTTCGAAGATCCAAACCAACATCTTAAGGACTTCCTCAAAATCGTAGATTCCATAGACCCAGATGTTGAAACTAGAGAGACAACCTGATTACGCCTATTCCAATTCTCTCTACGGGATCAAGCTAGTCAATGGCTTGAGCGTTTACCCGCAGGATCCATCACCACATGGGATAACCTCACCAATCGCTTCCTGACTCAATTCTTCCCACTAGGGAAGACTGCAATGCTTAGAAATGACATTTTGATGTTTGAACAACAGCAGGGTCAAACTTGCTACCAAGCTTGGGCCCGTTTTAAGGATCTCCTCCACAAGGTCCCTCATCATGGTATAAACCTTTGGTTATTAGTCTAGATTTTCTACGGCCATGTTGACTATTACACTAAGCGCACAATCGATAGGGCCACGGGAGGTAAACTGCGTGATAAGAACGCCGAGGAGTCTTGGGCAACTATCGAGGAGCTCGCCGCTGATAATCATGAGATGTGGGAATTTAATCATACAATAAAAGCGGCCATCAATGCAGTCTCGACATCTGGAGGGACCACCGAAATCCCCGATGAACTCCTATGCAAACTCGAGGCAAAAGTTGACTATTTTGAGGAAAGGCAAAGGAGACCTTTAAGTCCTAGACGGGCTACTGTCAATTCTGTCTTGAAACCAACTTCAACACCATTATCCGAGTCACCCTCTAGAGAAAATGTCGAGAGTTTTCAAAACTATGCCCCACCTTGTTCCCCTCCCGAGGAGCTTAGCTCGGAGTTTGAAGCTAGGATGAGGGAATACATGGCAACTCATTCAGATCGGCTTGCTAGATTCGAGGAAGCAGTTTATAAGCAAAAAGAGGAAATGCAAGAGAAAATGAATGAGATGATGAGTCTATTAGAGGAGTATGCCAACCAGAGAACCCCCGAAAGAATGCTATTAAGGAAAGAAAGCACCACTCCCACTACCCAATTTGTTAATTCCATCACAATTGTCCAAAAGGATGATAAGAAGGTAAAAACCCCTGCTAAACAAACCTTAGAGAAACCACCAGAATCCCAACCTTTGAGTCACTACCTGAAACATGATATAAATGAAAACACCATAACAAATTGGATTAAGGGAGATGGGCGTAACCAACCTTCCAAACAGGGTTCTGAGAAAGAGGAAAATGTAAAAGATGAGTTTGATACGTTACCTGGGGGATCAGTATTCGAGAGGCTATTGGTACAAAAAGTGGCTACTAAGCAGATAGCATGTGGGAACTTTGAGATACCAACTAGCATCGGGGACTTGGAATATCTTAGTGCTTTCGCCGACCAAGGATCGGAAGTAAATCTTATGCCCCTAACTATTTACATCCAACTAACGTCAAAAATGCCTGCCCCTACTCGTGTTAGGTTATCTCTCGCTGGACACTCATACGTATACCCCCTAGGAATCGCAGAAGATGTATTGGTTAATGTCGCAGGATTCATGTACCCCGTTGATTTTATGATCATCGATGATAAAGGAGATGGACGCATGCCAATAATCCTTGGGGCACCATTCCTCGCCACCGCTAGGGCTGTCATTAAGTATGAAGGTAGGAAGATCGAGCTTAAATCTGGAAAAAGAAAGATTAGCTTCCCCATGACCCCGCGAAGTGGGCATGAGAATTTGAGTTGGAGAAACATCAAAAACAACATTGACACGACACCCATTCGTGTTCAGAATAAAATTCTTGCATGGGAGGCAAGAATCAAAAGCTATAAGGAGGCTAAATATGAAAGAAGCAAAAGCAATAAGGTTCAGGTCGAATTCGAAAATACTCAACCCGCAGAAAATCATGTACTATTTGAGGAAGGAAACTTGGTACTCTTGAGACACCTGGAAACAAAGATACCACCCGATAAACCAAGTCCTTGGTGGTATGGGCCGTTCACAATTGAAGGTGTGAGCCAAGATGGGATAGCTAACACGAGAAGTGAAGTAGGTGGAATGGTGATTGCGAGTATCGATAGGTTGAGTCACTACCACCATAACAGTAATGATCGCAACTACACGGGGTATATCATTTCAAGGGACAAGGTCACGTAGTAACCCATGACCTTGAGTCTAGCTACAAGACTCGTAAATAAAGAAAATCGCTTCTTGGGAGGCAACCCATGCTTTGTGTGATTTTATTTTGTTTGTTTGTTATTTGCTTCCGTATGCATGCTTTATTTTTATTGTTGGTAGATCATGTTTCTAAACTAAATAGCGAAAATACTTTACTTTGTTGTTTTGGCCTAGTCTTAACTCCACCTAAAAGTATTTTTGCAAAAGATAAGTGTAAGGGGAAACCCCAAATATGTTTTTAAGAAACAAACCGATCATGATTCTCCACAATATTAAATGAACATGTATATTCGTATTTGTTAGAGTCAAATGTTTGTATTGAGTCATAATGAAGTTTTGCAGGATTTTCCAGGAAGTAGGACCAAGTTTTTCCAGAAATTTTCCGAAAACTTAACATAAGAATTTCTGCAGGTCACTACTGACGGCGTCACGAGTTAACTCTTGACGGTGTCACGTGTAAAAATCTGGAAATTTTACAGGTTTTGTTTTTCTAACGGAGTCTTATGGTTTTTCTGAATTATTAAGTTTTATAATCTCCAGGAAATCTGCAAACTTCATTCCACAAGCATTATATCTTATCTTGTTTTCTAGGATTTAGAAACTTATATAGGATGCCGCCGATTTTACGCGAGGTTGTTTTGTCTATATTTTTCAGGATTTACAGGTTATGTATGACAAGAAGATGATTTACATTCTGGAAGGGAAGCTTTGATTGTTCATTTTCTTGGAGGAAGATTTAACCTGGCCACCTTATTCTCCATACCGAGCGAATCAGGGGAGTATTTGATTTCATTCTTTTTACTTTTTAACTTTTACATTATTTACTTGAACATTGGGGACAATGTTCATCTTAAGTGTAAGGGGAGGGTAAAAAGATGATACCTTACATATGCACTTTCGCTTGAGTTTGTTTTGTTTAATGGTAGATGTGTAATAAAACTATGAGAAATACTTGTTAGTGCAATTTTAGCGCCAAATTTAAATTTTTTTAGAACATTTAGGAGTGAAACTTTAGCCATAGCAAGCGTCTCATGGATAGGAGATTGTATGACTAGCACATAACCGTATATTCAGAAAAATTTTCCACCCAAATATGTGAGGTACGCCTTTAGATTTGATAGGAAAAACATTCATTATTAGTGCTTATAAGTGTACCGGTAGCATTTAGATTCTAGAACTTGCGTTAGTGATGCATCCCGAGACCGCTAGTGAGACTACATTCGTGTAGTAGGATTTACTACATGATAAGAGGCATTAGGATCACCCTTGTGTTAAACCCGTATCATAATTACTTGACCATTTAAGTCATATTACTTGGCTAGTTAAGTCAACTAATTTTTCCCACACCCTTAGCGTTGTACTCATTTTTAGTACACGAAACCCCTAGTACACCCCTCCGAGCCTATCTTTTCGTTTCTAACTTTAAGCATTTTACTTAAAGGAAGAATTTGTTACACCCCACTTAAATGTACAACCAAATCACCTTAGCCTTCCGTGTATGCACTCATCTTTAGTGCGTTATTGTTATTTGTTCAACCCTAAGTTAATTATCTAATTGATTACATGGTTGCTAAGTTGAGTCATATCCTTGTACATATTGTTTTGGGACGATTGGGACTCATGGGTAAAGTACTTATTTTATGGAGTAATGGGGAAGAACATCATATTATTACGCCCATATGTGCGTTAATCTTAAATGTGGAAAACTAGAAGGGGGGGTTGAATAGTTTTACGTCGTTTTAATTGTTATAAAATAAATTGTTTAAAAGTTTTCGTTGATTTATAAAATATAGATTCGATGGTATATGAAATCTAGTTATACACAATATGAACAACACTAAGTATATATACTATGAAGCAATAATTATGTAAGTAACGAAATAAGTAAAAGATGGAAAGATCAAACCGAGAGACAAGCGATTTATAGTGGTTCGGCTACAAGGCACCTTCCTTGCCCTACTCCACTCCCCGAGCACCTAACTCGAGAGTTTTCTTCACTATATCAACAAGCTCCCTTATGGCGGAGAAAACCGTACACACCAATATACACACCAATCTACACACCAATCTTCACACCAATCTTCACACCAATCTTCTTCACACCTAGCTTTTACACACCAATCTTCTACACACCTTCTTCTGCACACCAATCTTCACAACTATCCTACTTCACTACTAATCAACTTCTACTATCTACACAACTATTCTCTAACAAATATTCACAACTAATCACACTATGAAATAATAATCAATGATGATGCACAAACAACTTAGATGTGGAGATCACAACTAGTTGTAATACTTCTTGTCTTGAGGGATAGAAGTATTCTTCTCTTGCACTTGAATGGATTATGTATGGATCACTTTGAAACAAAGATTTAAGAATGTATGATCAAAGGATTTATAGATTGGAAATGGAGATCTAGAACAGAAAGTTCTGGAGTGCAAAAGGTGGGGAAAAAATCCAGGTTTAAGGTGGTATTTATAGGCAAACGTTTCTGACAGAGGAGCGTGGCCGGTCCCCTTAAAGCATGGCCGGCCCCCTTAAAATTAAGGGGGCCGCCCCTTATAATTAAGGGGGCCGCCCAACTGTAACGGCCAGAAACTTTGTCTTTTAGTGGGGAAAGTTTATTTGGTGAAAAACTAACTGATTTTGGTTAAATATTTGAAATCATATATTTAGTATGATTAAAACATTTTTCCTTATTACCAAAAGTGTTTTTCAAAAATATATAATAAGATTATATAATTAAATAAACTTTGTATTAGTTAATTAAATACCCCTTTGATCAAACATTGCACTAAACACTTTGTTTATTCATACCTTAAGTGATTTGGATGTAAAGAGAAATATTAATCACCAAATACTTGTTTATGTCATAAGTTTTAGTTCTTTGAGGTTATATTTTGTAATGATCAAAACATAGAGATATTGATAAAAACTTAATAATGTTTTTAAGGCATTATTTATGTCAATAATCTCCCCCTTTTTGATTATTACAAAACCTTAAACTCAAAAGATTTAAAACTTGTTATTAGACAAGTATTATAGAGTTTACCATTTCTCTTCTCCCCCTTTTTGTAAAATCAAAAAGGTTAGGCCGAATAATCTTCGTGAAAGAAGTTTAAACGGGTAGAGAACTCCCCCTTGATGTATGCTCCCCCTCGTTTGAGAGCACAAAGGGAACGAGCAATTGGAATCTTGGCTACAAAAATATTTTGAAGAGAGCAACACACATATATATGCAAAAGCAACAATTATGCAAATAAAAATAGATTCATTCAAGCATGATAGAAATAATTAGCATAACAACATTCAATATGCTTGTAGCATATTGATTACACTAAAACAAAAGAAAAGATATAGTCCTATATTGCCTAAGAGAGCACTTGGACTTGCTTGCAACCCATGGTTGATTTGTTTTATTTGCTTGAAGGAAAACAAAAGCATGGAGCTTAGATATTTGATTGAGGTGGATATGGGGTGTTGCATGGAGCGGAAGAAGTGGATCTCACGATGTTGTATCGTGTTAAGGGTGGTATTGGATGATTACGAGTGAGAAGATATTCAATCCAAGAAATATCTTCACTCAAGTAGAGGATTTGTTTTTGAAGGAATATGCAACAAGGGCAAAAGTGAGTGTGATTTGTAACTTGATCCAAGTTAAGAGAGTGGGGAAGGCAATTTGCATAGGGTGATGATGGAGGTAGCCCTTTGTTGCGTTGTGCAAGATGCATAGCAAGGAGATCACTAAGATCATGGATTTGGTTTATTTCATCACGGAACCTTTTTTTTTCCGTGGCAATGTGGAGGGGATCATAGGTTTGGTATGGATGAGTTGGGTTTGAGTAGTTGGAATTGTAGTTTGATGGTTCATCAAACTTGCATGGATCATTATAAGTTGTTGGAGGTTGAGAGGTGTAGTTTGGCTTGAAGGAAGATGTTTGGCCAATGTTGTATGGTTTGTAAAGTGGATCAAATGAATGCCTTTGTTGGTTTGATGCAAAGTTTGGGAAATAAGAGGTTGGTGGTGAGGAATGATTTCCAACTACATTTGTGATGATAGATTTGTTTCGAGGACTTTTTCGTCGCCAAACGGGTTTTTCCGTCATCCTTGCTAGCCTTGAGGCTTTTGATTTTGGTTTGTTTGGAGAGTTCATGATGGGATGAATGGAGAGCTTTGAGGATTGGGGATATTTATAGTGTAAGATTTGTGTGTTTAAGGATGGATAAAGTTTGTTTGGAGGATTAGGACAAAATGTGTTAGTGAAAAATGGGAAATGTAGGTTGAAATGGGCTAAAAAGCAGAAAAGATTCTGTAAACCCGACCATCAGATGGCCGGTCCCCTTAATTAGGGGGCGGTCCCCTTAAAATTAAGGGGGCCGCCTTACATAATTAAGGGGGCCGCCCATCTGGTGATTTCCAGATTGCCAGAATTGGGTTTTTGGCAGAAAATTTGCAGAAAGGCTGTGTTTTTGGACTTGGATTCAAGCAAGTTCAATTCCTTTAGGCAATATAGCATCTAATCTAATCAAGATATAGCATACATGCAAAAACACATAAGCAAAGGAGCAAATAATCAACACATAATAAGCAATAGGAGGTAAACAAAGGCAAGCACACTTAATCTTCCTAAGGCACCTATCTTAGATTGAAGGCAAGGATCTTAGTGAGTGGAAAAACTAGTGATGGATCAAGATGACACCATTATTAGTGAATTTGTCCTAGTGAGTGTCTATATGCAACAAATGTGGAGTTGTGATTCTTTCGACTCCTAGAAGCAAAAAGAAATAGCGATCCTAAGAAACAATCCAAATAATCTCCTTGATTCAATTTTTGCTCAATCATGAGTGTCAAAGACATATATTAGATTATATACCTTGACAATTTATGTGAGAGTTTATGCATGATTTTGAAATATAATGTTTTTTTAGAATTAGTCAACAATGCAAGGAAAATGGTTTTCATGGGGTTCCTAGATTGTGAGAATAATTTTTTAGAGAAAATTGATTGAGTTTTTTTTTTTTTTTTTTTTTTTAAAAAAATTTATGCAAAGAAAATAAATTTTCCCAATCTTTAGTTTTGTGCGAAATAGATTCCTAGACTCAGAAAAGATGAAATGGGAGAAAAATAAATTTCATGCAAGTATTAATTTGAAATATTTCAATATAATTTAGTCAACTTGTTCCATCATTCCTAATCCTAAACGCAAGTGGTTGAATAATTCACGCTTAAGGGGTTTTGTGAATATATCCGCAATGTTATCTTCCGATGCAACCTTTTCTATAGATATATTTCCTTTTTGTACATTATCCCTAAGAAAATGGTGACGTATTTCTATGTGTTTAGTCCTAGAGTGTTGCACCGGATTTTTACTTAAATCTATCGCACCTTTGTTATCGCACATAATGGGGACATTTTCTAACCTAATGCCATAGTCTATGAGAGCTTGTTTCATCCATAGTGCTTGTTGACATGCCTTTCCGGCGCTTACATATTCGGCTTCGGTGGTAGAAATAGCAAGAGCGGTTTGCTTCTTCGAAAACCAAGACGTTAGACAACATCCCATAAACGTGCAAATACCGCTAGTGCTCTTTCTATCTACGTAGTCTCCCGCATGATCCGAATCCGCATATACAATGGTTTCTATGCCGGATTCCTTAGGATACCATAATCCTAAGTGTATAGTGCCTTTAATGTATCGGAAGATACGCTTAACCGCTTCTAGGTGAGAGGTTTTGGGATCCTCTTGAAAACGGGCACAAAGGCAGACACTAAACATGATATCGGGTCTACTTGCCGTCAAGTATAGTAAACTACCTATCATTCCTCTATACTTGGAGTTATCTACGGACTCACCTTCATCGTCCTTTGTGAGCTTTACCTCCGTAGACATGGGTGTTTTTATGGGTTTTGAGTCTTCTAGGCCAAATTTCTTAAGCATTTCCTTAATGTACTTAGATTGGTTAAAGAATATTCCATCTTCTAATTGTTTTATTTGTAATCCTAGGAAGAAGTTAAGTTCACCCATCATACTCATCTCAAACTCATCATGCATGATTTTGGCAAATTCATCACACATGTCTTGACAAGTCGATCCAAATATAATGTCATCAACATATATTTGAACAATGATGAGATTAGGGTCTTTCTTTTTAGTGAAAAGAGTGTTATCTACCATTCCCATGGAATAATCATGTTTAATAAGAAAAGCTTTTAATCGATCATACCAGGCTTTGGGAGCTTGTTTGAGTCCATACAAAGCTTTCTTTAACTTATAAACATAATCAGGTTTTGCGAAGTCAATGAATCCTGGAGGTTGTGCCACATATACCTCCTCATTGATAAAACCGTTAAGGAATGCACTTTTCACATCCATTTGGAATAACTTAAAATCTAGGGCGCAAGCATAGGCAAGTAATATCCTAATTGATTCTAGTCTAGCTACGGGGGCATAAGTTTCATCATAATCAATTCCTTCTTGTTGATTATAACCTTGGGCAACTAACCTAGCTTTATTCCTAGTAACTATTCCATTCTCGTCTAACTTATTTCTATATACCCATTTGGTTCCTATGATGGTCATATCCTTTGGATTTGGGACTAGTTCCCAAACATCATTTGCCTTAAATTGATTTAATTCTTCTTGCATAGCTATAATCCAACTTTCATCCTTTAAAGCCTCACTAATATTCTTAGGTTCTATTGCTGAGAGGAAACAAAAGAAGTTGTTTTTATCTTGGGCTTGTGACCTAAGGGTTCTTTGGTTAAGATGTCCTATTATATTATCTAAAGGATGTAATCTAGATTCTTTAATATTAACGATTTCGTTATTTTCTAAGTGAGTTTCTTCATTGTCATTTCCTATGGGTTTTGTTTTACTAACCTCAATAGCTTCTTCTTCGACTAAATTATCATCTTCTAAAGGTAGCGTTTTAGAAGGTGGTGGTGTTTCATCAAATGTTACATTTAGTGATTC
Organism: Artemisia argyi; assembly: GCA_030686995.1. NCBI lineage: Eukaryota > Viridiplantae > Streptophyta > Magnoliopsida > Asterales > Asteraceae > Artemisia > Artemisia argyi. Next base: position 208,768,716 of record CM060682.1, on the reverse strand, counting down.
CTCTACTTTCATTGAGTGTTTGTTAAGTATTATATATGCTTTACTATTTTGTGAGTATCCTAAAAATATTCCTTCATATGACTTTGGATCAAACTTAGTGAGGTAGTCCTTAGTGTTTAAGATATAGCATTTACTTCCAAATACTCTAAAGTAGCTTAAGTTAGGTTTTCTATTTCTTAATAACTCATAAGGAGTTTTTCCTAGAATTCTTCTAATTGATACCCTATTTAGAATATAAGTCGATGTATCTACGGCGTGACACCAAAATTTTTGTGGAATGGATTGTTCATTTAACATAGTTCTACTCATTTCTTGTAGTGACCTATTTTTTCTTTCTACTACCCCATTTGATTGAGGAGTACGAGGAGCGGAGAAATTATGAGATATTCCATTTAACTCACAATATTTTCCGAATTGTACTTCGTTATCAAATTCCCTTCCATGGTCCGTCCTAATGGCAACTATTGAGCATCCTAACTTATTTTGAATCATTTTGCTAAATATTTCGAATTTTTCAAAGGCTTGGGTTTTGTCACTTAAAAACCTAGTCCACGTGTATCGTGAGTAGTCATCTACTATTACTAAGGTATACTTGTTTCCTCCATAGCTCCGCACAGCGGATGGACCAAAAAGATCCATATGTAATAATTCTAGGCACCTAGTAGTGGATACTATATTCTTAGCTTTGTGGCTAGCATGAGCTTGTTTTCCAACTTTACATGCATCACAAAAATGTTTGTCATATTTTAGATTAGGCAAGTTTCTAACTAATTCCTTAGAGGCCAAAGATTGTATTTGTTGCAAGTTAGCATGTCCTAATCTCCTATGCCACAATGTGGAGTTTTCGTCTAGGGTCGTTAGGCATATCCTATCTTCAGGTTTGTTTCCTAGTTTCATAACATATACACCTCCTTTCCTAATACCTCTACCTATAATTTTTCCATTCTTAATTATTTCGCTATCTTCTTCGGAAAAGATAACTTTACATTTATTATCGCATATTTGGCCTACACTAAGTAAGTTATATGTTAAATTATTAACATGTTCAACATTTTCAATAGTAAGTGAGTCTTGAGAAATCGTACCTTTGCCAATAATTTTTCCACGCAAGTCACTACAAAAGATAACGTTACCTCCGTTGTATGCCTTATATGTAGAGAATAGCTTTCGGTTCCCTGTCATGTGCCTTGAGCATCCACTATCCTTGATCCATTCGTCAGGCTCCAAGGCATATTTCGTCGGTTGCTTTTGCCATGAAACACTTTTCTTCTCTTGGTTTTTCCACTTCTTCTTTGTCACTATCACTCCATGTTCTACTAACAAATGCACCTTGATTATCATAACTCGGCGGCTTTAGACATTCACCAACGAGATGATTTGGACTTCCACATCTAAAGCATTTTCTTTTCACGTAATTGTCACTTCTATTTCTTTGGAACGATTTTCTATCGTCATGTGATGATCTAGTGAATCTTCCTCGTCTCTTGAAGAATTTCTTGAATTCTCTTACGGCCATTGCATATTCTTCGTCTTCACTTTCGTCACTTGAATCATCATCATCACTAGGTTCCTTTTTGGCTTTTAGAGCAATGGATTTGATTTGTTCTTTCTTGACTTTGACCGTTTCCGAATCTCTTCTTATGATTTCTTCATGAACCTTCAAGTTGCCAATTAGTTCATCTAGTGATAACGTCATCAAGTTCTTTGATTCTTCAATTGCCGTGACCTTAGCTCGCCATTTTGGATGCAATGCCCTAAGAAATTTCCTAACACAATTTTTACTAGAAAATGTCTCATCAAGTGCTTTTAAACTTGTGATGATAGTGTTAAACTTAGTAAAAGCATTATCAATTGATTCCTCTTCCGGAATCGTAAATTGTTCATATTGTTGTACAAGAAGATCTATTTTATTGTCTTTGACTTGGCTATTACCTTGGTGACTGATTAGTAAAGAATCCCAAATTTCTTTTGCGGTTTTACACATAAAAATTCTTTCATATTCTTTGCGTGGTAACGCATTATAAATAACCATTTTAGCCTCATTATTTTTTGCTAGTTTCTTTTTCAAATCATCATTTTGTTTTTCAAAAGCTACAATTTCATCCATTTTAGTTTCAACATTATATTGAATAGGGGGAAAATCACCAAAGGTAATAATATGCCAAAGATCAAGATCTTTTGATTTCACATACGTTTCAAATCTATTTTTCCAATATAAAAATCCATCACTTTCAAATAGTGGTGGTCTTTGCATAGATTGCCCTTCTAAATATTTTAAAGATTCCATAGATCGTTACAAGTTTTGAAATACAATATATTTTAAAATTCTTGCTAGACGTGGCTCTGATACCAATTGTGGAAAACTAGAAGGGGGGGTTGAATAGTTTTACGTCGTTTTAATTGTTATAAAATAAATTGTTTAAAAGTTTTCGTTGATTTATAAAATATAGATTCGATGGTATATGAAATCTAGTTATACACAATATGAACAACACTAAGTATATATACTATGAAGCAATAATTATGTAAGAAATGAAATAAGTAAAAGATGGAAAGATCAAACCGAGAGACAAGCGATTTATAGTGGTTCGGCTACAAGGTACCTTCCTTGCCCTACTCCACTCCCCGAGCACCTAACTCGAGAGTTTTCTTCACTATATCAACAAGCTCCCTTATGGCGGAGAAAACCGTACACACCAATATACACACCAATATATACACCAATCTACACACCAATCTTCACACCAATCTTCACACCAATCTTCTTCACACCTAGCTTTTACACACCAATCTTCTACACACCTTCTTCTACACACCAATCTTCACAACTATCCTACTTCACTACTAATCAACTTCTACTATCTACACAACTATTCTCTAACAAATATTCACAACTAATCACACTATGAAATAATAATCAATGATGATGCACAAACAACTTAGATGTGGAGATCACAACTAGTTGTAATACTTCTTGTCTTGAGGGATAGAAGTATTCTTCTCTTGCACTTGAATGGATTATGTATGGATCACTTTGAAACAAAGATTTAAGAATGTATGATCAAAGGATTTATAGATTGGAAATGGAGATCTAGAACAGAAAGTTCTGGAGTGCAAAAGGTGGGGAAAAAATCCAGGTTTAAGGTGGTATTTATAGGCAAACGTTTCTGACAGAGGAGCGTGGCCGGTCCCCTTAAAGCATGGCCGGCCCCCTTAAAATTAAGGGGGCCGCCCCTTATAATTAAGGGGGCCGCCCAACTGTAACGGCCAGAAACTTTGTCTTTTAGTGGGGAAAGTTTATTTGGTGAAAAACTAACTGATTTTGGTTAAATATTTGAAATCATATATTTAGTATGATTAAAACATTTTTCCTTATTACCAAAAGTGTTTTTCAAAAATATATAATAAGATTATATAATTAAATAAACTTTGTATTAGTTAATTAAATACCCCTTTGATCAAACATTGCACTAAACACTTTGTTTATTCATACCTTAAGTGATTTGGATGTAAAGAGAAATATTAATCACCAAATACTTGTTTATGTCATAAGTTTTAGTTCTTTGAGGTTATATTTTGTAATGATCAAAACATAGAGATATTGATAAAAACTTAATAATGTTTTTAAGGCATTATTTATGTCAACATTAAAAGTACTCCAAGTGTTTTGATTATCTTAATTTGAGTCATTAGATTAGTTTAATGTAAAGTATGTAAAAATTCAAGTGTAACGGGAATATTCATCCCCTAAGATGTATTATTTTGGATGGTAGGGTAAGAGTGTATGCAAAAAAAAATAAATAAATCAAAAATCAAAAAAAAAAAAAAAAAAAAAAATCAAAAAATCAAGAAATCAAGAGAAAGAAAAAAAAAGAAAAAAAGAAAAGAGAAAAACATACGGACTACCATCCCGTTTCATTCTATGTTTAGTTTTATGTTTTTGTTATCTTTCATTTATTAGCTTAAGTCGAGTCTATTCTTGGCTTAGCAACGCCATATTGTACATGTAATTGACCAAGGTTTTTAACTCGCCACCAGTAAAGACTGCCTATATCCAACAAAACCGTGTATTCCATATCCCTACACCTAACATTACAACCCTTTAATAGACCTCTTTGATAGTTTATCCTAGGTGCTTACGCCATGTGGTGGAGGTTTGATCCTTTCCCAAGCCTATGGTAATCTATTTTGCTATGACAGGTAGTGAGAGATGTTTTCCATTTCCATATTGTGATATTACTTTATTACACCCGAGAGATGTGAGTATCTAAACACTATTTGTAAGGTGCTAGTGTATGACCTCCGTGCTTGTATTTGGTCTTTAGTGGAACGATTATTTGTTGTAATTACTTTTATATTATGGTTAAATGACCCCTAACTTGTATTTTGACTAGGATAAAAGCGCATTTGCTTGAGGACAAGCAAATCTCAAGTGTAAGGGTATATGATGAGGCGAAAAATTAACCGTTTTTAGGGGGTCATTTAAGCCGGAATTGAATTTATTTGATCAAATATTGCCCTAAATCGTTCCTTTTGTGATTTTAGGTACTTTGGGAGTGAAATCTGGAAAATGAAGCAATTCGGACGTTTTTGGAGCATAAAAGTGAAGAAAACGCCAAAGTCTTAATTTTCCTTGCTGGGAATAGTAGGTGACGGCGTCAAGAGCAACACCCTCACGGCGTCAAGAGTAATTTCCATGACGACCCAGTACAGATTTGACGGCGTCACAAGAAAGGGCGTCAAGAGTAAAATGCATGACGGCCTGGAAAATGCTAACACATGACGGCGTCAAAAGTAGATCAAGGCAGTCCGAGAATTATTTTGGCGGCGAGGTGACGGCGTCACAAGCTTTGTCTTGACGCCGTCAGACCCTATTTCCTATATATAGTTTTCTAATTTTCACATTAAAAAAAGAGAAGTTTTGGAGAAACCCTAAGTACGAACTTGGTGCGAATTTTACAGGTTTTTCAAGGGTTCTAAGCCCTTGATACCTTTCATGTGTAATTGAGATAAGTATTCTTTTAATTCAATCAATATGTCTATGTGTTGGTTGTCTATATCTTGTTCTTGTCTTAATTCCATCATGCTAGGCTAGATCTATCTTGTGTTTGCTTGGATCTAATGAAACCTAGATGTTAATTATGTGTTGATTACTTGTTTATAATTGTTTTGGATGAATGAATTTGATGTTAGGCTTAAGAAAACTGGCAGATCTCCAAATGGTAACATGCTTGAACGTCTTAGGAAACATTAACCGATGTGCACTAGGTCTTTATTGGTTGTATTTAATGCATGAGCCACTGTTTATAATCCCTATGGTTGTGCTGGGCATGGCATAGGAGGAGATAAGAGCTCATAGAATTGGGGAGTTAAGTGCGCCACCCAATGAATGGTATTAAGGAATACAATCCGTCATCCATGCAACTATAACAAGTAATTAACATGTAAAAGATGTCTAAGGAGTAGTGAAATCTAAGTGAACACATTTTCTCCACTTATTGCTCACAACTTTAGTATAATTTAGTTTATTTTCATTTCTAGTATTTTATTTTGATTGCATCTTTAGTATTGGGTTAGTTGACTAGAAACTAATTCCGCCCAAATCCTTCAAACCCGAGATTTTTACTTGCTTTCTAAAAAATATAAAAATACAAAAAGAATCATCTCTCACCTTTAGAACTGGTATTCAGGTTTTCTAATCCTAGCGACACTATTCCTAGCTGAACGATCAATCCCCCGGTACTTGTCACTATATTATACTACAACGATCAGGTACACTGCCTGGTGGGGGTTGTAAGCTTCTCAAGATCCCTTGAGAGGTAAAGCCTGGTGTGATTCCCACGTATCACCTATGCTCACGGTTACCCTTGACCCGTCGACACCACACGAAAAAAATATGGATACCAAATCTTTTAATCACATATTTAATATCAAAATCATTTCCCCATTGTTTTTAGACAAGATTAGATCAAAACCCCTTTGAAACAATCCGGGTTTACATGGATTTAGGACCACATCAAGGCACCCAAGGTGCCAAAATGATTCTACTCACCTTTTTATACTTCAAAACTCACGGATCTACAAGAAACAAGCAAAATATGCCTCGAATGGAAATGGATTCGAGATGTTTTTGCAGGTTTGGAGGTGCGTGAATGGTACCAAATTAAAGAGGAGAGTGAGGTGGTAACTATGGTGGTGGCGGTGTGGTCGTTGTGGTGGCGGTGTGGCCGGAATAGTGGCAGCGGCTAGGTTTAGGTTTAGGTGAGAGAGAGAGATGAAGAAGATGGAGATGGGATGTGTTTATTTTTGTGGGTGCCAGGTTTATCACAAGGACCATTTGTAGTTACACTCTTTTTATAAAAAAAAATTATAGTAATAATACTAATAAGGGGGAGGGGCGGCAAAGGTGTAAAACACACGGACCATTTTCGTAAACTTTTCAAAGTTCCCCGATATCCTTAACCCGAGCTCGTTTTCATATCTCACAATTTCTCAATGCGCGTTAACTCACGCACCATTATTTCAAAACCGTCTTCCCATGAAATTTGATTATAAATACGTTGGTTAAAAATATAACACAACCGTTATTTAAGATTTTCAAATTGGTTAGGTTATCCTAGTGCCGGAGTCAACGTAGTGCCTAATAAACACGTCAACAATAATCCATGACATATATTCCATTTCAAATCAATAATTCAAATTTAATTCCCCATAAATTTCATAATTCAAAACCACAGTTTAAATTTTATAAAACCGTTGCGAATAACATTCCAAACATTCAATTATCATTAAACTTTAACGTAATGCGGGTTTTAAAATGTCTCCCTAAATTGCCAGTTGTCGCATCCTCCCAGCCTCAGAAGAAACCCGTCCCGGGTTTCTCTCGGAACAACCCATCTATGTGATGAAAATCATAGAGTATCCCTTCCGAAACTCATCCTCACGTTCCCACGTAAATTCCGGTCCATGACGGGAATTCCAACGAACCTTGATGGGTGGAATATGGCTGCGCTTGAGTCGCTTAACCTCTCGATCCAAAATCTCAATCGGCTCTTCCACAAAGTTCAAACTCTCATCAACATGAATATCCTTTATCAGTATAACCAGTGCCTCATCAGAAAGGACTTCTTCCAATTACTCACATGGAACACATCGTGAACCTTATTCAATTATTGTGGTAGCTCCATGATGAGGCGAAAAATGATCCGTTTTTAGGGGGTCATTTAAGCCCGAATCCGAATTTATTTGATCAACTATTGCCCTAAATCGTTCCTTTTGTGATTTTAGGTACTTTGGGAGTGAAATCTGGAAAAGGAAGCAATTCGGACGTTTTTGGAGCATAAAAGTGAAGAAAACGCCAAAGTCTTAATTTTCCATGCTGGGAACAGTTGGTGACGGTGTCAAGAGCAAATCCTTGACGGCGTCAAGAGCAAATTTCATGAATTTCCATGACGACCCAGTAGAGTTTTGACGGCGTCACGTGAGAAGGGCGTCAAGAGTAAAAGAGTCATGATGGCCTGGAAGTGTCTAAGTCTTGACGGCGTCAGAAGTAGATCTAGGCAGTCCGAGGAGAGTTTTGGCGGCGAGGTGACGGCGTCACAAGATTACTCTTGACGCCGTCAGACCTGTTTTTCTATATATAGTTTTCTAATTTTTCACAAAAAAAAAAGGAGAGAAGTTTTGGAGAAACCCTAAGTACGATTTTGGTGCAACTTTTACAGCTTTTTCAAGGGTTCCAAACCCTTGATACCTTGCATTGTAATTGAGATAAGTGTTCTTCTAATTCAATCAATATGTCTATGTGTTGGTTGTCTATATCTTGTTCTTGTCTCAATTCCATTATGCTAAGCTAGATCTCTTTTGTGTTTGCTTAGATCTAATGAAACCTAGATATTGATTATGTGTTGATTACTTGTTTATTCTTGTCTTGGATGAATGATTTATATGTTAGGCTTAAGAAAACTGGCAGATCTCCAAATGGTAACATGCTTGAACGTCTTAAGAAACATGAACCGAGGCATACTAGGTCTTTATTGGTTGTATTTAATGCATGAGCCACTGTTTACAATCCCTATAGTTGTGCTGGGCATGGTGTAGGAGGAGATAAGAGCTCATAGAATTGGGGAGTTATGTATGCCACCCCATGAATGATATTAAGGAATACGATCCGTCATCCATGCAATTATAACAAGTAATTAACGTGTAAAAGATATCTAGGGAGTAGTGAAATCTAAGTAAACACATTTTCTCCAATTACTGCTCACAACCTTAGTATAATTAGTTTATTTACATTTTTAGTATTTTATTTTGATTGCATCTTAGTTTTGGGTTAGTTGAATGGCAACTAATTCCGCCCACTCTTCCAAAACCCGAGAATTTTAATTGCTTTCTAAAAAATATAAAAATACAAAAATAATCATCACTCACCTTTAGAACTAGTATTTAGGCTTTCTAATCCTAGCGACACTATTCCTAAGCTGAACGATCAATCCCCCGGTACTTGTCACTATACTATACTACAACGATCAGGTACACTGCCTGGTGGGGGTTGTAAGCTTCTCGAGATCCCTCTAGAGGTAAAGCCTGTTGCGATTCCCATGCATCAAGTTTTTGGTGTCGCAGCCCGGGGAATAGTTATTGTCTAGGTTAGAACCCGTCATCATGGAAGGTGGTAACATCTTTGAACCCGTCATCCGACCACAACAAAACCCACCATTAGAACCCCTTAGGCCCCGAACCTTAGGAGAGTATTCCCGACCTAGCCACCAAGGCTACCGAAACACCATTGAGCTCACCGAAGCCAATGTGACCCCCTTGCGATCCGACACCATCCGGTTGGTGCAAAGCGGATGTGCATTCCATGGACTTCGTTCCGAAGATCCAAACCAACATCTTAAGGACTTTCTCAAAATCGTAGACTCCATATACCTAGATGTTGCAACTAGAGAGACAACCCGTTTACGCCTATTCCAATTCTCTCTACGGGATCAAGCTAGTCAATGGCTTGAGCGTTTACCCGCGGGATCCATCACCACATGGGATGATCTCACCACTCGTTTCCTTGCTCAATTTTTCCCACCGGGGAGAACTACTAAGCTTAGAAATGACATCTTGATGTTTCAACAACGTCAAAATGAATCTCTTTATGAAGCATGGACTCGTTTCAAGGACTTACTCCAAAAAGTCCCTCATCATGGCATAGATCTTTGGCTCCAAGTCCAAATTTTTTATGACCATATCGACATCTCCACGAGGCGAGCCATTGACCAATCGGCCGGTGGTAAGCTACATGATCTTAGTGCGGAACAATCATGGGAACTCATAGAAGATCTCGCTCTCTATGACAACGAAAGTTGGAATGATCCCCGTGACTTGAACAAAACGGTCAAGGCAGTATCTTTGCCTTCGAACAATTCTAGCAATCCCCACCGTAGGATCATGGAACTTGAAGGTCGAGTCAAGTCTCTCATGAAATCTTACGAAGCTCATAAACCTTCAAGCCAAGTAAGCAGAATCGCTTCTACATGCAAACTATGCAATGGCCCTCATGAGACCCATAACTGCATGGAACTTCCAAAACGTGCTTATAACGAATTCACATCATCACACGTGGGTCAGGGTCCTCGAACTTCTGCCGAAGCCTATGAGGCATGGAAGGATAAACCTGATTTTAGAGGGTACCAAACGCGAAGCGTATCCTTCAATGACTCCTCACCACTCACTTGGTCCGAGCATTTTCCATCACAAGGCATTCCTAGGCAAAGCTGTGAAGATACTTTAAAAAAATTCATTCTATCTCAAGAACTACAGCTCGCTACGCTCGAGGCCAAATTTAAACAACAGCAGGCTGATGTGAACAACAAGATTTGTAATCTGTTGACTGCTATCAAAGAGCATATTGATAAAAAGCCCATTCACGTTGATGAGGTTAAATCTGCTACCGTCATGAGCCCACCAGCCTCCCCTGTAAAAATAAAAAGTCCTAGGAAGTTATTCAAACATCTATCTCCTAACGGAAAAGAACCTGTCAACACCCCAGGACCGATCCACTTCATAAACACCATCACCACAATATCTGCTTCGACATCCAACCCAACCCAACAACAAACTAACAAATTCAATCGGACGGCTAAAGATGAGACCTCAAGGGTTGACCATGCTTCGGAAAGGAAACCTACCTACTCACCCGGGCAATACACCGCACAAGAATCAGGCAAACCGGATGAAGGGAAAGAGAAATCGGAAGAGCATGAGAGAGATCCAACCATTTTGGGTAAATCTATTATGGGAGAACCTGAGAAAAAAATGGATGATGTTATTAGTGGGAGTAGCAATAAGACTAAGGAAAGTAACCCTAAGGTTTTCAAGATCCCCTGTACCATTAAGGAAAAGCTCTTAACTGATAGTCATATAGATCCTAGCTTCCCAGTCAACATGATTCCCCTTTCCCTATACCACAAAACCTTCCCAGAACACATTGCTTGCGAGAGAGTAATAGAAAATTTATCAATTAGGATTGGAGAGCTTGTTTACAATACTGACCTCACCGTGGTTGATGACGTGGACCCTCTCACCAATCAACCGTTAACCAACCTTGTCCTTGGGATACCATTTATCAATGAGTCGGGAGCAATCCTTGATGAGAAAGATGGTAGTGTATTACTCACCAATGGTGTTAGGAAGGTAATTTTTTGTAAGGATAGTGAGGAGGTGTACGAGTATCGTCCCTCCCTTGAGGGGAATCTATATGGGTCAAAGGATGGCAAGTTGAGGAATATAAGACGGCGTGATCCAAATAATCTCAAAATCCCCTGCATGATCGGTCATAAGTATTTCGATAACATCTACATAAATATATTCCTACCAAAGAATGTTATGTCATTGTTCCATTATAACAATATCTGCAGATGGGGGATGATTTACAAGGGAGAGAACGTGGTTGGTAAGGATCATGAAGTCCAGGTGTTCGTAGGTAATATGACATTCACTATGGAATTCACGATTGTGGATAACATAGAAGACTATGTCGACCCCAGGTTATCGCAGGTAGTTTTGGGAGCACCTTTATGTGAAATCACTAATGTGATAGTGGATGACTTGAACGGAATCATGACCTTCACTGATGGGATTAGGAGGATTTCATACCAAACGCCATACAAGAGAAAAGATCTTAACGAGATAGATTGTGACGGGCTTGATATGATGAGCTCCCAACTTATCTTGTGTGCTGAAGATGTTAGGAGAGGGTGTAAAAACATTTCTGATTTATCATGTGGATTCTTTAAGGATGTTAGTAAGCTTGGCTCTAAATATCGACAAGATGTTTTCGAGTTCGAAGACCCGAAGTACCTGCACTACGAAAGCGAAACTGGTTTAGAAGACGACCTAGAGAATGGAACCAATGATGAAATCACGTAGTAACTCATGACCTTGAGTCTAGCTACAAGACTCGTAAATAAAGAAAAGCGCTTCTTGGGAGGCAACCCATGTTTTGTGTGATTTTATTTGTTTGATCGTTATTTGCTTCCGTATGCATGCTTTATTTTTATTGTTGGTTGATCATGTTTCTAAACTAAAATGTGGAAATACTTTACTTTGTTGTTTTGGCCTAGTCTTAACTCCACCTAGAAGTATTTTTGCAAAAGATAAGTGTAAGGGGAAACCCCAAATATGTTTTTAAGAAACAAACCGATCATGATTCTCCACAATATTAAATGAGCATGTATATTCGTATTTGTTAGAGTCAAATGCTTGTATTGAGTCATAATGAAGTTTTACAGGATTTTCCAGGAAGTAAGACCAAGTTTTTCCAGAAATTTTCTGGAAACTTAACATAAGAATTTCTGCAGGTCCATTCTGACGGCGTCAGAGTTTTACTCTTGACGGCGTCAGGAGTTAAAATCTGGAAATTTTACCGGTTTTGTTTTTCTAACGGAGTCTTATGGTTTTTGTGAATTATTAAGTTTTATAATCTCCAGGAGATCTGCAAACTTCATTCCACAAGCATTATATCTTATCTTGTTTTCTAGGATTTAGAAACTTATATAGGATGCTGCCGATTTTACACGAGGTTGTCTTGTCTATTTTGTCAGGTTTTACAGGTTATGTATGACAAGAAGATGATTTATATTCTCGAAGGGAAGCTTTGATTGTTCGTTTTCTTGGAGGAAGATTTAACCTGGCCATCCTATTATCCATACCGAACGAATCAGGGGAGTATTTGATTTCATTCTCTTTACTTTTTCACTTTTACATTCTTTACTTGAACATTGGGGACAATGTTCATCTTAAGTGTAAGGGGAGGGTAAAAAGATGATACCTTACATATTCACTTTCGCTTGAGTTTGTTTTGTTTGATGGTAGATGTGTAATAAAACTATGAGAAATACTTGTTAGTGCAATTTTAGCGCCAAATTTAAATTTTTTTACAACATTTAGGAGTGAAACTTTAGCCATAGCAAGCGTCTCATGGATAGGAGATTGTATGACTAGCACCTAACCGTATATTCAGAAAAATTTCCACCCAAATATGTGAGAAAAAAATAGAAAAAAAGGAAAAAGAGAAAAAACATACGGACTACCATCCCGTTTCATTCTATGTTTATTTTATGTTTTCGTTATTTTTCATTTATTAGCTTAAGTCGAGTCTAGTCTTGGCTTAGCAACGCCACATTGTACATGTAATTAACTAAGATTGTTAACTCGCCACCAGTAAAACTTCCTTTATCCAACAAAACCGTGTATTTCATATCCCTACACCAAACGTTACAACCCTTTAAAAGACCTCTTTGATAGTTTATCCTAGGTGCTTACGTCATGTGGTGGAGGTTTGATCCTTTCCCAAGCCTATGGTAATCTATTTTGCTATGACAGGTAGTGAGAGATATCTTCCGTTTCCATATTGTAATTTACACTTTATTACACCCGAGAGATGTGAGTATCTAAACACTATTTGGGAGGTGCTTGTATATGACCTCCGTGCTTGTCTATTGGTCTTTAGTAGAACGATTATTTGTTGTAATTACTTTTATATTAGTGTTAAATGACCCCTAACTTGTCTTTTGAGTAGAATAAAAGCGCATTTGCTTGAGGACAAGCAAATCTCAAGTGTAAGGGTATATGATGAGGCGAAAAATGGTCCGTTTTTAGGAGGTCATTTAAGCCCGAATCCGAATTTATTTGATCAAATATTGCCCTAAATCGTTCCTTTTGTGATTTTAGGTACTTTGGGAGTGAAATCTGGAAAAGGAAGCAATTCGGACGTTTTTGGAGCATAAAAGTGAAGAAAACGCCAAAGTCTTAATTTTCCATGCTGGGAACAGTTGGTGACGGCGTCAAGAGCAAATCCTTGACGGCGTCAAGAGTAAATTTCATGAATTTCCATGACGACCCAGTAGAGTTTTGACGGCGTCACGTGAGAAGGGCGTCAAGAGTAAAAGAGTCATGACGGCCTGGAAGTGTCTAAGTCTTGACGGCGTCAGAAGTAGATCTAGGCAGTCCGAGGAGAGTTTTGGCGGCGAGGTGACGGCGTCACAAGATTACTCTTGACGCCGTCAGACCTGTTTTTCTATATATAGTTTTCTAATTTTTCACAAAAAAAAAGGAGAGAAGTTTTGGAGAAACCCTAAGTACGATTTTGGTGCAACTTTTACAGGTTTTTCAAGGGTTCCAAACCCTTGATACCTTGCATTGTAATTGAGATAAGTGTTCTTCTAATTCAATCAATATGTCTATGTGTTGGTTGTCTATATCTTGTTCTTGTCTCAATTCCATTATGCTAGGCTAGATCTCTTTTGTGTTTGCTTAGATCTAATGAAACCTAGATATTGATTATGTGTTGATTACTTGTTTATTCTTGTCTTGGATGAATGATTTATATGTTAGGCTTAAGAAAACTGGCAGATCTCCAAATGGTAACATGCTTGAACGTCTTAAGAAACATGAACCGAGGCGTACTAGGTCTTTATTGGTTGTATTTAATGCATGAGCCACTGTTTACAATCCCTATAGTTGTGCTGGGCATGGTGTAGGAGGAGATAAGAGCTCATAGAATTGGGGTGTTATGTATGCCACCTCATGAATGGTATTAAGGAATGCGATCCGTCATCCATGCAATTATAACAAGTAATTAACGTGTAAAAGATATATAGGGAGTATTGAAATCTAAGTAAACACATTTTCTCCAATTACTGCTCACAACCTTAGTATAATTAGTTTATTTACATTTTTAGTATTTTATTTTGATTGCATCTTAGTTTTGGGTTAGTTGAATAGCAACTAATTCCGCCCACTCTTCCAAAACCCGAGAATTTTAATTGCTTTCTAAAAAATATAAAAATAAAAAAATAATCATCCCTCACCTTTAGAACTAGTATTTAGGCTTTTTAATCCTAGCGACACTATTCCTAAGCTGAACGATCAATCCCCCGGTACTTGTCACTATACTATACTACAACGATCAGGTACACTGCCTGGTGGGGGTTGTAAGCTTCTCGAGATCCCTCGAGAGGTAAAGCCTGTTGCGATTCCCACACATCACTCCAACCGATAAGCTACGGGCCCAATTCTCTCCAGAATTAGAAATGGTCCAACGTAGCGGGGGTTGAGTTTCCCACATTTCCCTTAACGTATCACTCCTTTCCAAGGCGAGACTTTCAGCATCACTTTGTCTCCAACCTGGAACTCTAGGGGTTTACGTCTCTGATCGGCGTAACTTTTCTGCCTATCTCGAGCTGCTTGTAACCGATCATGAATTTGAGTCACTTTCTCAGTAGTCTCCAAAATAAGCTCGGGGCCTGTGAGTTGGCTATCTCCAACCTCAGCCCAACCAATCGGCGAACAACATTTACGACCATATATATAAAGCTTTAAATGGTGCAGCTTTAAGATTTGTATGGTAGCTGTTGTTATAGGAGAATTCCGCAAGAGGTAGATACTTCTCCCAGCCTTTACCAAAGTCTATTATACATGCACGAAGCATATCCTCTAAAGTCTGAATAGTTCTCTCACTCTGACCGTCGGTTTGGGGATGATATGCAGTACTCATATCAAGTCTTGTCCCCAAAGCGATTTAAAGTGATCGCCACAAAGCTGACGTAAAACTACTATCGCGATCGAAAATAATCGATACTGGAACACCATGACGAGAAATAATTTCCTTCACATACAACCTAGCAAGTTTGTCAACACTGTCATCTTCACTAATCGCTAGAAAATGAGCAGACTTATTCAATCGATCCACAATTACCCAGATAGCGTCACAACCGCTAGCTGTCTTTGGTAATTTGGTAATGAAGTCCATCGTAATCCTCTCCCATTTCCAAACTGGGAGTTCTGGCTGCGTCAATAATCCTGACGGTCTCTGGTGTTCTGCCTTAACCTTCGAACATGTCAAGCACTTGCTAACGTACAACGCTATATCTGCTTTCATGTTTGGCCACCAATATAATTTCTTCAAATCCTGGTGCATCTTGTCAGACCTAGGATGAATAGAATATCTCGACTTATGCGACTCATGCATAATCAACTCACGAATTCCTCCATACAATGGTACCCAACTTCGATCTCCAAAACACAATATTCCATCAGAACGCTTAACAAATCCCTTCTCATTTTCTGCCATACCAAATATATTTTCAGCAGGTCAGTTTTCTGCTTTCAACGCTTCCATTTGAGCTTCTAATATCTGAGATGGTAACGGCGATACGATAGTCATTCATAATGACCTAACTCGTAACGGTGGTATTCTCTCCTTTCGACTAAGAGCATCTGCAACGACGTTTGCTTTACCGGGATGATAGCGAATTTCGCAATCATAATCGCTTAGCAGCTTAATCCAACGTCGCTGTCTCATGTTGAGCTCTTTTTTATTCAAGATGTGTTGTATACTTTTGTGATCAGTGTATACAACACACTTGGTTCCATACAAATAATGTCTCCATATTCTCAAGGCGAAAACCACAGCACCTAACTCCAAATCATGGGTGGTGTAGTTCTTCTCGTGCTTCTTGAGCTGTCGGGAAGCATAAGCTATCACCTTCTCTCGTTGCATTAACACAGCTCCCAAACCTTTATGAGAAGCGTCACAGTAAACGACAAAGTCTTCGCTACTTTCAGGTAACGCTAAGATAGGAGCACTACACAGCATTTCCTTAAGTAATTGAAATGCTTCCTTTTCCTTATCTCCCCATTTGTGTTTAACATTCTTTTGAGTCAATTTGGTCAACGGCTTTGCTATTTTCGAAAATCCCTCAATGAATCTTTGATAGTAACCGGCTAAACCCAAAAATTAACGAACTTCAGTTGGGGTCGTCGGTGCGGCCCAATCTTTAATCGCTTCAATCTTAGCGGGATCTACATGAACTCCTTGACTATCAATTACATGACCCAAAAATTGTACTGTCGGAATCCAAAATTCACATTTGGAGAACTTGGCATACAGCTTCTCCTGCCTGAGCAATTCTAAGATGAGTCTTAGATGTTCCTCATGCTCTTTCTTACTCTTTGAATACATCAGAATATCATCGATAAACACGATCACAAACTTGTCTAAGTAAGGCTAACATACCCGATTCATGAGATCCATGAATACTGCCGGTGCGTTAGTCAACCCAAACAGCATCACTTGGAACTCGTAATGCCCATAACGAGTTCTAAAATCCGTTTTTGGAATATCTTCCTTGCGAACTCTAAGTTGATGATACCCCGATCCCAGATCGATCTTCGAATACACACTCGATCCTTGAAGCTGATCGAACAGGTCGTCGATCCTCGGTAACGGGTATCTATTCTTCACGGTCAACTTATTCAGCTCTCGGTAATCAATACACATACGGAACGATCCATCCTTCTTCTTCACGAATAAAACTGGGGCTCCCGAAGGTGAAGAACTTGGTCGTATAAATCCCTTTTCTGCTAACTCTGCCAGTTGTTTCGACAACTCTTCCAGTTTAGTCGGTGCAAGTCGATAAGGTGCCCGTGCCACGGGTGCAGCACCAGGTATCAACTCAATCTGAAACTCCACTTGTCTAGTAGGCGGGATTCCCAGCAAATCATCGGGAAATATATCCGGAAAGTCACAAACTATAGACACATCTCCAATGCAACTTTCTTTCTTCTCCTTCCCTTCTTTCTCAGAGATTTTAGCTAAGAAAAGGCAACATCCTTTTTCCATTAGCTTCGGTAGCTTAGTGCAAGAAATAACCGCTAATCTGGATGGGCTCCTCGAACCTTTTCGATCTCCTTGAATATTCAAAATCTCCCTGCCGTAAGGCACACACACAATTTTCTCATTGCAAAGTATGTGAGCATGATACTTCGACAACCAATCCATACCAATGATGACATCGAAACTTCCTAACGTGACGGGTAGAAGATCTATGTTGAAAGGGTGATTCAAGAAATTTAACGTGCAACTGTGAATGATAGTTCTAATCCTTTCTATGTTTCCGTTAGCTAACTCTACATCATAACCAATTCCTAAGGCCATCGGGGGTTTTTCTAGTAAGGGTGCAAATGTAGTGGACACAAAACTTCTATCAGCACCAGTATCAAATAGTATGAAGCATAACGATTATTGAGAAGGAGTATACCAGTAACGATGTTCGGGTCTTCTCCTCTCTCGTTCCCAATTGTATACACTCTCCCATGAGCAGCTCCTACTTCCACACGTTGGTTATCATTGTCATGACGTCCACGGTTTCCTCCAGCTCCACGGTTTCCATGATTGTACCCATTACCACCGGATCCTTGATTTCCTCGGTTCCACAATTCCCTACACTCATTCCTATAGTGTCCCTTCTTTCCACACCCAAAACTAGTAACATTCGCCTTACTCCTAGCTTCGGGAGTAGCTTGAACCATAGCAAGTGGTCGAGCTTTACAGTCCTTCGCTATGTGCCCAATCCTTGAGCAGTTCTTGCACATCACAGTACATCGTCCCGAATGATTCTTGTAACAACGGCCACATTTGGGCGCATATCCATTGTGGTTCCTCTTATCTCCATCCCCTATAGTATAAGCCTTGGCAACTGCTTGTCATTTGTTTCGGTGATCATTACCCTTAGAGTGATTGTCTCTCTTCCTCTTTCCATTCTTATCCTTCTCAGCTTCTTCCAGTTCCAACGAATCCATCAATTGTTGAGCAATCGTGATAGCCTCATGAACATTTGCTGGCCTAGCAGCAATCACATCGTTCCTTGTAGCCACAGACAACCCATCGGTATACCGCTCAATCTTTTGAGTCTCAGTTTGAACAATATCAGGGCAAAGCAAGGCTAACTCCTGGTAACGACGATTGTAAGTCGTCATGTCAGTACCCTTCACTTTGTGGTTCCCAAAACTCAATCTCTAATTTCTTAACTTCATTCCTTGGGCAGTAAGTCTTGATCAGCAAAGACTTGAGCTGCTCCTAAGTCATGGCATAGGCCACTTCACTCCCAATCGAATTACGATAATTGTTCCACCCAGTTAATGCTTCATCCTTCAGAGTAAGGGAAACAAACTCTACCTTCGCATTCTCAGCACAATTACTGACTGTAAACACTGAATCAGTTTTCTCTATCCATCTTACCAAATAGACCACTCATTCAGTACCACAGAACTCAATGGGTCAACGTTTTGGTTTTCACCAGTGTGAGCGTTGGTATCTTGGTTTTTGGCATCTCAGTTGTCAACATTCTGATTAATGTGTTACCTGCGTCGACCGGTGTTGACCACAGCAGGCCCTCTGCGAGTACGCCTAGGTGGGTTTTGTCGAGGCGCCATTGATCGAAGTCACAATACAAGGTTCATAAGTCTCCAATAACACGTACCATAACATCCAACAAGAATCCGATTGGTGAAAGTTGAAATACCAACATAATACCAACACAATATCAACCACACAAATAGGAACACAATTCTCCATGTACGCCAAAAACCGTAGAATATCATACGAAATCACCATCGTCTATACAAGTAGCGATCGATACTTCGTTCCAAAATACCAAAAGACATAAATAAATACTAATCGTTCCATACGAGATGAACATACAATCCGAATATCATGACATAAGAGATAGAATAACTAGCTCTCCTAAAAAAAACCCTAAGAATTCTCTCGTGTTTTGGCGATTTTGGCGAAAAAATGAAACCCTCACTTTACGATTCACCTTCTACGATTCTTAAACTCTTAATATTTTTTATTGGTTTCAAGTTATCGTGGGTCGGTGCATGTTTGATTCGTTTTTTAAATTGCCAAGATTGATGCATTAACAGCAAAACTTGGATCTACTTATTTATTTATTCAATAGTTTTGGCGTTTAGTGCATGGTGCATTCATTCTAATTCCTAACTGATTTGTAGATATTCCTTGCATGTGGTGAGGTAATATTCATAGGTCGGTTGGAGTATTATATTTATATCGATCTACGCTTCAATCGCGATCTATATTTGTTGATCGACTGCTTATGATGGTTGGGGGTTAGTTTTTTGTGCGTATTGCTATAAACCCTAATCTTTGCGATTAGGGTTTTCTATTGTGATATTGGTCGTGCATGCTTGCTGGTTGGAATTTCAGGTTGTCCTTTGTGTTTTGCTTCGTGTTTTACTGGTTGTGAGAGATGGAAAAGGGTTCTTTATCTTCGACAAGTGCTGCTGTTAGGTCCGCGGGTAATTTTCAGATCGATGTTGATGAACTTGCTGCTTCTATGAATGGTACTCAGAAAGTGGAGCCGATTCCACTTACGAAAGATACATCACATGGTGACGACTTGGAGCCGGTTACAAGTGCTGATACTGTGAAGCACTTGCTATCTAATGCGCATAAGAATTTTGATGAAGCCATGAATGATATTCAACGTGAGATTGTTGCTAATAAGGCTTCTTCTTCTGATTTGCAGAATTCGAGTGGTATTGGGCATAATTCTAATTCGAATGCTTCTGGTCCTAATGCTTCTAAGGATGATACTACTAGTGGTACTGGAGTGAAGTCGGTTTCTTACGCGGGTGCTACTTCTAATGAACCTCAGAAACATGTGTCTAATTTTCGGAGGTTGGAATGTAGCAAAAAGAAGGGTGATGTTGACCTTTCAGTTCCATTGAAAGTAGTGGAAGAGGTAAACACGAGATTTGAGAATACTCTATACGGTTACTTCCTTGGCCAATGCCTTGCTTTTCCTGTTGTTGATTACTTTGTTCGCAATGCATGGGCTAAGTTTGGTGTGCAAAAGGTTATGATGAATGCTAAGGGGTTCTTCTTCTTTAAGTTCAACTCGAAGAAAGGTGTTGATGATGTGCTTGATAACGGTCCTTGGTTGATCAGAAATGTTCCTATTATCCTTAAACCATGGACTTTGAACACAAACCTCCTCAAAGAGGATTTGACTAACATCCCGGTGTGGGTTAAATTCCATGAGGTTCCCCTTGCTATGTTTTCTGATGATGGCCTCAGTCTTCTGGCCACACTGATTGGCACGCCCAAAAGGTTAGATGCTTTTACAAGCCAGATGTGCAAGGAATCGTGGGGCCGTAGTAGTTTTGCTAGATGCATGATAGATGTGAAGTCGGATGAGGTGCTTCGGGACAGCCTCACTGTTGAGATACCATTACTTGATGGTTCGGGTTCGACTATTGAGAAGATACGGGTTGAATACGAGTGGCATCCACCTCGTTGTGACAAGTGTAAGATATTTGGTCATACTCTGACCGACTGTCCTAAAGTTGTTATACCTCCTGTTCAGCCTACTAAGCCTGTATATGATAGCTTCAAGACTGTTACTAATAGGAAGAAAGGAAAACAAGGTGGTTCTACGATTCCGGGTAAAGGAGGGTTTACTAAACCTGTTGTGGGTAAGCAGTTGCAGTATCAACCCAAAAAGACTCCTCCTGAATCTAAGAATGTTGGTGGCACTAAGAAGATGACTTCTGATGTAGCTAGTCCTAGTGGAACAACGATCTCTACATCTAACCAATTTGATGCTCTCAATATGGATGATACGGATGCGTTTGGTATTCCTACTTTTGACACCAACATGGATGTGGATGCTGGATGTACAATGGAAGTTAATGTGGATGAGTCGGTTAAGACTGGTGCTACATCACAAGAACCGCTTGTGAGTGATTCAATGGGAACTAAGGAAGTTGGTTCTACTCCTTTAGTTGAGAAAATTAGTAAGTTTGAAAAGCTTCTTATTGATGGGAAAGGTACTCTTGTGGATGATGATGGTCATCCTGTTCCGTCTGCCTCTGTCACTAAGAGGGCTAACCCATTTTGTTGTGGTTTCTGATAGTGACGAGGAGGAGGTTCTTAACACGTTCGACGAATCAGCAAATCTTTTTGGTGGAGGTCATGAGCGTGAAGATAAGTTTGATGACTATGATGATTACTCGAAGCAAATTTATGATCTTCCAGGGGAATTGGATGCTCTTAATGCCATTTATGGCTTTAATCTCCAAGGTCGTAGGAAGTAGTTTATATTTTTGTTTGAGTCTTTCTATATGATGTGGTAGTGGTTTGGTTTTCTTGTCTAGAAAATAGGAAGTATCTTGTTATGTAAGCTTTTCGCCTATGTAACGGGCTGAGATATGGGATTCACTCATATCCGTTGTACTTAAATGTTTTTTGGAGTAATATATTTACCGGGTCTTTTGACCTTTTACCCAAAAAAAGAATAACTAGCTCTCCTAACCAAGTACCCCTGGCTTAGGAAGCAACACAACAACACAATTCCAAATTGATATAGCCACGATGCTAGCGTAGTCTCCTAAACTCTGATCTCAAACCATCCAAATCCCTCCATAACGATCCCAACTCAACACTGCGTGTATCTCTGTCCCTCTTGAGGTCTGTAACCTCCTTCTCTAACTCCGTGTTCCTCTACCACAGCTTGCGATCTGCCTCGCAAGCCGTGATGAAACCTCTCTGCAGACTTTCTATCTGCTCATATACCTCCATCATATCTCTCCTAATCGCTGTCGTTCTGCCCACGACAGTA
This sequence comes from Artemisia argyi, assembly GCA_030686995.1. Lineage (NCBI taxonomy): Eukaryota > Viridiplantae > Streptophyta > Magnoliopsida > Asterales > Asteraceae > Artemisia > Artemisia argyi. Next base: position 208,746,742 of record CM060682.1, on the reverse strand, counting down.
GTCAAATCAACTCTCAACTCAGCAATAAACTCACCAATAATCATCTCAAGTCGATCAGCCATCTGCGAGATCCTCTCGCCCTGCATAGTAAGCCGAGTCCAAATCCTACCAGTCTCACCCAAATCTGCAAGCTCAGCAGATACCTCAGATGGCGCATCCGACGCCACGGGACTACCAGGTGGTGAATCAAATAAAAATGGGTGATTAGGTGAAACCGACTCTAACGGATGTATCGGGGAATCGGGCTCCGCAGAATGAGCTGAATGTGCTGGCGAACCATCATCATCAGGCATCTCCTCCTCCTGAGGATCATCCTCCTCCTCATCCTGAAGGTCATCATTCTCCTGCTCACCCTCGTACTCCTCCTCATACTCCTCGTCGGAGGGGTACTCCATCAATCGTCATCTCTGAGCAGATGAACCACGAGGCGATAAAATCGGTGACTTAGGGCGACAATGACGATAAAGTAGTGGCTGAACGCATGACCATCACGTATGGGTCATCAGAGACATAGTGATCTGTGCTGAGCGACGCGTACCAGTAAGAACATTCTCAGTAACATCGAACGAATAGGAGGCCATGGTTTGTGACAACGGCGTAGGGTAGGTGTAAGTGTTTCAAAACAACTAAACCGCGAACTCAAAATACCGTATCAAAATCATCATAAGATCCCAATCATATAATTTCAAGAAAGATTTTCAAGTACCGCATTACTAAAACATTTATAAAATGATTAAGCCATATAATTCACCAAAACGCTATCATATCACATAATCAACATATCCAATATTCTCAAATCATCTCAAAATCTCATATCAAATCATTATCACACAATACCTCAGTATAATTAAAGATGCTTCGGCTTGGCGGGCATTGGTCGAGGATCGTTTTCTATAAAAATCGGTTATAGTTTAGGTGTTGATTACCTAGTTCTCTATAACCTTGGCTCTGATACCAATCTGTAACACCCCAAAAATTTGGTACAGCGGAAGACTCATCAAGCTTTCGGGGTGTTACGGGGATTGGTATCCAACACAAGTAATAAAAGAACGAGATAAAGTAAACATAAGTAAAACACAACCAAACGGGGTTTTAAAGTTTACATTCATCCTAAATTTATCCAAAGTAAGGCCCAAAAGAAATAACATAAGTCCACAAATATATATAAGAGTTTTAGAAAAATAGATCCTGAAACCGCATTGCCAAGCCAAGCCTCCAATCCAAGCATCCAAAATCATTACTTAATTACCTGAGAAAACGTGCTAAAAGTCAGCTTTCGCTGGTGAGCTCATAGGTTTATATTCATCATTCAATCAAGTGGCATATATGCAAAACGCTTGCTAGCTAGACTAGGCCTCAATTCACAACGCAAAATCCTATAGGTGCACACTATAGTCCAATCACTTAATTCTCAAACAAACCATTCTAATCATCTAACCATATCTAGTCCTCACGCGATAACAAGATTCACTGTGTGACTAAGGTTGATGTAACTTCCAATATTATCTAACCATATCTAGTCCACACGCGACAACGAGATTCACTGTGTGACTAAGGTTGATGTAACTTCCAATATTGTCTAACCATATATAGTCCACACGCGATAACAAGATTCACTGTGCGACTAAGGTTGATATAGCCTACCTAGTTCTATAAGCATAGCAATTTTTAAATAAAAGCGATAAAAGTCCACATAAAATAATTTGCACGTTTCTCACCCCAAGTATTGAAAACAAAGTTCAAGAGTAAAAGTGGGGCTATGACTCACCTCAAGTCCAGATATCAGCAGAAAGAAGTCGGTAGAAGTAAGATGTATCACAACTCAAAGACAACAACTATGGACTCGGCACTTCCTAACAATATAAACTCATTTCAGGATTATTTCCTCAAAATCAAATATTCCCAATCCCGAACGTATTCCTTTTTACTTTCCAAAAATCGATTTCTCGTATTATTCTCGTATTAGTTTGGAGTTTTGGTATCCATACAGGTGGAGGGTCGACACAACTCAAACCAAGAAATCCCAAAAACAGAAATAATAATAACAACCTACATGTCTAATATTAGTCCAATATATCGTTTAAAATAAATCATCGAAGTTTATCAAATCCGTCGATTTGGTACTCTTCCACAACTTATTTACCCAATATATTACTCCAAGATCATACCCAAAACCTAAGTCACATAGCACGTAGAATACTATATGGTAAGTATCCAAGTTTAATAAGTTCCCTAAATATATCGTCAAACTTACCAAATTCGTCAATTTGATAAACCTCACGAGATATTTAGTAACTCATTATTCCTTTACACATACCACAACCTATGGGCGTCGTAGGATACAATACCCATTAATATACTCATTTACATAACCAAATAGGTCCTATTTAATCCGTCGATCAAATAAGTTACGTAGTTATAGAAAATGGATGTATTAACGTCACATATCCGTGACAAGCACAAAAGTCATAAAATGAATAATATGGCCCACTTGGACTGAAGTGTCCACGATCTCGTATAACTCGTAAGTTTCTCGTTTTACCTTTCAAAAAGCATTTCATTCCGTATAATATCCAACGTTACAATTATATCGGTATTTATAATTGTTTATTCATAATGACGTTCCCGACATTTATTATACTATTTTCATAGCATAATATATATCGTTACATTATTATAATATCACTCGTGATCGTTTTATTTTTAATATACGCACTTGTATAAATATATATATATGTTTTCACGTTTATATATTTATATAAACGTTTATATTATTAATAATAGTATTACGAGTTTTTATTAGTAAGTTTGATTATAATTTATATCGAGTTATAAAAGGTGGTCACATGTCCGAGTCATTACCCTCGGCTCATTGTCCAAGTCCAAGTGTCAAGGCGTTTTGCCGAAGTCAATCATTAACTAGAAAGTCAACGTGACCTCGACTCACACAACCGAAAGTCCAAATGTAATAAAATCTCAATCACAAATAAATCCGTCTCCGTCAATCATCCCATATCACATGCTACAACAATAGGGTCCGACTACGGCACCCAACTAACCTATCTCCGTCATTCTAGTTTGACCGTCTCACAATCGGTCCCCATTTCACACTTCGCAAACACAACACATTCATTGCCAAGACCTCAAGGGTCTCGGCCCTTCTTCCCATTCGGCCAACAATCCAAAACAACAATAGCAATAATCATGACAGTAACAACAATAAATATAGCAACAAGAGTAGTAACATAATACAACAATAATAACTAGTAACAACCTTTCTAGTAATAACATCTCAGCCAATAACCTCAACAATATAACCAGATGGTGACAACAAACAATAACACCCCAACTGCCGAGACCAAGAGGGTCTAGGCTTAACACCATTCGATACCAAAGCTAACTGAACCCAAGAGATAAAATATCCACAAGATGTAAAGACCAAAACTAGGTCAAAGTAACAAGTAAATATCAAAAATGGGGCTGAGCCGTGAGCCTATGCTCACGGTTACCCTTGACCCGTCGACACCACACGAAAAAAATATGGATACCAAACCTTTTTAATCACATATTTATTATCAAAATCATTTCCCCATTGTTTTTAGACGAGATTAGATCAAAACCCCTTTGAAACAATCCGGGTTTACACGGATTTAGGACCACATCGAGGCACCCAAGGTGCCAAAACGATGCTACTCACCTTTTTATACTTCAAAACTCACGGATCTACCAGAAACAAGCAAAATATGCCTCGAATGGAAATGGATTCGAGATGTTTTTATGGGTTTGGAGGCGCGTGAATGGTAACAAATTAAAGAGGAGAGTGAGGTGGTAACTATGGTGGTGGCGGTGTGGTCGTAGTGGTGGCGATGTGGTGGCTGTGTGGCCGGAATAATGGCGGCGGCTAGGTTTAGGTATAGGTGAGAGAGAGAGATGAAGAAAATGGAGATGGGATGTGTTTATTTTTGTGGGTGCCAGGTTTATCACAAGGACCATTTGTAGTTACACTCTTTTTATAAAAAAAAATTATAGTAATAATACTAATAAGGGGGAGGCGTGGCAAAGGTGTAAAACACAAGGACCATTTAAACAAAATGGTTATTGTATTTCATGATCAAAGAAAATTTTTCTAATCACTAGAATTTTTATAAAATGTATTAAACATTCTATATCTTTTACAAAATTACTTTTGGAATTAAAAGAATATGTTTAATTCATTATAAATATATAATTTCAAATTTCCAACTAAAAATGGCAAATTTTATCCAGAAAAATATTCCCCACTAAAAGACAAGAAAATCTAACGTTCTGAAGGGGCAGCCCCCTTAATTCCTTAGGCGGCCCCCTTAATCATTAAGGGGACCGGCCATCAATTAAGGGGACTGGCCACGCTCCAGAACAGTAATTTTCTCCCCTATAAATACTGGTTCAACCCACAGAATTTTCTCACATTTTGCACTCCTAAACTTTCTGTTCTAGATCCACATTTCTATTCTCTTAATCCTTTGATCATAAGTGCATAATTCTTTGTTTCAAAGTGATTCAAACTTCATCCTCTCAAGTGCAAGAGAAGAATACTTCTATCCCCCAAGACAAAAAGTATTACAACTTGTTGTGACCTCCACATACAAGTTGTTGGTGCATCATAAAGATTATTTACATTACTCTTTGTGAAGATTGTTATGAATATTTGATTGTAGATAGTTGTGCTAGGTATATTGATTGTGTGATTAGTTAGTTGTTGGGTGTGAAGAAGAAAAGTTAGGAATTAGATTGTAGTGAAGAAGCTAGGTGTGAAGGTGTTAGTTGTGAAGAAAATTGGTGTGAAGAAGATAGGCGTGGAGTAGTTAGTTGTGAAGTAGATTAGTTTGAAGAAGTTGTGTAGAAGTTGTGACTTAGTTGTGAAGAAGTTGTGGTGTGTAAAGTGGTGTGTAAGTTGGTGTGTAAGGTTTTCTCCGCCATAAGGGAGCTTGTTGATATAGTGAAGAAAACTCTCGAGTTAGGTGCTCGGGGAGTGGAGTAGGGCAAGGAAGGTGTCCTTGTAGCCGAACCACTATAAATCTCTTGTCTCGCGGTTCGATCTTTCCATCTCTTACTTATTTCATTACTTATCATTGTTATATCTTACTTATCGATAGTTGTGTATATTGTGCAAGACTTGAGATCTCATATTATCGAATCTAAATTTTAAAAACTAAGAAAACACTAAAACTATCTTTTATAACAAATTAAAAAAACGTAAAACTATTCAACCCCCCTTCTAGTTTTCCACATATATCATACACACTTATGTTATTTAGGCAATGAGACGCAAATGAAGTATTATCACTTAGCATTTATGCTTTTTCCTTTATAGCATAAATAATTAATAATTAATGATAAACATTTTAATACCCACTTGTCACTTGTCCACTTGTGACTGACCCTACTAACTCATCCCCTACCTCAATCAACTTTTCATATTCCCCCGTTCTTCTTTTCCTCCATTAATTTCGATGAAGAAAACCACCACAAAATAATTTTAGCATCGAAGAGAACTTTTATGCTTAATCTCACACAGTGATGAGGGCACTCGAAGTATTTACCTGAGGGCACCGCATTTTTTCTCGACCAAATTAACAATTTTTATCTATATATTTAGTGTGTCCGCTGGAGCTTTGTTGGGGGCAACCCCCCCCCCCCCCCTCTACTTAACACATGGCTCCGCCCCTGATGTTGATGGAACGGTATAGTACACACACTGCAAATAGTGACATTATTGGCGACAAAAGCACCGTCATTTCTAAATATAGCAACTCTTATACCAACTTATCTAGCAACATATTTATGAAACAGCGGCCCAAATGGGGACACGAAACAGCCTATGTTGCAAATTTATAACGACGTGTTATGAGAAAGTCATTACGCTTGTCGCTGTTTTTAGCAACATGTTACAGAAGTCGCAAAAATCAACGACTCGTTTCCAGCGACTTATCATCTAACGTCGCTAACGTAAAATGCGTTGTTAGTTGTGTCACAATAAATGCCGCTAAAAGGCTTTTTTTTTCACAAGAAATTTACAAATGACAATGCTTTGTACTTTTGTCTAATGCCTAATTGTAATTAACATTTCGTTGGACCCACTCGAATTATGTAGTCCATTACTAGTCTTCTTATTGCTGCATATTTTATTCTAATAAAAAGCGATGCTATTGGCCTGTTGCACCCCACGAAAGTGACACTTTTGTTTCAATTCATTTAACAATTATTACAAAGGAAGGAAGAGAAAATTCGTGTAAGTTTCTAGAAGCACAAGAGGCATAATTATTAGGTTGCATGCAATAATAAGGGTCAATTCTTATTATTTTTTCTGTCATGTCAGCTTTCTCTCTCAAGCAACCTTCAAGCGATTCAGTGTCATAGTAAGTGCGACCAAGTTCAACTTTTTTTTTTTTTGGAATGCAACGCATATATATATATATATATATATATATATATATATATATATATATATATATATATATATATATATATATATATATATATATATATTTTAAAATTTGCATGCAATGGCTACAAACAATAAAAGGTGGACATATTTAGATCAATAAGCAAAAAAAAAAAATGGCACTAGGAGTCGGTCGTGGTTGAGACCGAATTGGTATGTTTTCTTGCTTCATTTCGGTCGCGACCCAAGTATCACAACAAGGACGACCGGTCGATTTGACCTCGACCTAATCGGTCGTTGTCCTTATTGCATGCAGCCTTAGGGTACTACGTACTTCGTGTTTCACCAATCTTTCTACATGGCTCTCATTGTCAACACACTGCACGTAGGTTTTTAATTGCCTATTTAACATTCAAAGACTACCCATCTTCTTCTTTCGTTAAGTGCTGTAGAGCATGATTTATAGTCTTTCTTTTAGTCAACTTTTTGTTGTTGTGAAGTTGTGCACCTCTGATTTGCAAGTTCACGTCGGATTATAGAGTCGGATGAGTCTGGAGTGATAAAAATGAAAAATAAAACGAGTCTTTCAAAATACAGACTTAGGAGATAAAAAGGAGTGGCGTACCGAGTACATTTACGATTGGCGATGTCATTAGGTTCGATTCTCTTCTTTTATAGCTGTTCATTTTTATACCTACCACTTCATTTTATTATATCATGAATATATACCATCTTAGCTTCTTATTTCTATTTATTTCTGTTTATATATAGTGAATAATAGTAAAAAGAAAGGCATGGATCCGATAGGACCATGGAGACCTGAAGAGGACGAGATGTTGCTAAATTTCTTCGAGAAACACGGCCCCAATTATTGGTCACTAATTATTACGTCTATACCGGGTAGATCGGATCAGTCATGTTGGTCAAGGTACTTATCACTTCAAAGGTCATTTATGCCTGAAGAGGACGAGATGTTGCAAAATCTCGTCGAGAAACACGGCCCCAAATGGTCACTAATTCGTAAGTCTATACCGGGTAGATCGGCTAAGACATTTAGGGTAAGGTGGTTTTCATCACCTCAAGTTATGCCATTTACACATGAGGAGGACCACACTATATTATCCATTCTAGAATGATGATATTACGAAACCGTTTATTGTAGTTTTGCGGGATAACAATTATTTGCTATCTCTACAATGTAATATGGGGCATCAATTTCTATTTGTGTATCGTTTACAGGGATTTTACCGACCTTCGTTACAGCAACCAGAGGTTATAGACATTCTCTGGTTATGCCATCTACATGTACCATGGAGAGAATGATTGTTATCAGAGCTTTTAGAGCAGAATTGTGCATTAAAGATATATCAAAGAGCAATGATGGTGTTGGGTAAAAGAAAATGGGCTAACCCATTATCTCATAATCCTAATGAAGCTCTATTTGATGCTCGGATGTGTTTCGCTACAATGAATACAAATACAATATGATGTGTTTTGCAATTCAGTTGATGTGTTATGTAAGTTCCTTTTTTCTTAATCTTTATTTATTTTTTAGGACTAGAATGTAAATTTTAGCAAAAAAATACAGACTCCCTAATACAATACAAATACGAATTTATATTGTATTACAATTCTTAGAAACACATAAACCGACTTCATACCTTATATATACTCGATTCTCCAGGTTTTTTATTCCATCAAATTCATCATACGATTTCTCATTTAATAAGAGCAACAGATCTTCTTTTTACAATTTTGTAGAAACATATTTTTCAACTTTTATATGATATAAGTTGAACCATGGATTTGTTCAATTGTTTTTAGTTGGTCTTTAGGTTAATGTATATAATCTGAAGTCTCTGATCGGTATATAAATCTGAGTTTGCATAAGCTACTAAATCTAAGCAACCGTACCATTCATTATATATACTCATAAAAAAAAAATTATTAACCAAGTCCATTGTTAGTTGTGTTATTGATTTGTATATTAAACTTGGTTTAGTGTATGTTAACTTTGATCACGACGATTGATGATCATCTTGCTCTTAAGAACACCAAAAAGGCACTCCAACGTCTTCATGGAAATATAGGGTTTTTGTATTCAAAATCTTGGCCTTTGGGGAGCATTACATGTAAGTTTTCATGGCATATATCACCTTTTTCTTGCGTATATACACATATGCAATGGAATCCACTGTTTTAAATAAAAACTTTTGTTGAAAAGGTGAAAGTTGGATAATGTGGTAATTCTTTGATTTGTCAAGGCTTGTCGGCTTCTGTTGAAAGGTGATCGCATTGATCAAAATGAAGCTGTTAAAGTGGACGAGCAATGCGATGATGATGTTCTATGTGTTTGCTATCTATCACAAGTAGCTTCCTACTTTTCTGCCGAATGTAATACAGGTAATGTAAAGAGTTCTAAAGTCAAGTCAAACATGTCTAGGTATATATGGTTGCTATTTAGTATGGGTCAAACGGTATGCTGGTTGTGACCCAAAACACGTTTGTCAAAGAAAATTTATGAATTAAAACCCAAAATTAAGAATATTAAATTATTAAAAAAATTTAGAAAAAATCACGCGTGTGCACGGGTATTATAACTAGTAAACAAATTATTAAAACCTTTTTCGTTCAAATTAATATATATATATATATATATATATATATATATATAAATTCGGTGTTAGTTTCAGTTTTGCTTGAAAAAAACTTCAAGCTGATTAACACGAAACGATAAACACCTCGCTACCTATTTAACATTGTGAAAAATTGTGAAACATTGTGAAGGTTTCTAGAAGCACGAGGCATAATTAATACTCCGCGTTCCTTTTGGCTCAGTCAACACATTTAACATCGCTTCCTATTTAGTACGTAGGTTTTTCCCTATTTAACATTTATCAAGTACGTGAACTAAACTATCGATCTTCTTCTTTCGTTACGTCGTCAGGTATGATTCTCTTCTTTTTTCTATTCATATTTATAGCTATTCATTATTATACTACCGCTTCATTTTATAATATTATTAATATATACCATGCATGCATGCATCTTCTTCTTTCTATTTATTTGTGTTTATAGTGAATATTAGTACGTCAAAAGAAAGACATGGATCAAATAGAATTACCATGGAGTCCTGAAGAATACGCAGTTTCTTTTTTTCATTTAGGGGGTGTTTTCCTAAGCTTATGTTCAATAAGTAGCTTATGGCTTATGATAAGTTAATTTGAGTGTTTTGATTAGGTTATAATGAAAAGGTGAAAAAATAGGCTTGAATATTTATATAAGCCCATAAGCCACAACAAAAGGGCTTCTCAAATCCCCCTTCTATAAGCTCAAAAACCTCTAATAAGCTTATCCAGACACTTCAGTGGGCTTGTTTTGGCTATATACACTAATAATACTTGTCAAAAAACAAAAACCAACCCCCCCCCCCCCCCCCCCCCCCCCCAAAAACCCCCTAGATAGTAGCTTCCTGGACGAGTAGAATGTGGCGGATAACCTTCTAAGCATGCGAGATTTCTTTTTATATTATAAAGTAACATTTTTATTTATAACTTTGTAAGAACGCGAGCGTCATAAGGAAGCCGTCATAGGGTGGCTAAATGGGCGGATCGGCACAAACACCTTTGTATTCTTTTTCTGTAAGTTTTGTTTTTGTAAAAGTTAATGTGCTATATATGATTACAAACCTAAGTAGGTAGAATAGCAGTCTAATCTTTTTAATAACGTGAGAAGGTATGATGCTTTTGAAATCTTTGTGGATGACTCTCTAATAACGTGAACGTGCTGGTGGTGCAGATGAGTATGGTATCCTTCCAAGTGACATTGCCGGACTTTCCACTGTATCAAAGTTGACTTATGGAAATGCATGTCATCATAATGCAGCTTTAGATATCCAGAAGAAGTATCGAGGCTGGAAAGGTCGCAAAGATTACCTCATACTTCACAAGAAAGTAGTGAAGATACAGGCTCATGTGAGAGGTCATCAGACAAGGAAAAACTACAAAAAAACTCTGTTTGGCTGTTGGTATTCTGGATAAATTCATTATTTGTTTGCGCAGGAAAGGAGTTGGTTTACAAGGATTCTCGTTGGATTCCATTGATGAAAGTGCAGATGAAGACATTGCAAAGGTGTCTCGGAAGCAAAGAGTAGAAGTAGATGTTGCTCTGGCTGAAGCGGTTTCGAAAGTGAAGATGAAGACGTTGCAAAGGAGTTTCAGTGATTTTAATCATGGACAAGGGAACTTTTATATTCATGATGGGAACTTAAGCCATGAACTTTTTTACTACATCCAGGCGTTAAGAGGTACGCGTTTTTACAGTCTTGAACAAGGGAGCTCTTATATTCACGATGGGAACTTAAGCCATGAGGTAGGAGGCGTTAGTGGTCAAGCACCATCTATTGGTGATATGGTGTAGGATAATATGTCTCCGGGAAGTACGCATTCTTACAGTCATGATGGATCAGCACCGACTTGGTATGATTTATTCAACCGAGACTTGTCAACGACGATGACTGAAAGTGACAATTTGCTAGACATTTCGTTGGAAGAGTTTGAACAGATGAGGATTAAAAGTAACAATTTTGATTTTTAAAATTTGTCATATGTTTGGTTTGTTTTGTAAACTTGCATTCTAAGGATTAAAATAAGCCTCGTATCATTGTATGCAGCTTTTGACCCAACTTTGCATGAATTTAATCTTTTGTGTTACAGTATTATTTTGGTTATAAGCAATAAAATATATACTCATGTATTTAAATTTTTACCCATTTTAGTATCTGAAAAAAAAAAAAAAAAAAAAAAAAAAAAAAAAAAAAAAAGTGTACGTTTCACTTATTGTTAAAAACTTTGAAATTCTTATCAAGACTTTTCTATCTATAAAAAGTTTGTAAACAATTTACTGTCCACAACTTTGTAAATCTTTTTTTGGAAAAGCTTATATTATGAGCACACCTTACCCAAAAGGACTGGCATGAACAATATCGTTCTCCATTTCCACAAGCACCATAATGAAGTAAAAATCAGGCCTTTAAAAAGCTTTTGGCCCTTTGTAGCACTTGAACCCAAATAATATACATTAACCAAGTCATGAAGATTAAGCGATGGAGGAAACTGCAACAACCACCAACTGAAAACTTTTTTTCCATACTTGAAGGACATAAGGGCAACCTATTAGCGAATGTACAAGAGTTTCCGGAGCCGAGTCACATCTTTGACATATGACCATAATACCCCGGATTTCAAGATTAGTATATAACGAGCAAGTAAACCCGCGCGTTACCCCGGGAATGTCTTTGTTGATATTAATTTTGTTATATGAGTGTTTGAGGCATGTTATTTGTTTTCCTTTAGTTAATCTATATGTTTGAGATTCTCTCTTCTTTTTTTTCCTTTTTTTTTTTTTTTCTTTATGGAATAGTTTGGGCTATCAGTATTTTGTATTGGCACAACCAAGAAAACACGAAACATAACGGTTTACTAAATAAATTGATTTCGTAAAAGTTTTGCATATTTATACCCGTTTTTATTAGAAAAATTATTTCGGAAACAATGACACAAATTTCGTAATTTTTCGAGTCCGTTTATTACATCAAATGGGTTCCACATTAAATATTTCAAAAGTTTCCCCCACATTATCACCTCCACCATTTTGTTTCACTTTACACCCTCACATTTTAAAGTTTCATTTTAACCCTTATCCATTAATATATAAATCATTTATTATTTATTTATTTCTTTTTCACTCATAAAACACACACACACACACATTCTCTCACATCTCTCTCCCTCTCTACCTCCTAATTCCGTCCGGCCACACCCACCACCGTCGTCCCAACTACGGCGAATATTTCGGTCACCAGAATATATTCCGGCCACTTTTATTTTTATTACACCATTTGATAGATCGGGACGTCCTCGTTCCAAATATACCACCCCACGCGCCTCAAAACCCTCTCCACCACCAACAACCATACACCACTGCCAACATACCACCACCAAACACCCCTTTTCTCCTTCCTTTTGCTCGCGGTAACCGAACCCCACACCCCTTTCATTAATTTTCTTTGGATAAATATTTTTATCAAAACTCTAATTTACTTTTTATATAAATCCGAAAATAAAACATTTTAATATGGAGTAACAAAATGGGTTTTAAAATTTGATAAAACCCTCGTGTGGGCCCCCTGGTTCTCGACAGTTGACTCGGTCAACTCACCGATTCTTGATTTTTGGTTATCTTTTTGATGATGTTCAGATTATTTGGATTTGGATTTGGTTGTTTGGATCTGATTGGGTCCGTTGAGTTCTTCTTACTTTCTTAGAAATTCCCCTTGGGTGCTATAAAATTCCATTTCCTCGTCAAATTAAAAGTTATGTGCAATTTACACTTGACTTCTTTTTATCTCACTCTTTGCCTTTTTATGATGCTTTAAACCTTCTAGTTAAATTGTGAACACTATATCATGTGTTGAACTCTGAATTTGATCTAACCTTGGGAATGGTTACTGACAGTCTAAAATTGTTTGTATGTATTGACTACTGGATAAGCGGATATGTTATTTTATTGGCCGATCCAAAAAAAAAAAAAAATTGTTTTGTGCTGGTGTTGCATCGTTAGTCCCCGAAGGACCTAGTTTGCAAAGAAAGTTACACATTAGGGACTATTTTGCACACGGGTACTGTTTAGTCCACTGTAGCATGAACAATTGTTGCTACAGTAAACCTCTTGGGTTTTAGTATAGCGAAAATTACTGTAGAGGCCACTGCGGGGAGTGGTTGCCTCGTAGTGGGCTGTTTTTTTTTTTTTTTTTATTCCATAGAAGGCCACTAAAATCGCTGCATGCCTGCAGCGAGATACATTCTTTACACGCGTCAGCTTCTCGTTGATTTAAAAAAAACAAAAAGAAGTTGTATTTCACATAACCTGTGCAGCGAAATACCAAAAAAAGAGACCCACTCAACCTCACTCTTCTTTTTGGACCCACTTTAATAATAAAAAAATATATATTTGTAATTCACATAAACATTACAGCGAAATACCAAAAAATGGACTTACTCATCCTCTCTCCTACTTTTGGACCCACTAAAAAAAAAAAAAAAAAAAAAACATATATTTGTACGTCACATACACTTTGCAGCTAAATACCAAAAAAGGGACCCACTCGTCATCTCTCCTCTTTTTGGACCCACTTTAATAATAATAAAAAATATTGGTACTTCACATACACATTGCAGCGAAACACCTAAAAAATTTTAGGGTTATGTTATATTGTTTTTAGCTTGTAAGAGCAATCACAATTTAAGTTATAACTCAGTGGCACGTCCGCTTTAACACATTAACCTTAACTCAGAAAAAAACACTCACAACAATAACTCAACTATTTTCAAATTCAACCCTCAACTAAAATAAATATTTCATTTAATAACTAATAAAACACAAATTATATTAAAACTTAAAATGTAAACATACATTAAACAAACTACAACAAACTGCAGCAAACATGAAACATAAAATACGATAATTAAACATAAACCTACGATAATTAAACATAAAACTACAATCAATAAAACAAATCATCCGACACATAGCCCTCGTGACTCGAAGCACTCGAATCGTCCTCACTCGTTGGCACACGGTCTAGTCCATTTTCTATTCGCCATTCACAACGACGGTCTCTCTGAGCCTTTTTAGCTCTTAAGTACTCCTCACGCTCCCTTGCTTCACGTGCTTCCTCTGCTTCAACACGTAACAGTTCTTGCATATCTTGCAAGAACAGTTCTTCATCAGTCAATGTACGTGGAAGGTTTGTCGGTGGATTGTAGTTGGGTGGATTGTTTGCTTGTGGATTGTTTACCGGTGGAGTGTTCTGTGGTGGACTGTCATATTGGAAGACGGGAAACAAATCTTGTGGTTGATTGTTTTGTGGTTCATTGTCGTATTGGAAAACCGGGAAAAGATCTTCGGGTGGAGTGTTGTAAACTGAGTCGTTATCTGGAGTATTGTTATGAGACATTGTTTTGACAGAGTTGTTTGTGAATTATGTATGATCTATGTGAGAATTATGTGTAAATGGGTGTGACCAATTTAAAATACTAAAAGGCTATGATAATAGTGAAGTTGCGTATGAAATGATGAACTAAGTCTATATTTATAGATTCAAAATATAGTAAGAAACATTGAAAGTTGTCATATTTCGTGTAAAAAAACATGTGAGATATACATTGTCATTGATTTGTCACATTCATGTTCGTATACTATTCATGCAATTGCATAAAGTTGTCATATTTCGTGTAAAAAAAGTGAAATATACATTGTCATTGAGTTGTCACATTCATGTCTTAACACAACTATGATAATGATTTGTAATTACACATTTTGCGAATTTTGGTTTAGGAAAGTACGACAACATTTATATAATAATATTAAAAAAGAAGGAATTTATTACAGGATACGTAAATTACATTACATAGTAAGTTGGAAATATTAAATCCACATGAACTATTCTACCATCTTAAAAACCAAGGTGATTAAACCAACTATTTGAACATTGCGTTTTGTGATCATCTATATGTTGAGAGGCATACTGCTGGGAATCGTATTGTTGAGACATGTTGAATGATGGTTGTGTGTGATTGTGATCATACGTTTGTGAAGCATTCGTGTTTTGATCATATTGTTGAGATGGGTATTCGTTGTGGTAGTAACTTTGAGACGCGTACTGGGTATGATCGAATGTTTGCGTGTATTGGTTTTGATCATAATGGTTTGTGGGGTATGTGTTTTGACCATACTCTTGGTAAATGTACGAGTTTTGAGCATATGGTTACTCATCCATTGCAAATTCTTTTTGCTTTTGTTTACCTTTGCGTACAGGCGGATCAGGGACGAATGATTTGTTGCAACTCCCACGAGTGTGCCCCACTTCATTGCACCTACTACAATGTCTTGTAGCTGGTTCCTCACCTTGTGATGGTATACGGTTTGTATTTTTTGGATGACCTGGCTGAGGGTTGTCCATGTTTGGAGGAGTAAACTTATTAAATTCTACAAAGTATATCAAAGTATCAAACATATTAAATACTAAACTTATTAAATTCTAAACTTATTAAAGTTATTAAACACAAATGCTTACCATATTCACCGTTGCCCAAGAAGGGTACGGACGTGTCTGCCCGTTCAAGGTTCCTTGCAACGCCCTATCCGTGGTGAGTATGAAGAGATTACTACCGGCATGGTAAGATCCAAGCGTAGATTTCATAACTGTCCATTGATCACCATCTTTCCTCGTTCGTATTAGCAGCTCCATCCACGCATTGATATATATATATATATATATATATATATATATATATATATATATATATATATATATATATATTATTGGGCATTCTTTGAACAAGATTTCTCAAATTAACTGTAAATATTGAGTAATAAACTTACATCATCACACAACCAACC
The DNA here is from genome assembly GCA_030686995.1 of Artemisia argyi. Classification (NCBI taxonomy): domain Eukaryota; kingdom Viridiplantae; phylum Streptophyta; class Magnoliopsida; order Asterales; family Asteraceae; genus Artemisia; species Artemisia argyi. Next base: position 208,730,856 of record CM060682.1, on the reverse strand, counting down.
ATCATGGTTACCAGCAAACTCAAAAGGGAGTAGGTCTACTCAAAACTTTGGATCCCAACGATAACCCTTTATGTGGCAGTCCAAAAAAATATATTCGGGTTTTTGCAAGAAAGTGCGTAAGTTAGGATAAGTATCACGAAACCACCTAACCTAAATTGCCGAAAATAAAATACAATATCAATATCAAAACAAACTTGTTAATCAAGTAATGTTACAATTACCTTATTAGGGTCGACGTTATAAAACGTAAGAAAATTGCCGGTATATGCAGCATGTGTAACCACAACATCGTTGTCATTTGCATCGTCAAAATCAAGAGGGGGAATATCGGCTGTGTCCGCAATATTTTTCCTCCGTCCAACCCGTTTCTTAGGCATGGCAGTAATATCTGGCAAAGGCCCGTACGGGTCCTTCTGCCAAGGTCCAGGATGGACATCTCACTTCTCTCGATTCATGACAGCCTAACACAAATAAATCATCATTTAATAGTTGCACATGCTTAAAATTATACAAGTTATTTTGAAAAAAGATATATATATATTTATGAATGTGTGAATTTACCGGGATGGCGTGGCTAGGTACAGTGCCATGTGGTGGACCAGCTTCTTGCATATTATTACCCGACCATGGTGAAAATCCTTGTAATGGGATAGGAGTGAACGAGGACGCATTGTTATGCAAAATCCCCTGATGAAAAGAAAGCGAATTCAACATTTGTTACTCGCACATAATTCAAAATATACAAGTAATTTGGAAAAAAGGTACATATTTATGTAAGTATGAATTTACCGGGTTGACACGGCTACGTACAGGGGCCTGTGATGTACCAGCTTCATGCATATTAATACCCGACCACGGTGCAAATCCGTGTTGTGGCATAGGGGTAAACTGTGAGGCCACCTGTGGCGACAAATGAGACAACCCACGAAAGAAAGAACTATTCGGCGGACCATGACATGCTGAACTAGCCTACGCAAACCCAAGCATAGAATATTATAATGTTTAGTAAGTTTTTTATTAAGTTTTTTAACTAGCAAAAAATTTATAATAAAACAAAATATACCTGTGTATTCGGAAATGTTTCACTAGCCTGGCCGAATCCCTACATACAATATTAGAATGTTTATTCAGTTATGAAACAAATAAAAAATTATGTGATAAAAAATAAATAAACTATAGTAGACTAAAAACATACCTTAGAGTTCGGAAACCCTGTAAATCCACTAACACCCCTTTGCTGGGTCTGCATCTAATTTTATATCGGAATAATAAACAACTACTTGTAGAATAATAAACAACTATTATTTAATCTATGTATACGCTTCAAATTTAAAAAATAAAAATTACCTGCATGTAACCTAATAGTTATTGGATCAACGTCTCGTGTTGTTGTACTTTATCGTTCAAAGCTTCAAATTGCTTATGTTTTTCCTCATATTCCGTTAATTTTCGATATAACTCTTTCGGAACGTCGTCTCGTCTATAAGGGTCTGTGGGAGGGGGTAATGGCGGTGGTTGGGTACAACGACCCTCAAAGTATGCTATGCTATGAAACCACCAATCCTCTTTACGCTCACGCTCATCGGGGATAAGCCTTATAATGGGTTGCATTTCCTATAAAGTATATATATATATATATATATATATATATATATAATCAATATTGTTATGGTATACATATCAAATATCGAACAATAACTTTCATTTCATATAAATTATACATAACAAGTAAACGGCATGCTTAAATAACAACTCACCAAAAATTCATCAAGCACACTGCGTTTAAACCTCCTCTTAAAACCCCAAGCACACGCTCTAGGATAGCGGTCTTCATGATTAAAAAAATTAACAGCCCCGACTCTATAACTCTCCAATATCCAAGTATAAAAACAAAGTTAATTGATTAATTTCTTTAACATTATACATAAACATAAAGAACAAAAACTATTAATAGGCGCACCTTAAAGGCCCATTGAAACCCCATCAACGTATACTTAGGGTTTTTTACTTTACCCATAGCATCCAGCGGTGGCGGCGGTTTCGCATTAAAAGCTTCAAGACGAGTGCCAATCGCGCCAGCTAACTGACTGTACAATGTTCGCCATACAACATTACCCCAAGGATACATATTCCACGCATCCAAATTGTCTACTAAGCTCCATATCCAATTATCGACTTTGTAATTAAACTCAAGCCCTAACAACACTAGCACCAACAGTAGTCCTACCAAACTAAAGCGAACGGCATCATTATCGCTAAGTTTATCAAAGTCCTCGCTATAAAGCTTATCATACACCATTCCGACAGTTATGCTACAACCATCATATACGGATGAAAACACACGTCGCCTAAATGGAGTAGGATGACCTTCTAAAAAGTCTTTAAATTTAATCCCAAATCGTAACCCCGTTACGAGGCAAAACTTCTGACTACCAAATTTTAACTCGTACCCTCTTATATGATACGTCAAGGGAACGACATCCGTGTCTCCCGGGGCAGGTTCCTCTTGACATAAACTAATATAATGTAGAAGGATACATATATCTTGCATTTGTGCTAAATCAAACAACCATCCAAAACACGTTTGCCTAAACATGGCATCCTTATTGGTATTTCTAAAATTTTGCTGAATGTCGTGAAGCAACTTTAGCTTACTTCTACAGGTAAGATCAACGGAAATATCCTAATGTAACATATAATAAACATATACGTATTAACTACACAAATAAGGATCTAAACCAAATAATTATAAAAGAACAAAAGTTGGTATTTACCGGAACATCATTATTTTGCGCCATGTTCACAACGCCTCACAACCACAACAACCCAACCACTAAAAGCACCACAGCACCACCACCACAACCACGATACCACCACCACCACAACCACGACACCACCACACCTCCACCAACACCACGACACCACCACAAACACAGCCTCCACCACTACCAACACTACGACACCACCATAGCTAAACCAAACAACAACACCACCAACACCACGACACCACCATACCTCCACCAACACCACGACACCACCATAAACACAGCCTACAACACCACCAACACCACGACACCACCACAACTCAACCAAACAACAACATCACCAACACCACCACACCAACCCCAACACCACGACAACAACACATCAACCCCAACACCACGAAAACCACCACAAACACAACCTCCACCACACACCACCACCACGACCACACTAAACCTACAACAAAACAACACACCCACCTCCAACACAACACAACCTCAAAGCACCTTTTAATAAGTTTTTTTTCGAGAGCAAAACAAACACCAAACACACTTTCTCAATCTTATCTTCTTAAAAAAAATTAAATGAAGGTATACTTACTCACCGGAGTAGTATTGTCATTCGAACGGATTCTGCAGTTGATTTTGGTCTTTCCCAATGGTAAATCGCTGCAAGGGTTATGAGAGATGGTGATGTGGATGTTTAGGGTTTGTCTTTAGTGAGAATATATGTATTTCGCTGCAAATATGAGGTGAGATACTCTTTTTTTATTAAAATCGATACTGTATTGGGCCCCACTATGGTATTTCGCTGCAAGGTTTATGTGAATTACCAATATATATATTTTTTATTATTAAAGTGGGTCTAAAAAGAGGAGAGATGTTGAGTGGGTCCCCTTTTTACGTATTTCGCTGCACGTGAAATACAACTTTTTTTTGTTTTTTTTAAATCAACGAGAAGCTGACACGTGTAAAGAATGTATCTCGCTGCAGGCATGCAACGATTTTAGTGGCCTTCTATGGAATAAAAAAAACCCAGCCCACTGCGAGGCAACCACTCCCCGCAGTGGCCTCTGCAGTAATTTTCGCTTTAGTATATATATAATATAATTAGGCAACCTATCCAAGCAAGCAAGCCAAACAAATACCTTGACCTTCCATGAAACCCAACTATTCCAATCAAACAGTGAGGAAGGAGCAGTTTTTCAATATATGAGTAACATCTTGAAATCATAATATCCACGTATTAACATTTAAAAATGGCCTATCCAAAAGTGTAGTCGCCCTGGGATTAGCTGGCTCGCAATGTCGAGTCGGAACCCAGGTAAAAAAAAAATGGTCCACATACTATAAAACATGAGACTTAGGCAGTAGATGGTGTGTTTAGCAAACCCAAACATGCACTTGAATGGCAAAGGTGAATAGGCATATGACAGCGAATAGAACATTGTATATATGTACCAAAGTAGCGACTCCACTTGTCTGAAAACAGCAAAAATAACACAACGACGGAGTCCCGGCATCTGAAACAACAACCCTGGTCCTGGCGATAACAATGCAAATAGCAACACTGCCACCAAAACCGGCCCCCAATACGCCATCTTGTAAGTAATGATTTTTGTGAGTGTGATTAGATGATGGACATAGAAAGTGATGATGAAGCATAAATTTATTTGCCGAGTTCTGTTATATGTTTGGTTTGTTTTAAACTTGCAATTTATGGACTAATAAGCCTCGTGTCCATCTTTTGACCCAAATTTGTATGCATTTATTTTTTTGCGTTATTATTTTGGTTATAAGCAATAAAATAGTCACCTGATCTTTATATTTGTGTCTATTTGAGGATCTAAACTAAAGAGTGTTTCGCTGGTATCCTATGGTGCCATTGTGTGGTGTCGTGGGTAAAGTGCTGTCACATCAGCATTTTATAGAATAGTGGACATTGATACTATTGACCGGGTAACCGAACATGGGATTTGTTTTAAACTCTTTGAAATCTTGTTTATTTATAACCTTTAACATATTGTATGTGTAAGGATATTTGTATTAGTTAGTAAAATTTAACATAAGGTACATATATTCCGCATGTTGTATTTTCATTATACTTGTGATGGGATTGTTATTATGTTATTGTTACTAATATGATAATTAGATTTTAGGTGTTATATTAAAGGTTTTGCTTTAATTTGATGGGGTTTGTTGGAGCAGATCACTTATGTGAACATGTTGAATGAGGTGGAAATTATTTATATTCAATGAACTGGTTTGTTGGAGCATAGTCATATTTATGTTAACCGATTTGTTGGAGTAGATTACTTTTGATTAATGAATTTATGATCCTTTTGATTAATGAACTTATGCGTAAATTGTTTAATCTGGTAGAAAAATAAATAAATGAGGTGAAAATCATTTTAAAAGGATCAAAATGTTTAGATATTCAACCGGTAATACTAGTAATATTAAAAAAAAAATGTATATATGTTTCATTGTCTAACTTATTAATAAATTAACTATGAAAAATTCATTTTTATTATATGGACTTAACTTTAGTTTTAATCATGTACTTGTAGTACTAAAGTAAATGCTAAATAGGACAAAAATAAATAATTAAAAAAAATAATAAAGTACCATGTGTGGACTTTGAGTAGACTATGAGCCGTGCTTCTGAGAAACTTTCACGTATTTCTTTTCCTTTGTATAATAGCAATTTCTCGCTTTAAGATCTTCATTTTATTATATCTTCAATATATACCATCTTATTCTTTCTATTTATTTCGGTTTATATATAGTGAATAATACTCAAAAGAAAGACATGGATCAGATAGAAGCTCCATGGAGTCCTGAAGAGGACCAGATGTTGCTAAATCTCTTCAAGAAACACGGCCGCAATTGGTCACTAATTAGTATGTCTATACCAGGTAGATCGGCTATGACATGTTGCTCAAGGTGGTCATCACTTCTTAGGTCATTTACGCCTGAAGAGGACGAGATGTTGCTAAATCTCTTCGAGAAACACGGCCCCGATTGGTCACTAATTAGTAAGTCTATACCGGGTAAATCGGCTATGACATGTTGGTCAAGGTGGTTCTCACTTCAAGGGTCATTTACGCCTGAAGAGGACGAGATGTTGAAAAATCTCGTCGAGAAACACGGCCACAATTGGTCACTTATTAGCAAGTCTATACCGGGTAAATCGGCCAAGTCATGTAGATTAAGGTGGTCATTTGTTCATAGGCCATTTACGCCTCAGGAGGACGAGATTATATTACGATTTCACCCGCTTATTGGGGATAAATGGGCTGCTATTGGGAGCTTACTAGGTGCTCGCACCGGTGACGTGATTAAGAACCGTTGGAATTCGACTTTGAAGTGGAAAAGCAGTTCGATGACGAATGAAGCCAAAAAGCAGGGTCAAGCACCCACTATTAGTGATATGGCGAGGGAAAATATGTCTTCGGGAAGTACGCATTCTTATAGTCATGATCGATCAGCACCGAGTTGGAATGTTTTAAACAACCGAGACTCATCAATGACGGTGACTGAAAGTGACACTTTGCAAGGATTCTCGTGGAGATGATGATTGAAAGTGACAATTTTGATTTTTAGAATTTGTTATATATTTGGTGTGTTGTAAACTTGCATTCTATGGATTGAAATAAGCCTCGTATCGTATGCATCTTTTGACTCAACTTTGTATAAATTTAATCTTTTGTGTTAGAATTTGTCATGCTTTTATATTTATGCCCATTTGAGAGGATCTCAACAAAAAAGTGTTTGACTTATTGTTACAAGCTTTCAAATTCTTATCACTACTTTTTTACATGTAAATAGTTTGTAAACAATTTACTGTCCAGTACTTTCTACTTTTATTTTTATTATTTTTTTTAAAGCTTATATTATTAGCACACCTTAACCAAAAGGATTGGCATGAGCAATATCATTTCTCCATTTCCACAAATACCATAAGGAAGTAAAAATTAGGCCTTGAAAAAGCTTTTTGGCACTTTGTAGCACTTGAACCCAAATAATATCCATTAACCAAGTCATGAAGATTAAGCGACGGAGTAAATTGTAACAACCACCAACTGAAAACTTTTCTCCATGCTCGAAGGACATGACAGCAGCCTATTATCGCATGTTCAAGAGTCTCCGGAGCTGAGTCACATCTCTGACATATGACTAAAATACCCCGGTTTTCAAGATTAGTATATAATTATGCAGCCTATCCAAGCAAGCACGCCAAACAAACACATTGACGTTCTTTGAAATTGAACTATTGCAATCAAACCTTTTCCGAAAACAGTGAGGAAGGAGCCGATTTTTAATATATGAGTAACATCTTGAAATCATAATATCCAAGTATTAGTATCCAAACATGCACTTGAATTGCAAAGATGAATAGACATATAATTGCGAGATAAACCACCGTATGAACCAAAATAGCGACTCCACTTGTCTGAAAACAGCAGAAATCAACATAACGATGACATCCTGAAGTAACAACCCTGGCGATAACAATGCAAATATAGTAACACTTCATGCCACCAAAACCAGCCCCCAATCCGCCGCCTTGTAAGTAATGATTTTTGTGAGTGTGATTAGATGATGAAGGGGTGCATGGGGATTTATATATAGAATAAGCGAAAAGAAAACTTGGTTAAGAAGCAAATAAAGAGGCTTTTGTGGTGGATTGATGGGATGGGGATAAGTTGATGAAGTCACTTACGGTTCACTATCGTTTGCTTTATATATTTGCATGGGACACAAATATGAAATATCTAAAGCCTCGGTTAGCTTAAGCTATAAGTATAAGCTTATTTTATCAGTTTGTAACTTTCATTAGTAAGTAAGGTTTAAGAATTTACTAAACAAGCTTTAAATAGCAGTACTGATGGACCACTAACCGAAAATTAAAACATCGATTGTTCATTGGAAGATAACTAGCATAGAACACACCAAACCAACGGTTCCAATTGGCCACTAATTAGTAAGTCTATATCGGATAGATCGGGTGACTCATGTTGGTCAAGGTTGTTATCACTTTATCTGTCATTTACGCCTGAGGAGGACGGGATGTTGCAAAATCTCGTCGAGAAACATGGCCACATTTGGTCACTAATTAGTAAGTCTATACCAGGTACATCGGTTAATACATGTAGGTTAAGGTGGTTATTTGTTCATAGGCCAATACCTTTACGGCCTGAGGAGGACGAGACTAATTATGAAGATATAACCATAGTAAGTCTTATGAACGTAACTAATACGGGAAGTTTGGATGAATGATAAAAGGTACAATTTTCATTAAAACTAGTAAACAAATTAAGAAGACATATACTAGTAGTTTTTTGACATACTAGTAAACTAACTAAGACATGTACTTTTGTTACACCTATTTCGGAAAGAGGTTCATTTTGGAGAACTCGTGACTTTTAATGAAAATTTACACTAAGCGACGAACATTCATTGGGTTCCCGTTAACTCATGGGAACCCCCTAGGTCCGCTCTGAGGCCACTTTTTTTTTTTTTTTTTTTTTTTTTTATTCGTTTTTTACATCCTGTTCTATTATTATTATTATTTTGCCAAAATACAGAGTGATCGCATTTACTTCCTACATAAAGTCTGTTATATTAGTCGTGTTTTTTGGTAAAATGGCGAGGGATAATGTTTCTCAACCTTCAGGAGGGTAAGTGTTATATGTTTCTTGGAAAGGGTTAAATCCCAAGGAGTTAATCTAGATGTTGCTTCCTCATTTAGTTAAACTAGTCTACCAAATACCTATATTATTTGACTAACGCATGTTAATCTTGCATATGTATAATAGGATGCCAACTTTCAAGCGTACTTTGTTTCCTTTCTCTGGACATGAGAGTGTAGGAATTATTATATCATGACATTCATATAAATAAACCAAATACATCAAAGTGAGCATAGCGGAAGCAATTATAATAAGATCATATAACATGTAATTAATTAATCAATAATTAAATAGTAAACATACCTTTGTGATTCTAGCCCGAACAAGAATCAATGCAATCTTCCGGAACCAAGAACCCTAATTAGGGTTTATATGGATTACAAGAATTACCCCTTACCTCTTTTGTAATTCAATCCAAGAATCAAACAATAGTGTGTTTGATTCACGTTCTTGTACACACGTACTAATTCAAGAAAAGTATTTGCAAGTAATAAAACACAAAATCCTTTTTGACACAAGAAAATCGAAACCCTTAGGGGTGTTCGTTTGATGGATCGACCAAAGAGAAAGAAAGAAGAAAACACCAAGATGTGTGTGTATAAGTTATGAGAAAAACCTACATCTTGAGTTTGCTTATATACTACACAAGACTTGGAGCTCAAGGCACAAAGGAGGTGGGTGCACCCCTTGGGCCGATCGGTTTTGGAACCCACAAGGGCATTCCGGAACCTTCTCTTGTTTCCATGTTTTGTCTAGTATTTACTTTCCTAATCTTCGTTAAATAAATAATTAGTCATTAATCAATAATACTAATTATTATTATTTATTTTGTGTTTAATAATTAATTATAACATTTTATAAATAATTATTACTTTTTCTCTTCATACGTATTGTGTGCAATCCCGTGATCTCGAGTTCGATCCTAACATACGTCTACTAAAATAATGTCCATATTCTAACAGAGAGACCACAGCAGATTTACACAACTGCAACAAACGAGGTTCGTTATGCGTGTGAGCTCTAAATATTATTCTAAACTATTTTTGTAGTTTTTTGCCTTTTGCTCTTGTGGAACAAAGCTTCTGCAGAAGTCTATTTGTAAATATGAGCCTAGTACTTTGATAATTGAACAAGGAATTGATAGATGTCATGTTTTTGGTACACTCTTAGACACTTTGGAACCTAAACACGAATGGAACTCAAGGGAACTCAAGATTCCATTTGGCTATGGAGAATGGATCACAAAATTCCATTCACCAAGGGAACTCAGGCCATGAGGTACGAGGCGTGGTTAGTGGTCATCAGCCACCATCTGTTAGTGATATGGCGAGGGATAACATGTTTTCGGGCGGTACACATTCTAATAGTAGGGAAAAATCAGCACCGAGTTGGGATGCTTTTAACAAACTTCCATTCACCAAGGGAACTCAAGCCATGACGTAGGAGGCGTGGTTAGTGGTCAACCACCATCTATTAGTGATATGGTGAGGGGAAATATGTCTTCGGGAGATACACATTTTTATTGTCGTGATCATTCAACACCGAGTTGGAATGCTTTATACAAACGAGACTCGTCACCAATGATGACTGACGTCTGACAGTGACAGTGTGCAACAATTCGTGGGGAGCGAGTTTGGTCTGAACGATTTTTCTGAAGTCTCGTCAAAAGCGTAGCACAAGGAAAGGGATGGTGACAAATGACAATTGATTTGTTGAGTTTTGTTATATGTTTGGTTTCTTGTACACAGGCAGTTTATGGATTAAAATAAGCCTCTATCATTGTATGCATCTTTTGACCCAACTTTGCATGAATTTTTTGTGTTATTGTTTTGGTTATAAGCAATAAAATAGTCTTAAAGTATTTATATTTATGCGCCCATTTGAGTACCTCAACAAAAAAGTGTTTCACTTACATTGTTACAAGCTTTCAAATTCTTATCACTACTTTTCTACCTAGTAACAGTTTGTAAACTACCTTATAAATAGTTTCAAATTCTTAGCACACCTTACCCAAAAGGACTGGCATGAACAATATCGTTTCTCCATAAGGAAGTAAAAATCAGGACTTGAAAAAGCTTTTGGCACTTTGACACTTTGTAGCAGTTGAACCCAAATAATATCCATTAACCAAGTCATGAAGATTAAGGGATGGAGGAAACTGTAACAACCACCAACTGAAAACTTTTCTCCATACTCGAAGGACATGAGAGCAACCTATTAACGAATGTTCAAGAGTTTCCGGAGCCGAATCACATATGACCATAATACCCCGGTTTTCAAGATTAGTACGGAGTATATAATTAAGCAGCCTGTCCAAGCAAGCACGCCAAACAAATACATTGACCTTCTATGAGACCCAACTATTCCAATCAAACAGTGAGGAAGGAGCAGTTTTTCAATATACTAGTAACATCTTGAAATCATAATATCCAAGTATTCGTATCTATAAATGGTCCACATACTATAAAACAAGAAAGTTAGGCAGAAGATGATATGTTTAGCCAATTCAAACATGCACTTGAATTGCAAAGGTGAATAGATATACGAGTGTGAAACAGAACATCGTATGAACCAAAATAGCCACTCCACATGTCTGAAAACAGCAAAACTCAACTCAAGGACTACGTTGTCGCATCCGAAACAATAACCCTTGCGATAACAATGCAAATAGCAATACTGCCACCAAAATGGGCCCCCAATCCGCCATCTTGTAATTTAATGTTTTTTGTGAATGTGATTAGATGATGAAGGGGTGCCTGTGGATTTATACATACAATAAGTAATACTAAAATTCAATTCAAAGTTAACTCAAAGTCAACACACGGTATGTAGGTTCCACCAATCTTCCTGCAAGGTTCATTGTCAACTCAAAGTCAACACACGATACCTAGGTTTTTGCCTATTTAACATTTTTTTTAGTACGTGATTAAATCTACCCATCTTCTTCTTTCGTTAAGTAGTGCAGGAGCTTGATTTACAGTGTTTCATTTAGTCAACGATGGCGATGTTGTCAACATCAGGTTCAATTATCTTCTTTTTTCTCTTCAATCATAAGTATATATACTAACCGGGCCAGTCAAATTAACGGTTTATAGCTGTTCATTTGATTATATTATCAATATATATACCATCTTAGTTTCTTTCTATTTACTTATGTTTATAGTGATTAAACGTCAAAAGAAAGACCTGGATCAGATAGAAGGACCATGGAGTCCTGAAGAGGACGAAATGCTGGAAAATCTCATGGAGAAACACGACCGCAATTGGTCACTAATTAGTACGTCTATGCCGGGTAGATCGGGTAAGTCATGTAGGTTAAGGTGGTTATCACTTTATCGGTCATTTACCCCTGAAGAGGACGAGATGTTGCAAAATCTTATCAAGAAACACTTCCCTAATTGGTTACTAATTAGTAAGTCTATACCGGGTAAATCAGCTAAGTCATGTTGGTCAAGGTGGTCATTTGTTCATAGGCCATTTATGCTCGAGGAGGACAAGATGTTGCAAAATCTCATCGAGAAATACGGACGTAATTGGTCACTAATTACTAAGTCAATACCGGGTAGATCGGCTAAGACATGTGAGTTAAGGTGGGAGACTATTTGGCACTCACTACAAAGCCATGTAGATATTGAGAACCATTGGAATTCGACTTTGAAGTGGAAAAGCAGTTCGATGACTAATGAAGATATAACCATAGTAAGTCTTATGAACGTAAATAATACTGCAAGTTTGGATGAATGATAAAAAGTACAATTTTCACTAAAAATATGAAACAAATTAAGAAGACATATATGTATTTCTTTTGATATATTAGTGAACTAACTAAACAAGACACGTATTCACAAATCTTCAGGACCAGGTTCATTTCGAAAAAATCGTGATTTTTAATAAAAATACATTAGGCAATGAACATCTATCGGGTTCCCATAAACCCATGGAAACCCATTAGATCCGCCCTAAGGCCACTAAGGCCACTTTTTATTATTATTATTATTATTATTATTATTATTATTTTATTATTCGTTTTTCTCATCCTGTCCCCCCCCCCCCCCCCCCCCCCCCCCCCCCAAAATACAAAGTGATCACAATAACTCCATACAACCTCCGTCTGTCAGTGATATTAATGGTGGACAAAGGAACTCTTATATTCAAGATTTGACTTTAAGGCTTGCACTAGGACGCGTTAGTGATCAAGCACCATCTATTGGTGATATGGCTATGGAGACTCGACCACAAAATTCCATTCACCAAGGGAACTCAAGCCATGAGGTAGGAGGCATGGTTAGTGGTCAAGCACCATCTATTTGTGATATGGTGAGGGGAAATATGTCTTCAGGAGGTACACATTCTTTTAGTCATGATAAATCAGCACCGAGTTGGAATTCTTTAATCAAACGAGACTCGTCACTGATGATGACTGAAAGTTACAATTGATTTTTTAAATTTTGTTATATGTTTGGTTTGTTGTAAACTTGTATTCTATGGACTAAAATAAGCCTCGTATGCATCTTTTGAACCAACTTTGTATGAATTTAACCTTTTGTGTTATTATTTCAATTCGGTTATAAGCAATAAAATAGTCATGTATTTTTATATATATATGCCCGTTTGAGTATCTCAACAAGAAAGTGTTTCGCTTATTGTTACAAGCTTTCAATTTCTTATAATCACTTCTCTACCTATAAACAGTTTGTAAACAATTTACTGTCCACTACTTTGTAGTAAATATTATTACAGTAGCACACCTTACCCAAAAGGAAGGGGCAAAGAAGTTCAAAAAACAAAGGAGGGTCTCACGAAGAGAACCTGAGATAAAACAAACCCAAGCTAAAGCTACCTGGCCAATCCGGCTGGCCCAAAACTGAATAAAGCTACTGGGAGATTAAATCAGAATATCCCAAGACACGCAAAAATAATGACACCTAGCTACTAGAAATCCAAAGTAAAGAAAATTAGGATTGAATACATATTGACTAGATGGTGTTGATGGAACGTTATAGTCCTTATATACCTTACTTATGGACGGGTCTGTTGGAAAATTTAGTGCACTTGAGGGATTAATTCACACCTGGTAATGGGTTTGGAGGTACGGAGTGTACACCCATTTGGTCACTGAATCCCCTGACTCAATAGTGGTTATGCTAGTGTGAATCTGTTTCTGCTAGTATGAATCTGTTTAAGGATTCCAAATGGAACTGATGATATTGATGTTTCAGAGGTATCTGATGAGGTCCCTGATGAGGTTGTGGAACAACAACCTGAACCTAAGCTCAGAAGAAGCAATAGGGTCAGGACTCCAAAGCCATTTAGACCTGAGTTTCAATTATACTTAATTGAAGGTACAAGGAGTGAGGTCTCTGATCAATACTCCTATTGCTTCATTGTTGAGGATGATCCCAAAACATTTGAAGAAGCAATAAAGTCCCAGGATGTTGCTTTCTGGAAAGAAGCAATTAATGATGAGATGGACTCCATCATGGGCAACAACACTTATGTGTTGACTGATCTACCACCTGGTTGCAAACCTCTAGGTAGGAAATGGATTTTCAAAAAGAAAGTGAAGGTAGATGGAACTGTTGAAAAGTTCAAGGTTAGACTAGTCATTCAAAGCTTTAAACAAAAGTCACGGATAGACTATTTTAATACTTATGCTCCAGTGGCTCGTATCAGTACCATAAGATTGCTGCTTGCTTTGGCATCAATTCACAATCTGATTATTCATCAGATGGATGTGAAGATAGCTTTCTTGAATGGTGACTTAGATGAGGAAGTTTATATGAATCAACCTCAGGGCTTCATCATGCCTGGCAATGAAAACAAGGTGTGTAAACTGGTTAAGTCTCTTTATGGGCTAAAACAGGCACCTAAGCAATGGCATCAAAAGTTTGATGAAGTGGTTTTGTCTAAGGGTTATTTACTTAACCAGGCTGACAAATTTGTATATAGCAAATTTGATGAATCTGGTAAAGGAGTCATTATTTGTCTATATGTTGATGACATGTTGATCTTTGGCACTGACCAAAATCAAGTTAACCTTACAAAGGCATTTTTGTCATCAAAGTTCTCCATGAAGGATATGGGGGAGGCTGATGTTATCCTTGGCATTAGGATTAAACATGAAAGTAACAAAATTTCTATATCTCAATCTCATTACATTGAGAAGGTGTTGAAGAAATTTAATTACTTTGAGTGTACTCCAGTGAGTACTCCTATGGATACAAGTGAGAAGCTAATGCCTAATACTGGCACAGCTGTACCTCAACTTGAGTATTCTAGGGTGATTGGCTGCTTGATGTATGCCATGACTTGTACAAGACCTGATATTGCTTTTGCAGTGGGTAAACTGAGCAGGTATACTAGTAATCCTAGTGCTTCTCACTGGCAAGCAATTCAAAGGGTTTTTAAGTATTTGAAGAGAACTACGGATTATAGTCTCTCATATACTGGTTATCCTTCGGTATTAGAAGGATACACTGATGCAAGTTGGATCAGTAACACTGAAGACAATTCGTATACTAGTGGCTGGATATTCCTACTTGGTAGAGGTACAATTTATTGGGCATCCAAGAAACAAACTTGCATCAACAGTTCAACCATGGAATATGAATTTGTGGCTTTAGCAGCTGCTGGCAAAGAAGCTGAATGGTTGAAAAACTTGCTTCTTGAGATTTCATTGTGGCCTAAACCTATAGCACTTATTTCTATCCATTGTGATAGTGCTGTTACATTGGCAAAGGCTTATAGCCAGATGTACAATTGGAAGTCTAGACACTTAGATGTTAGGCATAGCATGATTCGTGAGCTTATCATGAATGGGGTGATATCAATAGAGTTTGTTAGATCTCAACAAAACTTAGTTGATCACTTGACGAAAGGTTTAGCTAGAGACTTGGTTTTAAAGTCTGCTAAAGGAATGGGTTTAAAGTCCAACTTAGTCACTGAATGCTAAGATACTAAACTCCCTCCTGAGGAAACTTGGGAGCTGAGTTCAATGTGGAAAGCTGAACATTTAGTGGACTGGAGCACATGTTTTACAAACATCCCAAGGTTTGTGCTTGGAACCTGCTGGAAAGGAGGATGAAGTCATAACTTCTTAATGGTTAATTTTATTTGAAAAAGTGCTAAGCAGGAGCATGAATAAAGAGGAACCACCTATGTTAATGTTGAAGTTTTGCCGCTTCAGGAAGCTTTGGACTTTTAGCTTTTACAACATTTATGAATTGGATATGGACACACGGCTTGTATAGTGTCAGGTTTATTTAAGTGTTTGAAAATGTATGTGTATTTTATCTTCAAGTATTCAAATGGGTTGAAGGGTTCAATTCTTGGAACACCCCGATTCTCGAATATTTGAACGTGTAATGTACTAAGATAAGAATTCAATCTTCAAGATATTTTCATTTATGCATATATTTTGTTTTGTGTTTAATTTTTCATGCAAAGGAAGTGAACTAAATTTGGGGAGTATTGTTGGAAAATTTAGTGCACTTGAGAGATTAATTCACACCTGGTAATGGGTTTGGAGGTACAGAGTGTACACCTATTTGGTCACTGAATCCCCTGACTCAATAGTGGTTATGCTAGTGTGAATCTGTTTCTGCTAGTATGAATCTGTTTCTGCTAGTATGAATCTGTTTCTGCTAATCTGATTCTGCTGATAGTGGATTCTGCTGATGGTGGATTCTGCTGCTAGTGGAATTCTGCTGCTAGTAGATTCTGCTGCTAGAATGATTCTGCTGATGGCATCAGTTTATTCTGCTGCTCGTTTTTAACCAATGATTCCTACTATTATGGAAAGTATTATGATATAATTAATGGGCCGTTAATTATCCATAATTCCATGGGTTAGGGTTTGAGTATTCTCTATTATAAATAGAGGTCATAATACATCTGCATGGAGATAGACGATTATCAAGACAAACCCTAAACACTTGAATACGATTCTGTTCTTGATTTGTGCCTAAAACACGAACATCAATTGGTCTTATCCCATAGAGATATTCGTGTAACTCAGGCATAGGGTCGAATAGTTTCTATTGGAAAGTGATTCCACGATTTCAAGTGAATATCCGGTACCTTATTGATTATCTTAACCCTAATTTGGGAACTTGTTAACACATTTTAACCAACAGGGTCGATATAGATTTTTGGCTTCTATTTTTGTTTATTCGGATGTTTGCTATAATCAACCTATTAAATTTCCTAATTGAACTTATTGGTTTGTTAAACAATTGAACCATGTTATGAAGTACTGTATTTAGGATGTGTATAAACCTACAATCACTATTCTTGTTAACTCTTATGAGGGGGCAATTTACTTGTACTTATCCATAGTTACAACGAGCTATTTGAGAGTTTACTAGATCATGTGCTTGTGAAAAGTTAAATGATAGTTATTGGTATCTATTTGACACAACCACAATCTGCTTGATAACGTATAGTCTATATTCTGGTCACGAACCCAAATGATAAACATTACTAACGCTCAAGCCCGCCACGAGTGGGCTATAATAACAATGATTTGGGCCAGTATGCTAACGGTTTGGGCTCACGAAAGCCCAAGCCCAAAGTTATTTATAGTTATGATACGGATATCTCTTATTTAAGGGATATATATCCAAGCTGGATATATACCGAAGAGTGAGGCGCACGTATCCAATAAGGATTCCGTGCTTATATAAACAATATCATAACTCTCGATAAAGGTACAACTTTACAACCCTAACTCTTCTACATAACCCTAAAACCGATTACTTACCCTCACGCCGGAGGATAATCGTGGGAGACAATCCCACGATAAGCCTAACGGTGTTTGTTTGTTTTCTTAGTGCGCAGGTCTCAAGCATTAAGATTGAATTGGTATGAGAACAGGAACCCAAACAAGGAATGCCCAACTTTTGTATCAACACTGCCAAAGTTCTATAAGGCTGTTTTATGTAACATTGTTAACTATAATTTTAGTACCATATGTTTCTTTTTCGTTTAGGTACTCGTATTTATGTTCCCCTTCTCCCTATTTTGTATGATACTTACTGTATGTGACATAAAAAGTGAGGTGTAGATTGACATAATGTTTGTAATCGAGTTCTTCATAGTATTTTTTTTATATAAAGAACTTAATGTATTTTCTACGAAAATCTAGCTTGGTAGTGAACAAAGGCTTATATATTTATTGTTGATGTTCCTACAAATAAGTGCCTACTTGTTGTTTGATGTCCTTGGTAGTTCTTCGCCGCCTACAAGAATTTGTCTTTGAATGATTTGAATACCATAAGCACCATGAATTTGGCAGATCATATAGTTTTGTTAGTTTAGTTGACATTAACTATTATGTATATTGATTTTTAGTAAGCCAAAGATTCTAAATTGGGCAAGAAATAATGGGATATTTGCTTGGGCACGCTTGGTCAAAATCTCGTGACAACGTTTGTCAATCTCTATGTAAAAGGGCACCTATAACTGTAATAGATCAATCTATTATGTTTGAACTTTAGAAAAGTTCATATATGTATGAATTTTTATCATAATTTCTAATGATATTTTGATTGTATTAGAAAATCTCACTCTTAAATACTCCGTATGATGGTTGACCTGAATAGCAATGTGGATAGTGAATTAGATTGTGACTCACACACAAAAGAGCGACATTATTGCCGACAAAATCTGTGTCATTTCTAAATTTAGCAACTCTTGTAGCAACTTACCTAGCGAAGCATTTGTGAACATCAACACAGATGCCAGTGACGAAGCCACGATTTGATATATGGGCGGGCCAAATAGTACATAGCGATTTACCATTAGAGCATTATTACTTTTGCGAATGATACAACATATGTTAATCTCAAAGTTGAACTAAAGATGTAAAAAAGTAAAAGTAACAACAGGTTTACAAGCATATGAGAAAAATGTATAAGCTATGAGCATAAAAAATCTTTTAGACTAACCGACACTTTCAAGTTTAAATAAATGAGAAGTTATAAGATTATTATATAATTGGTTTTTTTAACTTGTGACCTGGGGGCACAAGTTAAGCACACCAAAAGGACGACGAGACCAACGAAAAAGGACGTCCGGACCCACAGAAAAATACATTGTTCAAATAAAAGATGTAGGTCCGGACGTCCTTTTCATGGGTCCCACCGTCCTTTTGGTGTGATTAACTTGTGCCCTAGGGGCACAAGTTAAAAAAACCATATATAATTAAAATGATAAATTTCTCCATGTCATATTCTTGCCACCGTTTGTCCATTTCTCCAATAGTCATGTCACAATTAAAATAAAAGACTATAAGGTAGTTCTACTGTCCATATTAAGTTTCATTAGACCAATTTATATATAATACCACGCTAATATACAAAAGTAAGTAGAATAACTGGGTTGGCCATGTCGCAAATTTATAACGATGTATTATATCATAAGTGGTTACACTTGTCTTTTTGTTTAGCGACATGTTTCAGAACTCGCAAAAATTGGCGACTCGTCATCTAACGACTCTAAACACGTGGCTAACGTAAATTCGTCACAATAAATACCGCTAAAAGGCATTTTTCTTGTAGTGCTTCTCAAGCATTTTTCTTGTAGTTAACTTAAATATATGTCATTTTCATTTAATAAAGTCCAAGTTTCTTTTTATATTTATATTAATTGTGTTTTAAACATTGTCTAGTGGTCATTGTTTAGCAAAAACCCAATGTCTATTCGTAATTAACATTATTGTTGGGCCCCCTCGAATTATGTAGCCCATTATGAATGTGTTTCCTAAGCAGTAACAACACAAAAGTGATATTTTTGTTTTGATTCAGTTAACCAATTATACAAAGGAAGAGAAAATTCGTGAAAGTTTCTCAGAAGCACACTGGCTCGATCTCATTGTCAACTCAAAGTCAACACACTGTACGTAGGCATAATTATTAGGGTACTACGTACTTCGTGTTTCACCAATCTTCCTACATGGCTCTCATTGTCAACACACTGTACGTAGGTTTATAAGTTGCCTATTTAACATTCAAAGACTACCCATCTTCTTCTTTCGTTAAGTGTTGCAGAGCTTGACTTAGTGTATTTCTTTTAGTCAACTTTTGTTGTTGTGAACCTCTGCTTTGCATGTTCATGTCTATTATGGAGTTTGATGAGTCTGGAGGGATAAAAATGAAAAATAAAACAAGTCTTTCTAATTACAGACTCAGGAGAAAAAAAGAAGTGGCGCACCGAGTACATTTACGATTGGCGATGTCATTAGGTTCGATTCTCTTCTTTTATATATAGCTGTTCATTTTTATACCTACCGCTTCATTATCTTAGCTTCGTCTTTCTATTTATTTCTGTTAATATATAGTGAATAATAGTAAAAAGAAAGGCATCGATCTGATAGAAGGACCATGGAGACCTGAAGAGGATGAGATTTTGCTAAGTTTCTTCGAGAAACACGGCCCCAATCATTGGTCACTAATTATTACCTCTATACCGGGTAGATCGGATCAGTCATGTTGGTCAAGGTGGTTATCACTTCAAAGGTCATTTATGCCTCAAGAGGACGAGATGTTGCAAAATCTCTTCGAGAAACACGGCCCCAAATGGTCACTAATTCGTAAGTCTATACCAGGTAGATCGGCTAAGACATGTAGGGTAAGGTGGTTTTCATCACCTCAAGTTATGCCATTTACACCCGAGGAGGACCACACTATATTACACGCTCACGCATGTTATGGGGATAAATGGGTGCGTAATGCGAAAAAACTAATTGGTCGTCCGTATGACGTGATTCGGAACCATTGAAATTCGACTTTGAAGTGGAAAAGCAGTTCCATGATCACTAATGAAGCCAAAATACCACATCCGTTTTTCAATGATATTAATTGTGGACAAGGGAACTCTTATATTCACGATTGGAACTTAAGCCTTACGGTAGCCCCCTCTATTAGTGATATGGCAAGGGATAATATGTCTTCGGGAGGTACGCATTCTTGTAGTACTTATCACTCAGCACCGAGTTTGAACGCTTTAAGCAAACGAGACTTGTCACAAACGATGAGTGAGAGTGACAATTCTCCGGACGTCTCGCCAAAAAAGCAATCTTTTGATCAGGTTCAACCCAGCCGGTTGAATCGTTTTTCGTCAAAAAAACAGACAAAAATGAGCCGGTTTTTCGAGGCTTGGAAAACTAGTTTGAACCGCTGAGTTTCATGTGACCATAATTAATCCAGTTCACAAACGTCGGTAGTGTTTGATATTTTTTATTATTTTTATTTTAGAAATCATATATGATAAATTTTAATTCATCATGATGATGAGTGATTTATTTATTATTATTTTATTATTTTATTATTTTTTTTTAAACTTGTATTATTCAATTACATGTGTTTGTGTTTGATAAAAACCTAGCCGAATACCCGTGTTGTGGGACGGTAAGTTCTACAGTGATATATGATGTCGAGTTCATATTTTAAAGTATCAAATTGCATGGTTATTAGTGTAATTAATATGTTAGATTATTTTAAAAAGATGACAAATCACATAACAAACTTAACACATAATCTATTCATAAGTCTTTGTTGTAGTGTTATCAAATATGATCGTTTGATCCTCAACTTCTTGTGTTACATGTGTTTGATTGACAGAAAAAAGACACACATATATATAACACATGATTTTACACCGTCGCATACATTTCACGCCATGTTTGTCAAAAACGGTGAAGCATACCAAACACGACATAAATTACGAAAAGTATATGAAAACATACCTCACAATTATGAAGCCAAGAACATAAACTTAATAAATATTCGGCATGTCACTTTGTTCTTTTAACTACTAACATTCTTAAAAACTACACAGTATATAAATAAAAACCATGTTTACGATTCATGGACATAAGTAAATGATGAGTGTGTAAATACTCATCATTTCTGTTACATTTAAACTGCAAAAACATATGAAAACACACAGGAATGCCTTAAAATACATAAAATATCCCTGGATTGTGTTTTTATGCAAAAGGATTGAAAACTGATGAAAAACAATACATTTCACATAATTTACAGTTTCAGTCCCTGAACTTTGAAAAATTAGCAAAACTAGTCCCTTGTAAATCAAAACATGAAAAATATCATCAAAGGTCCTTAGGGATTCATAAGTTGTCAAGTATAGTCATTTAAAGTTAAAAATTTCAAAATGACAACTTCAGTCCCTCAAGTTTGGAAAATGTCAAAAATAGTCCCTAAGGTTTTGTAAATGGAAAATATGAAAAAATAAGCCTTGCACTATTCTTAATTGGCAAAAATGGACCTTATGATAACTTTTGAGAAGTTACAAAATAAACCCTTCAACTTTTAGAAAATTACAAGATAAGTCCTTGAAGTTTGTGGAATTGGCAGAAAAGGTCCCTGGGTTTTGAAAATGAAAAAAATATATTTTTGGTCCTTGGGTTATTAATAATTGACAAAAATAGTCCTTGTAAAATATTTTGGAAAGTTACAAATCCAGCCCCTATATTTTTGTTAAATTACAAAATTGGTCCTTGTGTAACATACAAACAAACCGGACCCTTTAATAAACCCCAAATCCTAAGCCTAGTCCAAAAATCCTAGCCCACCCTTTTATTTCCTTGGGCCTGTTTTGTTTCCCAGCCCACCAAGCAAACCCAACGCACCCTTTTAATAAAACGGGGGTTGACCCCGTTGACCCTCTCCTTCCCCAAACCACCATAACTGTACACCCCCCTCTCCTCAGCCTGCAACCAAAACCACCATGGTATTTCCACCTCCTCAACCCCCAGTTGGCTTAACACCTCACAACCCTCATCATTTCAACCCACTCCCCATTTAATGCTTTCTCCACAACTTTTCCCTCCAAAATCTATTCACTGCCTATGTTTTCAACCTAAGCCCCAACTTGCATCAAAACTATCTCAATTGTCCCCCCCCCCCTTAGTCACCACTAAACCCCAAACATCCTTAATTAGTCTCAAACTGCCTCAAGCAACGTGTATTGAAATTGGCGCCAAAACAGAATTTAAAGGCTAGGATGACTTTGACTAATCCAATGGCTGAGGTTAATGATGGGAAATGCTCAGGATCACATGGGGAGTCCAAAAAGTCTATAAAGTTGAAGAAAGAAGCATTGTGAAAGACAATCTAGTTTAATTTCAATTTTATGTATGTCGACTTAATTATGTTTTAATTTCCAGTGTAAAATTTAGCTTTCAAGTACTTTGTCTAGTGTTTTCAGTGTATGTGAACCTATTTTCAATAATCAATTTCAGTTTCTAAGTTTGAAATCCGTTTATGCAATTTCTTGTTTAAAATCTCATGTTCCTTTGAATGTTGTTAATAGTGTTAATCTTGGACTCATAAGCTCATATAAGCTCCTTATATAGCTTCTGAGAGCTATTAGAAACCTTAAAATTCAGTGTATGATCATTAGCTCAAAAATACCAAAAATACAAATAAATAATAGAAAAATAAAAATTCAGTTTGTATTAAGATGATGCATTGGAGTAGATTAAATTATGGATGGATCTTGGTTTAGGAGCTTAGTGGTAAGCATATAGGATTGGTTCTATGTTCTTGGTTCTCAGTTGTGCCCTGGATTCAAGTTGTAAGCTAATTTCTTGATTTTTGGCATTTTCTGTAGTTGTTCTTATTTTAGTTCAATCTTTCTGTTTCATACTTAGTTGGTTGTGGTTAATAATAATATAGAGTTTAATTGGTAGGTTGTTAATTAAAATACATAGTTGCTAGTTGTAATATTAAACAGTCAAAATAGCTTAAGTGTGAATCTTAGTAATTATTGTTAAATCTGTGTTATTTGTGTTGATTTGATCTTTATAACATCATAATCAAGTGTAGGAATCAGTTTCATGGTTTAACCTGTCATTGTGCAACACTAATCTAGAAAACAACCTTGCTATAGGGTGTTTGGATCAAGTTGCTTTTGTGAATTAATGCCTGTTATTGTTCTAAAATCTTGTTACTGCATGTTTATCTAGGTCACTTTAACTCATATCAGTCATCATAACTAGGTCTTATTAGAGTAAAAGTCAAATTAGTCCTTAATCTAATTAATCTGTTAACTGTCTAGTGTAATCAGTTCTATAATCATCAATCTAGCTTAAAGGTTGAAACTCTAGCTTAATTTAGCCTTATCATAGCATAATATAACATACTCAGTCATATAATTTAGATTCAAGCTCACTTAAGTCAACTTAGTTGTTAATTAAAAAAGTCAAATCTGCAGTCACACTAGTTTTTGAATAAACTTAGGAATTTTGGTGTGAGCTTATTATTTGATATTAGGTCATGAGCTAGTAGGAATATTAAGTTTGGTTGCTAATCTGCATGTTACTATTTTTATTGATTTTTATTTAGCTGATATTACTGCTTATTTTGTGCTTAACTTTTGGTGATTCTTCATAAACTTCCCCTGTACACAGTTTTGATACCCACTCTCACAAGCTTGCATAAGCTTGTTTAGTGAGTAAAAATCTTTGAATTTTGGTTGTTTGTGATGCCCTTGTGGCTAGTTATCTGAACTAAGTGCTTATCTGCTTATATCTGCTTATCTGAATTGCTTATCCTACCTAATCTTGTGCATCAAAATAAACAACTCACTGAGCATTCAGTGAAATCATCAATATTCACAAGCTCATTATAAGCTCATCACTGAGCTTTAGCTTGTGATTTTTGGATCTTTTGGAAGCTAAGAAGCTCCTTAATCAAGTTCAAGCTTCATTATTCACTCACAAGCCCATTTGTTAGGGCTGCTCACAGCTTGAAGCTTGTCCCACTCAACCAGCACACACTGGTTGTTCACCCAGTCAACCCACCCAACATCACAAGCTCCAACTGAGCTATCCAGTGGTCTCCACCACCTAACTTTTGTTCCTTTCAACCCCCCTCCTACCAGGGTTGAAGTTTTGACCATTTCTTTGACCTTGGAACCTGTGGACCCCACCTGGAATTGCCTCCAAAGGTTGTCCCATTCCCTGTCTCAGCAGACCATAGCTCACCCACCACCTTTGGTGATGTTTTGTGGTTAACCCAGTGGGTCCCACACCCTATAATTAGGCTTTTACAACCCCCCTCCTACCAGACTTGAACCCTTGACCTTTAGACCAGTGGACCCCACCTTAAATTAGCTTGGAACTTTGTCCCAATTCTGCCTCAGAATTGAAATAAGCAAAGTGCTTATTTGTTGTTTATGGCTTATTGAACCTGCTTATTTGATATAATCTTGCTCAATATAGTTCATCTCACTAATAGGAACCAGAATTTACCTTGTGGACCCCACACAAGCTCAGTTGATCTTATTTCTTAACTAAGTCAACAAAAAGTCAACTGTTTTGGGTAATAAGCACTCTCAGTGCTTATTTTGTATTCATAAATTATTTTCCTTTATTAAAGTTTCTTATTTTAAGTATTTTATTAGTTTTATAAAAAAAAAACAAGAAAAAACCAAATTTAATTATAGTGATAGCTTCTACTTAATAGAAATTATCTATTTAATTTTCTTTTTAACTTATTTATAAGCACTTCTGCTATTTTATATTTTTATTAAATCTCTTATATATTAAAGTAGTTTTATAAATTTTTCCAGATTTTTCTTTTGTCATCTAGTGTTATTTAGAATTAATATTAGTTTATTTAATAATTAAATAATAAATAAGAATTAAATAGCATAATCATATTTTATAAAGTACCACATAGTTTTTATAATTTTTATAGCTTTTATATAAGGAAATGTAATTTTATAAATTTTTCTAGGATTTATACTGTTCATTTTCTATTTTTAATAATATACTTAGTTTAATTGATAATTAATTGACAAATAGAATAATAATTAGTAAATTAGATTAAAAATACATAAAATAAAGTTTTTATAATTTTTTAGGATTCCCATGATGGTTAATTAGATATATAAAACTTTTCATAATTATCTAAGTCTTTTTAGTATTTATAAATAATTTAAATCAATATAATTAGTTAAATAATAATTAAATAATAATTAATTAATAATAAATAGATAAATAGTGTAAAAATATAATTTTAGTTTTAAAATAAGTTTTATAATATTTTAGATTTTTAGAAATTTTAATTTTAATTTTCTAGACTTATTTTACATTTTCTTAATTATTAGTTAATTATCAAATAATTAATAATAGTTATTAAATAAAAATAATTAATTAAATAGTTTTTAATTATAAAATAAATATTTTAAATTTATTTAATTTGCATTTAAGCCCCTAAGGCTTGTAAAATCCTACTATAAGTTAAAGTTGTTTTTGTTTACGTTTAATTAATAAACGTTTACGTTTACAGTCCCTTTTTCACTTGTACGTATCTGATTTCACGTATTGATTGATATAGCTTATTAAAGCTATTCACTCTTATTTTTCAGTAGTACAATCACTTAAACCCTTTTCCTGTTCAATTCACCTGATCTCGAAGTCGTTTTATTTCAGATTTCACATCTCGTTGGGATCTAACGATCCGGGGAAACACTAAATTCCACGGAGTATTGGCCTAAGCTGTCTGACTTGTTGACCATAACTTGGTTGATATTATCTGACTGTTTACCACCAATCAAAATTTGGCGCCGCTGCCGGGGAGGTGTGCTGCGTATTACGACTTTTTGAAATATCTGTGAGTTTGAATTTTCACACTTTGTTATATATCATCTTTTTATTCATATTTTATTTTCTATTTGTAATTTCCCGTCATTCTAAGGATTCTTAGAGTCGTCTCTAGTGCATGCGCACTCGTTCTTCTAGGTCAACAAGCCCTTTACGTGAGCTTGTCAGAATTCCTCGAAGACGCCGTAGACGTTCTGCCCCAACAGCCGTATCTGAGGAACGTGCTATTTCACCTAAGAAAGTTATCATGACGGAAGACCGTCCGATGAATGAGCTGTAACAATTCGCATTTTCAGGTTAATTAATTTTTCCCAGAAAATTTCACTATTCACTTTTACTATTCATTTTTCCCGAAACTTTCCCGAAAGTTGATTTTTATTTGATATTCTCGAGTGATAAATCATTTCCATGGCAAATTAAATGTTTGACATTCGTCAGATCATTTTCGTGAAAGTTATTAAGGAATTACACGTTTTAGGGTAAAACGTCATTCAGAAATTCTACGCACGACGAAATTCGATCCCGTCAGGTGACCCCACATCAGAAAAATGTTTGACACACTCATGATTTATTTGAGAATTAATCGTGACTGAGAAAAACATGACCAAAAACTTCCCAGCAGGTCATCCATGCCTGCACTACTCTCGCATGAGCACGCTTAACCATTTGGGCGATTAACCGTGAGACCACAAAACGCGTTTCTAAGACTTTTTGAGTTTTCAACTTATTATAAAAAGTCAACATAGTCTTTCCCTCCTCCATTGACCAAAAATGATCCCTTGATGTTATAAGTCATTTCGTGATTTTTAGGCTTACGGTTTGATGTCTAAAAGACATTTAATACCAACCGACACTAGACTGAGCCCAGTCTAGACATTATAAGTCATTTTAAATCATTTTTATAACATTAGAAAAGTAACATTTTACTTTTCTCAATTTTACGCAATATTCAGCGTTTTACGCGAATTACGCGTTTTAGACCCGTGTTTCCAGTTTTTAGCAGGGTTTACCACCCAAATGGAACCTACCACTCATTTTATATTTTATTATGGACTATATGGACATGTTTAACAATACTTTCAAATTCCATAATTTTACGACACCCGGTTTTACGTTTTGAGGCTTAATCATTTACGATTGGCATTTCCCGGAGTCAAAACTAACCAAGTATCTTGGATAATACCAAGCAAAGTCCACACCTTGTCCTCCAAGCCTTGTGAACCGCCATATGGGGGGGGGTTTCACACTAGGTGGCTTGATCTCAAGCTTAAAGGCCTTAAGATTAGTCCATGTGTTCACCTTGGCCTCCAAGGTTGGACTAGTCAACATTTGTAACCTCCTCAAGCTCCTATAAAACCCTCCCTTGCCCTTTGTTGCCGTCCACTTCCACACACACCAACACCAATCCATTTTCTAATTCTCTTCCAAGTTTCATGCAAGATTCAAGTGCTAGTTCAAGGTAGAAACCCTAGATAGGTTATCATTTATCAAACACTTCCATAACCTTATATACTTGGTGATTTCTCTTGAGTTTAAATCCACTCATTTCACCTAAACCTTCATCATCCATCTTTCAAGAATACCAAGGGTAGAAAGATTGCATGAAGTGAAAAAGGGTTGAAGCAAGTCTATCAAAGTCCTATCCTTACATGTTAACTTCCTTTCATCTTTGAAAGCCAAAAGTTGTGAGCCAAACCCTAACTTGATTCTTGTTAAATAATCATGATCATGTTATTTACATATTATTTGTGCTATATTATGTCTTGTAGTTATGTCCATGATGTATAAAAGTGAGCAAAACAAGTTATTGTTATTGATTGTTACAACAAGTTACTAAAACAAGTAAACTAGTGACTTTCTTGGTAAGACCTGATCAAAATGGTAAAAATATGATGTTGGATCATTACATATTACAGTAGAGGACTTAACAAGGAAACCATAGCAATTTGAACCACCCAAAACGAGTATACGAGTCAAAAGTTATGGCAATTTGAAATTACCAAAGATTTCCGGCAAAACTGCCAAATAGCTTCCTGATCAAATTTGGGTTTTGAAAGTCCCACTTCTGGTCCGATTCATCAAAAAGTTAAAACACGAAAGTTGTCCGAAACGACGTTTTCGTTCAGGAACAAAGAAGCTCGAGCCCTAAAAACGCTTTCCGAGTGATAAAATTCTTCAAATTCTAAACAGCCCATTTTTAGGCGAAAGTCATTAGATTATGGTTATACTTTGAAAGGAACAAGAGGTCTTATGACCTATAATCAAAACCACAAACATGACTAGAACCAAGGTTGAGTCTCATGACCTTGGAACAAGGACCAAAGGTCATGGCTAGGCCATGACAAAATGACCATAACAACTCACATAGGCGTAAACATGAAACAATGAGTTAGGCGATAACTTGAACAAGCAATTTGGATCTACTTCACTTAAAAGGAAACCATGAGATTTGACCAAGAGAACATGGTCATTTAAGGCTTATGAAGCTACCCCTAATAACAATCTTCATGTACAAATAAACTTTCCTAAGTTTATTCAAATATCGGACATGTAACCTTTCGGATCAAAACTTATATCTATATATTTCATCAACTACTACAATAGTAGGGAGCCTCATGTGAGGAGTTCATTATGTAAGCCGTCGAGTTGAGTTGTGGATTTACGAGTTAAAGTGTCCTGGCTCCTCGAACGCTTACTAACATGACTTCTGAATTATGTCGGCCCGAACGGTAGTAAACGATATACAAAACAAACATGTTTCATGAATCATTTCCTTCAAAGACTTACATTATACATCATACCACATCATGGACTAAATGCAAGATATATATATAGGCACTACTTCATATTCTTTACTCCGATCCTAAGTCGCGACATTCTATTATAGGTTGCTCATAGAACCTTCGCGATTCGACCGTTACATTCATTACTTGCTATCTTACTTAAGGTGAGTTCATAGCCCCACTTTACATTACTTCAATGTTTTACAAACCCTTGGGGGGAATACATGCTATTATTTTTCTACTCGAACACAATGCTTTCTACTGTATGTTATTCGACTATGTTTTATTATCACTAAGTAACATCCTTGCCAAACCAAGATCCCTTAGTATGAACCATTTAATCACTTGCGAGGGTTACTTGCAAGTGAGCGCGAATATTGTGAATAGGCCTATTGGGATTGACGAATCCTATTTGTTTTGATTAGTTCAAACAAATGCATTAATATTTGAGACATTAGGTATGACGGCAAAGTACCTACCGGGATAAATCTGCCAATCGATATTGGTACACGTTAACGTTTTGGTTTCATAAGCTTAGTGTATAATACATTTTTTTTGGGCGTATAATAACGTAGCCTACCTGTTTTGTTTTCCAAACATTGGTGTGAGTCTACAGCTCACACTACGATTATTGTGTTCAAACGATTTACCTACAAACACTACGATTATGGTGTTCAAACGATTTAACTACCAACACATTGTGTTCAAACGATTTAACAAACTCTATGAATATCACTCAACCTTTGTGTTGACCTCTCAAGCATGTATTTCAGGTTCATGACGATCAAGGATGGCACGGAAGGACACGGATACTCAAGAGGGCTATAAATTTTATTATCATTCAAAACTCATTTATTATACATTGTAAACATGGAACCAATTGGGACCTCATTTTGAAATCTCTGATATTTATATAATTTGAATGATACACCTTTTAAAACGACTCAATTGGAGTTCGTTTTCTATTATTGTGACTATTGTGCCGTCGAGTAACACCCAGTTTGAATTCCGCTGCATCCATGAATTGGGGGTGTTACAGATTGGTATCAGAGCCATGGTTATAGAGAAACGGGTCTAATTGAGACCTAAACTATAACTACAACTACAAGCAAAACCATTTTTATAGCCTTCCGCTCTTCGTGTCTTCCATCCTCCAGACGATTATGGACTTAGTAAGCATGTTATGCTACACAAACATATTAGTATATTCATATATACCCATTTTGGGCATTTCCCCGAAGACATATAAGTATATTGATATATACACACTAAGCATTTTGTGCTACATGAACACATATAAGTATATTGATATATACACTAGGCATTTTATGCTACATGAACATATTAGTATATTTATATATAAACTCGGTTTATTTTCAATCATTTATCTAAACAATGGACCAAACATATCTGTGTATGCCTATTCTAGGGCATTTCGACACAATCACATTCTCCCAATCATGTTCCTACTCCAACATTATATGTTCAAGACATTGTGAGATACAATGGTCTCATTCATTTTCCAAGACATTGTGAGATACAATGGTCTCATTCATTTTCCAAGACATTGTGAGATACAATGGTCTCATTCATTTTCCAAGACATGGTATTATACAATGGTCTTAACCATTTCTCAAATGTTTTGAGTCACACAATGACCTAACCTACTTCCCAGACATTGTGAATTGCACAATGGTCTAACCTACTTCCGAGACATTGTGTTTTGTGCAAATGGTCTCTAGAATTATTCCATCACATCATCAATATCATTTCTTATGATATCAAAAACCCGTCACAATCTATCGATTTCAAAACAAGAAATATGAGATTTCTAAAGGACAAACTAATCCATCATCGACAAAAGCTGAACTTTCTCTACATTCATCAAAGTTTTCTTATGAAACCTTCATTATTAAAAGTTCGTGATCCTGGCCAAGTATGTTCTATTTTAGAACTACTTAAAACTTCCTTTCCATATGTATCTACCCTTACTATCTTCTATGCAATGGAATATGAAAACATACGTTACAAGTCTTGTATGGGCGGGACTTGCAACTGAATTGTTTGACATCGCCTTTGTTTAGTGAACAATTCCCAAAACCAACGGACATATCAAAAGTATACCTAGTTTAGGTATGTGAAAATTTTATCGAACCTTGGCTAAATATAGACTAGTCACCTATATTTAACCTAGGGACAGTGGAATATAGTCTGACTAACTATATTCGACTTAGAATTTTCAAATACTGAGAGTAGTTGTACTAGGGTTATGTTTAGGTTGATTTCCTACATGAACTCTATAAACCACCAGAATACATTAAAACAATCTAGAGACACGATAATGTCTTACCACTCAGCGAAATCTTAACACCTTATTTGTGTTACCTAATTTCATTCTTGAAATTTTTCATTTATGAGATAATCCGAACTACTATCTTGGGATAGTTATCAATTATTCTCTTCATCCTGTAGAAGTACTATCCTGTTTAGGTCCTAAGGATACCATTCCATCATAAACTTTTAAAATCTCTTAAGATTTTTAAAGCAAACTCAACATCTATACCTAAGAGTATTAATGTTAAGCATACACTACACACTTTTGTTCATCAACATATCATAACATTATCTTCACAACCGTTGGAACCACAAGCTCATTAACAGATTTTGATGCACTTTTAAAGCTCAAATCATCCTTAGTTACACCACAAGCACCTTTATCAGCTTTACAAGATTGAATATTCATCTTGTACTTTTGCTACACCAGTATCATCTTGTAATACACTACCTTGTAACTCACCGGCTAAGTATGAATGTTGTGTCGGGAATTCTTGAGTAGGATGATTTATAATGTCCTTATTTGAATGGATTGGGATGCCTTTTCATTTAAATAAAGAAATTATAAATCATCGAACCATACGTTTATATTCCTTTAGTTACATTGTTTGGGATGCCTCTCTATGTAAATAAAGAATTATAAACAAGTGGGCTTAATTATATCCGAAATAACATAAGTATGAAGTCAACCTACATTACATTGCTCGGGTATGGCTTGATACCTACATTACATTGCTCGGGTATGGCTTGATACCTACATTACATTGCTCGGGTATGGCTTGATACCTACATTACATTTGCTCGGGTATGGCATGATACCTACATTTTATTCGCCACAAGAAATCCTATCTTTTCACCGACATCGCTTCAAACCATGACATAAACACTAGATACAACAACAGATTACCTACTAGGCTATGATTGCAACGACTATCCCAATTTCCATTAGTACGAGGTTTACACTTTGGTTTTCATAATGATAGTGCAATAACAAACAAACTCGTTGCGAGGCCATGTAACCATATGCATGGGCAGTCGTACCAAACTCATTGCGAAGCCATGTAGCCATATGCATGGGCAGCCGTACAATTCAAACAGGACTTGGTCCAACCACATGTTCAAACGCTTATTCCATGATTCGATTCTTATATCAATTTCCATTTATTGGATTCCTATGTAAATTGCTATTGTTGTTCAACTGTTATATCAATTGCTATTGATACTTGACAACTATATCAATTTCCATTTTGATATTTAACTATATCGATTTCTGTACAACTACTATATCGATTCCTATTAATATTCGACTGCTATATCAATTTCCTTTGATATTCGACTATTACCATACCTTTCCTACATAAAAGGAAGCCTCATCCTACACCATACACTGAAATGACAAATCAAATTACATTACCGGAAATCCCAGACTTTGGTCCTCATAAGTAACCACACATCTTTATCGACACCACTCCAACATATGACACACATAGAACTTCGGGACGAAGTTCCCCGTAAGGGGTAGAGACTGTAACAATTCACATTTTCAGGTTAATTAATTTTTCCCAGAAAATTTCACTATTCACTTTTACTATTCATTTTTCCCGAAACTTTCCCGAAAGTTGATTTTTATTTGATATTCTCGAGTGATAAATCATTTCCATGGCAAATTAAATGTTTGACATTCGTCAGATCATTTTCGTGAAAGTTATTAAGGAATTACACGTTTTAGGGTAAAACGTCATTCAGAAATTCTACGCACGACGAAATTCGATCCCGTCAGGTGACCCCACATCAGAAAAATGTTTGACACACTCATGATTTATTTGAGAATTAATCGTGACTGAGAAAAACATGACCAAAAACTTCCCAGCAGGTCACCCATGCCTGCACTACTCTCGCATGAGCACGCTTAACCATTTGGGCGATTAACCGTGAGACCACAAAACGCGTTTCTAAGACTTTTTGAGTTTTCAACTTATTATAAAAAGTCAACATAGTCTTTCCCTCCTCCATTGACCAAAAATGATCCCTTGATGTTATAAGTCATTTCGTGATTTTTAGGCTTACGGTTTGATGTCTAAAAGACATTTAATACCAACCGA
This sequence comes from Artemisia argyi, assembly GCA_030686995.1. Lineage (NCBI taxonomy): Eukaryota > Viridiplantae > Streptophyta > Magnoliopsida > Asterales > Asteraceae > Artemisia > Artemisia argyi. The sequence goes on along the minus strand of CM060682.1, from coordinate 208,697,547 downwards.
CACTAGACTGAGCCCAGTCTAGACATTATAAGTCATTTTAAATCATTTTTATAACATTAGAAAAGTAACATTTTACTTTTCTTAATTTTACGCAATATTCAGCGTTTTACGCGAATTACGCGTTTTAGACCCGTGTTTCCAGTTTTTAGCAGGGTTTACCACCCAAATGGAACCTACCACTCATTTTATATTTTATTATGGACTATATGGACATGTTTAACAATACTTTCAAATTCCATAATTTTACGACACCCGGTTTTACGTTTTGAGGCTTAATCATTTACGATTGGCATTTCCCGGAGTCAAAACTAACCAAGTATCTTGGATAATACCAAGCAAAGTCCACACCTTGTCCTCCAAGCCTTGTGAACCGCCATATGGGGGGGGGGTTTCACACTAGGTGGCTTGATCTCAAGCTTAAAGGCCTTAAGATTAGTCCATGTGTTCACCTTGGCCTCCAAGGTTGGACTAGTCAACATTTGTAACCTCCTCAAGCTCCTATAAAACCCTCCCTTGCCCTTTGTTGCCGTCCACTTCCACACACACCAACACCAATCCATTTTCTAATTCTCTTCCAAGTTTCATGCAAGATTCAAGTGCTAGTTCAAGGTAGAAACCCTAGATAGGTTATCATTCATCAAACACTTCCATAACCTTATATACTTGGTGATTTCTCTTGAGTTTAAATCCACTCATTTCACCTAAACCTTCATCATCCATCTTTCAAGAATACCAAGGGTAGAAAGATTGCATGAAGTGAAAAAGGGTTGAAGCAAGTCTATCAAAGTCCTATCCTTACATGTTAACTTCCTTTCATCTTTGAAAGCCAAAAGTTGTGAGCCAAACCCTAACTTGATTCTTGTTAAATAATCATGATCATGTTATTTACATATTATTTGTGCTATATTATGTCTTGTAGTTATGTCCATGATGTATAAAAGTGAGCAAAACAAGTTATTGTTATTGATTGTTACAACAAGTTACTAAAACAAGTAAACTAGTGACTTTCTTGGTAAGACCTGATCAAAATGGTAAAAATATGATGTTGGATCATTACATATTACAGTAGAGGACTTAACAAGGAAACCATAGCAATTTGAACCACCCAAAACGAGTATACGAGTCAAAAGTTATGGCAATTTGAAATTACCAAAGATTTCCGGCAAAACTGCCAAATAGCTTCCTGATCAAATTTGGGTTTTGAAAGTCCCACTTCTGGTCCGATTCATCAAAAAGTTAAAACACGAAAGTTGTCCGAAACGACGTTTTCGTTCAGGAACAAAGAAGCTCGAGCCCTAAAAACGCTTTCCGAGTGATAAAATTCTTCAAATTCTAAACAGCCCATTTTTAGGCGAAAGTCATTAGATTATGGTTATACTTTGAAAGGAACAAGAGGTCTTATGACCTATAATCAAAACCACAAACATGACTAGAACCAAGGTTGAGTCTCATGACCTTGGAACAAGGACCAAAGGTCATGGCTAGGCCATGACGAAATGACCATAACAACTCACATAGGCGTAAACATGAAACAATGAGTTAGGCGATAACTTGAACAAGCAATTTGGATCTACTTCACTTAAAAGGAAACCATGAGATTTGACCAAGAGAACATGGTCATTTAAGGCTTATGAAGCTACCCCTAATAACAATCTTCATGTACAAATAAACTTTCCTAAGTTTATTCAAATATCGGACATGTAACCTTTCGGATCAAAACTTATATCTATATATTTCATCAACTACTACAATAGTAGGGAGCCTCATGTGAGGAGTTCATTATGTAAGCCGTCGAGTTGAGTTGTGGATTTACGAGTTAAAGTGTCCTGGCTCCTCGAACGCTTACTAACATGACTTCTGAATTATGTCGGCCCGAACGGTAGTAAACGATATACAAAACAAACATGTTTCATGAATCATTTCCTTCAAAGACTTACATTATACATCATACCACATCATGGACTAAATGCAAGATATATATATAGGCACTACTTCATATTCTTTACTCCGATCCTAAGTCGCGACATTCTATTATAGGTTGCTCATAGAACCTTCGCGATTCGACCGTTACATTCATTACTTGCTATCTTACTTAAGGTGAGTTCATAGCCCCACTTTACATTACTTCAATGTTTTACAAACCCTTGGGGGGAATACATGCTATTATTTTTCTACTCGAACACAATGCTTTCTACTGTATGTTATTCGACTATGTTTTATTATCACTAAGTAACATCCTTGCCAAACCAAGATCCCTTAGTATGAACCATTTAATCACTTGCGAGGGTTACTTGCAAGTGAGCGCGAATATTGTGAATAGGCCTATTGGGATTGACGAATCCCATTTGTTTTGATTAGTTCAAACAAATGCATTAATATTTGAGACATTAGGTATGACGGCAAAGTACCTACCGGGATAAATCTGCCAATCGATATTGGTACACGTTAACGTTTTGGTTTCATAAGCTTAGTGTATAATACATTTTTTTTGGGCGTATAATAACGTAGCCTACCTGTTTTGTTTTCCAAACATTGGTGTGAGTCTACAGCTCACACTACGATTATTGTGTTCAAACGATTTACCTACAAACACTACGATTATGGTGTTCAAACGATTTAACTACCAACACATTGTGTTCAAACGATTTAACAAACTCTATGAATATCACTCAACCTTTGTGTTGACCTCTCAAGCATGTATTTCAGGTTCATGACGATCAAGGATGGCACGGAAGGACACGGATACTCAAGAGGGCTATAAATTTTATTATCATTCAAAACTCATTTATTATACATTGTAAACATGGAACCAATTGGGACCTCATTTTGAAATCTCTGATATTTATATAATTTGAATGATACACCTTTTAAAACGACTCAATTGGAGTTCGTTTTCTATTATTGTGACTATTGTGCCGTCGAGTAACACCCAGTTTGAATTCCGCTGCATCCATGAATTGGGGGTGTTACAGATTGGTATCAGAGCCATGGTTATAGAGAAACGGGTCTAATTGAGACCTAAACTATAACTACAACTACAAGCAAAACCATTTTTATAGCCTTCCGCTCTTCGTGTCTTCCATCCTCCAGACGATTATGGACTTAGTAAGCATGTTATGCTACACAAACATATTAGTATATTCATATATACCCATTTTGAGCATTTCCCCGAAGACATATAAGTATATTGATATATACACACTAAGCATTTTGTGCTACATGAACACATATAAGTATATTGATATATACACTAGGCATTTTATGCTACATGAACGTATTAGTATATTTATATATAAACTCGGTTTATTTTCAATCATTTATCTAAACAATGGACCAAACATATCTGTGTATGCCTATTCTAGGGCATTTCGACACAATCACATTCTCCCAATCATGTTCCTACTCCAACATTATATGTTCAAGACATTGTGAGATACAATGGTCTCATTCATTTTCCAAGACATTGTGAGATACAATGGTCTCATTCATTTTCCAAGACATTGTGAGATACAATGGTCTCATTCATTTTCCAAGACATGGTATTATACAATGGTCTTAACCATTTCTCAAATGTTTTGAGTCACACAATGACCTAACCTACTTCCCAGACATTGTGAATTGCACAATGGTCTAACCTACTTCCGAGACATTGTGTTTTGTGCAAATGGTCTCTAGAATTATTCCATCACATCATCAATATCATTTCTTATGATATCAAAAACCCGTCACAATCTATCGATTTCAAAACAAGAAATATGAGATTTCTAAAGGACAAACTAATCCATCATCGACAAAAGCTGAACTTTCTCTACATTCATCAAAGTTTTCTTATGAAACCTTCATTATTAAAAGTTCGTGATCCTGGCCAAGTATGTTCTATTTTAGAACTACTTAAAACTTCCTTTCCATATGTATCTACCCTTACTATCTTCTATGCAATGGAATATGAAAACATACGTTACAAGTCTTGTATGGGCGGGACTTGCAACTGAATTGTTTGACATCGCCTTTGTTTAGTGAACAATTCCCAAAACCAATGGACATATCAAAAGTATACCTAGTTTAGGTATGTGAAAATTTTATCGAACCTTGGCTAAATATAGACTAGTCACCTATATTTAACCTAGGGACAGTGGAATATAGTCTGACTAACTATATTCGACTTAGAATTTTCAAATACTGAGAGTAGTTGTACTAGGGTTATGTTTAGGTTGATTTCCTACATGAACTCTATAAACCACCAGAATACATTAAAACAATCTAGAGACACGATAATGTCTTACCACTCAGCGAAATCTTAACACCTTATTTGTGTTACCTAATTTCATTCTTGAAATTTTTCATTTATGAGATAATCCGAACTACTATCTTGGGATAGTTATCAATTATTCTCTTCATCCTGTAGAAGTACTATCCTGTTTAGGTCCTAAGGATACCATTCCATCATAAACTTTTAAAATCTCTTAAGATTTTTAAAGCAAACTCAACATCTATACCTAAGAGTATTAATGTTAAGCATACACTACACACTTTTGTTCATCAACATATCATAACATTATCTTCACAACCGTTGGAACCACAAGCTCATTAACAGATTTTGATGCACTTTTAAAGCTCAAATCATCCTTAGTTACACCACAAGCACCTTTATCAGCTTTACAAGATTGAATATTCATCTTGTACTTTTGCTACACCAGTATCATCTTGTAATACACTACCTTGTAACTCACCGGCTAAGTATGAATGTTGTGTCGGGAATTCTTGAGTAGGATGATTTATAATGTCCTTATTTGAATGGATTGGGATGCCTTTTCATTTAAATAAAGAAATTATAAATCATTGAACCATACGTTTATATTCCTTTAGTTACATTGTTTGGGATGCCTCTCTATGTAAATAAAGAATTATAAACAAGTGGGCTTAATTATATCCGAAATAACATAAGTATGAAGTCAACCTACATTACATTGCTCGGGTATGGCTTGATACCTACATTACATTGCTCGGGTATGGCTTGATACCTACATTACATTGCTCGGGTATGGCTTGATACCTACATTACATTTGCTCGGGTATGGCATGATACCTACATTTTATTCGCCACAAGAAATCCTATCTTTTCACCGACATCGCTTCAAACCATGACATAAACACTAGATACAACAACAGATTACCTACTAGGCTATGATTGCAACGACTATCCCAATTTCCATTAGTACGAGGTTTACACTTTGGTTTTCATAATGATAGTGCAATAACAAACAAACTCGTTGCGAGGCCATGTAACCATATGCATGGGCAGTCGTACCAAACTCATTGCGAAGCCATGTAACCATATGCATGGGCAGAATCAAGGTTTCCACAATCAAGGAAACTTTAACAAAAACAATTTCAACCCCGGAAATCATTTTCAGGGAAATGGTAATCCAAATCAAGGAAATTTTCAGCCACAACAAGGTTACAATAAAAATAACCGTGTCCAAAATTTCCCCAACCAAACACAAGCCATTCTCCCAGCTCCACAACCATCATCAGATGAGTTGTTAAAGCAATTCATGAAAACTCAAGAAGAGACAAACAGGTTGTTGGTCAGCCAGATTTATGAAATCAAGAAATCTTTAAATGAACAACCCTCGGGCTCTGGAAAACTTCCGAGCAACACGATCGCAAACCCGAGGGGCGATGCAAAGGCGATCACGACCAGGAGCGGAGTTTCATATGATGGACCCACTGTTCCCACTACCCCTTCTTCTTCTTCTCCCAAGGTAGTGGAAAATAACACCGAGGTAAATAAGGACGAAGTACTTCCTACTCATAAAGGAGGTACCCAAGACGTCCCACCTCATGTTGTCCCGAAACCCAAACCAAAACCTAGAGTTGTTTTTGAACAAAATGATATTCCAATTGAAACACCTCAGTCCAAACCTTCTACCTCCTCTATTCCTTACCCCTCACGCTTGAGTGAACAAAAGCTCCGTGAAAAAGCTAGTCACCAGATGGATAAATTCTTTCAAATCTTCCAAGATTTGCATTTTGACATTAGCTTTGCGGATGCTATTATTCTGATGCCCAAATTTGCATCGACAATCAAACACTTGTTAAGCAACAAGGAGAAACTTTTTGAAATGGCAAAGACTCCCTTGAATGAGAAATGATCAGCAGTTCTTTTAAAGAAGCTTCCCGAGAAGCTGGGAGATCCTAGAAAATTTCTAATACCATGTGTTTTTCCGGGAATGGTTGATTGCTATGCCTTGGCCGATCTTGGTGCAGGTATCAACCTAATGCTATATTCAGTTTGGAAGAAACTTTCTCTTCCGGATCTTATTCCTACCTGCATGACTTTAGAGCTTGCAGACCGATCAATATCTCGTCCTCTCGGCATTGCCGAGGACGTGTTTGTGAAGGTAGGAAAATTTCATCTCCCCGCTGACTTTGTAGTGGTTGATTTCGATGCTGATCAAAGGGTCCCTCTCATTGTTGGGAGGGGTTTCCTTAGAACGGGTCGTGCTCTTATCGATGTATTTGAGCAAGAAATCACTCTTCGTGTGGGTAATGAAGCTGTTACATTTAACCTCGATCAAACCTCGAGGTACTCCTCCAATTATGATTCTGAAGCAGTTAATCAAATAGATATCATAGACATTGCTTCGGAGGAGTATTCTCAAGAGTTTCTTGGTTATTCTCATAATTCTGTGAGTGGGGATACCACTCCATCATCTGAACCTATCATTTCCGACTCTTCCCCTTCTCTCACTCCGTTTGAGGGAAGTGATTTCCTTTTGGAAGAGATCGAGGCTTTTCTCCAAAGTGATTCAGTTCCATCAGGAATTGATAACACTGAGATTGATCTGGAGGGAGATATTCTTCTCCTTGAGAGATTGCTAAATCAAGACAATTCTCCTTCACTCCCTCCCGTATAACTTCATAATCAGGAAATCAAATATGTTGAGGAAACTGATGATTTTCCTGAGGTCGAGCTCAAGGACTTACCTCCTCATCTTGAATACGCATTTTTGGAGGGTGATGATAAATTACCCGTCATTATTGCTATAGGTTTGAGTGATGAGGAGAAAGTTGCTCTCATAAAGGTCTTGAAGTCACACAAGCAAGCAATTGCTTGGAAGCTCTCCGATATTAAGGGTATTAACCCAGATTTTTGTACACACAAAATCTTGATGGAGGATGACTTCAAGCCTACAGTGCAACATCAAAGAAGGGTGAATCCAAAAATCCATGATGTGATTAAACAAGAGGTCCTTAAACTTCTTGATGCAGGATTGATTTACCCTATCTCCGACAGTCCATGGGTTAGTCCCATTCATTGCGTCCCAAAAAAAGGTGGCATTACTGTTGTCACTAATGAGGAAAATGAGTTGATTCCAACTCGGCTGGTTACCGGATGGCGTGTTTGCATTGAATATCGTAAGTTAAATGACGCCACCCGCAAAGACCACTTTCCGCTGCCCTTTATGGACCAGATGCTTGAGAGATTAGCTGGAAACGAGTACTATTGTTTCCTTGATGGTTTCTCAGGATACTTTCAAATCCCCATTGATCCATCAGATCAAGAAAAGACTACCTTTACATGCCCTTATGGAACCTTTGCTTATAAACGTATGCCTTTTGGCTTATGTAATGCTCCAGGTACGTTTCAGAGGTGCATGATGGCTATATTTACCGACATGATCGGTAAAACTATGGAGGTCTTTATGGATGACTTTTCAGTCATTGGGGATTCATTCCAAACATGTCTCACCAATTTAGAAAAAATGTTGAAAAGGTGTAAAGACACCAATCTATGTCTAAATTGGGAAAAGATTCACTTTATGGTCAAAGAGGGCATTGTCCTCGCCCATAAGATTTCCAAGAATGGGATTGAGGTTGATAGAGCTAAGGTTGATGTCATTGCAAAACTGCCTCATCCTACTACCGTCAAAGGTATTAGGAGTTTCTTGGGTCATGCCGGTTTCTATCGTAGATTCATACAAGATTTTTCTAAAATCTCACGGCCTATGACTCATCTCCTTGAAAAGGATGCTCCTTTTATCTTCTCACCTGAGTGCATCGAAGCTTTTGAAACATTGAAGAAAAAGCTTACTGAGGCACCCATTCTTGTTGCCCCCGACTGGGATTTACCCTTTGAACTTATGTGCGATGCAAGTGATTTTGCTATCGGATCAGTCTTGGGGCAACGCAAAACGAAACACTTTCAGCCTATCCACTACGCAAGCAAAACTATGAACGAAGCTCAAACTCATTACACCACTACAGAAAAAGAATTATTAGCTGTGGTGTATGCTTTTGAGAAATTTCGGACATACTTAATCTTGACTAAATGCGTAGTGTATACGGATCACTCGGCTCTAAAATATCTATTTGCAAAACAAGATGCAAAGCCGAGATTGCTCCGTTGGGTTCTCCTCCTCCAAGAATTTGATATCATTATTCGTGATAAAAAAGGAGCTGAGAACCTGGCTGCTGATCATTTGTCCCGATTAGAGAACCCTCATCAAGATGTGTATGAGAAAAAGGAAATAAATGAAACATTTCCTCTCGAAACACTTAATGCGGTTGCTTTTCGAGGAGATTCTACTACCCCATGGTTTGCCGACTTCGCAAACTATCATGCGGGTAACTTTGTTGTGAAAGGGATGTCAACCCAACTGAAGAATAAATTCTTTAAGGATGTTAAACATTACTTCTGGGATGACCTCTACTTATTCAAAATCCGTGCGGATCAAGTCATCTGACGGTGTGTATATGGACAGGAAGCCACTGAAATTCTTAAGGCTTGCCATGCTGGACCCACTAGGGGACATCATAGTCCTAATTACACCGCCAAAAAGGTGTTTGATTCCGGATTCTTCTGGCCCACAATTTATAAAGATGCCCAGGATCTCATTAAAACCTGTGATGCTTGTCAGCGTCATGGAAACATTTCACAAAGAAATGAGATGCACAAAATGCTATTCAAGTATGTGAAATATTTGATATCTGGGGCATTGACTTTATGGGGCCATTTCCATCATCCAGAGGAAACAAGTACATACTTGTGGCTGTTGATTATTTATCAAAGTGGGTTGAAGCGAAAGCTTTACCCACAAATGATGCCCGAGTTGTAGTGAAATTCCTGAAATCTCTTTTTGCCCGTTTTGGAACCCCACGTGCTATCATAAGTGATCGCGGTACGCATTTCTGCAATGACAAATTTGATAAAGTCATACAAAAGTATGGTGTAACCCACCGTCTTTCTACCGCGTATCACCCACAAATAAGTGGGCAAGTGGAGGTTTCAAACCGTGGTATCAAAAGGATACTTGAGAGGACTGTTGGTGAAAACCGTGCTGCCTGGTCGGATAAATTAGATGACGCACTATGGGCCTTTCGTACAGCTTATAAAACACCCATTGGGTGTACACCTTACAAGCTTGTGTACGGAAAGACATGTCATCTACCGATGGAACTTGAGCACAAAGCCTATTGGGCATTGAAACATGCCAACTTTGACCTCAAAACTGCGGGTGATCACAGAAAAGTTCAAATGAATGAATTAAATGAACTACGTGATCAGGCTTACGAGAACTCTTTAATCTAATAAAGAAAAAACAAAGAGAATTCATGACTCAACGTTGGTGATCAAGTACTTCTCTTTAATTCTAGATTAAAGATCTTCTCGGGTAAATTAAAAACCCGTTGGACTGGTCCATTCAATATCACTAAGGTTTATCCATATGGTATCGTTGAGTTATCTCAAAATGACGGTCCATGTTTTAAAGTGAATGGGCATCGTGTGAAACACTACTTTGGAGAGGACATACCAAACATGGTTGTCCCGAATCTCCAAACTTTCCCCAAGGACAATTGAATTCGGGGATCGAGTCAAGCTAGCAACTCGATGAACAAAAACAATAGCACAATACGGGTTTTCACCCGTATCTCTGATTCTTTCTATTTTCTACCACCTAAGTGTGGGGGAATGGCCAACCCCCCGCTGTTTGAAAAATGTATATATGTATATAAGCTCAAAAAAAAAAAAAAAAAAAGTGTATATAGAGAAATAAAGTGAAATTTGGTATTTCCGCAGTTAGATTCGAATATTAGCTTTTTCCGTTCAAAGAGTCGGCATAATAGCCGGGACTTTGAATATTGAGGACAATATTCATTTCTATGTGTGTGGGGGGGGGGGGGGGGGGGAATTCTAGCGAATTTTTATCAAAATATATTTTCTAGTACCCCCGTTTTTGGCCAAAATTTTCAAAAATTTTTCACTTTAATTTCAAAAATTTTGTGGTAATCAGTCCGCCAGGTCTAACCGACAAAGGGATTGGCTAATCCAGGAGCAAACGGCTCTTGGTAAAGATAACTCAAACCCGTTGATGGCTTGCAATTTGCCAAAACTTGTATGGTTCCTCAACTCCCCATCATCCTCAAAAGATAATGAGTTGGCTAGCCCGCAAGATTATGGCTTGTGGTAAAGGCCGTGAAAAATCCATAATTGGTAATCAGCTCACCAAGATGTTGACTATTCCATCAAGAGTTGGCTAGTCCAGAAGCAAACGGCTTTTGGTAAAGACGAATCAAATCCGTAGACAGCTGGTGGTTTGCTAAAAATCACACGGTTATCAGGTGTGCCACAGTTCTTACACCTGGCTACTCCAGAAGTGATGGCTTTTGGTAAAGAGTAAAAATCCATTAAATTTTCTCAAAAAGATTGCTAGGGACTAGCAATAGTTTAGTGTGGGGGATTGATGAGTGTGTAAATACTCATCATTTCTGTTACATTTAAACTGCAAAAACATATGAAAACACACAGGAATGCCTTAAAATACATAAAATATCCCTGGATTGTGTTTTTATGCAAAAGGATTGAAAACTGATGAAAAACAATACATTTCACATAATTTACAGTTTCAGACCCTGAACTTTGAAAAATTGGCAAAACTAGTCCTTGGTAAATCAAAACATGAAAAATATCATCAAAGGTCCTTAGGGATTCATAAGTTGTCAAGTATAGTCATTTAAAGTTAAAAATTTCAAAATGACAACTTTGGTCCCTCAAGTTTGGAAAATGTCAAAAATAGTCCCTAAGGTTTTGTAAATGGAAAATGTGAAAAAATAAGCCTTGCACTATTCTTAATTGGCAAAAAAGGACCTTATGATAACTTTTGAGAAGTTACAAAATAAACCCTTCAACTTTCAGAAAATTACAAGATAAGTCTTTGAAGTTTGTGGAATTGGCAGAAAAGGTCACTGGGTTTTGAAAATGAAAAAAATATATCTTTGGTCCTTGGGTTATTAATAATTGACAAAAATAGTCCTTGTAAAATATTTTGGAAAGTTACAAATCCAGCCCCTATATTTTTGTTAAATTACAAAATTGGTCCTTGTGTAACATACAAACAAATCGGACCCTTTAATAAACCCCAAATCCTAAGCCTAGTCCAAAAATCCTAGCCCACCCTTTTATTTCCTTGGGCCTGTTTTGTTTCCCATCCCACCAAGCAAACCCAACGCACCCTTTTAATAAAACGGGGGTTGACCCCGTTAACCCTATCCTTCCCCAAACCACCATTACTGTACACCCCCCTCTCCTCAGCCTGCAACCAAAACGACCATGGTATTTCCACCTCCTCAACCCCCAGCTGGCTTAACACCTCACAACCGTCATCATTTCAACCCACTCCCCATTTAATGCTTTCTCCACAACTTTTCCCTCCAAAATCTATTCACTGCCTCTGTTTTCAACCTAAGCCCCAACTTGCATCAAAACTATCTCAATTGTCCCCCCCCCCCCTAGTCACCACTAAACCCCAAACATCCTTAATTAGTCTCAAACTGCCTCAAGCAACGTGTATTGAAATTGGCGCCAAAACAGAATTTAAAGGCTAGGATGACTTTGACTAATCCAATGGCTGAGGTTAATGATGGGAAATGCTCAGGATCACATGGGGAGTCCAAAAAGTCTATAAAGTTGAAGAAAGAAGCATTGTGAAAGACAATCTAGTTTAATTTCAATTTTATGTATGTCGACTTAATTATGTTCTAATTTCCAGTGTAAAATTTAGCTTTCAAGTACTTTGTCTAGTGTTTTCAGTGTATGCGAATCTATTTTCAATAATCAATTTCAGTTTCTAAGTTTGAAATCCGTTTATGCAATTTCTTGTTCAAAATCTCATGTTCCTTTGAATGTTGTTAATAGTGTTAATCTTGGACTCATAAGCTCATATAAGCTCCTTATATAGCTTCTGAGAGCTATTAGAAACCTTAAAATTCAGTGTATGATCATTAGCTCAAAAATACCAAAAATACAAATAAATAATAGAAAAATAAAAATTTAGTTTGTATTAAGATGATGCATTGGAGCAGATTAAATTATGGATGGATCTTGGTTTAGGAGCTTAGTGGTAAGCATATAGGATTGGTTCTATGTTCTTGGTTCTCAGTTGTGCCCTGGATTCAAGTTGTAAGCTAATTTCTTGATTTTTGGCATTTTCTGTAGTTGTTCTTATTTTAGTTCAATCTTTCTGTTTCATACTTAGTTGGTAGTGGTTAATGATAATATAGAGTTTAATTGGTAGGTTGTTAATTAAAATACATAGTTGCTAGTTGTAATATTAAACAGTCAAAATAGCTTAAGTGTGAATCTTAGTAATTATTGTTAAATCTGTGTTATTTGTGTTGATTTGATCTTTATAACATCATAATCAAGTGTAGGAATCAGTTTCATGGTCTAATCTGTCATTGTGCAACACTAATATAGAAAACAACCTTGCTATAGGGTGTTTGGATCAAGCTGCTTTTGTGAATTAATGCCTGTTATTGTTCTAAAATCTTGTTGCTGCATGTTTATCTAGGTCACTTTAACTCATATCAGTCATCATAACTAGGTCTTATTAGAGTAAAAGTCAAATTAGTCCTTAATCTAATTAATCTGTTAACTGTCTAGTGTAATCAGTTCTATAATCATCAATCTAGCTTAAAAGTTGAAACTCTAGCTTAATTTAGCCTTATCATAGCATAATATAACATACTCAGTCATATAATTTAGATTCAAGCACACTTAAGTCAACTTAGTTATTAATTAAAAAAGTCAAATCTGCAGTCACACTAGTTTTTGAATAAACTTAGGAATTTTGGTGTGAGCTTATTATTTGATATTAGGTCATGAGCTTGTAGGAATATTAAGTTTGGTTGCTAATCTGCATGTTACTATTTTTATTGATTTTTATTTAGCTGATATTACTGCTTATTTTGTGCTTAACTTTTGGTGATTCTTCATAAACTTCCCCTGTACACAGTTTTGATACCCACTCTCACAAGCTTGCATAAGCTTGTTTAGTGAGTAAAAATCTTTGAATTTTGGTTGTTTGTGATGCCCTTGTGGCTAGTTATCTGAACTAAGTGCTTATCTGCTTATATCTGCTTATTTGAATTGCTTATCCTACCTAATCTTGTGCATCAAAATAAACAACTCACTGAGCATTCAGTGAAATCATCAATATTCACAAGCTCATTATAAGCTCATCACTGAGCTTTGGCTTGTGATTTTTGGATCTTTTGGAAGCTAAGCAGCTCCTTAATCAAGTTCAAGCTTCATTATTCACTCACAAGCCCCTTTGTTAGGGCTGCTCACAGCTTGAAGCTTGTCCCACTCAACCAGCACACACTGGTTGTTCACCCAGTCAACCCACCCAACATCACAAGCTCCAACTGAGCTATCCAGTGGTCTCCACCACCCAACTTTTGTTCCTTTCAACCCCCTCCTACCAGGGTTGAAGTTTTGACCATTTCTTTGACCTGGGAGCCTGTGGACCCCACCTGGAATTGCCTCCAAAGGTTGTCCCATTCCCTGTCTCAGCAGACCATAGCTCACCCACCACCTTTGGTGGTGTTTTGTGGTTAACCTAGTGGGTCCCACACCCCATAATTAGGCTTTTACAACCCCCCTCCTACCAGACTTGAACCCTTGACCTTTTGTTTGACCTTTAGACCAGTGGACCCCACCTTAAATTAGCTTGGAACTTTGTCCCAATTCTGCCTCAGAATTGAAATAAGCAAAGTGCTTATTTGTTGTTTATGGCTTATTGAACCTGCTTATTTGATATAATCTTGCTCAATGTAGTTCATCTCACTAATAGGAACCAGAATTTACCTTGTGGACCCCACACAAGCTCAGTTGAGCTTATTTCTTAACTAAGTCAACAAAAAGTCAACTATTTTGGGTAATAAGCACTCTCAGTGCTTATTTTGTATTCATAAATTATTTTCCTTTATTAAAGTTTCTTATTTTAAGTATTTTATTAGTGATAGCTTCTACTTAATAGAAATTATCTATTTAATTTTCTTTTTAACTTATTTATAAGCACTTCTGCTATTTTATATTTTTATTAAATCTCTTATATATTAAAGTAGTTTTATAAATTTTTCCAGAATTTTCTTTTGTCATCTAGTGTTATTTAGAATTAATATTAGTTTATTTAATAATTAAATAATAAATAAGAATTAAATAGCATAGTCATATTTTATAAAGTACCACATAGTTTTTATAATTTTTATAGATTTTATATAAGGAAAAGTAATTTTATAAAATTTTCTAGGATTTATACTGTTCATCTTCTATTTTTAATAATATAATTAGTTTAATTGATAATTAATTGACAAATAGAATAATAATTAGTAAATTAGATTAAAAATACATAAAATAAAGTTTTTATAATTTTTTAGGATTCCCATGATGGTTAATTAGATATATAAAACTTTTCATAATTATCTAAGTCTTTTTAGTATTTATAAATAATTTAAATCAATATAATTAGTTAAATAATAATTAAATAATAATTAATTAATAATAAATAGATAAATAGTGTGAAAAATATAATTTTAGTTTTAAAATAAGTTTTATAATATTTTAGATTTTTAGAAATTTTAATTTTTATTTTCTAGACTTATTTTACATTTTCTTAATTATTAGTTAATTATCAAATAATTAATAATAGTTATTAAATAAAAATAATTAATTAAATAGTTTTTAATTATAAAATAAATATTTTAAATTTATTTAATTTGCATTTAAGCCCCTAAGGCTTGTAAAATCCTACTATAAGTTAAAGTTGTTTTTGTTTACGTTTAATTAATAAACGTTTACGTTTACAGTCCCTTTTTCACTTGTACGTATCTGATTTCACGTATTGATTGATATAGCTTATTAAAGCTATTCACTCTTATTTTTCAGTAGTACAATCACTTAAACCCTTTTCCTGTTCAATTCACCTGATCTCGAAGTCGTTTTATTTCAGATTTCACATCTCGTTGTGATCTAACGATCCGGGGAAACACTAAATTCCATGGAGTATTGGCCTAAGCTGTCTGACTTGTTGACCATAACTTGGTTGATATTATCTGACTGTTTACCACCAATCAAAATTTGGCGCCGCTGCCGGGGAGGTGTGCTGCGTATTACGACTTTTTGAAATATCTGTGAGTTTGAATTTTCACACTTTGTTATATATCATCTTTTTATTCATATTTTATTTTCTATTTGTAATTTCCCGTCATTCTAAGGATTCTTAGAGTCGTCTCTAGTGCATGCGCACTCGTTCTTCTAGGTCAACAAGCCCTTTACGTGAGCTTGTCATAATTCCTCGAAGACGCCGTAGACGTTCTGCCCCAACAGCCGTATCTGAGGAACGTGCTATTTCACCTAAGAAAGTTATCATGACGGAAGACCGTCCGATGAATGAGCTTCTCCAAGCACCCATTGAGGGTTACGGAGACGCTATTGTTGTCCCAGCCATTGTGGCTGAATACTTTGAGCTCAAAACCGGGTTACTAAATCTCGTAACCTCAAGCCAATTTTATGGTTTTGAGAGGGATGATCCCCATGCTCATATTCGATGGTTTAATAAAATTACTTCTACCATCAAATACAAGAACGTCCCTTCCGAAGCAGTCAAACTTCTTCTTTTCCCATTTTCTCTTGAGGGGGCAGCACGGATTTGGCTGGAAAAACAACCTCCTCGTTCAATAAACTCATGGGAAGATTTAGTTACCAAATTTGTAAACGAATTTTTTCCCCCGTCCAGAACGACAAGTCTTAAAAATGAAATCATCAAATTTACTCAAAGGTTTGATGAATCGTTTGGTGACGCATGGGATCGTTTCAAAGAATTGCTTCGTCGATGTCCTCATCATGGTTTCACTGAATTGATGCAAATTGACACGTTTTATAATGGTGTGAGTCAATCTGACCAAGATTCTCTCAATGCCTCTGAGGGAGGTAATTTTTTGAGCAAAACCACAAAAGAAGCTTTAGAAATCAGTTATCACAACAGAAACGACATGGATCAGATAGAAAGACCATGGAGTCCTGAAGAGGAAGAGATGTTGATAAATCTCTTCAGGAAATACGGCAACAATTGGTCACTAATTAGTAAGTCTATACCAGGTAGATCGGCTGAGTCATGTGAGTTCAGGTTGTTATCACTTCAATGGTCATTTACGCCTGAAGAGGACCAGATGTTGCTAAATCTCGTCGAGAAACACAACCTCAATTGGTCACTAATTAGTAAGTATATACCGGGTAGATCAGCTAAATCATGTAGGGTAAGGTGGTTATCATTTTATCGGTCATTTACGCCAGAAGAGGACGAGATGTTGCAAAATCTCGTTGAGAAACACGGCCGAAATTGGTCACTAATTAGTAAGTCTATACCGGGTAGATCGGCTAAATCATGTAGGGTAAGGTGGTTATCATTTTATCGGTCATTTACGCCAGAAGAGGACGAGATGTTGCAAAATCTCGTTGAGAAACACGGCCGAAATTGGTCACTAATTAGTAAGTCTATAACGGGTAGATCGGCTAGGTTATATGAGTTAAGATGGTTATCACTTATATTGTCATTTACGCCTGACGAGGACGAGATGTTGCAAAATCTCGTTGAGAAACACGGCCGAAATTGGTCACTAATTAGTAAGTCTATACCGGGTAGATCGGCTATGTCATGTGAGTTAAGGTGGTTATCACTTCAATGGTCATTTACGCCTGAAGAGGACGACATGTTGCAAAATCTCGTCGAGAAACACGACCACAATTGGTCAATAATTAGTAAGTCTATACCGGGTAGATCGGCTAAGTCGTGTGAGCTAAGGTGGTACATTGCTTCGGACCCACTTTGGAATTCGACTTTGAAGGGGGAAAGGAGTTCGATGACTAATGAAGATATAACCATTGTAAGTCTTATGAACGTAACTAATACTGGAAGTTTGGATAAATGATAAAAGATACAATTTTCATTCAAACTAGTAATTAACAAATTAAAAAAAAGTATGTATTTTTTTTGACATATTAGTTAACTAATTAAACAAAACATGTATTTATGTGACACAAATTTTTCGGATTAGGTCCTCAAGCCACTTTTTTCTTTTGTTGTTAATAATCATTTTTTTTCCCGCCAATATACAGAATGATCACAATATCTTCATACAACCTCCGTCTGTAAGTGATATTGGTGGTGGACAAAGGAACTCTTATACTCCCGATTTGTTTTTAAGGCTTGCGCCAGGAGACGTTAGTGATCAAGCACCATATAATGGTGATATGGCTATGGAGACTGGATCACAAAATTCCATTCACCAATGGAATTCAAGCCATGAGGTAGGAGGCATGGTTAGTGGTCATCAACTACCATCTATTAGTGATATGGCGAGGGGTAATATGTCTTCGGGAGGTACGCATTCTTTTAGCCGTGATCATTCAGCACCGAGTTGGAATACTTTATTCAAACTAGACTCGTCGCCAATGATGATTGAGAGTGACAGTGTGCAACAATTTGTGGGAAGCGAGTTTGGTCAGAACGATTTTTTGGAAATCTCGTCAACAAGCATGGTCCAAGGAAAGGGATGGTAACAAATGACAATTGATTTGTTGAGTTCTGTTAAGTATTTGTTTGGTTTGTTTTAAACTTTCATTCTATGATTTAAAATATTCATCGTATCATCGTATGCATCTTTTGACCCAACTTTGTATCAATTTAATTCTTTGCGTTATTATTTTGGTTATAAGCAATAAAATACTATAGTCATGTATTTATATTTATGCCCATTTGAGTGTCTCAACAAGAAAGTGTTTCACTTATTATTGTTACAAGCTTTCAAATTCTTATCACTACTTTCTAAACCTTTTTTTTGAAAAGCCAATATTGTTAGCACACCTTACTCAAAAGGGTTTTAGCCGTACAATAGGAACATACTTTATATTTTTTTTCCATTTTGATACGTGTACTTTTTTTGTTCCATTTAATGTAACGTACTTTTGTGTTTTGTGCTACCTTGGTACGTAAAAGTATAGGGTACCGGTTAATAACGTAAATTTACCGGCTACATATCTACGTGGCTAACTTTTTGACTATGAGTCAGCTTTATACCCTTTTTACCTACAAACCCTTTTTTCACGTACCAACAACATTTTCTCCCTTTTTCACATACAAACCCTAACCCTAGATTTCATATGAACAATTCAAAAATTAATCACAATTGAACAACCACAATGCGATTAACAATCAATTTCCATCATGATGGGACGTTCGTACCATCACCTCTACAGTATCGTGAAGGAGACTTAACTACAATAAAAGATATAGAGTTTGAAGGTATGACAGTTATTGGGTTGAGGAAGCAACTAAAAGGTGCATGTATGTACCCCATTAAAGGTATTTTCTTTCTTGTACCTGGTAAAGAACTTATTAATGGATTAATTGAGATTAAGGATGATTCAGACTTAGCAAACTGTATTACTCTAGGTTTTAAGAATCAAAACGTATCTTATATCTATATTGAACATCATGGGTATGACCTAAAGAATTGGACTCAAACTGAGATATAAAAGGATAATGATTTGTCTGATGTTGGTGAAATGGAAGATTTACAACCCTATGGTCCTAGTGATTATGTAGGGGAAGAAAATGTAATGATAGCAAATAGGTCCATTAATGATCTTTTTTTGAACAAATTGTGCAATGGTTTTTTTATAATTGATTTAGCTGACAAATCTGATAGTGGTGAATGTAGTCAACCTAGTGGTCAAGAGTTAGACATAGATAGTGATGATGAAGATGTAGACAAACAGTATTTGCAGGGTAATGACATTCCAACCCAAGAAAATGAAGAAACAGTTACTTTGGATCAAGAATGTCAGGGTGATGAGATTCCCACCCAACAAAGTACAGCAAATAACACTACAAAGGTTGTTCATGATGGAATTGCAGCCGGTGTGATTAAGACTTTCAGCAATAGAAAAAGATTAAAATCTAAGAGAATTGCAAAACAAGGAAAACCATTCAAGTTTGGGCCAGATGGTGTAGGTTCAACTTCT
Organism: Artemisia argyi; assembly: GCA_030686995.1. Classification (NCBI taxonomy): domain Eukaryota; kingdom Viridiplantae; phylum Streptophyta; class Magnoliopsida; order Asterales; family Asteraceae; genus Artemisia; species Artemisia argyi. Next base: position 208,678,178 of record CM060682.1, on the reverse strand, counting down.
GATAAGGCATGGGATGTGGATGATATTCTTAGAGAACCTTAGCAGTTTGGATGTGTTGGTGTTAGGTGTATTAACATTTGGGTTTAAAAACTATGTGGTCTTGGGTCTTGTACTATAAAACCTTATGTTGGATGTGTTGGTATTAGTTGTATTAGCACCAGACAATAGCTACTTTAATACCTTCTCTTGGATAATGGACTTTATGTGCACAAATTTTCAATTGCAGTAATGAATCCAAGGTTCTAGTTTATTGTGTTTCTTTCTTTATTGTCTATGTAGCTCCATGTGCAATGACTCTTTATTGTCTGTGTGGTCCATGTGTAGGAAAAAAATGCATAAAACACCAATAATGTCCAATAATGTATTATGTGTGTGCATATGTTAATTGACTTTATGTCTTTGTGTCCAATAATGTGCAGGAAAAGAGTGCATAAAACACCAAATGCAATAAACAAAACAAGCTCTTCATTATCACCATTACAGTCTCCATTACAAAGCTTACTTAACTAGCAACAACATAAAAACAACCATACACAGGAACACAACAAGCTTCCTATAAAAACCTACACTTGCTTTTATTTCTTTCAACTCCATTTGCAGAACCACAACTTGTTTCTTCATAGTTGACCTTTCAAAGTCAAAAGACCTTTGCATTTCTCTTATTGTGCACTTATCGGCATCAATCTTATTTTGATGAAGTTTAACCTTTTTCATCAACTTGAAAACCTCTTGTTTGTGGTACTCATTTGATAAATCAGGATCCACCCAATGAAATGTTTTACACTCTGAACCCTACAAAATCAATAAAGCTAAGCAAATGCCTGTACATTAAAAAAAATTAAATTATACCTTACTTGATAGTAATTTATACATTCCAGAAAACGTCTCAGTGGAAAATTAATGGTTTTGGAGGTTTGCAGAATCACTGGTTCTTCACATTCGCAATGTGTTGGTGGTGTATCACGACGGAATCGATTAGATGATGAGGAACACATTTTATGTTTACAAGATAGATGATAACAACTCGATTAGATGGTTAGGGTTAGGGTTTTTTGTTTTCTTTTTTTGTGTTTAAGATTTGGGGAAGATTTGTAAGTGAATAAAAGGAATTATAAAAACAGATTTATTATAAGTGGAATGCCTACGTGGCATGTCCATGTAGCAAAAATACCTTTGTATCCGGTAACAGAAAGTATCACGCACCAAGGTAACCCAACACACAAAAGTACGTTACATTAAATGGAACAAAAAAAAAATACACATACTAAAATAGAACAAAATAGAAAGTACGTTGCTATTATACGGCTAAAACCTACCTAAAATGACTGGCATGAACAAATTCTTATCAGGCCTTGAAAAAGCTTTTGGCTCTTTGTAGCACTTGAACCACCAGGTCATGAAGATTAAGCGATGGAGGCAATTGTAACACCTATGAACTGAAAACTTTTCTGCATAGTTGAAGGACATGAGGGCAGTCTACTAATGCGTGTTCAAGAGTTTCTGGAGCTGAGTCGCATCTCTTACATATTCAGTTTTCGGTTTGAATATGGTTTTAGCAATCGAAACCGAAAACCGAATTCACATAAATGTATTTCTTTTTATATATTTATATACATAAAACGACAATTAAAATTCTTTTATAGTATAAATATAACATTTTTTTAAGTTGAATTTTTATTTTTGCTAAATATCTATATAAACAAATAATTAAATAATTAAAATTAAGTATTTAGGGTTAATTAGTACGGTTTTCGGTTTACCAAAAAGACAATATCCGAAACAAATAAACCGAACAACCGGATAACTATAGCGATGAACTTACTACATTTTTAGTGGGCCCACTTGAATTATGTAGTCCATTTCGAGTCTTTCTTATTGAGCCCGTTTACTCAACTGGCTGCATTTTTTATTAAAACAAAAAGCGAGAAATTGAGATTTTTGTATCGATTGAGTTGACCAAGTATACAAAGGAAAGGAAGACAAAATTTGTGGAAGTTTCTCAGAAGCACATAGCTCAAAGTCAACATACGTTACGTGTTTAAATAAAATACTGGAGTATCTCACTTGCTGCTCGGGTGCAATAGCAATTTCTCGCTTTTATCAATATATACCATCTTAGTTTCTTCTTTCTATATATTTCTGTTTATATATAGTGAATAATAGTCAAAAGAAAATACATGGATCAGATAAAAAGACCATGGAGTCCTCAAGAGGACGAGATGTTGATAGATCTCAAAGAGAAACACGGCCTCAATTGGTCACTGATTAGTAAGTATGTACCGGGTAAATTGACTTCGTCATGTTGGTCAAGGTGGTTATCACTTCAAAGGTCATTTACGCCTGAAGAGGATGAGATGTTGCAAAATCTCGTCCAGAAATACGGCCTCAATTGGTCACCAATTAATATGTCTATATCAGATAGATCGGCTAAGACATGTTGGTCAAGGTGGTTCTCACTTCAAGGGTCATTTACACCTGAGGAGGACGAGATGTTGCTAAATCTCGTTGTGAAACACGGCCCCAATTGGTCACTAATTAGTAAGCCTATACCGTATAAATTGGCTAAGACATGTGAGTTAAGGTGGTTATCACTTCAAAGGTCATTTACGCCTAAAGAGGATGAGATGTTGCTAAATCTTGTCGAGGAGCACGGCCCCAATTGGTCACTAATTAGTAAGTCTATAACGCCTAAATCGGGTAAGTCATGTAGTTCAAGGTGGTTATCACTTCAAACGTTATTTACACCTGAGGAGGACAAGATGTTGCAAAATCTTGTCGAGAGACACAGCCGCAATTGGTCACTAATTAGTAAGTCTATACTGGGTAAATCGGGCTCGTCATGTAGGGTAAGGTGGTTGTCATCGCCTCAAGTTATGCCATTTACGCCTGAGGATGACCAAGCTATATTACTCGCTCACAAGCGTTATGGGTAGAGATGGGATGGTATTGCGGAATTAATTGGTCGCCCGTATGACGTGATTGAGAACCATTGGAATTCGACTTTGAAGTGGAAAAGCAGTTCGAAGGCTAATGATGAAGATATAACCATAGTAAGTCTTATGAACGTAAGTAAAGTAGTGTTTGATAATGACTTAAAGAGTTTCAATTCATAAATAGTTAAATTTATTAAGTCATTAATTGAGTGTTTGTTTGGTGCTTAATTTAAATGGATGACCTTCTATAAAAAGCCATGGGAGTGAGGGTCTCCATATTAAGTCAACACTTTTATCTTACTTATACATATTTACCCTTTCACTTCTTAACCTTTAATTCAACATTTATTTTAAATAAAAGGGTATAACTATAATTTCATAATTTAGACATTTTATTCAGCACACAAAACAAACAACCATTTATTTATCTACAAACAGACAATATATATATATATATATATATATATATATATATATATATATATATATATATATATATATATATATAGACAGACACTTTAATTTAACAGGACTTAATAAAAAAACTAAACAAACTGGCCCTAAAAGTGGAAGTTTGAATACTGACATTTCCTTCTTATTACTTATATTATTCCGCAGGTCGTAAAGGAGACGAGCTTCTATCGAGCAACTTGAGCTTTTAAAAGCTTGAATCGAGCTTTTTGAACCTTTATACACATATTTAATTTTATAGACATACTATGATCTGTTCTTCCCGGTCAATTGATGCTATAAACAGATTCTACACTGCACATTTTTTTAGTTGATTGATGAGTTTATCTATCGGATTGCGATGTTTATATATAAATTCGAGTTTTTCAAATCTGTTCATGTATCCGGCCTTTAGTTTTCATTCAAGCCATTTCTCTAAGCATTTTTCACAAATATTTTCAGAAGTCAATTCTTCAAATTTTTTTCTTTTAGTTAAACCTATAAAGAAAAATATCTATAAAAATTTCATTTTTGTCATATGTTTTCTCTATTGTCGTTCTTCTTTTTCAAATTTCATTTCGCGTAGATCTTTGCCTTCTCGGATAATGTTCTTTACTTTAACCAGTAGAGAACTATTTTCGGACATCAAGTATCGTACTACTTTTTAACTCTTTTGCCCTTCGGCCACCACTAGATCTTCAACACACAAGAAAGAGGCAACTTCTTTTATACCCTCTCGTTCTACACTATAGATGTTGTCTTAATTAGCATACTGGGTATAGTAGATCTTGACAATCAGGATATAGCCTTCCGGATCACGTTGAGTTGATGCGTCAATTTGCTCTATCGTGCTGAAATTGAGAAGATAAACTTACAGTTTTAATTACGGAATCTGGTAGCATACGTGCATATACCAGTCGACTTATAATCATTTAAGTATAATTAATTAATTATAGTACTAGAGTTTAATATGAAACTGAGAATCTGTGATACTATTAGGCCAATTTCTTTTTTTCTTTCTTTTTTTTCTTTTTTTCTTTTTTTAATAATCGCATTTATTATTATTTTTTTTTTATTTTTTTTTAGCTTGCCAAAATAAAGGGTGATCACGATATCTACATACCACCTCCGTCTTTCAGTGATATTGGTGGGAGCTCTTATATTCACGATGGGAACTTAAGCCATGACGTAGGAGGTGTTGGTACATCAACACCATCTATTAGTTATATGGCGAGGGTTAATATGTCTTCGGGAGGTACACATTCTTATAGCCGTGATAAATCAGCACCATCTATTACTTATATGGAGAGGGGAAATATGTCTTTGGGAGGTAGGCGTTCTTTTAGTCGTGATAAAACAGCACCGAGTTGGAATGTTTTAAAGACACGATACTTGTCCCCGATGATGAATAAAAGTGACAGTGTGAAAGAATTCCCGTCAGGTGAGTTTGAACCGATGATGATTAAAAGTGACAATGTGCAAGAAATCCCGTCGGATGAGTTTACTTGGAACATTTTATTTGGTGACGATGGTGACAACTGACGATTTTTAAAAAAGCAATGCTAGATCCACACAAACTTTATAAAATTATATCACAAAATGAGTTGGCAAGTGTAGTGATCCAATCATGTTGTATAATAATTTCTCTCCTACTTTTTACCTTCCACATCGTGGATATAATTTTGTAAAGTTTGTGTGAATTTAGCATTACTCTTTTTAAAATTTGTTATGTGTTTATTTTGTTGTAAACTTGCATTCTATGGATTAAATAAGCCTCGTGTGTATGACCCAACTTTGTATGCATTTAATATTTTGCGTTATTATTTTGGTTATAAGCAATGGCGGAACTTGGTATTTTATTGGGAGAATCGAAACATAAAATGAAGTTACACGTGAAAAAGGACAACAAATTAAATACCTATGAATTATGAATTAGCTTGACGACCTTCAAGGTATCTTAACTTTTTTTTTTTTTTTTTTTTTTTTTTTTTTTAAAAGGCAACATATATTACGACATCTCGAAGGGAAGAAACAAAATACAAAACGAGGCATCCTTCTCAATTAAACAAGATAATTAAAAGAGGAAAGGACCTTATGGATGAACTCTTTTTCCTTCATTAAATGTCACTAAGAGCACGTTTGGTAGGGTGAAACTTAGAGAAGTGAAATGAAGCGAAGAAATCAAATTCATATAAATAAATTTATATTTTGTTAAGCGATGTGATATATAAATATATTAATCGTATATTTGCACGAAACTAATATATACTACTCTATGTTTACACGTTATATAATAACATGACGAATATTACACGAACTTTATTAACTAGCAAGTACTTTTCACCGTCAACCGTCACAACTTTGTAATACTACTAACTATTATTTTCGTATAGTCATTGCATCGCGATGCACGGGTACTTTACCATCTTTATATAAGATAGTGTGCGATAAAGTTTTTACCTAAAATTCTCACTATGCGTAAAGTTATTATCACGAAAAATGTATAATCGAATAATATTGTTCGCCAAAGTTTTGATTACAAGATACCCACCGCGGCAACACGCAAATACTCTGCTAGTATTAATTTATCGATACCAGATTTTGAATTATCAACTCTAAAACAATTATTAGCTTTATTTCTCTAAAAATATACCTATGTAAATTAATCATGTATACAAACTCTAGCTTATTGCTTCGTGATAATCGGAAACATTTTTCCTTCTTTATGATTTTTGGTAGGCCGGCACTGAAAGTTTCACAAGTTATCTCTAAACCTTTAGTTTTTTACTATATAAACACCACAGTTTAGGGGGTTGGGACCCTCCCTTGCCTCAACATAGTTCCGAAAATGGTCATAAGCAATAAAATAGACATGTAAACCCTATATTATGTGTATTTGAGTATCTCAAAGAAAAAGTGTTTCACTTATCGATGAAACCAGCCCCCAATCCGCCATCGTCTTAGTAAGTAAGTGTAATGATGTTTGTGAGTGTGATTAGATGATGAAGTAGTGCATGGGGATTTATATATAGAATAAGTGAATGGAAAACTTGGTTAAGAAGCAAATAAAGAGGCTTTGTTATTAATAGGACGGGGATAAGTTGATGAAGTCACTCATGGTTCGCTATCATTTGCTTTATATATTTGCATGGGACACAAATATGAAATATCGAAAGCCTCGGCTAGCTTAAGTGCTACGTATAATCTTATTTTATCGGTTGGTAACTTTCACTAGTAATGTTTAAGAATTTACTAAATAAGGTTTAAATAGTAGTGATGGACCACTAACCTAAAACTAAAACATCGATTATTTATAAGAAGTTAACTAATATAGAATACGTACGCCAAACCAACGGTCACAAATAACTTGATATTTTTGGACCTTGTATATCTCTTATTATGGAATTATTAATATCATTTTGTACAATAGTTCAAACTATAAGGACTATTATGTAAATAGTTTAAATGTTAGTTAGGATAGTTAATCATCTCTGTATATATACTCATTTCTCACTTCATTTTGTAACAACACTTTTTCAATAATAATCATTTTTCTCTCCCAATTTCTGTTTCCGCATAAACTTTGATATGGTATCAGAGCTCAAAAGGAGTTGAAGATCTAGTAACACTTTTTGGAAAAGGTAACTTGTGTTGTTTGGCTAACATACAGGTATCACATTTAAATGCAGAAAGATTTTCATGTGTACATTTGTTTACATGAAGCATCTTTGATACAGAAGTGTGACCAAGTCTAGAATGAAACAAATCAACTGGTACATCACTAGAAAGTGCAGTTTTATTAACAAATGAAGACAAAGCAGAATGAATAGGAAAACTGATAGGTTTAATAGAATGAGAAGTCGAAGGTCTACAAATGTAGAGATTATGTGACCCTTCTCCAGAAGCAAGTACTTGATTAGTTGAAGGGTCCTGAAACAAGAACATAGTAGGAAGAAAAATGGCAATGAGAATTTGAGTTTTAATCAATTTGCCTACTGATAGCAAATTAACTTGAAAATCAGGTACATAAAACACATTGTGAAGGGTCAAATTGGTGTTGATTTGAATGTTGCCTACTCTGGTAACCAATTTGCTAGTTCCATCAGGCAATTTAATCCTTATTGGATACTTAAGTACTCTAATGGACTTAAACAAATGCAGGTGAGGTGACATGTGATAAGAAGCCCCTGTGTCCACAATCCAGTCAACTCTAATGTCCACTTTCAAGTATCTTGTTAGAGCATTTAAAGACACATGAAAAGACACTTGCAAACAAGGTTTGCAGCCATAAAAATAAGTACCTGCATGTGCATTAGAAGTACTAGCAATGTTGCCTGGATCCACATTTTTACCCTTAAACATTCTCATCATTTCCTGACAAACTGCAGCCACCATCCTTTGATCCAATTCACCTTTAACCCCATGCATATCATTTTCACCAACAAAATCAAATGGAGTATCATGCTGCATATAAGACTTAAAGTCAGCATTGACTTGTGCCACCATTCTTCCACATTTCTTATTCTTCTTACCCTTATACCAATCTGGATAACCCAACCTTTCAAAACATTGTTCAAACAGATGACCATCCTGCTTACAATGAGTACAATACTTCTTGTCACTTCTAACTTCTTTATTATCCCTTCTCGGCCCTGGATTACCCTTAGAACCAGTATTAGCAAAGAAAGCAGTAGGATCAGCCACACTATGAGTAAGCTGCTTTTGCTTCTCAACTTGTTGTACTATGTAGTAAGCCTTATTGATATTTGGTAGTGGATCCATTGACAGAATTTGATTCCTCACTGATTCAAAATCATCATTAAGCCTCATAAAAAATTGCATCAATTTAGACCTACTATCAATTTCAAGAAATTTCTCAGTAATTCCACAAGTACACTCCCTCATTTTACCACAAGAACACACTGGAACGCCATTAAGACTCTGCAATTCATCCTAGAACTTCTTCAACTTGGTAAAATAAGAAGCAACATGCATACTTCCTTGAATCACCTTACTCAATTCCCTTTCAACCTGATAAATCAAAGGCCCATTGCTTTGACCATATCTTTCTTCAAGATCTTTCAAAAGATCACAGGCTGATTGAGAATACAAGAATGAGTCTGAAAGTTCAGCAACCATTGAATTCAAGATCCAACATGTAACCATATAATCACATTGAATCCATCTTTGACAATTATTATCAATTACAAGTGGTTTGGGCAAAGATCCATCTACGAACCCTAATTTCAATTTTGCCCCCAAAGCCATCTTAATTGTTCTACTCCAGCCCATGAAATTGCTTCCATTAAAGGGCGTATTAGTTAACATCATACCAGGATGATCAGAACTCGCCAAATACAATGGATCATTAGCATTCATTTCTGGAAGATTATGATTAGAATTACCCCCATTAACGCCGTGAAGACCAGAAGAACCATCATTAAAATCGTTATTTCCAATCGCCATTGTTAAAACCTTGAGTATAACAAGTTTCTGTATGAAATTGTTAAATCAATTTGATCAATTAAACAAATTGATCAATTAGGGTTTTAATTGGGGAAGATGACGATAACAGAAAATGGTTAGGAAGTGGTTAGGATCGAACGGCCATGTGCTCTCCCCTGCTTTGAATGGTGCCCATTATTTCTTCACTATTGTTGATGATCATTCTAGGTGCACTTGGACTTATTTAGTTCACACTAAAGATCAAGTGTTATCTATCTTATCTGGCTTCTTTGCATACATTGGTAACCATTTTGATGCTAAACCCAAATTTGTGAGGTCAGATAATGGCACTGAGATAGTTAATAAGGAGTGCTTGGCATGTTTTAGAAAGTGTGGTATAGTTCATCTAAAGTCAATGGTTTATACACCACAACAAAATGCTGTAGTAGAAAGAAAACATAGGCATTTATTGGACATTGCTAGAGCACTGAAATTTCATGCAGCTTTGCCTAACAAGTTTTGGGGAGATTGTGTTTTAGCTGCTACATTTCGTATTAATAAGATGCCAATGAAGATATTGGACTGGAAGACACCATTTGACATTTTACATGGCATTCCTCCTAGTTATGATAGTTTAAGAACTATAGGATGCTTATGTTATGCTGCTGTCACAAAACCACATAAAGACAAATTTGCACCCAGAGGTATTAGATGTGTACTTTTAGGGTACCCTCCAGGTCAAAAAGGGTATAAGCTGCATAATCTTCAAACAAATGAAGTGTTCTGTAGCAGAGATGTCATTTTTCATGAGACAGTGTTTCCTTTTAAAAAGGAAGTTCAAGTTCCTACTTCAGCTGGTAAATTTTGGCCTGATTCAAAGATAGTTGAGGAAGATGTAATTTTGGATACTTCTATGGAACCCCCTCAGCAGGAACCTCATCAGCAGGAACCTTATCAGCAGGAACATCCTCAGCAGTAACCTCATCAGCAGGAACCTCAAGTTGATGTCTCTACTCCAATTGAACCATCTATTTCTGTTCCTACTCAACCATCTAAATCCTCAATTCCAGCAAGGAAGTCAACAAGGTCTACTAATCAACCTGCGTGGCTAAAGGATTTTGTAACTGGCAAACACAGAGCATCCATGGCAACAAAGTCAAAACAACCAGTATATCCTTTATTCACTAATGCAGATTTTGCTGATTATCCAGAAGAATATGTAGCTTCTTTGGCACATGTTTTGGCTAGTCTAGAACCAAAAAGTTATCCTCAAGCTGCTTCAAATCCCAAATGGGTAGATGCTATGGATAAAGAGTTGTATGCTTTAGATGCTAATGAAACATGGGAAGTCACTGAGTTGCCAGATGGAAAGAAAGCAATTTCTTCAAAGTGGGTGTATAAAATTAAGTTTTTTCCTGATGGTACAGTAGACAAATACAAAGCAAGGTTGGTTATAAGAGGTTTTGATCAAAAGGAAGGTGTGGATTACAAACATACTTTTTCTCCAGTGGCAAAAGCTGCTACCATTAGAGTACTTATTGCTATTGCCACTGCCAAGGGGTGGCCTTTGCATCAGTTAGATGTAAATAATGCATTCTTGCATGGTTATGTAGAAGAAGAGATTTACATGAAACCACCTGAGGGGTATACCAAAGCTTTACCTAGTCAAGTATGAAAATTGAACAAGTCTTTGTATGGTCTCAAACAGGCTTCAAGACAATGGAACCAAGAGCTTTCAAAGTTTCTTATTTCACTGGGCTATGTACAGTCAAAGCATCATTACTCCTTGTTTGTTAAAGCAAAAGGAGAATCATATACAATGGCATTGGTATATGTTGATGACATTTTGCTCACTGGAAATTGTCCTCAAGAAATTACAGACACTAAGTCAGCTTTGGACAAACATTTCACAATTAAAGACTTGGGTTTGGCAAGATACTTCTTGGGAATTGAATTATTCAGGACAGACAATGGGACTCATTTGCATCAAAGAAAATATGTTCTTGACCTTCTCAAGGATGCTGGATTGACTGCTGCAAAACCCACAAGTTTTCCTCTTCCTCAAAACCCGAAGTTGTCATTGGATAAAAGTCTCCTATACCTGATCCAGAATCATACAGAAGGCTTGTAGGAAGATTACATTATTTGTCCATGACAAGACCTGATATTTCTTATAGTGTTCAACATCTAAGCCAATTTGTGTCTTCACCAAAAGAACCACATATGCAGGCAGCTCTACATTTACTAAGATATTTGAAAGGAACAATTTCAAAAGGCCTTTTCTATCCAGTACAATCTAATTTGAAAGTTGCAGGGTTCTCAGATGCTGACTGGGCTTCTTGTTTGATGACTAGAAAGTCCTTAACCGGGTACTGTATATTTCTTGGTCATTCTTTAATTTCATGGAAGACAAAGAAGCAAGCTACAATGTCTAGGTCCTCCACTGAGGCAGAGTATAGGAGTATGGCCACAACTACTTGTGAACTTGTTTGGTTGACCTATCTGCTAAAAGATCTTCATGTTCAAGTCAAGGTGCCCATAACACTATTCTGTGACAACCAAGCTGCTCAGCAAATAGCAGCCAATCCATGTTATCATGGAAGAACTAAGCACCTTGACATTGACTGTCATTTTACAAGAGACAAAGTGCAAGATGGTTTCTTACAAACTGCTTATATTCCTACTAATCTACAACTGGCTGACATCATGACTAAAGCTTTAGGAGCAGCTCATCATACGTTTTTGTCTGACAAGTTGGGACTTCAAGAAGCTCCAACTTGAGGGGAGGCTATGGAATTATTAATATCATTTTGTACAATAGTTCAAACTATAAGGACTATTATGTAAATAATTTAAATGTTAGTTAGGATAGTTAATCATCTCTGTATATATACTCATTTCTCACTTCATTTTGTAACAACACTTTTTCAATAATAATCATTTTTCTCTCCCAATTTCTGTTTCTGCATAAACTTTGATACTTATTTCTTATTATGAAGGTGTAAATGGCTAAATAGCGATGCGTGAGGAGTTGAAGTTTGAGACATGTAAGACAGTACCTTGACGAGTTAACCGGAAAACATTCATAAAAATTACTGTAATAAGGTAAATATCGCACAATTTCTTTTATTTTTATGGTGCTTTACATATTAATTCGATTGTGTTGATGGAACGGTATAGTCCTTCTATACGTCTACTATATCACATCTTCTAGTTAATCACGCTCATACGTGATGGCCATCTTAATTTTATTCGTTTGGAATATCATTTATGTTGGTATTAAGGTCTTGATAATCAAAGATTGCCAGGATAAATTTTTGAATCGTGTATAGAGTCCACTTTTCTAATACAATATTTTGACCCTATTGTGCCTTGGGCACTCAATTTGTTGTTGATATAAATGTATATTTATGAAAGACCAAAGTTGTGTTTATATTTAAACTCATGGTGGTTTTAGGGAAAAGTTTGAAGATGACACTTCACTACAAGAAAGTAGTCATTTATTTGTGACTCTTGGTGAAAAGTCACACTCTTTAGTAAATGGTCACAACCTTTCAATAATTTTTGCTGAATTTGTGACAGTTAAAACCGTCGCAACTGCAGCCTTGAAGGCATATGTCACTATTGTGAGTCGATCTGCGACGACTAATTTCTGTCACTAATGGAAGCAACCATATCTTTTGAACCATTGCAACACTACAGTGACGAGTGTAATTCTGTCGCTATAGGCAACATCAAGGGCCTTACCCTTTGGTATACATACACAACCTTTACCATTATTCGTACCCGAAATCAAGTTAATAGTTTATCAAAGTGTGTACCGCACACCTCCAAACTCGTAGTATAATTTAACTTGAAATCCCTTTGGTCTCGGGTAAATCACTATCACACAAAATGATTGATGACACTAAAATCACCAACAATTTAAATGTTGCATTTCTAAAAAAAACAATTGATGAAACTAAAATCACCAACGATTTACTCTTATTTTCACTATTCTTTTTTTTTTTTTTTTTTTTTTTTTTTTTTTCAATTAAGCTAAGGATTGTTGGCGTACTGTAGGCTAGATCATAGATGTGGCAATTCAATCCGTTTACTTATGGACAGGTCGATATAGATTTTTGGCATCTATTTTTTTGGTTTATTCAGATGTTTGCTGTAATCAACATATTAAAATTCCAAATTGAACTTATTGGCTTGTTAAACAATTGAACCATGTTATGAAGTATTTAGGATGTATATAAACCTACAATCACTATTCTTGTTAACACTTGTGAGGGGGCAATTTACTAGTACTTATTGATAGTTACAGCGAGCTTTTCGAGAGTTTACTAGATTATATATGTGCTTGTGCAAAGTTTCGGTCATTGAAAGTTAAATGATAGTTACGTTATTTGTATCTTCCTTACACAAACACAATCAGCCCACGTTCCATAAAGCTATTTATATCATTTTTAGTTTAGCTAACTTTGACTGTTCTGGATATTGATTTCCAGGGGGAGCCAAAGATTCTGAATTGTGCAAGAAATAATGGGATATTTGCTTGGGCACGCTTGGTCAGTATTCAAAATCTTGTGATGGCGTTTGTCAATCTCTATGTAAAAGGGCACATGTAACTGTAATAGATCATTCTATTATGTTTGTACTTTAGTAAACTTCATATTTGTATGAATTTCCTGTAATATTATAATAACATGTGTATGGATAATTTCTATCAGAACTTCTAATGATATTTTTGTTGTACTAGAAAATCTCACTCTCAAATATGATGGTTGACCTGAATGGCGATGCGGATAGTGAATTAGACTGACATTATTGACGACAAAAGCAGCGTCATTTCTAAATTTAGCAACTCTTGTAGCAACTTACCTAGCGAAGTATTTGTGAACATCGACATAAATGGCCAGTGATGAAGCCGGGATTTGATGTATGGGTGGGCCAAATAGTACATAGCGATTTACCGTTAGAGCATCATTACTTGTGCGAATGATACAACATAATTTTAATCTCAAAGTTGAACTAAAGATGTAAAAAAGTAAATGTAACAACAGCTTTACGAGCATATGAGAAAAATGTATGATGCTATGAGCATAAAAAATCTTTTAGACTAACCGACACTTTCAAGCTTAAATAAATGAGAAGTTATAAGAGTATTATATAATTAAAATTTTTCTCCATGTAATTTTCTATTTTTTTTGCCACCGTTCATACAATAGTCATATCACAATTAAAATAAAAAACTATAAGCAAGTTTTTCTAGCTGGGATGGGCCATATTAACTTTCATTAGACCAATTCATATAATACTACGCAAATATACAAAAGTAAGTCGAATAACTGGGTTGGCCAACCCTACAATAAACATAGCTCCGTCCCTGCAGAAGGCGACACGAAACAACAAAAATTTATAACGACGTATTATATCATAAGCGGTTACACTTGTCTTTTTGTTTAGCGACATGTGTCAGAACTCGCAAAAATCGGCGACTCATCATCTAACGACACTAAACACGTGGCTAACGTAAATTGCATTGCGTCACAATAAATACCGCTAAAAGGCATTTTTCTTGTAGTGCTTCTCAAGCAATTTCGAAATGGCAATGTTTTGTACTTTTTGTATAATGTCTATTTGTAATTAACATTTTTATTGGGCCCACTTGAATTATGTATTACAAGTGTGTTTCCTAAGCAGTAACAACACGAAAGTGAGATTTTTGTTTCGATTCAGTTAACCAATTATACAAAGGAATAGAAAATTCGTGAAAGTTTCTCAGAAGCACACGAGGCATAATTATTAGGCTACTACGTACTTCGTGTTTCACCAATCTTCCTACATGGCTCTCATTGTCAACACACTGTACGTAGGTTTTTAGTTGCCTATTTAACATTCAAAGACTACCCATCTTCTTCTTTCGTTAAGTGTTGCAGAGCATGATTTATAATCTTTCTTTTAGTCAACTTTTTGTTGTTGTGAAGCTGTACACCTCTGCTGTGCAAGTTCACGTCGGATTATGGAGTCGGATGAGTCTGGAGTGATAAAAATGAAAAATAAAACGAGTCATTCTAACTACAGACTCAGTAGAAAAAAAGGAGTGGCGCACCGTGTACGTTTACGATTGGCGATGTCATTAGGTTCGATTCTCTTCTTTTATAGCTGTTCATTTTTATACCTACGGCTTCATTTTATTATATCATCAATATATAACATCTTAGCTTCTTCTTTCTATTTATTTCTATTTATATATAGTGAATCATAGCAAAAAGAAAGACATGGATCCGATAGAAGGACATTGGAGTCCTGAAGAGGACGAGATGTTTCTAAATCTCTTCGAGACACATGGCCCCAATTATTGGTCACTAATTGTTACGTCTATACCGGGTAGATCGGATGAGTCATGTTGGTCAAGGTGGTTATCACTTCAAAGGTCATTTATGCCTGAAGAGGACGAGATGTTGCATAATCTCGTCGAGAAACACGGCCCCAATTGGTCACTAATTCGTAAGTCTTTACCGGGTAGATCGGCTAAGACATGTAGGGTAAGGTGGTTTTCATCACCTAAAGTAATGCCATTTACACCTGAGGAGGACCACACTATATTACACGCTCACACGTGTTATGGGGATAAATGGGTGCGTAATGCGAAAAAACTAATTGGTCGCCCATATGACGTGATTCGGAACCATTGGAATTCGACTTTGAAGTGGAAAAGCAGTTAAATGATCGCTAATGAAGCCAAAATACCACATCAGTTTTTCAGTGATATTAATTGTGGACAAGAGAACTCTTATATTCACGATTGGAACTTAAGCCTTACGGTAGCCCCCTCTATTAGTGATATGGCGAGGGATAATATGTCTTCGGGAGGTACGCATTCTTATAGCAGTGATCATTCAGCACCGAGTTTGAACGCTTTAAGCAAACGAGACTTGTCACAAACGATGAGTGACATCGACAATTCTCCGGACGTCTCACCAAAAAAGCAATGTTTTGAACCGGTTCGACTGAGCCGGTTGAATCGTTTTTCGTCATAAAAACAAACCAAAATGAGCCGGTTTTTCGAGGCTTGAAAACCTAGTTTGACGCGATGAGTTTCACGTGACCCTAATCAATCCGGATCACAAAAGTCGGCAGTGTTTGATATTCTTTTATTATTTTTGTTTTAGAAATCATATATGATAAGTTTTAATTCATCATGATGATGAATGATGTTTTTTTTAGTTTAAAACTTGTATTGTTGAATCAAATGCGTTTGTGTTTGATATTTAACTAGCCGAGTACCCGTGCTATGAGACACGCAAAAGGTTCTACAGTGATATATAATGTCGAATTCATATTTTAAAGAATCAAATTTCGTGGTTAATTAGAGTTTTACTTACGAAATCTGGTAGCATACGCCATACGTGCATATATACCATTTGACTTATAATCATTCAAGTATTAGTATAGTATTATAGTTTAATATGGAACTGAGAATTCGTGATACTACCAGGCCACCTTTTATGACAAATTATTCTGACTAACTTTATTTCAGAAAAATCTTGATTTTTAATGAAAATATATAATAGGCAACGATACCCATCGAGTTCCCGTAAACCTATGAAAACCTCTAGGTCCGCCTCTGAGGCCACCTTTTTTTGTTTGTTAATTTTCGTTTTTTTTCATCATTTTTATTATTATTATTATTATTTTTTTTTACCAAAATACAGAGTTATCACAATATCTTCATACAACCTCCGTCTGTCAGTGATATTAATGGTGGACAAAGGAACTCTTATATTCACGATTTGAACTTTAGCCTGCTTACGCTATGAGGTGTTAGTGAGCAAGCAGCATCTAATGGTGATATGGCTATGGAGACTGGATCACAAAACTCCATTTACGAAGGGAACTCAAGCCATGATGTAGGAGGCGCGGTTAGTGACTTAGTGGTCAACCACCATATATTAGTGATATGGCGAGGGGTAATATGTCTTCAGGAGGTATGCATTCTTATATTCGTGATCATTCAGCCCCAAGTTGGAATGCTTTATACAAACGAGACTCGTCACCAATGATGACTAACAGTGACAGTGTGCAACAATTCGTGGGGAGCGAGTTTGGTCGAAACGATTTTTCGGAAGTCTCGTCAAAACAATAGTACAAGGAAAGGGATGGTGGCAAATGATAATTGATTTGTTGAGTTCTGTTATATGTTTGGTTTGTCATAAACTTTGTATAAATTAAATATTTTGTGTTATTATCTCGGTTGTAAGCAATTAAATAGTCATGTATTTATATATATATGCCCATTTGAGTATCTCAACAAGAAGGTGTTTCACCTATTGTTACAAGCTTTCAAATTCTTATCACTACTTTTCTACCTATAAACAGTTTGTAAACAATTCACTTTCCACTACTTTGTAAATCTTTTTTGGAAAAGCTAATATTATTAGCACATCTTACTCAAAAGGACCAGCATGAACAATATCGTTTCTCCATTTTCACAAGCACCATAAGGAAGTAAAAATCACGCCATGAAAAGGCTTTAGGCACTTTGTAGCGCTTGAACCCAAATAATATCCATTAACCAGGTCATGAAGATTAAGGGATCTAGGAAATTGTAACAACCAGAAATTGAAAAAGCCAATATTATTATCACACCTTACCTAAAAATCAGGCCTTGAAAAAGCTTTCTGGCACTTTGTAGCACTTGAAACCAAATAATATTCATTAACCAAGTCATGAAGATTAAGCGATGGAGGAAACTGCAACTACCACCAACCGAAAACTTTTCTGCATACTTGAAGGACGGCAACCTATTAACGCATGTTCAAGAGTTTCCGGAGCTGAGTCACATCTCTGGCAATCCAAATATGTTTAGCCAATCCAAATATGCACTTGAATGAATGAACGGCAAAGGTGAATAGGCATATGACTGCAAAATAGAACATTATATGAACCAAAATAACGACTCCACTTGTCTGAAAACAGCAAAAATCAACACAATGACGGCGTCCTGGCACCTGAAACAACAACCCTGGCGATAACTATTGAATTATTATATCATGACATTCATATAAATAAACTAAGTACATCAAAGTGAGCATGAGCGGAAGCAATTATAATAGATCGAATAACATGTAATTAATTAATCATTAATATAAATCGTAAACGTACCTTTGTGATTCTAGCCCGAACAAGAATCAATGCAATCTTCCGGAACCAATGAACCCTAATTAGGGTTTATAAGGATTATATGAATTACCCCTTACCTTTTTGTAATTCAATCCAAGAATCAAACAATAGTGTGTTTGATTCACGTTCTTGTACACACGTACTAATTCAAGAAAAGTATTTGCAAGTAATAAAACACAAAACCCTTTTTTAGATGCAAGAAATCGAAACCCTTAGGGGTGTTCGGTTTGTGGATCGACCAAGAAAGAAAAGGAGAAGAAAACACCAAGATGTGTGTGTACAAGTTATGAGAAAAACCTACATCTTGGGTTTGCTTATATACTACACAAGACTTGGAGCTCAAGGCACAAAGGAGGTGGGTTTACCCCCCTTGCCGATCGGTTTTGGAGCCCAAAGGGGTGTTCCAGAACCTTCTCTTGTTTCCATGTTTTGTCTAGCAATTACTTTCCTAATCTTCGTTTAATAATTAATTAGTCATTAATCAATAATACTAATTATTATTTATTTGTTTTGTGTTTAATAATTAATTATAACATATTATAAATAATTATTACATTTTCTCTTCATACGTATTGTGTGCAATCCCGTGATCTCAAGTTCGATCCTAACACACGACTATTATTATTTTGTCTATAAAACCAACAGCTCCCACTTAGACATATCATAATAGTGTGATCACATCGGTTAGCGTCTTGCAACACGCCGATTCCTCTAGTACAACTTGAGTAAGGCTCCTGGAAAACCTTTTAATGATTTCTCATTATTATTATCCCTTTGTTTCTAATACCATGTTAAATAAGGATATGGATCCAGGTCATTCCTTAATTAACCATTCTGTTTCTCGTTTTTAGAAATTGACAAGATTACCAAATCTTTTGAACCTTTCAAGAAAGACCTTGGACGTGGCCACGCAAACACCTTGACAACCCTATGAGGGGCCCATCAATATTAAGCTCCAAAAATTAATTTGAAGGAACAAATTCTTTATTGATTACAAGCAAAACACACAAACTTTGTAACACTTCTGAAAACAACCCTTATGACTACCAGTTACGTATAGCGTTAAGTTGTTCCACAAAAATGTACTATATTCATGACCGTTATCTTGTATCTCAAGTCCAAGGATAACTTCTTATGATTTACTCAATGACAAGATCCATAAAGTAACATCATATAGTTGGGATAAGTCCTATATTCAGTATCATCGAATATCGTCTGAAATGACATGTCTACGCATCAATATACTTTAAGTATATTATATCAACTTCAGATTTGTCTTAATTTAATAATATTCTCATATTATTAACTGACAACGGACAATTTAGAATAACTCTTATTCATGGATTTAAACATGCAAAAATAGGACAACAATAATTAACAATAGAAATAAACATACCAATAATACTTTATTTCATTAAAATAATAATTGTTTACAATATCCTTTATCCAAATACTAATCACAGTTATGCATGAAACTACTAGCTAATTTAAGTCCAATTCCATTGGCTAATTCATTAAGCTTCTCTTTCACCAAAGCCTTAGTGAACGGATCAGCTAAGTTTTCATCTGTGTGAACTTTCAGCAGATTTATTTCACCTTCGTCAACCTTTTCACGAACAAAGTGATACTTCCATAGAAAATGTCTGGTGCCTCTCATGACTCCAGGTTCATTGGCAAATATGATTGCAGCAGAATTGTCACAATACATATTAATAGGTAATT
Organism: Artemisia argyi; assembly: GCA_030686995.1. Lineage (NCBI taxonomy): Eukaryota > Viridiplantae > Streptophyta > Magnoliopsida > Asterales > Asteraceae > Artemisia > Artemisia argyi. Next base: position 208,658,454 of record CM060682.1, on the reverse strand, counting down.
CAATTGAAGGCATAACACCAAGCCCATAAACGAATTTCCTAATCCAAACAGCCTCCATAGCAGCTTCTGAAGCAGCAATGTATTCAGCTTCTGTTGCAGACATCGCAATTGTACTCTGCTTCTTGCTCCTCCAGTCTACAGCTCCTCCATTGATAACAAAGACATAACCCGTCTGAGACTTCGAATCATCTTTATTACTTTGAAAGGATGCACCTCAGAAACCTGTAACACAAAGTTCTGCAGATGGATTTCCACCATATACCAAAAACATATCTTTTGTATTCCTCAAATACTTAAGAATATGCTTAACAGCAATCCAATGTTTATCACCTGGATTCTGTTGAAATTGACTGGTAATATTTTGAGCAAACGCCACATCTGGCCTTGTGCACTTAACCGCATACATAATAGATCCTACAGCCGAAGCATAAGGAACTTTACTCATGCGAGCCACCTCATCAGGTGTTGAAGCACAAAACTCATTACATAAGCCATGTTTTACTTCCATCGGCAAATATCCTTTCTTGGAATTTTGCATATTGAATCTTTTCAATATTTTGTCAATGTAAGCACTTTGACTTAATCCAATTAACCGCCTTGATCTATCTCTATAGATTTTGATTCCCAGAATATATGCAGCCTCTCCTAAATCTTTCATAGAAAAGTAGTTTCCAAGATATGCCTTAACTTCTTGCAAACTTGGAATGTCTTTTCCCATGATCAATATGTCATCAACATATAGAATTAGGAAAGTTACATTATCACTCCTACTAGCTTTGTGATACACACATGGCTCATCAAGATTTTGAGTAAATCCAAACTTTTTAATTTCAGCATCAAACCTCTTGTTCCATTGTCGTGATGCTTGCTTTAATCCATAAATGGATCTTTTAAGCTTGCAAACACGATTTGGGAAATCTAGATTTTCAAACCCTTCTGGTTGTGCCATATAGATGTCTTCATCTAAATGACCATTTAAGAAAGCGGTTTTCACATCCATTTGCCAAATCTCATAGTCATAGTACGCTGCTATAGCTATGAGAATTCTTATAGCTCTTATGTCTGCTACAGGAGAAAAAGTCTCCTCGTAATCAATTCCAAAAGTTTGAGTAAAACCTTTAGCAACTAGGCGAGCCTTATAAATGTGTGCATATCCATCCATGTCAGTCTTGATTTTGTAAAGCCACTTACTCCCAACTACCTTGGCACCAGGAGGTAAGTCAACTTCTTCCCAGACTTCATTGTCATTCATAGATTGTATTTCCCCATCCATAGCAGCTTTCCAGGCTATTAATGGCAGCTCTATAACTAGTAGGTTCATTAAGATCCCCTAGTGTATGCTCATCAACCTCTACATTAAGACATAGACGGTCAGGAGCTTTCACAGATCTTGAAGATCTGCGAATGGGAATTACTTCAACTTCCGGTGGAGGACCCAGACTTTCCGGTTCTATAGGAAGTGTGCTAGTGTTTTCTGAAGGCAATGCATTATTTAGATCATCTTCTAAATCATATACTCTCCCACTGATTTCTTGAACCACAAATTCACTTTCAAGAAAATCACCATATCTTGCAACAAACACTTTGTTCTCAGGTGGGTAGTAAAAGTAGTAACCCATAGTTTCCTTAGGGTATCCTACGAAAATGCATTTTACAGATCTTTGTTGGAGTTTATCTTGTGAGTCACGTTTAACATACGCCTCACAACCCCAGATCTTTAAATAAGACAAGTTCGGAGCTTTTCCAGTCCATATCTCATATGGTGTCTTATCAACCTTCTTGGTGGGAACCATATTCAAAATACGAACAGTTGATTCAAGAGCATAATCCCAAAAATACAAAGGAAGATTAGTAAGATTATACATTGATCGAACCATGTCCAACAATGTACGATTCCTTCTCTCAGATACACCATTTTGTTGTGGAGTATATGGAGATGTGAGATTCTGGACAATTCCATTCTCAGTTAAGAAATCTTTAAAATCTTGACTAAGGTATTCACCACCTCGATCAGAACGAAGAGCTTTAATCTTCTTTCCCAATTGCAATTCTACTTCTGCTTTGAAAACTTTAAATGTTTCAAACACTTCATGTTTATGTTTAAGTAAATAAACATAACCATAACGGCTGAAATCATCCGTAAAAGTTAAGAAGTAGACAGCACCTCTCCTTGACACATGTCTAAGTGGTCCACATACATCCGTGTGTATCAAACCAAGTAGATCTGAAGCTCTTTCCATATTATTATGAAAAGGTTTCTTCGTCATCTTCCCAGAAATACAAGATTCGCATTTATCAAATGACTCATCATTGATATTATTCAAAAGCCCTTCACGTTGCAGCTTTTGCATGCGAGTCTTGCCTATATGGGCAAGTCTACAGTGCCAAAGGTAAGACGAATTCAAGTCATACTTCATTCTCTTACTTATGCTGTACATCGAATTATTATTATTGTTGGAAGTCACACAATTATTCATATCAATTTCAAACACACCATTCACAGCAACAACATTAAAATAAAATACACCATTTAAAGAAACAGAAATTTTATTGCCATCAATAGTATGAGTAAAACCAAGATCCAACAAACATGAAAAGGAAACAACACCTCTAATTATAGAAGGTGCATAATGACAATTGTTTAAACAAAGTACTAAACCCGAAGGTAAAACTAAATCAAACATTCCTATAGCTTCAACTGCTGCTTGTGCTCCATTTCCCACATGCAGAAATTGCTCCCCATAAGCTAGTCTCCTTTCCTCTCTAAACCCCTGCAGTGTATTACAAATATTAATACCACATCCAGTATCATATACCCAGGAATTTATTACACGAGATAAAGTAAATAATTCAATGACAAATAAGTTACCTGAAGTGCTGGCGCCCATGTGCCCAGTCTTCTTAACCTTATTGTTTCGCAAGTCATCGAGATAAAGAGGACAATTCCTCTTCCAATGGCCCATCACCTTGCAGTAATGGCATCCTTGATCCTTCTTTGGATTATTCTTGATAGGAGGGTTCTTCTTAGGTTGAGGTGGTTGATAAGCCATAACCTGCTTATTCTTATCAGCCTTCTTCTTTCCTTTACCCTTCTTCTTGTTCGCATTTGGCTTGTTAATTCTACCCCTTGTATAGCAAGAACTTGGGGCGTAGGAGCCTTTGGTGTCAACCCTTTCTTATAATCAATGAGCAGTGCGTGCAATTCACTTACTGTCTTCCCCACGCAATGCATATTGAAGTTCCTCAAAAAACCATTAAAATCCTTGTTAAGGGACCTATTGATTAAGTTCACAGCCATATCATTGTCATAGGGTTTCTTAAGTGTTTGTAGTTGATCCATGAAACTTTTCATCTTCAACACATGAGCACTCACAGGTTCACCATCACCCTGCTTACAACCATGTAGAGCCTCCATCAAATCGTAAATCTCTACATTTGATGGTTTCTCATAGAGTTTCTTGAGTTCATCAATCATGTTCATGGGGAAATACTCCTCAAACTGCCTTTGAAGAGGTGTGGACATCGCCCCTAACATCATTGCGGCCACATCAATATGTTCCTTGCAATCAAGATTCCATTTGGCCTTAGCAGCTTCAGTAGCTGCCACGCCTTCAGGTTCAGCAGGACAAGGCGTTTTCAAGATTTCAAGTTGACCAGTCACTCGCAGGACAATCCTTAGTGAACGGTACCAATCATTGAAATTTTCCGAGCCAGTCAGTTTTTCTCGTTCAAAATAAGTTTTGAACACAGAACGAAAGTTGGTGTTATCAGTTTGAGCCATTTCTACAGATAAAGAAAGTTCAAAACATTAGTATTTTTGATAATACAATTTTTCAAGAAAATTAAAATACCCAAGGAAAATAAATCCATAGAATAATCTTGAAAACTAGGATCCTCCATAAACATAGTTTCATCACATCAGTTGATCTGCTAGTAATGAAAGTATAATATGAGGTAACTTGTAGTACAAGTAATTGGCATAACATTTGTCCAATTCCTAGATTTATGGGATTTACAATCACAAAACATTTGTATTGTAAGCATGTTTAGTCCCCATCTTAATGCCTTGAGTCCAAGTCTCACTTCCTACTCAATTTAAGTCGTCTAACTTAAAAACTGCAAACTCATAAATCCATCACATCAGTTGATCTGCTAGCAATGAATTTATAAAATTTACCTCTCCATTGCAATCTCGCTAAGTTCTCACATGACGTAAATTACAACTTCAAGTGTTCTTAATTAGATGGCATTCGACTTAATTTTATAAGGGTATTAATATTTTGATTTTATCAAAATAATGTATGAAGAAGCATGCATACAACTTCATAACATTGGTTTTACAAAACATTTTTATTACCAATTAGCTAAGAGTAAAATAACAAAGTTTTGATTGAGGTATCGGGTTCACCAATTAAAGAATAACCATCAATTATCGTCCACTATATCGTACTTTTGCATAAGCCCGAAGGCTTAGTGTTTCGGATAATCATTGTGGAATTGTGGATTATTCACCCTTAAGATGACAATGTACATGTAATGGTTGTTCGGTAAGTCTAATTTACACACAAACGAGCGTTAAGACAGAGTGTTGTCTATCTAAGGCCACAATTTAATGCGTTGCCATCCTTATACCCATCTTGTAGTGTGTAAACTTCGGTCGAGCCTATTTAACCATTACGTACAAAAACATCAATCAACCAATCCTTTGAAATTTTAAACTCTTAAAAACCAAAACAATTTCGCCATTATTTAGTCCGTATTATTTTTCTATTCAAAAAATTACCCTTTTCGTTTATATAAACATGTCTAACACAATAAATAAACAAAACAAGTAATATACAATAAAAAAATAAAACAACTAAATAAACACATATACATAATCATAACAATTAAATATGTATAAACTTGTAGCCACATGCAAATCTTATTCAAAAGTCCTATTAATAATCAAATCTAGGCGTATAACGTATTAATTCAATTAGGGCTTTCTTTTCCTTAGAAAAAGAGCCACATACATCGATAAATCGATTGCGTAAGCCAAAATTAAATAAATACCACATAGCACATAATTGATTACTTAATATTGGAGTCTTCCCCAATTCGACATCTATTAAACAATTTAAATTATAACACAATGAAAATCCATGCAAATATGCACTTTTTCATGGATTTAGCTTAACAATTAACACATTGCACCAAGATCGTTTACTAAAACGCATAACAATTACATGACATCTTAGGGTTTCTAATCAATTTAAAAAAAAAAAAAAAAAAACAAAAACCCTAAAAACCCTTTAGGTCTAAATCGACCCAAAATTTAGGGTTAGGGATAAAACACATAAACCCTAAAAACATGTAACTATACGAATCAAAATCCAATTTTTATGCGTTTCGATAATTAATTACACATTATAACGGCTCTAGATGCCACTATTTAATTATTATATCATGACATTCATATAAATAAACCAAGTACATCAAAGTGAGCATGAGCGGAAGCAATTATAATAGATCGAATAACATGTAATTAATTAATCATTAATATAAATCGTAAACGTACCTTTGTGATTCTAGCCCGAATAAGAATCAATGCAATCTTCCGGAACCAATGAACCCTAATTAGGGTTTATAAGGATTATATGAATTACCCCTTACATTTTTGTAATTCAATCCAAGAATCAAACAATAGTGTGTTTGATTCACGTTCTTGTACACACGTACTAATTCAAGAAAAGTATTTGCAAGTAATAAAACACAAAACCCTTTTTTAGATGCAAGAAATCGAAACCCTTAGGGGTGTTCGGTTTGTGGATCGACCAAGAAAGAAAAGGAGAAGAAAACACCAAGATGTGTGTGTACAAGTTATGAGAAAAACCTACATCTTGGGTTTGCCTATATACTACACAAGACTTGGAGCTCAAGGCACAAAGGAGGTGGGTTTACCCCCCTTGCCGATCGGTTTTGGAGCCCAAAGGGGTGTTTCGGAACCTTTTCTTGTTTCCATGTTTCATCTAGCAATTACTTTCCTAATCTTCGTTTAATAATTAATTAGTCATTAATCAATAATACTAATTATTATTTATTTGTTTTGTGTTTAATAATTAATTATAACATATTATAAATAATTATTACATTTTCTCTTCATACGTATTGTGTGTAATCCCGTGATCTCAAGTTCGATCCTAACACACGACTATTATTATTTTGTCTATAAAACCAACAATAACAATGCAAATAACAATACGGCCACCAAAATCGGTCCCCAATCTCCCATCTTGTGAATAATTGAGTGTGTTTAGAAGATGAAGGGATGCATGGGGATTTATATATAGAATAAGTTAATGGAAAACTTGGTTAAGAATCAAATAAAGAGGCTTTTGTGGTGGATTGATGAGATGGGGATAAGTTGATGAAGTCACTCATGGTTCCCTATCGTTTGCTTTATATATTTGCATGACGCAAATATGAAATATCGAAAGCCTCGGTTAGTCGGTTAGCTTAAGCTATAAGTATAAGCTTATTTTATCAGTTTGAAACTTTCATTAGTAAGGTTTAAATAACGGTCACAAATAATTTGATATTTTTTGAGCTTGTATATCTCTTATTGCTTGTTATGTAGCTGTAAATGCCGCACAGGAGCCGGATTATGAGTATTTGTTTTAAAGTTTGAAGATGACACTTTCTCAAGCAATTTACAACTGACAATTTCTAGTTATTGCAAGTTGAGAGAGTTGAGAGAATTGTGAAAATGATATTTCATTCAACTGAATCAAAGTGTGAGTTACAAAGACTATTTATACTATTGTTACATACAACTATACTACGCTAACTATGCTAAATTGTATGTTAATTCTAATTACGGAAAACCAAAACAACCCTCTAAATATTCCTCTCTCTAAAAACCCTTGATATTTTATTAAGTAATCCTTAAATTATTTTAAATCTATCCATTGAAATTTTATAAAAATTTAGTATGATGTTCTACTGTTCATCATACACATGATGATATAATTTTTATTTATTTTTATCGGTTAGATCATTCATATTAATTCATTTTATATTGTCGTTATATCCGTTATCCGTACTGTTCATCCTCTTTTTCCCACATCCTCTTCTACTAATCAACCTCTTGATTATGTAGATTCCATATATCATTTCCTTTTCTATTTTATCTTTGTTTCATGATGAGAGATCCAGATCCAAAAAAACAGAATTTGGAGATGCCCCCAAAGTTATCTGATGATGTTGTTCGTTCCAATAAAGCTCCTAGGAATAATAAGAAGTCGAAGGTAATAAATAAGCCAGCTCACTCTGGTGGGAAAAAGGCTAATTCTAGGTTGGCTAGTAAGGGTGGTAGTTCTGTGAAAGATATGGAGGGATTGCCATATGATGATGATGGTAATGAGGCTGAGGAGGATGCTTTTGAAGGTGATAATCAAAGTTTTGATTCTAAGAGTTGTGGGGAGTCAGCTTCTGTTTCTGAGAAGGAGGTTCACACTGCTCTTGAAAAAGATATGGTAAGTACTTTGGTTAATGAGTCTCTGAAAGTTTGTAATGATGCTGAAGTTAATGTTACTGTTAATAGTAAGGCCTATTAGTGATAAGGCTAGGGTTAATGTTAAGGATGTTAGTAGTAATGAGGTTGCTATGTCTAGTCCTACTAATGTTAGTCCTAGTAAGAATCAGAGTCCTAGATTGTTGAAAGGGGGTGAGAGTCTTAGTGATGGTGGTAATAAGGATAATGTGTCATTCTCGTTTAATAATGTTGAAAAATGGCCTAATCTTTATGGTAATAAGCAGGGGATGATTTGGGTAAAAATGGGGAGAAAGTTGGTGAGGTTAATGTGATTAATGATGATACTGTAATGAAGGATGATACTACTGCTAAAAAGCCTAATTCATTTATGAATGTTGTTCAAGGAAGTAGGTTTAGTAGTGGTAATAAATTGAAGTTATTTCAAACTAGTATTAATGAGAAAGGTAATGAGGTTGTTGAAATGGATCCTGTGATTAAGGAAGGTAGTAAGAATTGGTCATTGACATTGGTTGGGTACTTTGTGGGATTGAAGATGAGCTATAGAGAAATAATGGGTCATCTTTAGAGAATGTGGAGACCATATTTTTTTGATGATGCTATTTTGAATGAATGTATTTACTTTCTTAACTTCAAAGCTGAGGAGGGTATGCAGTATGTGTTAGAGAATGGGCCTTGGCTTGTTGAAGGTAAACCATTGTTTGTTCAGAAATGGGAAGCGGGTATGTGTATGATAAAACCGGAGCCTACCAAGGTGCCTATATGGGTCAAGGTGATGAATGTGCCATTTGAGGCATGGAATATTGAAGGTGTTAGTAGAATTGCTAGTGGAATTGGGACCCCTATTATTATGGATAGAATTACGGCTTCAATGTGTGAAAAGGCTTCTGGTATGGCTAATTTTGCTACGGTTCTAGTTGAGGTTGATGCGGCTAAGGGTCTTGTTGACCATGTTGAAGTTAATTACAAAAGTATGGGTAGGTCTATGAAATTAAAAGTTGACTATGATTGGAGGCCACCTGTTTGTGGATGTTGTAAAGTTTTTGGTCACAACTATGAACATTGTGTGAATAGGATTATTTCTGAAGCTGAAAAGAAATTTTGTAATGAAAATGAGACTTAGAAGAATGATACTGGGATGAATGAAGGTAATAATGGTAATGAATGGAAGACTGTTAGTGGCAAAGAAGCTGTTAGAAAGGATGGGAACAATGTTAGTGTTAATGGTCAAAGAAATGTTTATGGTGAGGGTCCTAGTAAGGGTGGGTTCAATGGTAGAGGTAGAGGAAATGTGTCGGGTCGTGGTTATGGAAATCAGAGGTATAGTAATTATGGGAATAAGCAATATGTTCAGGTTAAGAAGGATAATACTACTAAAGATGATCAATCTAAAGAGAATGTTCAGAAGAGTAAGAATAAAGGTAAGATGGATACTGATGGAGTGGAAAGTAGTGGTGCAAGTAATAAAAATGCTACTTCTAATAACAGGTATTCTACGTTAGTTGATGAAATGGAAACTGAGAAGAATCTGGCTTGGGAAGCGACTAGGCATAGGATTGATGATGTTTGCTCTAAAGGTATGGTTATTAGTGAGGAAGAAATTAGTTGTTGGTCAGAAGATCTTAAAGAGTATTACAAAAAGAAGTGTAAAGTGTCAACCCCTAATCCTAGGGTTGAAGGTTTAAGACAAAAAGTGATAGAACTTCAAAAGCAAATTAATTATAGTAACAGGAATATGATGAAGGATTCTAAGGAAAAGGCTAAATGTATGTGTAAGGGTTTAATTGAGGAAAAGGGTTTATCTGGAAACCAGGCGTATACTAAAGCTTATGATGAATCTTATAGGGATGAATTGAAAAGGATTGAAGATTTGGTTATAAAGAAGCAGATGTTTGAAGTTGATCTTTTTGTGGCAACTGATCAAGCTTTTACATTATATGAATTGGAAACTTGGACTAGTAAGATGATTGCATTTTACAAATCTAAAGTTGGAGACAATTTATATGAGAAGGTGTTGGATTCTTTGAAGATTGGTAATGAAGAGATGGTTGAAGAAGTAGCTGAAGATATATACTTTAGCTCATGCTTCTTTTATGACACAGAATAATGTATCAGCCAAAGTTGATCCTACTATGGCCAAGGTATTAAGTAATGATGGTCCAGGTCCTTCTAACTCTTCTTTATGATGATTAAAATTGTTGCCTGGAATATAAGAGGTATGTTTACTATCTCTAAACAAGATGAAGTTAAAATGTTAATTTCGGAGAATGATTTAAGTATGTGTGTTGTGGTTGAAACATAGTTAAACAAAAAAAATTGTTAATAAAGTTTGTTATAGAATTTTTAGGAGATGGAGTTGGTTATCCAATTCTATTGATAGTTGTAAAGGATGTCGAATTTTTGTTGGGTGGGACACTAGTGTGGTTGAGGCCAATTTGTTGTTCCAAAGTGGGCAGGTTATGCACTTTGAGGTGAAGTGTGTCCTGGATAAAAAAAAGAATGTTTGTTTCTTTTATTTATGGTGATAATGACCCTAAGGATAGAACTAGATTATGGGACTTCCTTAAGAGTCAAAGAGATAATACTAATGAGGTGCCCTGGGTTATGCTTGGTGACTTTAATGTTACGCTTTATGCAGATGAGTGTTCTAGTGGGGCTTCTAATAATGATCAGGGGATAAAAGATTTTAGGAATTGTTTTGAATTTATTGATATGGAGGTTATTTCTATGAATGGCATGTTTTATACTTGGATTCAAAAGAGAAAGAACCCTGATGAAGGTATTCTGAAAAAGCTTGATAGAATTATGGGAAATAGTAGTTTTCTTAATGAATTTGAAGTTAGTTTTGCTAATTTTTTTACCTTATGTTACCTCTGATCATTGTCCTGTTCTATTGGTAATGCCTGAGGTGACTGCAAGGAAAAAAAGAGCTTTTAGATTCATGAATTACTTGGCTGACAAGAAGGAGTTCCATGTTGCTGTTAAAAAGAATGTGAATGTTCCGGTGGAGGGCTATGATATGTTTATTCTTGTTAGAAGATTAAAGGCTATGAAGAAAGTGATGAGAAATTTAAATTGAAGTAATGGTAATGTGTATGATAAAGTTAAGAAGCTAAGAGCTGAATTGAAGAATGTTCAAATTGATCTGGATAAGGACCCTAACAATAGCAGTCTTAGGGAAGCTGAAATGGTATTTACTAGTGCTTATAAAGAAGCTGTTCTTGATGAAGAAAAGGTTTTTAAGCAGAAATCCAAGATTGAATGGCTTAAAGAAGGAGATCATAATACTGCCTTTTTCCATAATAGTTTGAAAGGCAGAATGGGTAGAAGCATAATTAATATCATAAAAGATGAATTGGGAAGATAATACCATGATGAAGATGTTGCTGAGCAGTTTGTGTCCCACTTCAAAAAACTTTCTTGGTTCCAATGATGAAGTGTTTCCTGTCGAAGATCCTGCTAGCCTGTTTATTAAGAAGATTGATAATCAGACTGCTTTGCATATGGTTAGAGCTGTATCTGATGATGAAATTAAGGAAGCTCTTTTTGATATTGATGATGGTAAAGCTCCTGGTCCTGATGGATTTACCTCAAAATTTTTCAAAGCATCTTGGGATGTTGTGGGGAAGGATGTTTGTTCTGCGATTAAAGAGTTCTTCACTAGTGGTAAGATTTTGGGTGAGTTGAATACTACTATTATTTCTCTTGTGCCTAAATCTAAAACTCCTGTGAAAGTCTCTGATTATAGACCAATTGCGTGTTGCAATGTGATATATAAGTGTATTAGTAAGATTTTATCTGGTAGAATTAAACGGGTGTTAAATGATATTATTGACTCTAATCAGAGTGCTTTTATAAAGGGTAGACAGATTAGCGATAATATTTTAATTGCACAAGAACTTATGTGTGGTTATAATAGGAAGGATAAACCTAGCAGGTGTGCTTTTAAAGTTGACATTCACAAAGCTTACGATACTGTGAACTGGAGTTTCTTAAGATTCTGTTTGATTAGCTTTGGGTTTCATCCTACTATGGTTAACTAGATTATGATATGTATTGAAACTGCTTGTTTCTCGATTAATGTCAATGGTGAATCTCGTGGTTTTTTCAAAGCGAAGAGAGGGCTTAGACAGGGTGATCCGATATCTCCTTATTTGTTTACTATTGTGATGTAGATATTTACTCTTATGTTGAATAGACAAATTAAGTTGGATAAAAGATTTAAGTTTCACTGGGGGTGTAAAGAGTTGGGTATAGTGAGTCTTTGTTTTGCTGATGACTTGCTTCTATTATGCCATGGTGATTTTGTTTTGGCTTCAATCCTTAGGAGAGCATTAGATGAGTTTTGTCTTTTCTCTGGTCTTAGACCTAGTTTCCACAAGAGTACAGTTTTCTTTGGGAATGTTTGTGAAGAAATCAGGGAGGAAATTAATCTAATTGTTGGGAATTATTGAAATGTAATAGTTTTGTTTCTACTGGTAGTGATATAGTTCCTGTTGGTATGGTTTCTGCTGTTAGCAGATATTAGTTTGCTAGGATATGCATGAGTTATATTATGTAGTGATATGCATTGATATTTTATTTATTGTTGTATTAGGGTTCCTTGTGTATAAAAGGAATATACGGCTAGTCTTAAAAGCAGATCTCTGGCACTTCATACTTCATGAAAAACACCTTTAGTGTGTGTAATATAGATCCATAGAGGATCCTTGTTTATTAGAAAAACCTTGTTCATAACTTTGATTGTGTTCGTTAATTATTCTGCTGCATATTCAATCATTGTTATTATTATCCTAGATTGGGCTTAAACGATCTTCTACAGTTGGTATCAGAGCGGGGGCTCTTGATATCTAGTGATCTACAAGGTTTTTCGAAGAAAAGCAGGAAAATTCGAATTTGGTACAAATTTTCATAACTTTTATGCAGTGCAGTTTTCAAACAGCGATTTCTCATTCGTTTACCGTTGGATTGGGCTGAACTTTTTACTGGAGGTTCTCAACATATCAAGGAAGAGTTCCACCGGACGGATCTTCGATCTGAGCTATCAGTAAAAAGATAAAAATTGTCAAAGTTGGCTGCTGAAACAGGTCAAGTAATTCGAATTTTTATGGTTTTTATAAACTCAACTGCTTGGAATTCGTGTTTACTTACATTAAATCATTGTGAAAGTGGGATATACATTGATTGGTGTCTAAAATTCTTGAAAGAAAGTAGTTGTGAATGTGTATGATCGATTTTTGATGATTTTAGTGTTTTAGCGACACTTTACAAGTGTTGTCTTTATGGTTTGATGATGACACGACTTGGTTTGATGATGACACGACTTTGATTGGTACTGTTGACGGTTATTGCCGCTATATTCGTTTCTGCCGATGACATATTGTTCAATATTCCTAGGCACTCTTTTGGCACAATCATGTTTGGTTCTCTCAATGTGTTCCTAGGCACTCTTTTGTTTTATGGATGGCTATCAAGGGTAGACTCAAGACTCAAGATAGAATTTCAAAGTGGTTCAATATTCCTGATATGAGATGTCCTCTGTGCAGTCACGGTAAAGATTCTCATTCACATTTAATTTTTATATGTTCTTATTCTAGAATAGTGTGGGAGAGGTTAAAAGGTATGGCTAAGCTAGATAATGTCTCTAATAACTGGGCTGAGATTATTTATAGTGTAGCTATTAGACCTGCCAAGAATACTATATGGAGTGTTATTCAAAGGTTGGTTTTTTGTGCAGTTGTGTATTTTATCTGGCACGAAAGGAATGCTAGGATTACTAGTAATTCTTATAAGCCTGAGATGGAATTATTTAAGATCATTGTTGATTCTGTTAGACTTAGATTAATGGGATTAAGGATGAAGATTACTCCTGATGTTATTATTGCTTCTAGTACCTGGAATTTTCCTATTGATAAGAACTATAAGTATAGAAGAGTTATTGAGGATTATATGAATATTGATGAGGATGTGGATGTTCAGATGATGGATAGTGTGGATCATAACTGTGATCATGGCTAGTTTCATGTTCTCTGATTTGAAATGGGTGAACTGGTACAATGAGGGTACTGGTTTTTTGAGTTGTAATATGGTTTTTGATTGGGATAAGCTTCCTTACTTAGTTTTCTTTGGCTAGCAGTGGTGCTTCTTTTTCATTTGTTGCAGGTATGTTGCTGGTTATTGAGTAATTGAGATTGGAGAGGTTTAGGGGAAAGTTGCACTCTTTTACTACCCTGTGGTTTTATCTCTTTGGGTTTTACTAGGCGTAGGTTTTTAAGGAGGTAATTTCCTCTAATCTGCTACTATAGCACTCTCCTGGTTGCTGAATATGGCTGTACAGATCTGGTTTGATTGCTATTCTTATTGAATTTGTTAGTATTGGATTGCCTGGGCGGCTATTTCTGATGTCCACATTGATGATCAAGATAGCTTCTTGATGATGTCCCTTTTATTCAGCTGCTGATTTGTTATCTCTTTTTGAGTTTTGTTAACCTCATTGATTAGTTTTGGTAGTGTGCTTTCTAAGTGTTGTCATCATATGGTGATGTTTGGAGGTGCATTGGTTGGTCCCTTTGCATCGGCCCATGTATTCAGAGTATGATGATGATCTTAGCTTAGGCCGTTTCCTCCTAAGGCTGATTTTTGGGATTATTAGTATTTGTTTCTCTCTGCATTTGATGTATGGTTTTTAGTAGTTTATTTGTATTTGGATATGCTATCTTGTTGTTGGCTATTATGCCATTTTGAAGCCAAAGATAACTAATTAGGGGTGTGTCCTAATAGTTTTCAAGCTTTGGTTTTCCTCTTGTTGTACTTATTGCCTTTTTTGGCTCTTTTCTTAATAATTTTTACCTTTAAGGAAAAAAAATGCTAAATTGTACTTGTACATTCACTGTTACATTGAATCATATTTACATAAACTGCATTGATGCTTTATACAATGTGGTGAAGTGTATAGACTTTCACACTTCAATCCTAGCTTCTTTTGCTCCTCTGTTCTTGCTGCTCTGTTCATGTTGACTGCAGAATTGAATTTACCTTGTGTACTATAGGAAACTAGAAGGGGGGCTGAATAGTTTACCGACTTGTTTTCTTACTTTATAAAATTTTGGTTGTGAAAAACTTAGATTCAATTATCGATGAAATCAATCAACAACAATATGAACACAACACTATACTAACACAATTTAGATAATAAGTATGTAAAGAAAAGAGATGGAAGGATCAAACCAAGACAACGAGATTTATAGTGGTTCGGTCACGAAGCTCTTCTTCGCCCTACTCCACTCCTTGAGAACCAAACTCAAGAGTTATAAACACTGTCAACAAAGCTCCCTTCAGGCGGAGAAAACCGTACAACGTCGCTTACGTTATTCTCCGACACTAAGCTAGATGTCGAGTACTAATCTTAGCTAGTACCAATCTACCACGATCCACACGATCCTAACTTATCACACGATCATAACTTATTACACGATCAACACGATCCACACTATCACACGATCCACACTATCACACGATCCACTCATAACACTCTTGATCCTCTTGATCAACACACTAACACTCAAGCTACTAGAGATCCCCAAGATCTCAACAAGATCACAATGATCAACACAAGACTAAAACAAATTGTTAGCATTAAAAATATGTATAGAAAGTGATGGTCATTCTCATAGTTAAAGTAAGTGGTGTCGTTAGTTAGATTAACAATATTGGGCATTGGACTTGGTTAATTAGTTAAATGTATGCTTCATAAGCCCAATGTAAAAGAAAGAAAACAAGTCCAATGCCAAAGCCCAAAGAAAATCCCATCAACATGTCAAGCACTATAAATAACACCACAACCCTCGTTTGTAAAGGTTGGTCCTTGGAGGGTGCTTGGTGAGTACTTAGGGTTTATTCTAGGAAGAGTTAGTGTGTGTTTTAATAAAGTTATCATGTTTCTCTCTCTACACTCTTTCTCTCTCTAGAATTACATCATAATCTTAAGTGTTTTAGGTTGTTCTTGGTTCCTACAAGTGGTATCAATCGCCTAGGGATAATTTTAGGTTAGTTTAGAGTGTTTTTGGGTGAAAAAATTCGAATCTAGGGCTGACTTTACGAGTTTTATTGTGTATGTGCATGATTTTATCGAGTATGGTTTCATAGTTTTTAGGGTTATCGAGTTTGGGCAGTTTTTATCGAGTATTAAGCTTTTATCGAGTATCTGGAACTTATCGAGTAAGGGTGTTGCAGTTTTTATCGAGTATCGCAGTCTTATCGAGTAAGTCGCAACAGCAGGTTTTATCGAGTATCTCGCAACAGACAGTATCGAGTAAGAACCAAATCGCAAGTTTATCGAGTATTGAGCTGTTTTATCGAGTAAGGGTAAAAGTATCGAGTTTGTGCAATGTTTTATCGAGTAAGACCATATTTTTATCGAGTAAGCTCATATTTGGCAAGTTAGCCTTAATTCCTTATCGTTCATCGAGTAAGGACTTTCATAGGCCAATTCTAAACGAAACTCTGCTCGTTTTACCTTAGATTTATCAAGTAACGATCTTATAAAGTAAAGAACTTATCAACTAAAGAACTTATCAAGTAAGGACCTTATCAAGTAAGAACTTTATCAAGTAAGGACTTTATCAAGTAACGACCTTATCAAGTAAGCAACATCCGAATTTGTTTTAAACCTTCACCCAAAACATCTAATACTTTCAAACAACCTTTGTTATCTTTCAAAAGATCCTCAGAACAACTTTTCACTTAAAATTACTACCATGGCAACTCCACAAGACATTCATGCTGCCGGTGCCGAAAACCAACCTCATATGCTTGAAAAAGGTGGATCCCTTCCATGGACAAGCCGAATGCTTCGTTATATCAAAACTAAGACTGATGGTAAACTTATGATCCAATCCATTGAAAAGGGTCCATTTAAGCCAAGACAAGTTCAAGATCAAGGGAATCCAAATACAACACCTCCTACTCTACCATTCTTTCGTGAACAAACAGAAGTAGAGTACACAGATGAAGACAAGAAGCAGATCGCCGCTGATGATATGGCAATGCATCTAATTCAACTCGGATTACCACGCGAGATCTTTGCTGCGGTCGACAGCTGTGAAAATACTTATCATATGTGGGAACGAGTTAGAAGACTATGTCATGGAACAGAAATTGGGCAACAAGACATTGAGAACAAGCTTCTAACTAAATGGGAGAACTTCAAATCCACAGCAGGTGAAAAGATTGAATCCTACTACACAAGGTTTTGCACTTTAATGAATGAGTTGATTAGAAACAAGTTGACACCAAGAACTATCGCAACAAACATCAAATTCATCAACAATCTTCCAGAAGAATGGGGACGATATCTCACAATTGTCAACCAAACTAAGGATTTGCATCAGGTGAATTATGATCAACTCTATGATTTTCTGAAATAAAATCAAGTTGTGGCTAATGAAGTAAGGAAAGAACGATTGGCAAAGAATCATGATCCTCTCGCATTACTTGCTACTACACCAACACCTCTACCAGTGAACACACCGCATCATCAACCATCATCATCTTCCACTCACAACTTCATGTAGCAAACATACACTCCACTACCATCACTAGTCTATCAACAACAAGTCTACACATAACAACAGATTATTCCACAACAATAATACCCTCAGTTTCAAGAACCAGAGTTCATTGAGAATGATGAAGCCACTACTGCTTTGACTCAAGCATTTGCATTCCTGACAAAAGCATTCCAAGGACGCTATTCCACACCAACTAACAACAAATAAAGGATTTCATCGAATACTCGCAACAGGCAGATCGCTCAGCCGAGGTTCAATATGGGCAACGAAGGCCAAATGGTTGGAGTTATGGGGAATCAACAAGGATATGCTACTAGATTTCACATGGGTAATCAGAATATGCAGAATCAAATGGGTCAGTATACAGGGAATCAGTTGGGTCCATTTATTGGAAATCAGCGGGGTCAGAATGTTCAGAATTAGGCAGTGGGTAATCAGGTTGGAAATGTTGCAACTCCAGTTGGCGGGAACTATGGAAATGTGGATGTGAATAAGGGTAATCTGGTAAAGTGTTTCAACTGTCAGTGTGTAGGTCATATGGCGAGAAACTATCCCACTAAGCCGAATAAGAGAGATCCAGAGTACTTGCAGAAAGCACTAATGTTGGCTCAGAAAGATAAGGTTGGGTTTCAGTTGAATGCAGAAGAAAATGAATTTATGGCTCTTATGGATGATATGGAAGATCGTGAGGATATCGACGCAAACTGCATCTTTATGGCAAATCTTCAGGAGGCAAAGTACGACACAGATTCTGACGCACCTCCAGTTTATGACACAAATGCAGTATCTGAGGTACCATTAAATAATACTTGCAACAATAATGATAAATATGATATGTCCCCTCATGAGGAACAACATTCTGAGACTCAAGCAACTATTTATGACACATACCTGGACATGCCGAGTTGTAGCAATATTTATTCGGTAACTCTAGATACGAATCATAGTGGTGGCTCCGTTTCACAGCATGCTGCGAATGATGAGGAAACACGTGCTTTATTTGAATCATTGTTGAATAATTATGGTATTGAAATTGAAAAAGTAAAAAAGGTCAATCGCGAAGTTAAGGCCGCGAATGAGAAATTGACCGCTGAGTTTGAGAGGTACAAGGAAAACAAAAAAGCTTTTGGCTTTCACACAAAACGTCTGTCAGAATTAGAAACTGGTTATCAAAATTCCGTTTCAAGGGAAAAAATTTTGCAAATCAAGTTTGATACACTTGATGTTAATTCACACATGAAAATAAAATCCTTAAACGCGGAAATTTCTGATCTAAATAACCAACTTTCTAAACAAAAATCAGCTTATACCATTCTTGAAAAAGAAATGGATGAGTTGAAAAAGGACTTTGAAATAAAAGAAGATAAACCTTTGGACAAATCATAGAGTCGGAGCACATGATGATGCGTGAGAATCGCAACAGGCTTTACCTCTCGAGGGATCTCGAGAAGCTTACAACCCCCACCAGGCAGTGTACCTGATCGTTGTAGTATAGTATAGTGACAAGTACCGGGGGATTGATCGTTCAGCTTAGGAATAGTGTCGCTAGGATTAGAAAGCCTAATTACTAGTTCTAAAGGTGAGGGATGATTATTTTTGTGTTTTTATATTTTATGGAAAGCAATTAAAATCTCGGGGTTTAAAGGATTTGGGCGGAATTAGTTGCTATTCAACTAACCCAATACTAAGATGCAATCAAAATAAAATACTAAAAATGAAAATAAACTAATTATACTAAGGTTGTAAGCAGTAATTGGAGAAAATGTGTTTACTTAGATTTCACTACTCCCTAGATATCTTTTACACGTTAATTACTTGTTATAATTGCATGGATGACGGATCGTATTCCTTAATACCATTCATGGGTGGCATACATAACTCCCCAATTCTATGAGCTCTTATCTCCTCCTACACCATGCCCAGCACAACTATAGGGATTGTAAACAGTGGCTCATGCATTAAATACAACTAATAAAGACCTAGCACGCCTCGGTTCATGTTTCTTAAGACGTTCAAGCATGTTACCATTTGGAGATATGCCTGTTTTCTTAAGCCTAACATATAAATCATTCATCCAAGACAAGAATAAACAAGTAATCAACACATAATCAATATCTAGGTTTCATTAGATCTAAGCAAACACAAAGGAGATCTAGCCTAGCATGATAGAATTAAGACAAGAACAAGATATAGACAACCAACACATAGACATATTGATTGAATTAGAAGAACACTTATCTTGATTAATCATGCAAGGTATCAAGGGGTTGGAACCCTTGAAAAACCTGTAAAGCTACACCAAAATCGTCTTTAGGGTTTCTCCCAAAACTTCTCTTTTTTAAATGTGAAAAACTAGAAAACTATATATATGAAAATAGGGATGACGGCGTCAAGAACAAAGGTGTGACGCCGTCATCTCGCCGCCAAATACTTCCTCGGACGGCCTTGATCTACTTCTGACGCCGTCAGGGCCTAGGCCGTCACACAAATTACTCTTGACGCCCTGTGTGTGACGCCGTCATCAACTACGGATTTTAATTCTTGGGGTTTTGACGCCGTCAGGAAAACTCTTGACGCCTTCATGAACTCTCGGATTTTATTATTGAGGTTTGACGCCGTCAGGAAATTACTCTTGACGCCGTCACCTACTGTTCCCAGCATGGAAAATTGAGACTTTGCCGTTTTCTTCACTTTTTTGCTCCAAAAACGTCCAAAATGGCTTCTTTTCCAGAATTCACTCTCCAAGTACCTAAAATCACAAAAGGAACGATTTAGGGCAATATTTGATCAAATAAATTCGGATTCGGGCTTAAATGACCCCCTAAAAACGGATCATTTTTCGCCTCATCATATACCCTTACACTTGAGATTTGCTTGTACTCAAGCAAATGCGCTTTTATTCTACTCAAAAGACAAGTTAGGGGTCATTTAACACTAATATAAAAGTAATTACAACAAATAATCATTCCACTAAAGACCAATAGACAAGCACGGAGGTCATATACAAGCACCTCACAAATAGTGTTTAGATACTCACATCTCTCGGGTGTAATAAAGTGTAAATTACAATATGGAAACGGAAGATATCTCTCACTACCTGTCATAGCAAAATAGATTACCATAGGCTTGGGAAAGGATCAAACCTCCACCACATGGCGTAAGCACCTAGGATAAACTATCAAAGAGGTCTTTTAAAGGGTTGTAACGTTAGGTATAGGGATATGAATTACACGGTTTTGTTGGATGAAGGAAGTTATTACTGGTGGCGAGTTAACAATCTTGGTTAATTACATGTACAATATGGCGTTGCTAAGCCAAGACTAGACTCGACTTAAGCTAATAAATGAAAAATAACAAAAACATAAAATGATCATAGAATAAAAAGGGATGATAGTCCGTATGTTTTTTTTTTTTTTTTGCATACACTCTTACCCTACCATCTAAAATAATACATCATAGGGAATGAACATTTCCCTTACACTTGAATCTTTACATACATTATATTTAACTACTCTAATGACTCGAATTAAGAAAATCAAAACACTTGGAGCACTTTTAAGATTAACGCACATATGGGGGTAATAAATGATGTTCTTCCCCATTACTCCATAAAATAAGTACTTACCCATGAGTCCCAATCGTCCCAAAGCAATATGTACAATGATATGACTCGACTTAGCAACCATGTAATCAATTAGAAAGTTAACTTAGGGTTTAACAAATAACAATAATGCACTAAAAATGAGCGCATACACGGAAGGCTAAGGCGATTTCGGTGTACATTTAAGTGAGGTGTAACAAATTCTTCCTTTAAGTAAAATGCTTAAAGTTAGAAACGAAAAGATAGGCTCGGAGGGGTGTACTAGGGGTATCGTGTACTAAAAATGAGTACAACGCTAAGGGTGTGGGAAAAATTAGTTGACTTAACTAGTCAAGTAGTATGCCTTAAATGGTCAAGTAATTATGATACAGGTTTAACACAAGGGTGATCCTAATGCCTCTTATCATGTAGTAAATCCTACCACACGAATGTACTCTCACTAGCGGTCTCGGAGTGCATCACTAACGCAAGTTCTAGAATCTAAATGCTACCGGTACACTCATAAGCACTAATAGTAAATGCTTTTCCTATCAAATCTAAAGGCGAATCTCACATATTTGGGTGGAAAATTTTTCTGAATATACGGTTATGTGCTAGTCATACAATCTCCTATCCATGAGACGCTTGCTATGGCTAAAGTTTCACTCCAAAATGTTGTAAAAAATTTTAAATTTGGCGCTAAAATTGCACTAACAAATATTTCTCATTGTTTTATTACACATCTACCATCAAACAAAACAAACTCAATCGAAAGTGCATATGTAAGGTATCATCTTTTTACCCTCCCCTTACACTTAAGATGAACATTGTCCCCAATGTTCAAGTAAAGAATGTAAAAGTGAAAAAATAAAGAGAATGAAATCAAATACTCCCCTGATTCGCTCGGTATGGATTATAGGTGGCCAGGTTAAATCTTCCTCCAAGAGAATGAACGATCAAAGCTTCCCTTCCAGAATATAAATCATCTCCTTGTCATACATAACCTGTAAAACCTGACAAAAATAGACAAGACAACCTTACGTAAAATCGGCGGCATCCAATATAAGTTTCTAAATCCTAGAAAACAAGATAAGATATAATGCTTGTGGAATGAAGTTTGCAGATCTCCTGGAGATTATAAAACTTAATAATTCACAAAAACCATAAGACTCCGTTAGAAAAACAAAACCGGTAAAATTTCCAGATTTTAACTCCTGACGCCGTCAGAATGGACCTGCAGAAATTCTTATGTTATGTTTCCGGAAAATTTCTGGAAAAACTTGGTCCTACTTCCTGGAAAATCCTGCAAAACTTCATTATGACTCAATACAAGCATTTGACTCTAACAAATACGAATATACATGTTCATTTAATATTGTGGAGAATCATGATCGGTTTGTTTCTTAAAAACATATTTGGGGTTTCCCCTTACACTTATCTTTTGCAAAAATACTTTTAGGTGGAGTTAAGACTAGGCCAAAACAACAAAGTAAAGTATTCCCACATTTTAATTGAGAAACATGATCAACCAACAATAAAAACTAAGCATGCATACGGAAGCAAATAACAATCAAACAAATAAAATCACACAAAACATGGGTTGCCTCCCAAGAAGCGCTTTTCTTTATTTACGAGTCTTGTAGCTAGACTCAAGGTCATGGGTTACTACGTGATTTCATCATTGGTTCCACTCTCTAGGTCGTCTTCTAAACCAGTTTTGTACTCTGGACCTAGTTGCAAGCATTCTTTGTAGAAACCAAGCATCCTATTTCTAACATACTCTACTCCTCTACGTCTATCCTCCTCATTCCTATAATAAGCCGCTTGCTTGTGTTCCTTTTTGAAATTAGAGAGAAGGCGGTATTTTTCGATCTTGTAGGGCATTTGATAAGCAACCTCATCATTCTCTTTCTTGAATCTTACTATCCCTACAGTCGGATCATAACTCATCCTAGTGGCCTCAACAAATGGTTTTCCAAATACTATTTGACTTAGGCAAGCATCTATCACCGGACGAATGTCTTCTACTATCATAAAATCGATTTCATAGGTAAAATTCCCTATAATCACATGTAATCCCTTCACTCTTCCTGCAAAATTACTTATCAGATTCTTACCAGGCATCATCCTAAAATTGAGTTGCTTCTTCATCACCCAATTGTAATAAGTCCTAGTCATGATGTTCACGGGGGATCTAAGGTCGATGTAAGCTTTCCATATATGCATCTGCCCGATATTGCATGGGATGTTAATGTTAGAGGGGTCTCCCATTTTGATAAGGGGGTTGCCAAAGATATATGTTCTCTCGGGACTAACAAATAAATCCTTATGGTATTCCCGTTCTTCCTTGGTTGGCAACTTATCAAAGTATTCTTCTATAGGTTCTACCTCCTCTAATTCCTCATCCTTATTAACCTCAACTTCCCTACTCTCATCCTTACTATCGGCTTTTACTCTAACTTCATCCATGTCACTCTCCTCTATCTCCTTATCTATCGGCTTAATGGTGACAACATTGACAAAATGGACATGTTTGGATGATGAGGGGTTCTTAATTTGGATTCCACTATTGGTGTCCCTAGTGTCCTTCCTAGGTGTGATTAACGCTTGGTTGCTGAGGGCTTTCAACAAGTTGTCAATCTTGTTGGTCATCTCCGTTTGTTGTTGGTTGAATTCGGTTTCGAACCTAGCTATTCGAGCTTCTTGAGATGCCATGAACTTTGACATCAATCCTTCAAGAGTGTTGGTACTACCATAGTTGTTAGAAGGATTGTTGTTGAAAGTATGGTTGGATGGTGGACCGTTTGGTTGGTAGCGATTAGGCGGATTGGAGGAATTGGGTTGGTTTTGTTTCCACCTAAGGTTTGGGTGATTTTTCCATGAGGGGTTGTATGAATCACCGTAAGTGTTTGGCTCAGGCTTGAAAGTGTACCACTTATCTCCTGCTTCGTCGGTACGCGTGGATGCGTAGTCCGCAAAAGCTGTTCCGGGGAGTTCCACACAATCACGAGTGTCATGGGGACCACTACATAATTCGCATGAAGAAGTGATTTTGTTCACTTGGCTTGAAGGTTTAGGAGCTTCGTAAGATTTCATGAGAAACTTGACTTGGTCCTCAAGTTCCATGATCCTACGGTCGGGAGTGCTAGAATTGTTCGAAGGCAAAGATATTGCCTTGACCGTTTTGTTCAAGTCACGGGGATCATTCCAACTTTCGTTGTCATAGAGAGCAAGATCTTCTATGAGTTCCCATGATTGTTCCGCACTAAGATCACGTAGCTTACCACCGGCCGATTGGTCAATGGCTCGCCTCGTGGAGATGTCGATATGGTCATAAAAGATTTGGACTTGGAGCCAAAGATCTATGCCATGATGAGGGACTTTTTGGAGTAAGTCCTTGAAACGAGTCCATGCTTCATAAAGAGATTCATTTTGACGTTGTTGGAACATCAAGATGTCATTCCTAAGCTTAGTAGTTCTCCCCGGTCGGAAAAATTGAGCAAGGAAACGAGTGGTGAGATCATCCCATGTGGTGATGGATCCCGCGGGTAAACGCTCAAGCCATTGACTAGCTTGATCCCGTAGAGAGAATTAGAATAGGCGTAAACGGGTCGTCTCTCTAGTTTCAACACCTAGGTCTATGGAATCTACGATTTTGAGAAAGTCCTTAAGATGTTGGTTTGGATCTTCGGAACGAAGTCCATGGAATGCACATCCGCTTTGCACCAACCGGATGGTGTCGGATCGCAAGGGGGTCACATTGGCTCCGGTGAGCTCAATGGTGTTTCGGTAGCCTTGGTGGCTAGGTCGGGAGTACTCTCCTAAGGTTCGGGGCCTAAGGGGTTCTAATGGTGGGTTTTGTTGTGGTGGGATGACGGGTTCAAAGATGTTACCACCTTGAGTCTATCTCCTTATCTATCGGCTTAATGGTGACAACATTGACAAAATGGACATGTTTGGATGATGAGGGGTTCTTAATTTGGATTCCACTATTGGTGTCTGTCACAACTCACCATTTCAGGTCATTTCAGGTCATTTCCCGAACTTTGGAAAAACACTATTCATCAAACACTATTCATCAAAACACTATTCATCAGTTTACTATTCATCATTTTTGGTGTCAGTTTGACATTCCGAGAAGCATTCAGAAATTTTACTATTCATGGAACACTATTCATTGCGGGAAAAGATTTCATCATTCACGTGCATTACACATTTCATCGTAAATTTAGTTTACGGGTATTCAAATTCGCGTAACCGGATTGGGTTAGGTGCGAATTCATTTCATTAGTGTTCTTAACACTGCATACGGACTGGAGATAGTCTGCATATCATCAGTAGGTCATTTACATGTTATACCACTCTCAGGATTTTCAAATTTATATATATTCAGTACATTTAACGTTTTTACGTATAAGTATTTATAGTAAACGTTAACACCCGGTTTATACACGACGAATATATCTAAATATTCCCACAATGGTCCCGACATATTTTTATATCCATTTTAACATCATAAAAGTTATAACATTCAGTTACCCAGTATTTTGGAAATTTATTTTATTTATAACGTACGCGTATAAATATAACGACGGTTTTCGTGAAAACTAAACAATAATCACCCGATCACTCAGTAAATGTACCCAACATATTTTTAATATGTTTTTATCATTATTATGACTTTATTTCATCCCGGTTAACTTCGTGAACGTTTATTGCTATTAAACCCGGTACCCGATTTTAACGAATAACGCGTAATAACACTTAACGCTACACTATATTTTCTAAGTGATCAAAACCGTTTTGGCTACTCCTTTTCACACCCAAAACCAGCCATGACCACCCCTTTTTAACCTTGTGCATTGATTTATCATTATTTAACAAATAAACACATAAAAACCTTACTTTACCAAATTTTCTAAATCATAATCACACCTTTTGAGCTAAGACAAATTTTCATCTCATCTTCCCCATTTCCATCTTCAAACCCACGACCCTAATTGATCTCTATGATCAAGTGATCATTTTCCATAAAGTAAAACACAAAACTTGTTCATTTTACAAGCCTAATCAAGAATCAAGCAACAAAAACACAAGAACATCAAGCATAATCATCCAATAATCATCTCATTTTGTCAAGTAAGTTTTCATCTTTATTTTTTCATGGATCATCCTATTTTTACATGTATTACATAAGTATCATGCTAAAAACCATGTACAAGTAGCTATACCACACTTTATTTTGGCTAAAAACAAACATACAAACCCTAACTTATTTGTTATGAATCCCCTAGCTCTAATAACTTGGTTAGGAGTCCATGGCACCCTAAGAAGGTGTATGGTAAGATTAGATTAGTCATGTGGTGATTACAAGAGGTTTGGTGATGGTAGAAATTGGTTTTTAACCTTGGAAACTTGATTTGGAACCTATTTTAGACATGCTGTCCCGTTTTGTAAAAATCTGGAAAATCAGTAAACACCAAGGAAACTTTGGCAAAATTTTTAGAAAATACTTTCAAAAACGAATCCGTAGGCGAAAGAACGGATTAAAAAGAGCTTATAACGAAGAAGTTATGATTTTTGCAAGATTGTTGACGAAAAGTATTTTCTGGAAAATGTTTGCTGTTGGACGTTTTTCATTGGACAAAAAGAGACTTTAGACGTAACCCGGAGGAGCCGAGCTTTCCAAAATATATTACTACATACTAAGACGTAACCGTGGACATAAAGAACAAGTAAAACGGACAAGTAACGACAAAGATATACTCGTTTGAATATCGGCTAAAACCCTTTTATAATTGACAGCTTTTAATATAATTTGGCGCAAAAACTACGAAGTGCATTTTTAAGCTAAACATAATGTCAAGTACCGAGCTTTATAACTAACGTAGTATTAGTTATTATGAGTATGTTTTCATCATTTCAAGGATTACAACCCGAGTATTTCAACGCTAACATGGAAACTTACGATATATATATATAAGTATATATATATTACAACTAGCTTATTATATTTTCTAATAGCAATATTTTCCAAATTCTTGGATTATATACTTTTGATAACAACAAGTGTTTTTCAAAGAGTAGAGTGGTATAGGAAACATGTTCATGGACATTCATAACATCATTTCATGATCTAAAGTAGATCGTTCATCATTTACATTAGGTTGCGGCTAGTGTGCGCGCCTTGTCTTTCAGTTCATTACATGTTCATGGTACCATCATATTGGGTTGCGGCAGCAAATTGTTCATTGGTGTTCATTTCATTTCATCACGGTTTCATCAGTTGAGGTGAGTTTTCATAGCCCCGTTTTCAATTCAACAGTTTTCATTGTTTTCAAATCCCACGGGGGGAATACATTGCATCAATCATTTCAGTACGAGCCCAAGTATTCAAACATGTACATAGCTTAAGTTACCTTGCCATGTGAAAGTCCCCTGTAACATCATGAACCGTTAATTTCAAGTACTAAGCGAGAGTGAGTGGATAGATCTATCGAGGGTGACGCCTCCATCCGTGGTAGTGGATACCAACAGTAAGCGGATGCATGTCATGTCTTTTACATTTGAATGTTTCGGCAGAACATTCGGGAGGGGCATAGAATTTCATCAGTCATAGCTTCGGTGTCATGAGCTTAAGGCTATTGTACAATTTTCACGAGATTTTTATCTTGCACTTTTACTTGTGGTGGCCGTACATCAATACATTTTACAAACCTATGGAATTCACCAACATTCGTGTTGACGTTTTAGCAATGTATTTCAGGTTATTAAGGTAGCTCATGTGACATGCATTTGGACCTTCATGGAGTCGCGGAGTCGACGCGTCTCATCATTATTTCATGCACTTATGTAAACATTTGATCTAGTATGACTTGTTTTTCATGAACATGCAACACATTTTGGGGACCTCATTTTGTAAACTCTGAATTATTTCAATGATCAAATGCAGTATTTTCCAAACGACACTTTAGGTCGTTCAATGTAACTGTAACTGTGGTGCTATGACAGACACCCCCAGGTATTCCATTCCGCTGCAAGTCAGGTAAATTGGGGGTGTGACAGTGTCCCTAGTGTCCTTCCTAGGTGTGATTAACGCTTGGTTGCTGAGGGCTTTCAATAAGTTGTCAATCTTGTTGGTCATCTCCGTTTGTTGTTGGTTGAATTCGGTTTCGAACCTAGCTATTCGAGCTTCTTGAGATGCCATGAACTTTGACATCAATCCTTCAAGAGTGTTGGTACTACCATAGTTGTTAGAAGGATTGTTGTTGAAAGTACGGTTGGATGGTGGACCGTTTGGTTGGTAGCGATTAGGCGGATTGGAGGAATTGGGTTGGTTTTGTTTCCACCTAAGGTTTGGGTGATTTTTCCATGAGGGGTTGTATGAATCACCGTAAGTGTTTGGCTCAGGCTTGAAAGTGTACCACTTATCTCCTGCTTCGTCGGTACGCGTGGATGCGTAGTCCGCAAAAGCTGTTCCGGGGAGTTCCACACAATCACGAGTGTCATGGGGACCACTACATAATTCGCATGAAGAAGTGATTTTGTTCACTTGGCTTGAAGGTTTAGGAGCTTCGTAAGATTTCATGAGAAACTTGACTTGGTCCTCAAGTTCCATGATCCTACGGTCGGGAGTGCTAGAATTGTTCGAAGGCAAAGATATTGCCTTGACCGTTTTGTTCAAGTCACGGGGATCATTCCAACTTTCGTTGTCATAGAGAGCAAGATCTTCTATGAGTTCCCATGATTGTTCCGCACTAAGATCACGTAGCTTACCACCGGCCGATTGGTCAATGGCTCGCCTCGTGGAGATGTCGATATGGTCATAAAAGATTTGGACTTGGAGCCAAAGATCTATGCCATGATGAGGGACTTTTTGGAGTAAGTCCTTGAAACGAGTCCATGCTTCATAAAGAGATTCATTTTGACGTTGTTGGAACATCAAGATGTCATTCCTAAGCTTAGTAGTTCTCCCCGGTCGGAAAAATTGAGCAAGGAAACGAGTGGTGAGATCATCCCATGTGGTGATGGATCCCGCGGGTAAACGCTCAAGCCATTGACTAGCTTGATCCCGTAGAGAGAATTAGAATAGGCGTAAACGGGTCGTCTCTCTAGTTTCAACACCTAGGTCTATGGAATCTACGATTTTGAGAAAGTCCTTAAGATGTTGGTTTGGATCTTCGGAACGAAGTCCATGGAATGCACATCCGCTTTGCACCAACCGGATGGTGTCGGATCGCAAGGGGGTCACATTGGCTCCGGTGAGCTCAATGGTGTTTCGGTAGCCTTGGTGGCTAGGTCGGGAGTACTCTCCTAAGGTTCGGGGCCTAAGGGGTTCTAATGGTGGGTTTTGTTGTGGTGGGATGACGGGTTCAAAGATGTTACCACCTTGAGTCTATCTCCTTATCTATCGGCTTAATGGTGACAACATTGACAAAATGGACATGTTTGGATGATGAGGGGTTCTTAATTTGGATTCCACTATTGGTGTCCCTAGTGTCCTTCCTAGGTGTGATTAACGCTTGGTTGCTGAGGGCTTTCAACTAATTAAAAATATTAAAAATGAAAATAAACTAATTATACTAAGGTTGTGAGCAGTAATTGGAGAAAATGTGTTTACTTAGATTTCACTACTCCCTAGATATCTTTTACACGTTAATTACTTGTTATAATTGCATGGATGACGGATCGTATTCCTTAATACCATTCATGGGGTGGCATACATAACTCCCCAATTCTATGAGCTCTTATCTCCTCCTACACCATGCCCAGCACAACTATAGGGATTGTAAACAGTGGCTCATGCATTAAATACAACCAATAAAGACCTAGTACGCCTCGGTTCATGTTTCTTAAGACGTTCAAGCATGTTACCATTTGGAGATCTGTCTGTTTTCTTAAGCCTAACATATAAATCATTCATCCAAGACAAGAATAAACAAGTAATCAACACATAATCAATATCTAGGTTTTATTAGATCTAAGCAAACACAAAGGAGATCTAGCCTAGCATGATAGAATTAAGACAAGAACAAGATATAGACAACCAACACATAGATATATTGATTGAATTAGAAGAACACTTATCTTGATTAATCATGCAAGGTATCAAGGGGTTGGAACCCTTGAAAAACCTGTAAAGCTACACCAAAATCGTCTTTAGGGTTTCTCCCAAAACTTCTCTTTTTTAAATGTGAAAAACTAGAAAACTATATATATGAAAATAGGGATGACGGCGTCAAGAACAAAGGTGTGACGCCGTCATCTCGCCGCCAAATACTTCCTCGGACGGCCTTGATCTACTTCTGACGCCGTCAGGGCCTAGGCCGTCACACAAATTACTCTTGACGCCCTGTGTGTGACGCCGTCATCAACTACGGATTTTAATTCTTGGGGTTTTGACGCCGTCAGGAAAACTCTTGACGCCTTCATGAACTCTCGGATTTTATTATTGAGGTTTGACGCCGTTAGGAAATTACTCTTGACGCCGTCACCTACTGTTCCCAGCATGGAAAATTGAGACTTTGCCGTTTTCTTCACTTTTATGCTCCAAAAACGTCCAAAATGGCTTCTTTTCCAGAATTCACTCTCCAAGTACCTAAAATCACAAAAGGAACGATTTAGGGCAATATTTGATCAAATAAATTCGGATTCGGGCTTAAATGACCCCCTAAAAACGGATCATTTTTCGCCTCATCACGTGATTAAAAAATTAGAAGATTTGTTGGAGAAATCGGGTCAGTCGAGTAAAACAATGCATATGATAACCAGTCAAACTAATCTGATTTAATAAGGATGTGGATGCTGGCAGCATAATTGAAGTTAATACGGATGAGTCGGTTAAGACTGGTACTACATCACAAGTCCCTCTTGTGAGTGATATGCAAGAACCGCTTGTGAGTGATTCAATGGGAACAATGGAAGTTGGTTCTACTCCTATTGTTGAGAAAATTAGTAAGCTTGAAAAGCTACTGATCGATGGGAAAGCTACTCTTGTGGATGATGCTGGTCATCCTATTCCGTCTACCTCTGTCACTAAGAGGACTAACCCATTTTCAAAGGTGGGTGAGGTTGAGGTTTCTGATAGCGATGAGGATGAGGTTCTTAACACGTTCGACGAATCAACAAATCTTTTTGGTGGTGGTCATGATCGTGAAGATGAGTATGACTATGATGATTATTCGAAGCAAATTTATGATCTTCCAGAGGAATTGGATGCTCTTAATGCCATTTATGGTGTTAATCTCCAAGGTCGTAGGAAGTAGTTTATCTTTTGTCAGAGTCACTACTATCATGTGATTAATGGTTTGTTTTCTTGTTTTGAAAATAGGAAGTATCTTGTTATGTAAGCTTTTCGCCTATGTAAAGGGCTGAGATATGGGATTCACCCATATCCGTTGTACTTAAACGTTTTTTGGAGTAATATATTTACCGGGTCGTTGACCTTTTACCCAAAAAACTAATCTGATTTACCACACAAAATACAAAATGGCTCTTGGTTACCAACCTCCTTGTATTCTCAAGAAAGAACAGAATGCTGTGCATAATGGTAATGTTATTAACACTAAACATGACCCTCCTACTGTTCGTGATTCTGTTATATCGAATGAACGTGCAAAAGAGAGTCATAATAAAATAAAACAAAAGAATCCAGATATCAAACCAATTGATTATAACAAATGGAACAAGCTTAATGGAATGACTTTTGTCCCTCAAACCAAAACTCCTGAGTTTTCCAAAATCAAAAAGTTTTCAAATATAGTTTCAAAACCACAAGTTGTCTCTAAACATCTTTCAAACATGGAAGAAATGTCGTCGAACAATCCTTTTAACACAAGTGAGGCTAGAGACATTCTTGATGATGTTAAACAGAGAATTGAAAAACTTCAACAGATTGTTTTGGGATGAGGCGAAAAATGAACCACTTTTAGGTGGTCATTTAAGCCCGGAATTGAATTTATTTGATCAAATATTATCCTAAATCGTTCCTTTAGTGATTTTAGGTACTTTGGGAGTGAATTCTGGAAAAGGAAGCAATTCGGACATTTTTTGGAGCATAAAAGTGAAGAAAACGCCAAAGACTTAATTTTCCATGCTGAGAACAGTACCTGACGGCGTCAAGAGGAAGATCTTGACGGCGTCAAGAGTAAAAACCATGACGACCCAGTGCAAACCTGAAGGCGTCACAAGAAGGGCGTCAAGAGTTAATTTGGTGACGGCCTCCACAAGGGAAACACATGACGGCGTCAGACCCAGATCTAGGCAGTCCGAGGAACTATTTGGCGGCAAGATGACGGCGTCAGACATTTGTTTTTGACGCTGTCACCTAACAAAATCTATATATAGTTTTCTATTTTTCATTCTTTAAGGAGAGGAACTTGTGTGGAAAAACTAGGGCCGAACTTTGTAAACCCTAGGTCATATTTTACAGTGCTTTCAAGGGTTTTCACCCCTTGGATCCTTTCATGTTCAATTGAGATAAGTCTTCTCTTAATTTAATCAATATGTCTATGTGTTGGTTGATTATATCTTATGCTTGTCTTAATTTTATCATGCTAGGCTAGATTTATCTTGTATTTGCTTGGATCTAATGAAACCTAGATGTTAATTATGTGTTGATTACTTGTTTATGGTTGTATTGGATGAATGATTTCAATATTAGGCTTAAGAAAACTGGCATATCTCCATTGTGTAACATGCTTGAACGTCTTAGGAAACATGAACCGATGTGTACTAGGTTTTATTGGTTGTATTTAATGCATGAGCAAATTCTAGTGATCCCATGTTAGGAGCTTCTTAGCCGGCTCGACATAGGAGTGAAGTAGGCGCTCATAGGATTGGGGAAGTAAGTACGCCACCCCATGAATGGTATTAAGGAATACAATCCGTCATCCACGCAACTATAACAAGTAATTAACGTGTAAAAGATATCTAGGGAGTAATGAAATCTAAGTAAACACAATTCTCCCACATATTGCTCACAACTTTAGTATAATTAGTTTTATTTTCATTTTTAGTATTTTATTTTGATTGCATCTTGAGTATTGGGTTAGTTGACTAGCAAATAATTCCGCCAACTCCTTCAAACCCGAGATTTTTACTTGCTTTCTAAAAAATATAAAAATACAAAAAGAATCATCCCTCATCTCTAGACCTAGTCTTTAGGTTTTCTAATCCTAGCGACACTATTCCTAGCTGAACTATCAATCCCCCGGTACTTGTCATTATACTATACTACATCGATCAGGTACACTGCCTGGTGGGGGTTGTAAGCTTCTCGAGATCTCTCGAGAGGTAAAGCCTGGTGCAATCCCTACGCATCAAGTTTTTAGCGCCGCTGCCGGGGAATAGTTATTGTCTAGGTTAGAATCTCTTTTTATTAGGTCTACTTGCTAGATTCCTTTCTAGTAAGATTTTATTTTTATTTTTTTTAGGTTCTCTTTAGTCTATCTTTTTCTTCGTGCCTTTGTTAGTAAATTAAATTCATTGAACTATTCCGTTGACCATTATGGAAAACGCGAATCCACCCCTTTCCCCTATAGAAGTGGCTTTGTTACGTGAGCAAATTGAGAATAAGATTAGGGAACTTAATAGGTTGATTAAAGTTGAGCTCGACCATGCATTTAGTGACCTAGCGACCGCCTTGTTTTCAAATGAGGACCTAGGGCCTAATGATTTTGTGAATGTTGTTGAGGGACTTGAAGAAGGGGAGATTGATCCAAAGTTAGATGATTATTTTAATCTATACCCCAATAAGGAGGAGATTGCATACTATAATAATCTTATTGATAATCCTCGACCTCCTTTTACTAGAATCGAACCTAAGATAAAGAGAGGCGATCCAAAGAATGCTAAGATACCATGTATGATTGGGTATAAACATGTTGACAATGCTTAAATTGACTTTAAATCCCCGATCAACATTATGTCCTCAAGTGTTTATAATGATATAGTGAAAACAAGACTTGGACCTAGAAGGGATCCCAAATACCCCGGTGGAGTTTGTAATTTTGTCGGGAGAATTAAAGGTCTACATGTCTTTGTTGGGAATTTCACTTATGTCACCGACTTTATGATTATGGAAGATCTTGCTAATGTTATTGATTGTCGATTATCCAATGTGGTATTTGGTAAACCGTTTGTTGAGGAGTCCAAGTTAGAATATGATGAGATAGAAGGGACAATCCGATTTGCAAGTAACACCGATAGGATCACTTATAGGATGCCAATAGAATGAAAGAATTTCGTTTTATACCCCGATTTGACATGGATAACATTGGTGCTTTTGAGGACATCAATGAAGAGGATAAGAAGAAGGGTATGGATTATGTATGGGAAAAGAGGATTCTTTTCCACAAAGATTGCTTGACCCTAGGACCAAGGTATAAAGTCGATAAGGAATTTGCCAATAAGATTATCGGAGCGATTAAGAATAAGGTGATTGGTTTCTACAAAGAACATTTAAAATCAGGAAGTGAAACCAACAACGAGGTAACATAGTAACATATGACCTTGAGTCCAGCTACAAGACTCGTAAATAAAGAAAAGCGCTTCTTGGGAGGCAACCCATGTTTTGTGTGATTTTTATTTGTTTGTTTGTTATTTGCTTCCGTATGCATGCTTTATTTTTATTGTTGGTAGATCATGTTTCAAAACTAAATAGTGGAAATACTTTACTTTGTTGTTTGGCCTAGTCTTAACTTCACCCAAAGGTATTTTTGCAAAAGATAAGTGTAAGGGGAAACCCCAAATATGTTTTTAAGAAACAAAACCGATCATGATTCTCCACAATATTAAGTGAACATGTATATTCATATTTGTTAGAGTTAAATGCTTGTATCGAGTCATAATGAAGTCTTGCAGGATTTTCCAGGAAGTAGGACGATGTTTTTCCAGAAATTTCCCAGAAACTTAACATAAGAATTTCTGCAGATCACTTCTGACGGCGTCACGAGTTTACTCTTGACGGCGTCACGTGTAAAAATCTGGAAATTTTACCAGTTTTGTTTTTCTAACGGAGTCTTAAAGTTTTTGTTGAATTATTAGTTTTATAATCTCCAGGAAATCTGCAAACTTCATTCCACAAGCATTATATCTTATTTTGTTTTCTAGGATTTATTAGCATATGTAGATTGTCGCCGATTTTATGCGAGGTTGCCTTGTCTGTTTTCTCAGGTTTTACATGTTATGTATGACAAGAAGATGATTATTATTCTGGAAGGGAAGCTTTGACTGTTCATTTTCTTGGAGGAAGATCTAACCTGGCCACCTTATTATCCATACCGAGCGAATCAGGGGAGTATTTGATTTCCTTTGTTTTACTTATTCCACTTTTACATTCTTTACTTGAACATTGGGGACAATGTTCATCCTAAGTGTAAGGGGAGGGTGAAACGATGATACCTTATAGATACACTTTCGCTTGAGTTTGTTTGTTTGATGGTAGATGTGTAATAAAACTATGAGAAATACTTGTTAGTGTAATTTTAGCGCCAAATTTAAAATTTTTTACAACATTTAGTAGTGAAACTTTAGCCATAGCAAGCATCTCATAGATAGGAGATTGTATGACTAGCACAAAACCATACTATTCAGAAAAAATTTCTACCCAAATATGTGAGGTTCGCCTTTAGATTTGATAGGAAAAGCATTTACTATTAGTGCTTATGAGTGTACCGGTAGCATTTAGATTCTAGAACTTGCGTTAGTGATGCATCCCGAGACCGCTAGTGAGACTACATTCGTGTGGTAGGATTTACTACATGATAAGAGGCATTAGGATCACCCTTGTGTTAAACCCGTATCATAATTACTTGACCATTTAAGTCATATTACTTGGCTAGTTAAGTCAATTAATTTTTCCCACACCCTTAGCGTTGTACTCATTTTTAGTACACGAAACCCCTAGTACACCCCTCCGAGCCTATCTTTTCGTTTCTAACTTTAAGCATTTTACTTAAAGGAAGAATTTGTTACACCCCACTTAAATGTACACCCAAATCACCTTAGCCTTCCATGTATGCACTCATCTTTAGTGCATTATTGTTATTTGTTAAACCCTAAGTTAATTATCTAATTGATTACATGGTTGCTAAGTCGAGTCATATCCTTGTACATATTGTTTTGGGACGATTGGGACTCATGGGTAAAGTACTTATTTTATGGAGTAATGGGGAAGAACATCATATATTACCCCCGTATGTACGTTAATCTTAAAAGTACTCCAAGTGTTTTGATTTTCTTAATTCGAGTCATTAGATTAGTTTATTGTAAAGTATATAAAAATTCAAGTGTAACGGGAATTTTCATTCCCTATGATGTATTATTTTGGATGGTAGGATAAGAGTGTATGCAAACAAAAAAAAAAAAAATAGAGAAAAAGAAAAGAGAAAAACATACGGACTACCATCCCTTTTCATTCTATGTTCATTTTATGTTTTTGTTATTTTTCATTTATTAGCTTAAGTCGAGTCTAGTCTTGGCTTAGCAACGCCATATTGTACATGTAATTGACCAAGATTATTAACTCACCACCAGTAAAGACTGCCTATATCCAACAAAACCGTGTATTCCATATCCCTACACCTAACATTACAACCCTTTAAAAGACCTCTTTGATAGTTTATCCTCGGTGCTTACGCCATGTGGTGGAGGTTTGATCCTTTCCCAAGCCTATGGTAATCTATTTTGCTATTACAGGTAGTGGGAGATATTTTCCATTTCCATAATGTGACATTACTTTATTACACCCGAGAGATGTGAGTATCTAAACACTATTTGTGAGGTGCTAGTGTATGACCTCCGTGCTTGTCTTTGGTCTTTAGTGGAATGATTATTTGTTGTAATTACTTTTATATTTGTGTTAAATGACCCCTAACTTGTATTTTGATTAGAATAAAAGTGCATTTGCTTGAGGACAAGCAAATCTCAAGTGTAAGGGTATATGATGAGGCGAAAAATGAACCACTTTTAGGGGGTCATTTAAGCCCGGAATTGAATTTATTTGATCAAATATTACCCTAAATCGTTCCTTTTGTGATTTTAGGTACTTTGGGAGTGAATTCTGGAAAAGGAAGCAATTCGGACATTTTTGGAGCATAAAAGTGAAGAAAACGCCAAAGACTTAATTTTCCATGCTGAGAACAGTACCTAACGGCGTCAAGAGGAAGATCCTGACGGCGTCAAGAGTAAAAACCATGACGACCCAGTGCAAACCTGAAGGCGTCACAAGAAGGGCGTCAAGAGTTAATTTGGTGACGACCTGCACAAGGGAAACACATGACGGCGTTAGACCCAGATCTAGGCAGTCCGAGGAACAATTTGGCGGTGAGATGACGGCGTCAGACATTTGTTTTTGACGCCATCACCTATCAAAATCTATATATAGTTTTCTATTTTTCATTCTTTAAGGAGAGGAACTTGTGTGGAGAAACTAGGGCCGAACTTTGTAAACCCTAGGTCATATTTTACAGTGCTTTCAAGGGTTTTCACCCCTTGGATCCTTTCATGTTCAATTGAGAGAAGTCTTCCCTTAATTCAATCAATATGTCTATGTGTTGGTTGATTATATCTTATGCTTGTCTTAATTTTATCATGCTAGGCTAGATTTATCTTGTGTTTGCTTGGATCTAATGAATCCTACATGTTAATTATGTGTTGATTACTTGTTTATGGTTGTATTGGATGAATGATTTCAATATTAGGCTTAAGAAAACTGGCAGATCTCCATTGTGTAACATGCTTGAACGTCTTAGGAAACATGAACCGATGTGTACTAGGTTTTATTGGTTGTATTTAATGCATGAGCAAATTCTAGTGATCCCGTGTTAGGAGCTTCTTAGCCGGCTCGACATAGGAGTGAAGTAGGCGCTCATAGGATTGGGGAAGTAAGTACGCCACCCCATGAATGGTATTAAGGAATACAATCCGTCATCCACACAACTATAACAAGTAATTAACGTGTAAAAGATATATAGGGAGTAATGAAATCTAAGTAAACACAATTCTCCCACATATTGCTCACAACTTTAGTATAATTAGTTTTATTTTCATTTTTAGTATTTTATTTTGATTGCATCTTTAGTATTGGGTTCGTTGACTAGCAACTAATTCCGCCAACTCCTTCAAACCCGAGATTTTTACTTACTTTCTAAAAAATATAAAAATACAAAAAGAATCATCCCTCATCTCTAGACCTAGTCTTTAGGTTTTCTAATCCTAGCGACACTATTCCTAGCTGAACGATCAATCCCCCGGTACTTGTCATTATACTATACTACATCGATCAGGTACACTGCCTGGTGGGGGTTGTAAGCTTCTCGAGATCCCTCGAGAGGTAAAGCCTGGTGCAATCCCTACGCATCATTTTGTCAAAAACTACAATCAGTATCAACAATTGGCATTCCAGTTTTCATAAAGAACAGAAAAAGGTTTTTGAAACAGAAATTACTGTTCCACATCAGTGTGAGAGTAATTCATTTTGAACAAGCTTTGTTAGAAGAAACAGCTGACTTTGTCAAAGACCACAAATCTCTGATAAAGCAAGCAAATGAATCTTTGGAGCAGGTTAAAGTTTTGGAAAATTTAAATGATTCTCTCATGGAGGATGTTATGTCCACTGATATCATGTCCATTATTTTACAAATATATTCTGTTGAGGACGAAGAAAGACTAAAAGCTGAGACTTCCGCAATTGTTTCAAAATATGAAAATGCTCTTATTAAACTTGAAAAAGAAAACATGTCATATTTTAAACAACTTGATCGGAAAACCGAGGAATGCATGTATGAAAAATATTCGTATGAGCGTGCCTTCATGAACATGCAAGCTCAAAATGATCTTTTGAGGTCTCACCTAGAAAGTCCAAAAGGAAAGAGTGTGGATACTAAGTTTGCAAAACCAACGACTTCAGAGCAACCAAATGCTTCAAAAACGGTTGAAAAACCAAAAATGTCTATTTCTCGGTTTGCTCCAAGAGTCGATGCGATAAAGGATTTGACAAAACCAGTCACTCCGACACCCTTGTCCAAGCAAAAAGAAATTGAAAAGATTGTTGAAAGAAACGCAAATGTGCTTACACCTAGTCCTTCTAGGAATAGTTCACCGAATGTTGATGAGGCGAAAAATGAACCGTTTTTAGGGGGTCATTTAAGCCCGAATTCGAATTTATTTGATCAAATATTGCCCTAAATCGTTCCTTTTTTGAGTTTAGGTACTTTGGGAGAGAAATCTGGAAAAGGAAGCAATTCAGATGTTTTTATAGCATAAAAGTGAAGAAAACGCCAAAGTCTTAATTTTCCTTGCTGGGAACAGTAGGTGACGGCATCAAGAGGAAAATCTTGACGGCGTCAAGAGTAAATTGCATGACGGCCCAGTACAGATTTGACGGCGTCACAAGGTAGGGCGTAAAGAGGAAAATGCATGACAGCCTGGAAACACATAATACTTGACGGCGTCAGATCTGGATCAAGGCAGTCCGAGATTTATTTTGGCGGCGAGATGACGGCGTCACAAATTTGTTCTTGACGCCGTCAGACCCTATTTCCTATATATAGTTTTCTAATTTTCACATTAAAGAAAGAGAGAAGTTTTGGAGAAACCCTATGTACGAACTTGGTACGAATTTTACAGGTTTTTCAAGGGTTCTTAGCCCTTGATCCCTTTCATGTGTAATTGAGATAAGTATTCTTTTAATTCAATCAATATGTCTATGTGTTGGTTGTCTATATCTTGTTCTTGACTTAATTCCATCATGCTCGGCTAGATCTATCTTGTGTTTGCTTGGATCTAATGAAACCTAGATGTTAATTATGTGTTGATGACTTGCTTATGGTTGTATTGGATGAATGATTTCGATGTTAGGCTTAAGAAAACTGGCAGATCTCCAAATGGTAACATGCTTGAACGTCTTAGGAAACATGAACTGACGTGTAGTAGGTTTTATTGATTGTATTTAATGCATGAGTAAATTCTAATGATCCCATGTTAGGAGCTTCTTAGCCGGCTCAACATAGGAGTGAAGTAGGCACTCATAGGATTGGGGAATTAAGTGCGCCACCCCATGAATGGTATTAAGGAATACAATCCGTCATCCACGCAACTATAACAAGTAATTAACGTGTAAAAGATATCTAGGGAGTAATGAAATCTAAGTAAACACAACTTCTCCACTTATTGCTCACAACCTTAGTTAATTTAGTTTATTTTCATTTTTAGTATTTTATTTTGATTGCATCTTAGTATTGGGTTAGTTGACTAGCAACTAATTCCGCCAACTCCTTCAAACCCGAGATTTTTACTTGCTTTCTAAAAAAAGATAAAAATACAAAAATAATCATCCCTCACCTTTAGAACTAGTATTTAGGTTTTCTAATCCTAGCGACACTATTCCTAGCTGAACGATCAATCCCCCAGTACTTGTCACTATACTATACTACAACGATTAGGTACACTGCCTGGTGGGGGTTGTAAGCTTCTCGAGATCCCTCGAGAGGTAAACCTGGTGCGATTCCCACGTATCAAATGAAACACCAAAAAATGTTAAGGAATCTATTGGTTCTAATGACATGGTTCAAACTCACCGTCTAGAAGAAGCTAGGAATAAGGCACAACATCGAAAAGATGGAATTTTGGGTGAAAAACCTAAGGTGGTGAATTCTACAAGATTCCAAGGCACTGCTAGTAGTAGTAAACCATTACCTAGGAACCTTCAACAAGAAACTAGAGATAGGCTTGCATCTAAGAGTAGTTGCGCGAAAGAGAATGTTATAAAAGTAGAATCCAACACCAAGAATTCAAAAGACTGTAGTGACAAAGTTAAAGTTGTTGTTAAACAAGAATGTTGAATTTGTTTGTCCTACATGCCAAGCATGTGTTTTTTCAGCTAACCACGATGCATGTATTGCACAATTTCTCAAGAAAGGAAAATCAAGTGTTAAGGCACAATCCACTAAGACGCCAAATAGAAACAAACCCGTTGATAAGAAGCAAAAGGCTAAGAAACCTACTAGGTGGATATCTAAAGGATGTAGTTTTTCTAAGAATCAGACTTCCGCAGCATCTGATAAGAAAACGACACCTAGATCTTACCTTAGATGGATTCCCACATGAAGAGTTTTTAAAACAGTTGGTCTTAGATGGATTCCCACATGAAGGATGTTTGATAATTGCACCAAAACAAGTAATAGTGAAAATCTTTGGGATAAGAAAGTAGAAACCACTACAACCGTTGACAGTGAACACCCTCAATCTGAGGAAACATGTACTTCTAACACTGTTATTTGTTTGAAAGAAACACAAATGTGCTTACCCCTGGCCCTTCCAGGAATAGTACACCGAATGTGACCCCAAAAACCACTAAGGAATCTATTGGTTCTAAAGATTTGGTTCACAATCACTATCTAGATGAAGCTAGGAAAAAGGCACAGATTAGCAAAGGCGGAACTGTAGGTGAAAAACCTCAGGTGATGAATTCTATGAGATTTCAAGGCACTGCTAGTAGTAGTAAACCATTACCTAGGAACTATCAACAAAATACTAGGGATTGGAATGCTTCTAAGAGTAGTTTCGCAAAAGAGAATGCTAGGCGTAGAATGCAACACTAGGAATTCAAAAGACTGTAGTGACAAAGTTAAAGTTGTTGTGTTAAACAAGAATGTTGAATTTGTTTGTCCTACATGCCAAGAATGTGTTTTTTCAGCTAACTACGATGCATGTATTGCACAATTTCTCAAGAAAGGAAAATCAAGTGTTAAGGCACAATCCACTAAGACGCCAAATAGAAACAAACTCGTTGATAAGAAGCAAAAGGCTAAGAAACCTACTAGGTGGATATCTAAAGGATGTAGTTTTTCTAAGAATCAGACTTCCGCTGCATCTGATAAGAAAACTACGCCTAGATCTTACCTTAGGTGGATTCCCACAGGAAAAGTTTTTAAAACAATTGGTTTTAGATGGATTCCCACAGGAAAGATTTTTGATAGTTGCACCAAGACAAATAATAGTGAAAATCATCAAGAGAAGGAAGTAGAAACCACTACAACCGTTGATAGTGATTACCCTGAAAAAGTGGAAACGTGTACTTCTAACACTGTTATTTGTGAAACTTCTTCGTCTTTGGTTGCAGGTGCTTCAACTATCTTAGAACCCAGTTCATCAAAGGGTTCTAAGTCTGTAAATCTTTCAACATCAATCTTTATATCTTCAATTTTTGATTTTCCATTTCTTTAATAAAAACAAAAACAAAATACAAAAA
The DNA here is from genome assembly GCA_030686995.1 of Artemisia argyi. Classification (NCBI taxonomy): domain Eukaryota; kingdom Viridiplantae; phylum Streptophyta; class Magnoliopsida; order Asterales; family Asteraceae; genus Artemisia; species Artemisia argyi. Next base: position 208,616,518 of record CM060682.1, on the reverse strand, counting down.
TATAAATTTTTTGAAAATACAAAAACAATGTAAAATGAAAATTACAAAAATATTCTTCTCACGACATGTCTCTTGTATAATCGATATTTTGTACGTATCTAGAAATGTCATTCAACAATGATACGGACATGTACAGATGTTTGAGCGAGAGTTCATTAAATATTTTCTAAAACATGTCGTTTCTCAATCATAAATAATGGCTTCGAAACAAATCGGTTTCGAACCCGAGCTTCATTGAATGGCTTCTGGACACATCAGTTCAGGACCCGCGTTTCAACGAAAGGAAAGTGCTAAATCAAAACAACGGTTTTCATATCTTTTGAGCTCTTATCCTAAAAACATTATGGTTTGTAAGTATTTCAGCTTACGACCCGAACTTCAAATAAAGGAAAGTGTTGTGCAAAACATTTCATATTTTTTGAAACACTTATCCTAAAACAAATGAAGATACTTTCTTCTTCAAGTTTTTCAAAGATTTTCAAAATCTTCTTCATCTTGAGCACATTTTCTTCAAGATTATACAACATGATTTACTCAAAATCTTTCATACAGTGCTCAAGATAACCCCCTTAAACCCTTAAGTGACATCTAAAAGAAATATTTTGTCATTAAAAGGGGGAGTGTTAAATCAAAATGTTCCAAGTTCATGCAAAAATAAATCAGTCAATCTCTCCAAAATCTTATTTTAATCACTCGGTATCAAAAATACCATTGACATGCTATTTTTGAGGGGGAGAAGACGTGATTAAAATGTGATCGAATGTGATTAAAATGAATGTTATCTAAATGTTTGAATGTTGTGACTATATCTCATGTGAGCTCGACTCAGAATTGACCCAAGAATTGACGAATATCAAATGTTAGTAATCAAAAAGATTTATTCTCGATGGGTTATAACTTCAAGTTAGTTATTAGAGCTAGTTGTCACCTAAAAGCTGATGATGTATCTCTTTAAATAGCCACGTAAACGTGTCTCGAAAAGGATTTGTCCAAGTATACCATTTAGAGAAAATTTCTGTGAACTTGACCAGGCCGGGTAATAACTTCAAGCTAGTCTAACTAGTGATGTAAGCGTGTCACGAATCGGTCAAGTACACTGAAAATGGATCAATTCAAAAAGTGCTTACTCCTCCCGCATGTGCAAATTTCTTAAAAATTATACATGAGCACATGTGAAGGGGGAGTCCTTCAAAAAGAAACAAAACCTCTCAAAGTGTTAAACAAATATGTTTCATTATCATGAAACACTTTGAGAGATTTTCAAATGTTTGGTTTTATGGCATGTGATCAAAAATATGATAATCATGAAGATACAAGGTGACTAAGGTTAGGAAAAACCGTCCTATGATCCGCCAGAGCTGGAGGGATCTACCCAAGGACCATTCCAATAGAGTAGAATTAGAAGTCCTTAGGTATGATTGAAAAAAGGAGTAAATGAGAAAGGAGAAAGAAGGGGCTGAAGAATTAAAAAGAAAAACAAATGAAAAAGGGTGAAAAGAAATAGCCCTCCTTATGAGTCATAACTCACTATTTCAGGTCATTTTCCAAACTTCGATAATTTACTATTCGTCAGTCACTATTCATCATTCACTATTCATCATTTTTGAAGTGAGTTTGAGATTCCGAGAAGCGTTCAAAAATTTAACTATTCACAAAACACTATTCATTTCTGGAAGGAAAACACTATTCACGTGCATCACTCATTTCATCATAAATTTAGTTTATGGGTATTTAAATTCGCGTAACCGGATTGGTTTAGATGCGAGTTCATGCATTACCAGTAGGGACATTTCATACGAACTAGAAATAGTCTGTATATTATCACAATAGCATTTGCATACTATTCCACTCATAGGATATTTAAATTAATATTTTTGGTATATTTGACGTTTTACGTATGTTTATTTTTAAATAAACGTTAACACGCGATCAATAAATGTGACTAACATATATCCAACAATCCCCACAATGGTCCCGATATATTTTTACACCCCTTACAATATCACAAAGATTATAAAATTCATTTACCCGGTATTTTGGAAATTTATTTAATTTATATCGTAAGTTTAATATAATTACGACGGTTTTCGTGGAAACTAAACAATAATCATCCAAACACTCAATATTTGTACCCAACATATTTTTATCATTTTTATGACTTTATTATGTCCCGGTTAACTTCGTTAAAATTTATTTCTAGCAAACCCAGTACCCGATTATAACTAAAACTAACTAAAACTACACTTAAACTACAATTAATTCCTAATTTAATCAATAAACCCTCACCCCCCCCCCCCCTTTTTTCCTCTTTGTCAAGCAGGCCCCAAGCTACCCCCCCCCCCCCCCCCCCCCCGCCCTCTTGTGCACCTCATCAACTAGCATTAATGATCATCTAATCCTATCCTTAATAATCTTATTTTAATCCCTAGTAAAATATCTAGTTAAACTTCTTACATACTCTTCATAACTTCAAGTAACAAAAAGCAAGTTTTCTTCCTCTCCTCTTGTGTATGCTCGGCCAAGGATCAAACAACAAACAAACTCTATTGATTTTTCAAGAACAAGACATAAACAAGATCATCTAGTATTCCTTGTTAGGGTTTTGAAAGAAAAACTCAAGGTTTTATAGGTTTTCATCTCCAAAGCTCACTAATCTTTCATGTAAGTATACAAGACTTATTTTCATAATTTTACCAAGTTCATATGATTTTTATACAAGTTTTACATGCATATGCAAGTTTATACCACTCCTTTTATACATTTATATCTTTTAAACCCTAGAAATGGATAATATGGAAACCCTTGGTAGATTAACTTGGTGGATGATGTTTAGGAACCCATGACACCCTAGGAAGGTGTATGGTAGGAATAAATTAGTTTGGTGGTGATTGAAAGTGATTTGGTTGGATTTGAAACAAGTTTGAAACACTAGAAATGAGTTTAAAACATATATATATACCTACTGTCCCAAAACGCCAAACACAGAAAACTCAGAGACTCAGGGGTAATTTTTGACCAAAGATTTAGAAAATATTTTCAAAAACGAAGCCATGGGCGAAAGAACAGATAAAAACAAGCTTATAACGAAGGAGATATGATTTTTACAAGTTGAACGACGAAAACTATTTTCTAAAAATATTTTTGCTGTTGGACGACATTCGACGGACAAAATGAGATGTTAGACGTAACCTAGAGGAGCCGAACTATCAAAAATGTGTTAGCACATGTTAATACGAAACCGTGGATATAAAGAACGCAGAAAATGAGCTTATAACGACAAAGATATACACGTTTCAAAACCGACAAAACTCTATTATTTTGACAGCCACTATTAGAATTAATATTCTAACGTACTAAAAACTATATTTTCTAGTAACAACATTGAAGAGCCATATTCTTACCCATTGAAGCACGTATGACCAAAAGTTTATTTACACGACTATTAGATGTCATTTCAAGATTTTCAAGCGATGAATTAGACACTAATATTTTTAGGTACGATATATTACAACTAGTTTTACAAGTCTAATTAGACATATTTTTCCCAAGTTATGGAAAACATTATACTTCAACAATAACCATTATTTTTAAGTTACGAGTGGTATAGACATCATGTGCATGTACATTCACTACATCATTTCATGATCTAAGTAGATCATATTCATTTATATTAGGTTGCGGATAGTGTTCGCTCCTTGTTGTCCCTATCATTTCACATCATTGTATCATCACTTCAGGTGAGTTTTCATAGCCCCGTTTTCAATTCAATATTTTGATTTCAAATCCCACGGGGGAGAATACATTGCATCAATTATTTTGGTGCATGCCAAAGTATCAAATTCCATACATTGCTTAAGTTGCCTTATTATCATGTTAAGTCCCCTTTTATTATCATGGACCGTTAATTGCAAGTGAGCGAGAGTGAGTGGATAGATCTATTGAGGGTGACGCCTCTATCCGTGTTGGTTTTCACCAACCGTCATAACGGATGCATTTCATTTGAGTTAAGTTTGAGTGTCTGGTAAATACTCAGTTTGGGCCAATTCAAAATATGTATAGTTTCGGGGTCATGAGCTTAAGAGACAATGTCGCATGATTTTAGCATTTTGTCACCTGACTTTATACTTGTGGCTAATGTACATATGATTTAACTCATAAACCTATGGATCTCACCAACATTTTTTGTTTACCGTTTTAGCAATGTATTTTCAGGTAATTAAGGTAGCTCATGTGGCATGCATTTGGACCTACCTAGAGTAGCGGAGTCGACGTATCTCACTTTATATACATTTTCTTCACTTATGAATCGTTTGATCATGTTGAAATTATTTTACCTAAATTGGCAACATCTTTTGGGACCTTATTTTGTAAACTCTGAATATTTTTAATGATTAAACAAGGTATTTTATAAACGACACTTTAAGTCGTTCAATGTAACTGTAACTGTGATGCTATGGTAGTCACCCCCAGGTATTCGATTCTGCTGCTAAAACAGGTATTTTGGGGGTGTAACAGATTGGCATCAGAGCAAAGGTTATAGCGAACTAGGTTGTATCTTGAACCCTAGACTATAACCACATCACCATAGCATCTCATCATTTTATCATAAGTGCATATTCACTACACATGTTGTTTCATGCGCACCCTGTGCGAGTTATTTATACCCATAATCTTATATATATAATTATATTGACCTGGTTAACAAGTGACATGTCTTCAGATACCCACCCTGTCATCCTTTCATCGGATTCCGACATTGAAGATGCCTTGTCATCTTCCACTACCGTTGTACCACCAGTTGCACTTACACCACCATTAGCACCATTGATTTGTCATAGGAACAGGGTTTTCCTATCATTCAGCCCATACATAGAGTGCCGTTTGGTAGGGTATTCAGACTTAATCTTAATGGACCTATTAGGATGCTTATTGCAAGGAAGATAGTATGTTTTCTTTCTTTCACTAGTGGGGCACTCACTACTCAGGTACTACCACCACCATCAGCTACTTATTACACTATTGGTCGTCCCATAGTGCGTACTTCAGTTTTACCTCTTAGATGTCACAAGATAGCGAGAAAGAGGGTAGTATTCCATTCACTATTATCACCATCATCTCCTAACTCACCACTAGGATCTCATCGTCATCAATTTTATTCTCATCATCTAGAGTACTACCAATGTCATTTCTCTTTTCCATTCCCACTTGCCATGAATTAGATAACACCTTGTGGATAATACCAAGATCACGGACTCAACAGGAACATCCGCAGATTCCTCAGGAATGGTTTGGAACCTACACTATCTAGGATATGATCGATGCAAAACTCCAGACACCACTTCAGGACTATCTCGACCTTATGATGCCACAAACCTGGTCTCACTCAGAGGGACACCAGGAAGTCTCTAGACTAGACTTATATCTTTACTTGCTTTTACTATTATCCTAGCCATGGAAAAGTGTGGGACATAGTCTAAAGAACTTGTTGTCTTTTGGTTGTTGTACAAACAAATGTATCAAGTGTGACTCTACTATGTAGGAATGGTTGTGCTATCTATGATATCCGTCCACGTAGACCGAAATTTTCATGTGTTGTGAATATGATGATTTTTATTACCTACAAATTCTCATGGTCTCTTATGATTTGATGAAGATAGATTTAAGCAAACCACTCCAAGCATGACGCAAGCCGTTGTTGGACAATTCATTGCCAAGAACATAGCCACCGCCCTCACCAAGGAATTTACTCACGGGGAATTTATGGGTTGCAATCCCTCCTTCTTTAGCGAAACTATAGACACAAAGGAATTTCTCAAATGGTTCGAAGAAATAGAAACAATATTTCGATGTGGCGACTGTCGTAAGGAATACAAGGTTAAGTTCGCCACTTGTGCTTTTCAGGATCATGCCCAGGAATGGTGGACCAAACATGTTCAGATATTGGGGGTTGATGCTGTTTACTCACACTCTTGGGAGAAACTAAAAAGGATGATGAGTTTAACATTTTGTGTAAGAAGCGAATTACGAACAATGGAACAGGAAACCCTAGACTTTACCATAGTAGGAGATGATGTTATCAAGTACACTACTCGTTTTTATGAATTAACACGACTAGGCCCTGTAATGGCGGAACCGGAAAGCAAGAAACTTGAAAGGTACATCGGGGGACTCTCCCCTGAAATTCGTATGTTGGTCACCTCATTGGAACCCGATGCCATGTCTGAAGCTATCAAAATGGCGATCGAAGCAAAGGAACGCATAGCTCACACCAAGACCTTAGGAGGCAATAGTGATAACAAGAGAAAGTGGGTCGACAATCATGATGTTAATGCTACCCAACAACCATATAAGATAAAAAAAGTGGTGGAGACCTTTGCTGCTGGGTCAAGCCAAAAGAAAGGATATGCAGGTACCTTACCCAGGTGCAACAATTGTCAGTTTCATCACAAAGGACCTTGCCCCACTCAATGTGGGAACTGCCAAAAGACCGAACATGAAGCCAAGGATTGCAAGGCTCCCACCCTCGTAAAGCATCAGAAAGTCACGGTAACCTGCCGTGAGTGTGGAGTGATTGGACACTTCAAGAGTAAATGCCCAGAGTTGAGAAACCAGGACTGGAGGAAGAAGTTCCTGTTTTAATATATAAACCATAGTTCGAGCCCTCTAGGGTGGTACTTTTCTTTTGTATTTTCCATAGGTACGTTGGTGTAACCTAGTTGTATTAAGCACTTTTCTGTCCGATGTAATATCTATCTTTTGTTATCTTCGTGATAATCATAAGCTTCGTTTATTCCATTTTCTATTCCAATTGCTCAATCTTCAATCATTTCGCAACATTATACCATTGTCTTATTAGGGATTAGGCCGATTTCGTTTTTGACGGATTAGTAGACTATTACCATTCCATAAGATTCACCCATGTATCCAATAAACCATTTAACGAATTTTATTCCAAGTTATTTTACTACCATATGGGGAAATTGTTTTACAGAAATTTTAAAATAAGCTATTTTGTTACCACCCTATAAATTGATTTTCTGTCATTATACCAAGTATTTACTATCCTTACGCGAAACAATTTTCATGTTACTTGAAAGGAAATATTAGTATACCATTTTTCATAACAATGCGTTGAACACCATCTAAAACTTTTGAGAAAAGTAATGCTATTTTGACTAAATCAAGCATCGCATCATTAGTCCTCAGCTATACATAGCCTGATCACCTATGTATAATTCAGGAAGGATTATGCCATGAAGTAAATCATTACCTTTTAAAGTAGTGTTAATAACAATCTTCATTTAAAAGCTTTGTAAACAAAGAAACTCTTTCAAAAACTCAACAACAATCCTAAGATACCACGAGACCATCTGAACCACCATCTCTGACCTAGTTGTCCAATTTTATCATTATAGGGTACTAGCTAGATCAAGTTACAAGATCGAGTACAATTTAGATGTACGCTAAGTGACACTATAGAAATAAACCAAGCCTCCTAACCAATACTGTAAAGCATTTCAATTAAACATGGCCTCATCCATACGCAAACTTCCCTGCAGTGAGTTTTAGCAAACGATAATTGATTGAATTTAAGGATATCGATATAGATTCCCCTAAGGCGTTGTGTTCTATAGAAATTCCAGATAACCTCACTTTCATATCAAGAAAGGGATCAGACCCGAACATATATTTTGCCAACATGATGACAATTTCAACGATAAACCATTTCAAGACTTAAGTTAGTTTGAATACCTAGGCTTGTAGTTTTGCCTGACACCCACCAATAGGCATTATACAACATCAGGAACTAAACGTTAGACATCTATGCATTTATGCGAACATGCTTATCCGACCATTTCATCCTCGTTAGTGTTTTTGCTTTTAAACGGATTTTATTTAAAATACATTTATACGAATCACATACCTTGTAGAAAATAATTTCTGAAATTCCTATTTTGAACAAGTACGATCCTTTTTGGTCAATATTAAGAAAAACCATCGTACAATGAGAAATATATAAACATCAAACTTTGGTAAACCGTCCTATTCACAACATGTTTGAAAACAACAACACATTTCATAACTACTGAATTTTGAATCATCAAGAAAGATATTACTTAGTAAACCATTTGCTCCATTTCCTAAATTCGTTTATTCAGAAAAAGATTTTGACCAAAACTCACAATCGCGAGACAATTTTCAAAAAAAAAATAATTAAAAAAAAAAATAAAAAAAAAATAAAAAAACCAATCACCATACTACACCGCTCATGCATTTAGGGTTTTGTGATTTAGCAACAAAGAACCTTGGAATATTTGATGAAGGAAATTAGTAGGGACACCATCAATCAATTACAAACTTCAGTAATAGAGACCAAGCCCAATAGGCAAAGAAAGACATATGTCGTAACATCCATTAGACCAAAACACAAGGAATCAAAATTGTTACCCATATTCTATCTCCTTCAAATAACGCCCTTTTCGAAAGACATAATGTTGTGGAATTAGTCACAAGATTTATTGTACCCATTTCAATTATTCCTGATAAAGGTAATCGATTCATCTCAAACTCCTAGCAATAATTTTAAGATATCCTTCGGAACCCAATTAGATATAAACACCGCCTATTGTTCTCAGACCGATGGTCAGAGCGAGAGAACGATTCAAACATAGGAAGATATGCTCAGAGCATGAGTGATTGACTCTAGAAATGGTTGGACTAACCATTTACCATAAATCAAATTCAGTTGCAGCCATAGTTATCGCGCGAGCATAAAGACTACATCATTTGAGGCACTCTATGGTCGAAGTGCCAACATCCATTGACGGATCGAAATTTGGAAAAGCCCAACTCACTAGTCCAGTAAGTATTCATGAAATAACCAGGAATTTCCTACAAATCAAGAATCAGTTACAAGTTCGATAAGTTGTAAACCCTTCGAATTTCAAGTTGGTGGCAGGGTCATGTTGAAGGTTCTGCCTAGGAAAGGCATGATACCATTCAGAAAAATTCTAGAAGCTAAACCCGATATACACTGGACCATTTAATATTTCAGACAGAGTAGGTTACACAAACATGTTTCACGTTCTTCAAATCTCAAGAAATGTCTTTCAGATGAGTCACTCATGACTCCATTGGAAGGAATCCAACCCAAAGACAAAAGTAAACCTTGTAGGAGAACCAATGAAAATCAGGGACCGTATGGTCGAACAGTTGAAGCGAAGTTGAATTCCTATTGTAAAAGTTCGCTGGAATTCTCGAAGAGGACCCGAGTTTATTTGGGAACGGGAAGACCAAATGCGACTCAAGTATCCACATCTTTTCACCAAGTCTACTTCCGAAACCAACACCAGCTGAATTCAGGGATTGAATTCCTTTTTGGGTGGGCGACTGTCACAACTTACCATTTCAGGTCATTTTCTAAACTTCGACAATTTACAATTCATCAGTCACTATTCATCATTCACTATTCATCATTTTACTTTTCATCATTTTTGGAGTCAGTTTGAGATTCCGAGAAGCGTTCAAAAATTTTACTATTCACAAAACACTATTCATTTCCGGAGGGAAAACACTATTCATGTGCATCACTCATTTCATCGTAAATTTAGTTTACGGGTATTTAAATTCGCGTAACCGGATTGGTTTAGATGCGAATTCATGCATTATCTGTAGGGACATTTCATATGGACTAGAAATAGTCTGCATATCATCACAATAGCATTTGCATACTATTCCACTCATCGGATATTTAAATTAATATTTTTGGTATATTTGACGTTTTACGTATGTTTATTTTTAAATAAACGTTAACACGCGATCAATAAATGTGACTAACATATCCAACAATCCCCACAATGGTCCTGATATATTTTTACACCCCTTACAACATCACAAAGATTATAAAATTCATTTACCCGGTATTTTGGAAATTTATTTAATTTATATCGTAAATTTAATATAATTACGACGGTTTTCGTGGAAACTAAACAATAATCATCCAAACACTCAATATTTGTACCCAACATATTTTTATCATTTTTATGACTTTATTATGTCCCGGTTAACTTTGTTAAAATTTATTTCTAGCAAACCCGGTACTCGATTATAACTAAAACTAACTAAAACTACACTTAAACTACAACTAATTCCTAATTAAATCAATAAACCCTCACCCCCCTTTTTGCTCTTTGTCAAGCCGGCCCCAAGCCCCTACCCCCCCCCCCCACCCTCGCCCTCGCCCTCTTGTACACCTCATCAACTAGCATTAATGATCATCTAATCATATCCTTAATAATCTTATTTTAATCCCTAGTAAAATATCTAGTTAAACTTCTTACATACTCTTCATAACTTCAAATAACAAAAAGCAAGTTTTCTTCTTCTCCTCTTGTGTATGCTCGGCCAAGGATCAAACAACAAACAAACTCCATTGATTTTTCTAGAACAAGACATAAACAAGATCATCTAGTATTCCTTGTTAGGGTTTTGAAAGAAAAACTCAAGGTTTTATAGGTTTTCATCTCCAAAGCTCACTAATCTTTCATGTAAGTATACAAGACTTATTCTCATAATTTTACCAAGTTCATAGGATTTTTATACAAGTTTTACATGCATATGCAAGTTTATACCACTCTTTTTATACATTTATATCTTTTAAACCATAGAAATGGATAATATGGAAACCCTTGGTAGATTAACTTGGTGGATGATGTTTAGGAACCCATGACACCCTAGGAAGGTGTATGGTAGGAATAAATTAGTTTGGTGGTGATTGAAAGTGATTTGGTTGGATTTGAAACAAGTTTCAAACACTAGAAATGAGTTTAAAACATATATATATATACCTACTGTCCCAAAACGCCAAACCCAGAAAACTCAGGGACTCAGGGGTAATTTTTGACCAAATATTTAGAAAATACTTTCAAAAAAGAAGCCATGGGCGAAAGAACGGATAAAAACAAGCTTATAACGAAGGAGATATGATTTTTACAAGTTTAACGACGAAAACTATTTTCTGAAAATATTCTTGCTGTTGGACGACATTCGACGGACAAAATGAGACGTTAGACGTAACCTAGAGGAGCCGAACTATCAAAAATGTGTTAGTACATGTTAATACGAATCCGTGGATATAAAGAACGAGGAAAATGAGCTTATAACGACAAAGATATACACGTTTCAAAACCGACAAAACTCTATTATTTTGACAGCCACTATTAGAATTAATATTCTAACGTACTAAAAACTATATTTTCTAGTAACAACATTGAAGAGCCGTATTCTTACCCATTGAAGCACGTATGACCAAAAGTTTATTTACACGACTATTAGATGTCATTTCAAGGTTTTCAAGCGATGAATTACACACTAATATTTTTAGGTACGATATATTGCAACTAGTTTTACAAGTCTAATTAGACATATTTTTCCCAAGTTATGGAAAATATTATACTTCAACAATAACCATTATTTTTAAGTTTCGAGTGGTATAGACATCATGTGCATGTACATTCACTACATCATTTCATGATCTAAAGTAGATCATATTCATTTATATTAGGTTGTGCATAGTGTTCCCTCCTTGTTGTCCTTATCATTTCACATCATTGTATCATCACTTCAGGTGAGTTTTCATAGCCCCGTTTTCAATTCAATATTTTGATTTCAAATCCCACGGGGGATAATACATTGCATCAATTATTTTTGTACATGCCAAAGTATCAAATTCCATACATTGCTTAAGTTGCCTTATTATCATGTTAAGTCCCCTTTTATTATCATGGACCGTTAATTGCAAGTGAGCGAGAGTGAGTGGATAGATCTATTGAGGGTGATGCCTCTATCCGTGTTGGTTTTCACCAACCATCATAACGGATGCATTTCATTTGATTCAAGTTTGAGTTTCTGGTAAACACTCAGTTGGGGCCAATTCAAATTATGTCTAGCTTCGGGGTCATGAGCTTAAGAGACAATGTAGGATGATTTTGACATTTTGTCACCTCACTTTACACTTGTGGCTAATGTACATACGATTTAACTCATAAACCTATGGATCTCACCAACAGTTTTTTGTTGACCATTTTAGCAATGTATTTTCAGGTAATTAAGGTAGCTCATGTGGCATGCATTTGGACCTACCTGGAGTCGCAGAGTCGACACGTCTCACTTTATATACATTTTCTGCACTTATGAATCGTTTGATCATGTTGAACTTATTTTACCTAAATTGGCAACATCTTTTGGGACCTTATTTTATAAACTCTGAATATTTTTAATGATCAAACAAGGTATTTTATAAACTACACTTTAGGTCGTTCAATGTAACTGTAACTGTGATGCTATGGCAGTCACCCCCAGGTATTCCATTCCGCTGCTAAAACAGATATTTTGGGGGTGTGACATGATGTTCAACCTTAGGGCAGACACCGGGTTCAACTTATATGCTACTGGATGTTACTAAGGTGACACCGGTATTGAAGACAAGCCGTCATGGACCCAGTGATGCATTGAACTAAACCTTCTAGCCACTCAGATATCTCTTAAAAGGTATTTGTTTCATTCTCACTGGGAACCGGCATAATCTATTGACTTATCTCCTAGAGATAGTTAATATTGAAGCAGGAGACCTCTCCCTAATCTCCGCATAGGAAAACCAAATGTGCACTTATTGAGTCTAGAGCCCCGAGATAACATCAAAAGATCTCATAGGAACACATAATAATTCTACACTGGTTGTTCTACATCAATGGACACCAGATGTAAACTTTAGATTCCTACGCAGGTCTTAGCAATCTGCCAGAACATTTATGAGAGGATTCACACTTGTGATTCTCAGTGATTGAATGGAAATTCCTGCCAGGGTCAACATCAAGCAGCCCTGACAGCAGGTCAATTCAGTAATTCTTTATGGGTTACGCTTAGTTTACGCGGTGGTTTCAAACGGTCTACAGTCGTGGGGTGATCTCCAGCGACTCACCCAATCGTTGATCTAGTTAGGTAGATCTTGTAAGCCCTCTCGGGGGTATCCGATTAGGAATGGCCATGGTAAAGTTTAGAAGGAGTCTTCACACTATGCTGTTGACAATCTCTAATTCCAAACCTGTAAGTACCGGATGTTTATTACTAACCTATTTTATGCTCACCTCATTACTATCATCACCACCACACTAGTTTCCACATGCTCATACATACATCACAAAGTCAAAGGAAAGTTCTCACAAAGATCAAAGGATAGCAACAGTCAAAGAAATATTCTACGCCAAAAAGAAGAATCTACAAAGTGAAGTGATAAAGATCAAAGTGAAAGAACGGGAACAGCAAATGTACGTATGATAAAGACTAAAGACGTATGAGCATATTGGAAAGGCGCTTAACCATCAAAGACAAAGGAGTGATGGAAGGCAGATGACATCGTGTCAGAACCACAACAAAGAACAAAAGATCGAAGAAAAGTCATTCACCAAAGATCACAAAGCATGAAGGAACAAAGATCAAAGACTATTCTACTACGACACACAATGATCAAGTCAAAGATGATAGAAGACCTAATCACGTGGAACTTCATTCGAATGACCACCCCTTAGGGGGAGATTGTTAGCATTAAATTTATGTATAGAAAGTGATGGTCATTCTCATAGTTAAAGTAAGTGGTGTCGTTAGTTAGAATATGTATTAGATTAACAATATTGGGCATTGGACTTGGTTAATTAGTTAAATGTATGCTTCATAAGCCCAATGTAAAAGAAATAAAACAAGTCCAATGCCAAAGCCCAAAGAAAAGCCCATCAACATGTCAAGCACTATAAATAGCACCACAACCCTCATTTGTAAAGGTTGGTCCTTAGAGGGTGCTTGGTGAGTGTTTAGGGTTTATTCTAGGAAGAGTTAGTGTGTGTTTTAATAAAGTTATCATGTTTCTCTCTCTACACTCTTTTTCTCTCTAGAATTACATCATAATCTTAAGTGTTTTAGGTTGTTCTTGGTTCCTACACAAAAGACTATAATACTTGATGTATATCAAGATACAATCAAGTAGACAACTAGTAATGATCTAGCACTATTCAAAGACTCTAACACTTTGTGTATCTTCTTGATACTTGTGTTCTTCTCTTGACAAGTAGAGGAATGTAGGTGATTCTTGGTTGGATGAAGAAATCACTCTTTAAACAAAAGAAAACTAACTAATGATCAAGGAAATGTAAGTGTGAAAGAAAAGTGGAACTCAGAAAGTTTTGTGTGAGAAAGGATAGTTGAAATCTGGGAAATGAAGTGGTATTTATAGAATCTGAAAATTCGACCGTTTTAAAGACACGACACCACTAATTGTCACACGGTACCACTAAAGTTAGTGGTACCGTGCCAGACAAGAACGCTCCATTTTTTGTTTTTAGTGGTGAAATTTTATTTGAGGGAGTTTGGAGCTGGTCTAGGTAGAAAAATAGCTGTTGGGGAATTTTGAAATGATTTTTCTTTAATAAAACATTTCTTTATAATTAAAAAATAATTTGTAAAATGTATTTTTGAAAGGAAGGTTTTGTCAAGCTAAAAATGTGAGGTTCAAAACACAAATTCACTTGTTTGATCATTTGCCAAGTTGTAAATTTGTTTGTTTATACCTTGAGTGATTATAGTAGAAGTCGGATATATCGACTAAAAACTTATTTACGTTAGTTTTGACGTAAAATGTTTTCACATTTTGTTATCATCAAAACATGAAGATATTGAAGGATGAGAATAACGTTTTTAGACATTATTTGCATCAACAATCTCCCCCTTTTTGATGATTACAAAACATAAACACATTTAATGTGAAAAATTAGTTTTGACAAGTTTTAGTATGAGTTTATATCCTACTTCTCCCCCTTTTTGTCGAAGCAAAAAGATTACTAAGGCTCCCCCTTGATGTATACTCCCCCTCATTTGGAGCATATTAAGGAATCGAGCAATCACTTTTGCTACAAAACAAGGTTAGATGACATATATACAATATCTAACATGTAGTAACTAAGACAAATATCCAACCATGATAACGCATATTGCAAGTCAATCATAAAATAAGCCCATGCATTAATAGAAAGAAAGTCACACATGAAGTGTGAATACAAAAAAAAAATAACATAGAAGAAACTACAAGAAGCACACATTAATCTTTAGTGACTTTAGAGGCCCTAAGATTTGCTTCTAGTCCAAGAGGGTTCCTAAGAGTTTATTCATGAGAACTAAACATAAAGATGTTTTGTTGAATGGGCTATTAGGTTGTGGAGAGTGTGACATGATTGGTGGTTGTGGAGGAGTCAAAAGATGTTCAACATAGGCAATTAGCACTATGGATATCAACCGGATTGAGTTATATAGGAGGACCCATGATTGGTGCTGGAGGTGGTGGTGAGTAGGTTGGTGATGGAGTTGGCATAGCAATGTCCAATGATGTGATGGGTGAGAGTGTGTAATCCATAGAGGATGGTATGGTATTGAAGGAGGAGGATGATGATGATGTTGTCCTAGTAGATGATGATTTGGTAGGAGCATTAGGTGGTGATGGAGAGTTTGGTGTGGCTTGGGAAGGTGGTGTTATGACTTCATCATCTTTGGTGAGATCAACAAAGAGAGGTTTTGATGGTGGCTTAACAGTGATTATAGGTTTCTTAGAGATGTGAGTTGTTGATCCTTGTGTTGAAGCCATGATGAGTGATATGTATGAGAATGAAGGTGAGTTGCAAGAAATGCTTGCAAGGATGAGACCTTATATAGGCAACAGTAGTGTGGTTTGAATTAAAGTTAGTAAAGATGTCCTAAGGTGGTCTTGAGGAATCTTAAGGTGCATGAAAGTTTGCAAATATTGCAGGTTTGGAGGGATAGGGATGTAGGAATCTAGAGGATAAAAGAAAAATTTGTCTAGTAGGGGACGGTACCGCTAAATACTATACGGTACCGTTAAAGTTAATGGTGTCGTGGCATGTTTAGTGGTGCCGTGGCCTGGAGATCACGAATTTTTCTATGATACCTATTTCGGGGCAGCTAGAGGTAGTTTTCTAGGAGAACTATTTGCAGGAAATGTTAGTGCCTCAAACCACTAAAGATTAATTTACCAAATAAGTCCAATAAGACTCTACTTCTAACAAATAAGAGAAGTCAAACATATATCAAAAGAGGACTAAGCATGCAATCAAAGAGATAAAATAGGCTAGCATCCAACACATCATATAATTCAAATAATGAAGGTGTTAGGAGAATAGTGAAGCATGCATTCAAGTCTAATGAGGATAATATTTGAGTTTTCATAAGAAAATCCTAATATGAGATTGAACCACTAAGCTCCTTCTAGCTACTCAAGTCCTTGCTTCTCAAGGATCATTTGAACTTCTTCCAGTTCCATCACACTCTCGAGTTGAGCTCGCACCACTCTCTCATCCGTTGGATCATCATAGATATCATAGTCGACGAAGGCGGCATAAATGAATATAAATGAGATATGAGACTTATTGATGGGTTTCATGACGGGATGAAAAAGGGACTAATGAGGACCATTAAGATATGGATGAAAATTCATGAGATAGTGATAGAGACGAGTTAGGAACATCCCATAAGGTATCAACTTATCCTTGTTACCTTTG
This sequence comes from Artemisia argyi, assembly GCA_030686995.1. Taxonomy (NCBI): domain Eukaryota; kingdom Viridiplantae; phylum Streptophyta; class Magnoliopsida; order Asterales; family Asteraceae; genus Artemisia; species Artemisia argyi. The sequence goes on along the minus strand of CM060682.1, from coordinate 208,599,902 downwards.
AGATGGACAATTCGCTTAGCAAAGAAGTAGGCAATATTGTATGGTTGTTGAGTGAGTAGACAATACAACATGTGAGCACAACACGCTGGAAGTTTCTCACGGACACCTTTTTTACTAAGGACATTTTCCTTTAGGATAATTGCCCGGGAGAGTAGTTCATGACGAACTTCTGCCAAACGAATTTTTGTTGGTGTAAGGAAAGGAATGTATTTATGAGTATGAAGAAGTTTGGTGAGCTCACTAGGAGAGGGAATGTATGAACAATAACGACTATTCTCTTCTCTATAGTTGAAGAGAGACTCGAGACACCAATCTTCAGTGTAGGCGCATTGCCCATGATTGGGAATTTGAAGGATGTGAGCAAATTACTCAAGAGTGAGGACAAACTTAAAGTTACGGATCCAACCAAAGTGACAAAGATTGATCCTCATTACGTACGAGTTCAACTTGTCAAAAGAATTCTAGCACAAAACGAGGACAAATGTACTCGTTAATGTGTAGTAGACACTCGAAACCTACAGCTCTAAATAACATGTTGATATCCCTATCATAGATTAGAGAAGGATTAACGACTCAACCTTCATGAAACCGACGAGTTTCATGATTGACATTGTAACACCCCAACCCGACAAGGGTAAAAATGTCACAATTATGGTGTTATATCAGAACAAACAGATAGATCAAAAGCAGAAAACTTACTTCAAATAGTTAAGGTCAAATTCTTCACTCAGTTCTACACTCAAGCCCAGAAAGCTATCCCAAAAACTATCTTGAGTACCTGCCGCGGAGAAAAGAAATGCGGCTGAGCTACAAAAGCTTAGTGAACGGATATAAAAAAAGAAAACTCAAATAAATGCTGAAGTACAAAATGTAATTTTGGGAAACATATTTAGGTTTAACAGATAATACGGAAATAACATGTGTAGGTTAACTAAGGAATCTATACAGTCACCTGTATAAACAGAATCAGAATATACCATGAGCTCAGAAACATATCATAATCATATCATAATCACATAAGTTGTACAAGAAGTAGCTAGCTTCATTGTACCGGAAGTGAAAGGTATACATTGCACATATAACCAGTCACCAAACAGATTCATATCATATCATAACAGAAAACAGATCTAGGATGCATCCATACGCCCCTGAAAATTAGTGCACATTCATATATAACGGAAGGGACGTGGCAGAGCATCACTCTACTGCCCTAGAGTCATGCCATAGGTGCATCTATGACACGGACATGGAACCCCCATGCCTAGTGAAGCTCATGTAATAAAAGGTTCATAAAGGTTCAAATCATAGTGGTCATATCAGAAGGTTCAAATAGAAAGGTTTATCATAGCAAAAGTTCAAATCAGAAAGTTCATATCAGGGGTTCATATCACAAAGGAAACCTTAAGGATAAGGTCAGAATATTCGTACCTTGAACAAATGCAAAGCTGACAGATCAAATAACGGAATAGTACCCTTCTTCAGAAATCTACATGCGATGTGTTATTCATTAATAACTTATTCAATTATTTACTTATTCATATTACACGTTAAATCTTCTTCCACTTTAGTAACGTTTCCTTTTAGTTTACTTATTATCCAAATTAGTCCTTTAACTTTAATATATTACAAATGAATCCTTATGTTTTGGTAATTTACAATTTACACCCTTTAAATTATATAATTTCCAATTAAACCTTTATTTATATAATTATCCCGAATTACAAATCAAACCTTACAATTTACAAAATTACAAATTTTCCCCTAAACTCTCTTAACTCACTTGAATACAATACCTTCTCCAAACCTAACCCTAATCATTAATTACTTCATTAATTAATCTCATTAATTACCAATCTAATATTAAACCCTAACCCTTTCTTTCCTTTTTTTTCTTTTTTTCTTTGTTTTGCCGTAACCAAGAACTAAAACCCAACATCCCTTATCTTTTAATTCATTTAACACAACAAACCCAACGTGGCCTCTTGTTGCTTTTGTTGTGGCGACTACATAAACCAAACGTGACCCTTTATTGTTTCCTTCCTATTCGACACACAACACAACACACTCAAACCTTGTCAAGGCTTTTACAAAACTAAATCCTAGCCTAGTCGAACTATACAAAATCTCTATCTACTCTTTGTTTTCTGATTCGACACCACCAAACTAGAACCTATACACAGGTTTCCTCTTGTTTTCTTTTCTAGCTCTTGACCCAAAGTAAACCAACTACAAACCATGATACCTATATTTTTGTCGAGACCCATCATACACACAAACACTTCAATATTATTTTTCTTAACTCGTCATATAGAAAAACAACACACCTCTTTACTGCTTCTTAACTAGGTCGAGACACCAACAAACACAACACACACTTGTTAACTTTGGTTCGACCCTACAGGTCCTATATTGTATCCTGATTCTTTATCTTGAAAGTATTCTCATGATCAGTTACATATACAAATATAAAAAAATATAGGTCGACTAGGTTTACTTAACCATGCATTCGAATAAGTTAAAGAGCACAAGATGAAACATATAAGTCTATGTTATAATAGTCGAGTGAAACAAAAACAAGAATTATGAATACCTTGAACTTTTGGCAGAATCGAATGAAACTTAGGAGGTGGATGTTCGAGTACTTGTGAGGGTTTTTTCTCAATTTCTTTGAAGCGTATTCTGTTTTCTATGTATATATAATCGAATATATGGACTAGATAGGGAGTAGGGTCGGTTTAAGATTAGCTTGGGTCAAAAGAAATCCAATTACAACTCAATTTATCCAATCTTGAATTATATTTATCATATTTTAATTTATATACAAGCTTATGATTGCATTCAATCCTTCTCGTATTTTACACGTATGATATATGCACCTAAAACCTAAAATATATATATTATAAATTTCTTTGCATTATAATGGGCATACATGATAAATTTTAAAATTTTAAAGTTTATTTGGTATTTTATACTTATTTATCTATGATTTTAAATTATGAGGGCATTTTGGTCTTTTTAAACGTTTTTAAAATTTCAGGTATTACAACTTCTTCCCCTCTAAAAAGAAATTTTCGTCCGTGAAAATTGAATGAGCAGAGTAGATAGAAATGAATCAGATTGCAGAAATTGCCAGAACAGAATGAACACAAAATCTTTCGATTACAGAAATAATTTCAATTCAGAAAATCTTTCCACAGATTCACAACAGATAGTCATATCTTTCTTATCGGAACTTTATAACTTCATATCTTATTCAGAGCAGATCAAAAATCGATTCAACGATTACTTACACGTATTAGATAACTAAAGTACTTCTCACAAGTACTAGCAGAAAACAGACTGAATACGGTAATTCGATCGGTAGAAAACTGTATAATAAATTCTGAAATTTTAACGAATGATCAACGATCAACAACATATTAAGATGATTCAAATGTGTTCGGATGTCAAATGATGAAGACAGAACCAACGCATAGTAGAGTGGATCTTAAAAGTCACACTAATCGCGAATAATCTAACTGACAGAAACCTAATGCTTCTCAGACACTTCCCGAGATATCCTATGCCCACAATGACTGTAAATTTATATAATGAAAATATTATCACGTTGGCCAGGCATCATAATATTTGCATTATATAAATATACCTTCATAGTAACCGTATTTTATCTCAAGTCATGAATAAGCAATCCAATGATAGCCTTTCAATATTTCTCATCTTCCAAAATAATCATCATTAATGAAGTCGAACGAAAACAAAACAGAAATTTAATAGAACACGCAGAATTGTCATAAAATGAAACTTCCAACAGAAAACTTATTAGTCTAAAAGATTCAGACACACCATTGAAGTCATGAAAATAAAACGAAATCGAAGTCTAACATTCGAATGACAAAGACATAAAGGAAATCTAATTGAGTGCACTATCTCCTGGTTGCTTCTGCTTAACCTCCCTTGCCTTCTTATTGTAGTCATTAGTCTGATATTTGGGACAATCCCTAATCTTATGATCCACCGAGCCACATGAAAAGCAAGCATTTGTGAGTCTATTGCAGATTCCCCGATGATATTTTCCACACGTAGCACATTGAGGTATCCTATCCTGATTCTGCTTCTGCTCTCGGTGAGTTCCTTGAACTTGCTCCCTATCTTTCCATGACCTTTGGTTGTTGTAGCTGTAGCCCTGCCGGTCATTTCCCTGTCCATCACTAGCCCTCTGATCTTGTCCTCTTGACTCCTGCCTCCTGTCAGTTGAACCCTTCAAATCATAACTCTTATCATCCCGACCTCCATGCTCCAGCTTCCTATCTTGTTGACCTGATTCCCCATTCTGAATGCGATCTCCATCCCTACCTCTCTTATTTGAACTACCACCTTCATTTAACAACTCAATGTTACGGGCTGCAACACACACTTGTGCCACATCAACATACTCATTATTAACAATCCCATCTAAAACCCATTTCTTCAATCCCGACTTGAAATGCCTGGCCTGTCTCTGAGCATCACCAGCAACAGATCCCACAAAACTGACCAATCTCATACACCTCTACATATACTCCACAGAATTCTCCTTTTCCAACTGATAAATAGATCCATACTCCCTTTCATACCTTTGTTGTTCAGAAACAGGGAAATACCTATTATAGAAAATCTCACGAAAAGTAGCCCAAGTACACGTATCAGCATAAACTTCTCATCCTACTTGAGCCCAAAGATGAGCCTTCCACCAACTAAGAGAATCTCCTTCCAACTTAAACGCAGCCAACCGAGTCTTGAAATTATCAGCACAACCCAAAACTTGAAACAGCTTCTCCATGTGAGTAATCCAATCTTCCGCCTCAGCAGGAGTAGCAGCAGATCGGAAAGCAAGTGATTTCAACTTGTTGAACTTCTCAATCTAACCATGAATCTCTGTAGGAGGACCACTACCACCACCACCAGACGAACCAGCACCATTCCTAATGTCATTAGTGATTTGAGTTCTCAATTCAGTTCTTAGTTCAGCTGAGAGATTCGGAAGAACATTGGCCAAAGCAGCAGAAATCATGGCCTCGAAGTTAGAGACATTTCCATCATCACCATTCCTATGAGTATGCTCTATCTGAACGAGCATCAAAACGATTTCCAAAACAAAATAAGGACAGAGTTCGGAAAAGAAAAGTACGTAGAAGGAAACCTAATGTCTACCCAATCCTCACAGGTCATAGCCTAAGCTCTACGGTTATGAATCCGCCGATCAAACCTGTCTCTGATACCATAAGTTGTAACACCCCAACCCGATAAGGGTAAAAATGTCACAATTATGGTGTTACATCAGAATAAACAGACAGATCAAAAGCAGAAACTTACTTCAAATAGTTAAGGTTAAATTCTTCACTCAGTTCTACAATTAAGCCCAGAAAGCTATCCCAAAGACTATCTTGCGTACCTGCCGCGGAGAAAAGAAATGCGGCTGAGCTACAAAAGCTCAGTGAACGGATATAACAAAAGAAAACTGAAATAAATGCTGAAGTACAAAATATAATTTTGGGAAACATATTTAGGTTTAACAGATAATACGGAAATAACATGTGTAGGTTAAGTAAGGAATCTATACAGTCACCTGTATAAACAGAATCAGAATATACCATGAGCTCAGAAACATATCATAATCATATCATAATCACATAAGTTGTACAAGAAGTAGCTAACTTCATTGTACCGGAAGTGAAAGGTATACATTGCACATATAACCAGTCACTAAACAGATTCATATCATATCATAACAGAAAACAGATCTAGGATGCATCCATACGCCCCTGAAAATTAGTGCACATTCATATATAACAGAAGGGACGTGGCAGAACATCACTCTACTGCCCTAGAGTCATGCCATAGGTGCATCTATGACACGGACATGGAACCCCCATGCCTAGTGAAGCTCATGTAATAAAAGGTTCATAAAGGTTCAAATTATAGTTGTCATATCAGAAGATTCAAACAGAAAGGTTTATCATAGCAAAAGTTCAAATCAGAAAGTTCATATCAAGGGTTCATATCACAAAGGAAACCTTAAGGATAAGGTCAGAATATCCGTACCTTGAACAAATGCAAAGCTGACAGATCAAATAACGGAATAGTATCCTTCTTCAGAAATCTACATACGATGTGTTATTCATTAATAACTTATTCAATTATTTACTTATTCATATTATACGTTAAATCTTCTTCCACTTTAGTAACATTTCCTTTTAGTTTACTTATAATCCAAATTAGTCCTTTAACTTTAATATATTACGAATGAATCCTTATGTTTTGGTAATTTACAATTTACACTCTTTAAATTATATAATTTCCAATTAAACCTTTATTTATATAATTATCTCGAATTACAAATCAAACCTTACAATTTACAAAATTACAAATTTTCCCCTAAACTCTCTTAACTCACTTGAATACAATACCTTCTCCAACCCTAACCCTAATCATTAATTACTTCATTAATTAATCTCATTAATTACCAATCTAATATTAAACCCTAACCCTTTCTTTCTTTTTTTTTCTTTTTTTCTTTGTTTTGATGTAACCAAGAACTAAAACCCAACATCCCTTATCTTTTAATTTATTTAACACAACAAACCAAACGTGGCCTCTTGTTGCTTTTGCTGTGGTGACTACACAAACCAAACGTGACCCTTTATTGTTTCCTTCCTATTCGACACACAACACAACACACTCAAACCTTGTCAAGACTTTTACAAAACTAAATCCTAGCCTAGTCGAACTATACAAAAACTCTATCTACTCTTTGTTTTCTGATTCGACACCACCAAACTAGAACCTATACACAGGTTTCTTCTTGTTTTCTTTTCTAGCTCTTGACCCAAAGTAAACCAACTACAAACCATGATACCTATATGTTTGTCGAGACCCATCATACACACAAACACTTCAATATTATTTTTCTTAACTCATCATATAGAAAAACAACACACCTCTTTACTGCTTCTTAACTAGGTCGAGACACCAACAAACGCAACACACACTTGTTAACTTTGGTTCGACCCTACAGGTCCTATATTGTATCCTGATTCTTTATCTTGAAAGTATTCTCATGATCAGTTACATATACAAATATAAAACAATATAGGTCGACTAGGTTTACTTAACCATGCATTCGAATAAGTTAAAGAGCACAAGATGAAACATATAAGTCTATGTTATAATAGTCGAGTGAAACAAAAACAAGAATTATGAATACCTTGAACTTTTGGCAGAATCGAATGAAACTTAGGAGGTGGATGTTCGAGTACTTGTGAGGGTTTTTTCTCAATTTCTTTGAAGCGTATTCTGTTTTCTATGTATATATAATCGAATATATGGACTAGATAGGGAGTAGGGTCGGTTTAAGATTAGCTTGGGTCAAAAGAAATCCAATTACAACTTAATTTATCCAATCTTGAATTATATTTATCATATTTTGATTTATATACAAGCTTATATGATTGCATTCAATCCTTCTTGTATTTTACACGTATGATATATGCACCTAAAACCTAAAATATATATATTATAAATTTCTTTGCATTATAATGGGCATACATGATAAATTTTAAAATTTTAAAGTTTATTTGGTATTTTATACTTATTTATCTATGATTTTAAATTATGAGGGCATTTTGGTCTTTTTACATGTTTTTAAAATTTCAGGTATTACAGACATACGCACGATTGTGGTTTCCGGGAGTTGTTGGTTCACGAGAGATATCGGGAATGTAGGTGTCGGTTGAGAGGTGATCAAAATCATGAGACATGTTTGTAACCTAAAATTATGGTAAGCAAGAGTTAAGATTGAGAATATTTGTTAAAACAATATGTCCCTAGTTTGTGCCTATATGCAAACCATATGGAGGTGCGGTAATCTTGACTCCAAATTCAACTTAATAATATTACCCTAACACTCCTAATTTTTACTCTTGCTCGATCGAATATTTCGAATATTACATATCAATTATGTAAGTTGATTTATATTCGTGAGATCATGTATGCATGAGAAAAATGTTTTTAGTTTGGATCAACAATGCATAAAAATGATGTTTCATGATCCTAGATTTTGTGAGATTTAGAAATTATGAAATGGGAATCTTAGGTTGAAGAGATTTTGAGTTAATTAAGACTAATATTATTTTAATTTTTCTTAAACATGATCTCTCTTAATCCTCCTTGACTTAGACTATCAAGTTCTAGATCAAAGTGTTTGAATTAAGTGAGCTTATGCAAATTCTATGTTGGAGAAATTCTAGTAATGATTCTTTCTATGACTTTAGACTCAATTTTCTAATAAATCTATAAAATTTAAAAGATCCCAAATTTCAATTTTGTGCATGAATGAATCCTAGACTCAAGATTTAAGAAAGATTAAAGTGAAAAAGACTTACAATTGATGTTAAAGAAAAAGTTGTAGATGATGTTCTTGAAGATTAATGCCTTGAATTTGATTTTGATATGATGTATTCGGGTTTTGAGTTGTGAGGTTCGATTTTGACAGCAATGGGAAACATGAAAGAGATTTAAATGTGAGTTGTGAGGGAAGGAGGACTAAAATATGAGGAATGTCAGACTCACAGATCCACGGTACCACTAAATTTAGTGGTGTCGTGGTCTGCTGGGACAGACTTTTGTCCTATTTTAATTTTTGACGAACAGGTCTCGCTGATTAGGTGAGACGTTTTGACACGAGGAGGGAATTAAAAACTAATGAGTTCTTCTAATGAGTGATGGACCGAGCTATGCTAGATGATATAGGATGACTTTAATAGTCATTAGAGGAATGCGAAAGATGACTTTAATATTTCATATGAAATATTCAAATAGTCATAGGATGGAGTCTACGGGATGTGTTCCATCATTCCTAGACCTAGATGGAGATAGTTAAAGGATTCACGTTTGGGAGGTTTAGTAAGGATATCGGTGATATTGTCTTGAGAGGGAACTTTTTCAATAGAAATGTTTCCTTTTTGGACGTTATCGCAAAAAAAGTAGTGACGAATTTCAATGTGTTTAGTATGAGAGTGTTGAACCGGATTCTTGCTTAAGTCGATGGCCCTTTTGTTGTTGCACATAATCGGAAAGTCGTCTAGATGAATATCGTAGTCGATAAGAGATTGCTTCATCCATAGTTCTTGTTAACATGCCTTTTCGGCGCTTACGTATTCCGCCTTGGTACTGGAGATAGCAAGAGCCGTTTGTTTCTTGGAGAACCAAGAAGTTAGACAACAACCCATGAAGGTATAAACACCACTCATACTTTTTTGATCCACATAATCTCCCGCATGATCAGAGTCGGCATAGACAATGCTTTCTACGCCGGTCCCCTTGGGATAATACAATCCCAAGTGTATAGTATAGGTGATGTATGAATATAAAATATATAAGAATCAAATAAAATGCAGCGGAACAACATCACCCACACGGATCCATATAGCCAATATGATTAATCATAACAAACATAACATGTTTATACCTTTGTAGCGTGCACCGGGAGTCACCAACAAACACCACACCCACGTATGAATTAAGAAACCCAAGAGATCAATAAGGTTGATCTCTTTTATGTGTGAAACACACTACACGTCACCGATTACCACCCGATGCTAGTCTTGCCTTAATAACCTTTAACCTTGCAACAACCTACACTAGATTAAGCAAGCAAATGGGATCAAAAGCATACACAACCCTCCTAGGGTTTGTGTGCCGTGATTTAGAGGAGAGGAGAGGGAGGATAGAAAGTTGGAAAGTAGTTCCTTGAATCAAGTTATTATTTGATCAAATCAAGACTGTATCTTCTCAATACTTAACTTACAATTTTCCCCTTTCAAAATCCCATGTACCCCCTTTCACCCCCAATGTGGCCGGCCCCTTATGGGCTTGCAATGGCTTGCCCATTGTTGGCCCAAGGTCAAGAATACCAAGTCTAACTTAGCATTCAAAAGCCCGTTATTGATCCCGAGTTACGTAGACGATTATATACTGTAAATACGATAAATCCAATATATAAAATGGTATCTCTGTGTATAAGTGTGTGACCGCATAAGCTCACATATGTCTAGCCATACAATTATTTATTATGACACGAGCATACTCCAACATATAGTGCCTTTAACGTATTGGAAGATACGTTTAACCACTTCAAGGTGAGAGGTTTTGGGATCCTCTTGGAAGCGTGCACAAAGGCAAACACTAAACATGATATCGGGCCTACTCGCCATTAGATATAGTAAACTACCTATCATGCCCCTATACTTAGTGTGGAAAACTAGAAGGGGGGTTGAATAGTTTTACGTCTTTTTCGTTTTGCTTATTTGTAAAAGATAGTTTCTAAGATGAAACTTTCAAATCACTTTAATACATAAATATATAAACTAGTTAATTTATGATTTTGTATAAATACTACTTATGTATAATGTACAATTTCAAAACACTTAACTACAAAAGTATAAATACAAGATTTATTAAAGGTTTTATATATACAATGCTTATGTATAATGTTTGGAAAGAATATACAATTTCATATATTTTATGTAAGCATATATATGTATAGTAGTGTATAGATATAATTATATGTACTAGGTTGGTTTTTGTAAGATTAGTTTTATGAATGGATTTTAGTTTGATCTTTATGTGAAATCAATCATATGCACAATACTATAAATTATGACTATGTGTGAAATGCAAGTAAGTAATAAATCAAAGAGTGAGAGATGGAAAGATCAAACCCAGACACAAAGGATTTATAGTGGTTCGGCTACAAGGACACCTTCCTTGCCCTACTCCACTCCCCGAGTCACCTACTCGAGAGTTTTCTTCACTAGATCAAAGACCTCCTTTATGGCGGAGAAAACCGTACACACCAATATACACACCAATTTACACACCAATCTTCACACCAATCTACACACCAATCTACACACCAATCTACACACCAATCTTCACACCAATCTACTATTTTCTTCACACCAATCTTCTACACACCAATCTTCTATACACCAATCTTCTATTCTCTTCACACCTTCAAAGTACTAATGTCTTGACACCTTCAAGTCACTAATATCTTTGCAACTTCAATGCACTAGTGTCTTGACACCTTCAAGCCACTAATGTCTTCACACCTTCAATGCACTAATGTCTTGACACCTTCAAGCCACTAATGTCTTCACAACTTCAATCTACAAATGTCTTCTAGTCTTCTCCACTAGAGATCCTTAATTTCTTCACTACAAGCTCCTATTGCTACAATCTCCTATCACCACTACTATCTAACCCTTCTTCTTCACTTCAAGTCACACTTCACACTTACAACAATTCTAGATTCTTCAACTAAATCTAGTTTACTAATACATACACCTTATTCACCAAAGTATGAAAGATATACAAGGAAATGTAAACAAACAACTTAGATAGCAAGATGATACTAAGTTGTAATACTTCTAATAGAAGTATTCTTCTCTTTGCACTTGAAAGAATGAGGCTTTGGATCACTTGGAAACAAAGGCTTATGAAATGATCAAAGGTTTTTTTTTTTAGAATTGAAATGGAGATCTAGAACAGAAAGTTTTTGTGCAAAAAGGTGGGGAAAAAATCCAGGTTTAAGGTGGTATTTATAGGCAAAAGTTTCTGACAGAGGAGCGTGGCCGGTCCCCTTAAAGCATGGCCGGCCCCCTTAAAATTAAGGGGACCGCCCAACTGTAACGGCCAGAAAACTTGTCTTTTAGTGGGGAAAGTTTATTTGGTGAAAAACTAACTGATTTTGGTTAAATATTTGAAATCATATATTTAGTATGATTAAAACATTTTTCCTTATTACCAAAAGTGTTTTTCAAAAATATATAATAAGATTATATAATTAAATAAACTTTGTATTAGTTAATTAAATACCCCTTTGATCATACATTGCACTAAACACTTTGTTTATTCATACCTTAAGTGATTTGTTGGTGAAAGTGATTATTTATTACTAAATACATGTTTACGTCATGATCTTTGGTTTGATTAGTTTAAGTTTAGTGATTATCAAAACATAGAGATATCGGAAGATATGAATAATGTTTTCAGTCAATTATTTATATCAACAATCTCCCCCTTTTTGATGATTACAAAACCTAAACTTATTAAATCCAAAAATTAATATTTAGACAAGTATTTAGTAAGTTTACATTCACTTCTCCCCCTTTTTGTAGAATCAAAAAGGTTAGGCCGAATAAACTTCGTGAGAGAAGTTTAAACGGGTAGAAAACTCCCCCTTGATGTATGCTCCCCCTCGTTTGAGGGCACCAAGGTTTCGAGAAAGTAATTCTTGCAAGAAAAATATTAGAAGCACAAGCATGGCACAAGCAAATACATATAGCATAATATTAACAAGTAATAATCATGGCACAAGGGAATAAGAAACATATATTAAACCATTCAATAATAGAAAAATGATTATGTCAACCCATAATCATTGTTACAAAGGCAATACAAATAGAATTCTAAATAACATAGAACATCCTATAGTGCCAACAAGAAGTGTCATCAAACTTTCTTGAATCCCAAAATGGTTGAGGAGTTTTATTTGAAAATGAGAAAACATAAGCATATCAAATGCTTGGTGGTTTAGTGGAGGTAAACTCTTGGTTCCATGGGTGTTGGTGAGTTTGTAGAGCTTGGAGGTGGTTGATTTGAAGTGGAGTTTGTTGGTTGAGGGTTGTGATGTTGTTCAAGTGATGGGGTTTGTTGAGATCTAGTAAGAAGATACTCAATCCAAGTGAAGTGCTCATTCAAAGCAATGGTTTGTTGTTGAAGGAAGATGCAACAAGGGCAATTGTTAACATGCTTCTCAAGTTGGTTTTTGTTATGTGGTGATGATGGTGAGCTTGATTGTGGTGGATCCAAATTGCGTTGAGCAAGATGTAATGCTAAAAGAGCACTAAGCTCATGTGCCTCTTTTAGCTCCTCAACGAACTTCAAGTGTTCGGAGGAAGGTGATGGTGGTGGAGCATGATAGTTGTCTTGGGTGAAGGTTTGCACATGCAACATTGGAGTGGCATGTGAGGTTGTAGGAAGTGGTGGTGGTACTCTAGGTGGTGGAGACATGTTTGAGCTTGGGTAATCATGAAAACAAGATATGGGTGGAAGATGTTCTTCATGAGTGGATGATGTCTTTGTTGAATGAGCAATATGTGAAGTGTTGATTAAGATATTGGGATTGTTGTTTTGGGATTGAGCATGCTCATCAAAAGAGGAAGCATTAATGAGGGTATTAGTGGAAGATAGGTTGTGGGATGACTCATTTGAGTGGGTTTGAGGTTGAGTTGTTGGTTGACTTGAAACAACATCACAAGAGTTATGACAAGAATCAAGTTTCCTCCTCCAAACGGGTTTGACGGAGATCCTTGTGGTTCTTGAAATCTTTGGTTTTTGGTTGTTGGAAGATGACATGTTTGGGTGTGATGGCATTAATGGTGGGAGGAGAGTATTTATAGTGTATGAGAAATGTGGTTTAGGAAGGAAAATTTGAGGGATAGTATGGGACAAAATATGTTTGTGAATTTTGGGAAGTATAGGCTGAAGTGGGTCAAAAAGTGATAAAGAAAACAGTATCCCCGACCATCAGATGGCCGGTCCCCTTAATTAGGGGCCGGTCCCCTTAATCATTAAGGGGGCCGCCTTATATAATTAAGGGGGCCGCCCATCTGGTGATTCCCAGAATGCCAGAAATGGGTTTTTGACAGAAAATTTTCAAAAAGGTTGTGTTTTTGTTTTTGGATTCAAGTAAGTTCAACTCTGTGAGGCAATATAGGGCATACTATTCATGAATGTAGAGAGTGATATAGAATTAATTAAAGTAGACAATTAATTTCTAATAATCATGCTATCTATTAATTTATCAATTAAGATATGCACCAAAGGAGACAACAAGCCAAGTAAGCTAAATGAGCAACTATATGAAGATGATAACATTTAGCCTAGAGCAAACATGTTGATGATTGTTGACAAGTAACAAATAGACAGATATGATTATATGGACTTCAAGACTTGTTACAAACAAGATTCATATGGGCAAACCATGATTCTCATGAAATGATTTAATTAGATTGTGGATGTCATTTTCACATAAGTTTATGACATATGTGAGAAAATAATAATGTTTTAAATAAAATGTTTTTAGTTTTATTCAACAATGTTTGAAAGTAAGTTTTCACTTAATGTCATAAATCTGGGAACGAAAGAGTCTAATGAGAAACAAGGTTCACAAAGGTAAACTAGCGTTAGGTATATATAGGAAGTGCAATTTAATCAAGTTGGAGAATGAGTATGAGACTATTACTAGTGGTGCTCAATTCAGGCTAAACACGACCATTTTTACGGGTTACACACACCTAACTTCTCACATAGAAGCAATTCAACCGTTAGGTTAAATTGAATTTCTAGTCAATAGATTCTCCAGTAGTCATTCTCTTTTTAGAAGAAATCGAGTTCCTAAATTTACCTATCGAAGATTACCAAATATGAAGTATTCTTGATTCACTAATACTTGGCTTAATGTTTTGAAATACATTTAAGTTTGTATCCTACTAGGACAAATTTTGTTTTGTTTCAAAAAGAAAAATGTTTCTGCTTTGATAAAGATCAAAATAATGTTATGATAGCTTATGATTAAGCATGTTGTTCGAAAAAGCATAAAATAGATATTCGAAGGGTTTTAACTCAAAGAGAGAAGTTTTTAAATATGACATATTGATTTTGATAATCAAGAAATTTCAGGTGAAAGATATACTTCAAGAGAATCGATTCAGCCCATTGTCACATGTAATCATCTCTAATGGCAACTAAAGATGTGAGAGAGATATGGTAGACATTGAACATCTAAATGCAATGAGATAGGAAAGGACAAAGAAATTCATCAATGAATGCAATATAGACATATGTATATATGCATGTATACAAGACACATTGTAATATTGAGTCACTAGCAAGTCTTAATTATAACACATCTATTAATGCAACTAGTAAGATTATATAGCACAAGTGTCAAGCATTCTATTCTAGATCATAGAAGATTATCAATATAGATGAAAACTAAAACAAATGATAATAGATATAGCAATAAGAGGGTTAATTATCCTAATGTTATGTATGCATATATTGGTATTCATGATCTAAAAGCATAGCAACTTGCAAATTAAAACATATTAATATACTAATTGAAGCATACTCTATCTTAATGTAATGTAGGCAAGTTTTTGAAAAGAAAACTTACCTCAGGTCCAGCTCTTCTTTAAGAGTGGTCATGAGAGCAATATAAAACGTCAGGAAGGTTTTCCCCAAAGCAAGTTGAAGAAGCGAAGTAATATCCTAATGCAAAAAGGATCAAGGAGACTTGATCATAGAAACACTATCGGTCGCACCAATCATCACAAGTCGTGCAGATTTAGAATGGTAGAACAAGAATCCTTCGTCATGAGGTAGTAACGAACACACCATAAAGACAATGGTCATCAAATGAAAGAAAGCGAATAGAGCGATCCAAAAAGTAGTAGTTCCTTTGATCGTTAATTACCTACACATGACAGAGAGCTTGGTACCCAGATTCTCATGGGTCCGATTTGATTAGTAGCGAACATCCAATGCACTTAAATGCATATGAAGAGGATGTCGTCGAGAAGTACAAGAATTCATTATTTGTTTGTTTTAGCAAACAAACAATAACTTTCTTGACTAGAGAAATAATCAATGGATGTAAATAATAATAGTTCTAAATTTTTCCATTAGGTTTAACAAATTTTATTTGTTTTGATGTATTTGTCAAATACTCATCTGCCGTATATCCTAATCCGGTTTTATCATAAAATGACTTTTGAATGTTAAGTAGATATTTTAAAGATTTAGAACTATTTTCGAATTTTGCTAATATTTTAGCTTTTTCCTTTTCCATTTTAATTTTATGTTTATAGTCTTGACAATTTTTACATTCAAGATCAATTTCAATATTACTTTCAAGTCTAGACATTTTGTCTTCTAAAATTATTTCTTTTTCAAAGTTATTTTTAGCGGATGTTGAAGATTCATTTTTAAAAATAATTTTTGAGTCAATGTTGCAAAAGTGTTTGAAGCTATTTTCCATTTTTGAAAATTCTAATGTAAATTGATCATAGCAAAAATGTTTGGTTTTGAATTGTACCTTATTTGTACTTGTACACTCTTCACTCGCTATACGGTGATCAACTCCATTGTTCATGTCGCTCCATGTTTTGTTTGTAGCATTGCTTGGATCTTGGAGCATGTAATCCTTGTCATCACTATTTGTATTAACATTTGTTAGGATGTTCACGTATTCCGTATTTACATCGTCTTTATCGTCCTTGTTGCACCATGATTTATTAACATGCTTTCTTCGGATTTGACACATGTGTTCTTCATTATTAGTACCTTCAATGATCACATTTGAACTAGTAGTACATGTGTTTATTTCAACTAAATATTTATCTATTAAATTTTCTAGAGTAACAATTTCATGTGCAATATCAAGTTTATCATCTTTGGTTTTACATTTCTCTTGGTGAAACTTTAAAAGGCATTTCCAAATATCATTTGCCGTTTTACAAGGAAATAATCTTTCATATTCAATATTTGGTAGAGTTTTGAAAATAAGTAATTTAGCTTTAGTATTTTTATCAATTTTTATTTGAAGATTATTATATTGATTTTCAAAATCCATTTTAGTTAGTTTAAGATCACCAATTGAAATAATATGCCAAAGATCAAGATCTATTGATTTCACATAATTTTCAAATTTATTTTTCCATTCAAGAAAATGATCATTTTCAAATAATGGTGGTTTTTGCGTAAATTCTCCTTCTAGATATTTTTCGAATTCCATAGATCCTTACAAGTTTTAAAATACAGTATATTTTAAAAATCTTGTTAGACGTGGCTCTGGTACCAATTGTGGAAAACTAGAAGGGGGGGTTGAATAGTTTTACGTCTTTTTCGTTTTGCTTATTTGTAAAAGATAGTTTCTAAGATGAAACTTTCAAATCACTTTAATACATAAATATATAAACTAGTTAATTTATGATTTTGTATAAATACTACTTATGTATAATGTACAATTTCAAAACACTTAACTACAAAAGTATAAATACAAGATTTATTAAAGGTTTTATATATACAATGCTTATGTATAATGTTTGGAAAGAATATACAATTTCATATATTTTATGTAAGCATATATATGTATAGTAGTGTATAGATATAATTATATGTACTAGGTTGTTTTTGTAAGATTAGTTTTATGAATGGATTTTAGTTTGATCTTTATGTGAAATCAATCATATGCACAATACTATAAATTATGACTATGTGTGAAATGCAAGTAAGTAATAAATCAAAGAGTGAGAGATGGAAAGATCAAACCCAGACACAAAGGATTTATAGTGGTTCGGCTACAAGGACACCTTCCTTGCCCTACTCCACTCCCCGAGTCACCTACTCGAAAGTTTTCTTCACTAGATCAAAGACCTCCTTTATGGCGGAGAAAACCGTACACACCAATATACACACCAATTTACACACCAATCTTCACACCAATCTACACACCAATCTACACACCAATCTACACACCAATCTTCACACCAATCTACTATTTTCTTCACACCAATCTTCTACACACCAATCTTCTATACACCAATCTTCTATTCTCTTCACACCTTCAAAGTACTAATGTCTTGACACCTTCAAGTCACTAATATCTTTGCAACTTCAATGCACTAGTGTCTTGACACCTTCAAGCCACTAATGTCTTCACACCTTCAATGCACTAATGTCTTGACACCTTCAAGCCACTAATGTCTTCACAACTTCAATCTACAAATGTCTTCTAGTCTTCTCCACTAGAGATCCTTAATTTCTTCACTACAAGCTAGTTTACTAATACATACACCTTATTCACCAAAGTATGAAAGATATACAAGGAAACGTAAACAAACAACTTAGATAGCAAGATGATACTAAGTTGTAATACTTCTAATAGAAGTATTCTTCTCTTTGCACTTGAAAGAATGAGGCTTTGGATCACTTGGAAACAAAGGCTTATGAAATGATCAAAGGTTTTTTTTTTAGAATTGAAATGGAGATCTAGAACAGAAAGTTTTTGTGCAAAAAGGTGGGGAAAAAATCCAGGTTTAAGGTGGTATTTATAGGCAAAAGTTTCTGACAAAGGAGCGTGGCCGGTCCCCTTAATGAATGGTCGGCCCCCTTAAAATTAAGGGGACCGCCCAACTGTAACGGCCAGAAAACTTGTCTTTTAGTGGGGAAAGTTTATTTGGTGAAAAACTAACTGATTTTGGTTAAATATTTGAAATCATATATTTAGTATGATTAAAACATTTTTCCTTATTACCAAAAGTGTTTTTAAAAAATATATAATAAGATTATATAATTAAATAAACTTTGTATTAGTTAATTAAATACCCCTTTGATCATACATTGCACTAAACACTTTGTTTATTCATACCTTAATTGATTTGTTGGTGAAAGTGATTATTTATTACTAAATACATGTTTACGTCATGATCTTTGGTTTGATTAGTTTAAGTTTTGTGATTATCAAAACATAGAGATATCGGAAGATATGAATAATGTTTTCAGTCAATTATTTATATCAACACTTAGTATTATCTACAGACTCGCCTTCTTCATCCTTCGTGAGTTTCGTTTCCATAGACATGAGAGTTTTCATGGGCATAGACTCTTCTAGACAAAATTTCTTAAGCATCTCGTTAATATACTTAGATTGATTAAAAAATATACCATCATCCATTTGTTTAATTTGTAGACCAAGGAAGAAGTTTAATTCACCCATAATGCTCATCTCAAACTCGTCATGCATGATTTTCGAGAAATCATTGAACAATTGAGGACAAGTTAAGCCGAATATAATGTCGTCGACATATATTTGAACAATGATGAGATGTGAATCACGTTTCTTCGTGAAAAGTGTGTTATCAACCATTCCCATTGTATGCTCATGCTTAAGCAAGAATGCCTTTAGTCTATCATACCAATCTTTAGGAGCTTGTTTAAGACCATAAAGAGCTTTCTTAAGTTTATAAACATGATTCGGCTTTTCGAAGTCAACGAATCCTGGAGGTTGTGCAACGTATACCTCCTCGTTGATGATACCATTTAGGAATGCACTTTTCACATCCATTTGATATAATTTAAAATCTAATGCGCAAGCATAGGCGAGGAGTATCCTAATAGACTCTAATCTAGCTACAGGTGCATATGTTTCATCGTAATCTATTCCTTCTTGTTGATTGTAGCCTTGTGCTACTAATCTTGCCTTATTCCTTGTTACGATACCATTTTTGTCAAGTTTATTCCTAAACACCCATTTTGTTCCTATTATGGTTTGATTCTTAGTAGGAGATACTAAATCCCAAACTTGATTTACAGTGAATTGATTTAGCTCTTCTTGCATAGTAACTATTGAGCTTTAGTCCTTAATAGCTTCACCTACATTCTTAGGTTCTACGGCAGATATAAAGCAAAAGAAATTACTTTTGTTTTGTGCTTGTGACCTAAGGGTTCTTTGGTTAAGACTTCCTATGACATTTTCTATTGGATGATCTTTGGATTCTTTAATGTTAACGACATCGTCAACTTCCACCGTTTCATCCTCAATGTCATTTTCTAAAGTTTTCTTACCATTAACCTTAGTGGCTTCTTCCTCATTTAGATCATCATCCACCAAGGGTGATGTCTTAGTTGGAGGAGGGCTCTCATTGAATGTAACGTTAAGTGATTCTTTGACTTTCATAGTCTCCTTGTTTAAAACTACATAGGCTTTACTATTTTGGGAGTAACCTGTTGGAGTATGCTCGTGTCATAATAAATAATTATATGGCTAGACATATGTGAGCCTATGGGGTCACACACTTATACACAGAGACACCATTTTATAGATTGTATTTATCCTATTTACAATATATAAACGACTACGTAACTCGGGATCAATAACGGGCTACTAATAACTAAGCTAATACTTAGTTTATTGGATTGGACCAACAAATGGGCAAGCCCATTTAAGGCCCCCATATGGCCGGACATGGTGGGAAACAAGAGGAAAAAGAGCAAGGGGTTAAGTGTAACATTTTTGTTATAACCTCCTATTGAATTGGTCAATTAAGGTTATCAATTATAATAACCACTTACCAAAAGTCTCTCCTCCTTCCCCTTCTCAAAAGCCACGAAATTAAACTCAACCATATGAGGGTTTGGTGTTTTTGATCTCATCTAACCTTATTCTAGTGTAGTTCAAGGCTAGATCGCGTGTTACGGGGTCAAGACTAGCATCGGGTGGTGATCTATGACGTGTAGTGTGTTTCTATCATAGAGGTGATCTATTTTGGTCACTTGGTTTCATAGGTGTATCACGGTGTTGGTGATGGTCTCCATATGATTCTACCGATCACGCTACAAAGGTATAACTTGTTGTTGTTTATTATTTGATTGATCATATGGCTATATGGATCCGTTGTTGGTGATTTTTTCCCGATGCGTTTATTTGTTTTATATATGTTTTATATTCAACATCACCTATAGTGGTATCACGAGCCATCATATGTGCCATATGATTATCGGGTATGCATAAAAATGGCTAAAACGGGTGTTTTTTTTTATGATTTTTGAAGTCATGGTTAAAACAACCCTAGGGCTCCAATTTTTTCCTCATAGGACGACCCTTTAGGGGTCTTATGATCTGCACTTTTTGGTCCCATGGCCATTTGTTATGCATACGCTATTTGGTTACTTGTCGGGTACGTGAAAAATGGCCTAAAACACGTGTTTTTGATTGGTTTTTGAAACGGTTTTAATTCAGCCCCTAAGGCCATATTTTCTGTGGTTAAATGGTATTTGGAAGGTCCTAATATCAGTGGGTTTTGACCCTTAAGTCATAGGAAACACGTACCTAACGGGGTTTTAATTCTTGTCAATTTATTTCTTCGTTTTCGTTGGCTAACAATTTAATTCTTGTTATTGTTTTGTTTTCCATGGCAAATACATGCATGTTTGTCCATGGAGTTAGCCAACACCATGTTTCATTCATAATATTATGGTATTATTATGTTTATATGCAAAACCGATGAAAACCTAGACCACTTGTGCATTGAATGGTTGTAAATGTTGTTTAATTTCGTGTTTTGGGGTTTTTGCCATTGTTTCGGCATTTATGTAACTATATTCTTTTGGTTGTAGCCATTGTTTGGGCACTTTTACAGTAGATTGAAAGTAGATTAGTTTTATTTTACTTTCAATATAATGTAATCGTGGCTTAATGGTGAAAGGCGAAAGAATTAAAGACGTTTTTGCCGCAAAATGACTGCTGGAACACCAGTTGGTAAAACAGAGTTTATAGTTTTGAGCTAAGCCCGGGGAAGCCTCCTTCGTGGACTTATGGGCCCCCGAACACAGAAATTCTGGAAGGACAGCAACTACTCTTCATGTGCATTATGGAATTTCAACTTGCTCTTGATTGTCTTGGAGCAAGTGGCAGTCCTCCGTGTGGTTGTGTGGTTTGTCCCTAGTTGACTCTTGGTTGTCGTGATGGCTCACGAGACCAAGCATAGGTTTTTTCATCGGTTGAGGCATTGCATATTGTGGTTGTGTGTTTATTTTGCTTTTTATATATCTTGTTTCATATGTAAAATTGCAAATAGTTTTCTATAAAACTTAAAACAAAACACAAACCATTTTCAAAACTAAGTCTTATGATTTAGTTTTACTAAGTTTTTGAAACTTAAAATCATTGTTTCTTAAAATAACACCTAAACTTGTTATGTATGTTATTTTATTTATGTATCGTCCAAACTTTATTATCCACGTAGGATTTATATTAGTCATGAAAATGGACAACTTGACACACATAAATTAAAACAATGATTAGACTTAAGTTAAGAAATGTTTTTAACTTGTGCTATGAAGGATGAATGCATGCTCTTTTCGTACACCTTTTGATTCACATCAAAACTTTTACCCGTCAAAATTTAAGTCACGCCGTCCAATTTTGAGAACACTTGCAATTACTTTTTGCCTATGCGTGGGACCTAGGTTGAGTTGTAACCCAAGGTGACTATTCTCTATGCGTGGGACCTAGATATATTCTCGCACGTTCTCAAATTGGATGACTTAATCGAGTTAAGCGGTGAGACCTTGACCCGAGGCAAAAATGGGACTAAACATGCCTACATGACACTAGTTGCTTGTTCACTAGTGCCATGGGTCCCATAAAGATCTAAGAGTTGCACTTGTAATGCAATTGGTGATCGTCGCCTACCAATTGAATCTAATATTGCTAGCAGATCAACTGATGTGATAGTAGAAGCACAATGTGGATCTTAGCCTTTTACGTAAATTAATTGTTTTAAATTGTAAACATGGGGTAATTAATTCATAAAAGGATACTTATCGAAAATACTAAATATGAACTTTGAGAATTCAATTAATGAATTAATGCAACACAAATCGTAAACAAAAGTTTGTTCTTTTCTTGTTAAAAGGATCAAACTAAGTCTTCCTTTCCTTGTAAGAAAGAGACTTGTTCCTATCCTTTTCCTTATGAGGAAAAGCCATAATAGGAATATTTGAATTGTCCTAATTCTAATCAAACTCAAAGCACACATATTCTAGAAATCGTGATGTCTTGTAAAGTCAAAATGGTTAAGTATGTTTGCACATCTTATTCTTTCAAGTTCGTTTTATAACCCTAGTTCTGGTTTTGAAACCTTCAAGAAATATAAGATATTTGGATAACTAGAGAACATGTTTTCTATAACTACCAAACTAATATGAGTTAAAATAATTAGAAAACGGAAATATCAATTAACCGAAAAGTGGTAAAGGCAATTACTAGCATGATTACCTAGCAATGTGTCTTAACCCGATAAACATGGAGGAACTGCATGCCTAATTTTCAAGTTTAAAATGATGGCTAGCCCATCATCTATATATTAGAACTTGATGCACTTCCTTGAATACCTAAGTACATGTCACTAATCATAGTGACGCACATTAGCAATAATGTGTAGATATTCAAAAAAAGCAGGAAAGTATCCAATCATCACTCACTCTCCACTGGTGATGTAACACTTTTAATGTTGTCTAATCCAGTGGGAGCTAAATGATTGTATTACTGGTGACGAAACACATGTAATGTTCTCTAATCCAGTGGGAGTTGTAAGCTCTATTAACTTACAAGTTGCCCATCTTATTTCTCGATTGTCTTGAAATAATACATTACTTTCCACATATGAAGCATCATAGTTTTTATGAGAACCATTGCATGAATTTTATTAGATAACTTGTCGCATTCCTAATGTTGCTTCCTGAAATGTTATCAATAAAATTGTTATGCATCATTCATTATAAAAGCGATAAAGTTCTACAAATCTATATTTTGATTTTGACTAAAATCATATGTTATCTGTGACATTGTCATATTTGCTTGCATAATGTTGTGCCATGTACAAGTGGGAGAAATCTTAATTGTGTGCAAGGTACAACATATAACAATATGACTAATGGTTTTTCTTGACTGCAAGATAAGAAAAATAAGGTTCTACTAGGACTTATACACATAAAATGTATGTTGCCCTAATTAAAAAAAAATGTCAAGATAACATGAAAAACTACTTCAACATATTTGCTGAATTGTTTAGTAAATATGATTATGTCTTCTTGCAAATTCATAATCATGAAGTATGTAATTAACTTGAAATTACTATTGAGGCCAATTATCGGCACTCATAATTACTTTAGTTGAATATGTTTAGGTCTCTTGTAAAGACATAAACATCAATTCCGTTAATTGTTGAAAGACTTATAACGTAAAGTAAAGACGTTAATTTGTTATGTCTTCTTGTTAAAGACATGTACACTTATGACGTATAATAAAATATTTAATGTTTATGTTTTCTAGTTAAAACACACACATGAAGTGTTGGAGTATGCTCGTGTCATAATAAATAATTATATGGCTAGTTATATGTGAGCCTATGGGGTCACACACATATACACTTAGGTACCACTTTATATATCGTGTTTATTGTATTTACGATATATAAATAACCTTACGTAACTAGGAAAGTCTATCGGGCTTCTAATAATTAAGTAATGGACTTAGTTTTTTGAACTTGGAAAACTTATGGGAGGCCCATAAGAGCCCACATAGAGGCCGGCCTAGGGGAGGGTTTTTTAGGGGGGATTGGTTTTGATTTTTGGTCAAGATATATGTGAGATATCTCCTCACAATTAACTAACCACATACCATAATTCTCTCCCCCTCTCTCTCCCTCTAACTCACGGCACAAACAAACCACCCTTCTAGGGTTTTGTTTTTCCAGATCTCTTGCTTTGAATCTTGTTCATTCAAAGGCAATAGAAAGGTTACGGGGTTAAGGACTAGCATCAAAGGGGTAACTAAGGAGGTGTAGTGTGTTTCATTCTTAGAGGAGATCAACCTTATTTATCTCTTGGGTTTCTTATTCCAAGCGTGGGTTTGGTGATTGTTGGTGACTCCCGGTGCACGCTACAAAGGTATAAACATGTTGTGTTTATTATTTGATTAATCATATTGGCTATATGGATCCGTGTGGGTGATGTTGTTCCGCTGCGTTTATTTGATTCATATGTATTTTATATTCATACATCACCTATAGTGGTATCACGAGCCATCATATGTGCCATATGATTATCGGGTACGTGTAAAATGGCCTAAAACGCATGTTTTTTGATCGATTTATGAAACGATTTCAAATAAGGCCCTATGGCTTAATTTTCTGTGGTAAAAAGATTATTAAAAGGTCCTAACATCAGTGGGTTTTGAACCTAAGGCCATTTGACACAAGCACCAAATGGGGTTTTAATTCTTGTCAATTAATTTCTTCGTTTTCGTTGGCTAACAATTTAATTCTTGTTATTATTTTGTTTTCCATGGCAAATACATGCATGTTTGTCCATGGAGTTAGCCAACACCATGTTTCATTCATAATATTATGGTATTATTATGTTTATATGCAAAGCCGATGAAAACCTAGACCACTTGTGCATTGAATGGTTGTTTATGTTGTTTAATTTCGCGTTTTGGGGTTTTGCCATTGTTTCGGCATTTATGTAATTATATTCTTTTGGTTGTAGCCATTGTTTGGGCACTTTTACAGTAGATTAAAAGTAGATTAATTGTATTTTACTTTCAATATAATGTAATCGTGGCTTGGTGGTGAAAGGCGAAAGAGTTAAAGACTTTTTTGCCGAAAAATGAATGTTGGAAAAATGATTGGTAAGGTCTTTTTTGGCTGAAATTTTTTTTGCAGGTACCCAAGACATGGGCCTACAACTTTCTAGTTTTGAGCTAAGCCCGGGGAAGCCTCCTTCATGGACTTTTGGGCCCTCTAACACAGAAATTCTGGAAGGACAGAAACTGCTTTTCATGTGCATCATGGGCTTCCAACTTGCTCTTGATTGTCTTGGAGCAAGTGGGAGTCCTCCGTGTGGTTGTGTGGTTTGTCCCTAGTTGACTCTTGGTTGTCATGATGGCTCATGAGACCAAGCATAGGTTTTTTCATCGGTTGAGGCTTTGCATATTGTGGTTGTGTGGTTGTTTTTGCTTTTTATATATCTTGTTTCATATGTAAAATTGCAAATAGTTTTCTATAAACTTAAAACGAATCACAAACCATTTTCAAAACTAAGTCTTTTGATTTAGTTTTACTAAGTTTATGAAACTTGAAATCATTGTTTTATAATAACACCTTAACTTGTTATTATAACAATGATTAAACTTAAGTTAAGAAATGTTTTTAACTTGTGCTACGAAGGATCAATGCATGCTCTTTTCGTACACCTTTTGATCTACATCAAAAACTTTTACCCGTCAAATTTAAGTCACGCCGTCCAATTTTGAGAACACTTGCAATTACTTTTTGCCTATGCGTGGGACCTAGGTTGAATTCTAACCCAAGGTGACTATTCTCTATGCGTGGGACCTAGATATATTCTCGCACGTTTTCAAATTGGATGACTTAATCGAGTTAAGCGGTGAGACCTTGACCCGAGGCAAAGATGGGACTAAACATGCCAGCTTGACACTAGTTGCTTGTACACTAGTGCCATGAGTCCCATAAAGATCTAAGAGTTGCACTTGTAATGCAATTGGTCGACGTTACCTACCTATTGAATCCTCCATTGCTAGCAGATCAACTGATGTGATGGTGGAACCTCAATGAGGATCTTAGCCTTTTCGTAAAATTAATTGTTTTAATATTGTAAACATGGGTAGTTAATTTTAAAAAAAAAAGGATTAATTATTGATAAATTACTAAAATTGAACTTTGTTTATTTTGTAGATGACAACTCCAAATTCAACCATGAACAACTCGTTAATCAGATCAATTCTCGAGAAAGAGAAATTGAATGGTAACAACTTTTTGGACTGGTACCGCAACTTGAGGATTGTCCTCAAGGCTGAACAAAAGTTTTACCATCTAGAGGAAGCTTTACCTGAAGCACCTCCTGCTACTGCTACCCTTGCTGTTCGTAACGCCCACACTCGTAGGAGTAACGAACAACAGGAAGTGGCTTGTCTTATGCTGGCTAGCATGATCCCTGAGTTGCAAAAGAACTTAGAGAACTTTTCAGCATTTGACATGCTGCGAGAACTGAAAGTTATGTTCGAGCAGCAAGCAGAGCAAGAATTGTTTGACACAGTCAAATCTTTTCATGCCTGCAAGCAGGAGGAAGGGCAATCGGTCAATAGCTATGTCACGAAAATGAAAAGCTATCTGGATCAGATGGAGCGACTGGGATACCCCATGCCTCAGATCCTTGGAGTGAGCATGATACTTACCTCACTATCGAAGGATTATGACCAATTTGTGTAGAACTACAACATGCACAGCATGGGGAAAACCATTGCCGAACTGCATAACATGTTGAAACTTCCAGAGAAAGGCATGCCCAAGAAGGCTCCACTTGTCCTAGCTATCAACCAAGGCAGAATTCAGAAAAAGAACAAGGGAAAACCGCAGGCACCTGGAAAGGGACAAGGGAAAGGCAAGGCTAAGCTTGCTTATGCCCCCAAACCCAAATTCCCCCAACATGCCAAGAAGGAGCACCCGGCCAAGGACACCCCCTGCCACCATTGTGGAGTGGTAGGGCACTGGAGGCGCAACTGTCACGCCTACCTGGAAGGGCTAAAGAAGAACAAAGCTAGCGTTGCTAGCACATCAGGTATCTTCACTATAGAACTTTATACTTTTCCTAAGAAAACCTGGGTATATGATACTGGTTGTAGTACTCACATTTGTAATAATGTGCAGGGGCTTAGGGAAGTCGAAAGCTAAAGCAAGGAGCTTTACATCTGTACGTTTGTAATGGCAATCGTGCAGCTGTGGAAGCAATTGGGAGCTTTGATCTCATCCTCCCAAATGGACTAGTTATTGTTTTAAATAATTGCCATTTTGCACCTACTATCACTAGAGGTGTTGTTTCACTTTTGCGTTTGAAAGATGATGGTTACATTCATACTTTTACGGATTTTGGCATTTCTGTTTCTAAGGATAATGTGTTTTATTTTAATGCTATTCCACGTGATGGCATTTTTGAAATTGATATGCGTGATCCTATTTCAAACAATAGTTCTATATATACTGTTAGCAATAAGAAATCCAAGCGTAATTTGGATTCTACTTTTTTATGGCATTGTCGTCTTTGCCATATAAACAAGAAACGCATTACGAAGCTACAACACGATGGGCTTTTAGACTCAATCGACAATGTGTCGTTTTATAAATGCATTTCTTGTATATCTGGAAAGATGGCACGAAAGCCTTTTTCCCATGTTGGAGAAAGAGCTACAGATCTACTTGGACTCATTCATACTGATGTATGTGGCCCATTTAGAACAATGTCTAGAGAAGGAGCTAACTACTTCATCACTTTTACTGATGATTTCAGTAGATATGGTTATGTTTACCTGATTAAACATAAACATGAAGCCTTTGAAACGTTTAAAGTCTTCCAAAGTGAAGTAGAGAATCAGCTTGGCAAGACCATTAAGGCTCTTCGATCCGATCAAGGAGGTGAATATATGAGTCAAGAGTTTTTAGATCATCTAAAAAGGTGTGGGATAGTCTCACAATTCACTCCTCCATATACACCACAACACAATGGTGTGTCTGAAAGGAGAAATCGAACCTTCCAAGACATGGTTCGATCTATGATGAGTCTAACAACGTTGCCAATGTCCTTTTGGGGTTATGCTCTAGAGTCTGCTGCACGCATACTCAATATGGTTCCAACTAAGAAGGTTGATAAGACTCCATACGAAATATGGCATGGGAAGGTCCCTAATCTGTCTTACTTGAAAGTCTGGGGTTGTGAGGCTCTCGTTAAACGAGATACGCCAAACAAACTTGAGCCTAGAGCTATCAAGTGTATCTTTGTAGGATACCCAAAGGAAACAATGGGTTACTATTTCTACTACCCAACCGAGAACAAAATATTTGTTGCTCGATATGCTGAGTTTTTTTAGAACAGTCTCATCTCACAAGAAGCAAGTGGGAGCAAAGTAGACTTTGATGAACTTCAAAGCGAAGATGCACAACCTTCTAGTAACACTAGTGAACATCAAAATGAGACTGAGCATGAAAATGTTGAGCCTCTTCGAGATGTTGCTCCCATTCGTAGATCCGAAAGGATACCTCAAGCACCTGAACGATATGGTTTTTATATCGATGCTGAGGAACATGAGTTAGGGGATCATTGTGAACCCGCTAACTATCGAGAAGCTATATCGTGTCCTGAATACGAGAAGTGGAACGAAGATATGAATGTGGAAATGAAATCCATGGAAGACAATGATGTCTGGGTCGAAGTAGAACTACCTCCCAATGCTAAAACCGTTGGGAGCAAATGGCTCTACAAAATAAAGACCGACGTGGATGGAAATGCACATACCTATAAAGCTCGTCTTGTAGCAAAAGGTTTCACTCAAATCTACGGAATTGACTATGAAGAAACCTTCTCGCCTGTTGCAGACATAAAAGCAATTAGGATTCTTATAGCCATAGCAGCGTATTATGACTATGAGATTTGGCAAATGGATGTCAAGACTGCCTTCTTGAACGGCCACCTAAACGAGGACGTTTATATGGTGCAACCCGAGGGCTTCGTGAATCGAAAGTATCCTAGCAGAGTATGCAAGCTTAAAAGATCCATTTATGGATTGAAGCAAGCATCTAGAAGCTGGAACAAGAGATTTGATGAGGAAATCAAGAAGATTGGTTTCACTCAAAATCTCGATGAGCCATGTGTATACATGAACACTAATGGAAGTATAGTAGCATTCCTAATCTTATATGTCGATGACATATTACTCATAGGAAACAACATTCCAATGCTACAAGATGTAAAATCCTGGCTTGGAAAGTGTTTTGATATGAAAGATTTAGGAGAAGCATCGTACATACTTGGAGTCAAGATCTACCGAGATAGATCAAAGCGGTTAATCGGCTTGTGTCAAAGTGCATACATTGAAAAAATCCTGAAGAGATTTAGAATGCAAGATTCCAAACGTGGAAGTCTTCCAATGCAATCAAATACGGAATTGAGCAAGGCTCAAGGACCCGCTACACCCGCCGAGGTGAAGAGGATGAAGGGAATCCCTTATGCTTCGGCTGTGGGATCCATCATGTATGCGGTTAGGTGCACTAGACCTGATGTAGCGTTCTCTCAGAACCTAACGAGTAGATTTCAACAGAATCCAGGAGAATGTCACTGGACTGCTGTTAAGAACATATTGAAGTATCTGCGGAATACTAAAGATATGTTTCTTGTTTATGGTGGTGATGTCGAACGTGAGCTCAGTGTTACTTGTTATACTGATGCAAGCTGGGAGACAGATCGTGATGACATCAAATCCCAAACAGGATATGTTTTCGTCA
Organism: Artemisia argyi; assembly: GCA_030686995.1. NCBI lineage: Eukaryota > Viridiplantae > Streptophyta > Magnoliopsida > Asterales > Asteraceae > Artemisia > Artemisia argyi. Next base: position 208,569,879 of record CM060682.1, on the reverse strand, counting down.
TGAATGGAGGTGCTGTTGACTAGAAGAGTGCCAAACAAAGCACACTTGCGATGTCCTCTATAGAAGCTGAATATATAGCTGCTTCAGAAGCTGCAATGGAGGCAGTTTGGATACGGAAATTCATTTCTGGGCTTGGCATTGTTCCCAGCAATGAACGACCTATGGATATGTACTGCGATAATTTCGGTGCCATAATCATAGCTAATGAACCAGGTGTTCTAAAGGGTGCCAAACACTTTCGTCGGAAAGTTCACTATATTCGAGAAGTTATCGAAAGTGGTGATATTCGTCTCCTCAAAGTTCACACAGATGACAATTTAGCTGATCCTTTTACTAAACCAATGTCTTGTACCAAACATGTAGAGCATGCTAGGAACATTGTGCTGCGACCTGCTAATAGTCTCATGTAAATCTGTTTTTAGTATTTTAAATAATTGGAATGTTGAACAGTTTATATCTTTAATGAATTGATGTAATGGTTATTGTCGTTTTCATACATATCAACTGTATTCCATTTTTGCATGTTTAATCCATGAATGATTTAATCATTCAAAATTGTCCATTGTCAGTTGACGATACGGGAGTATAATCGAATTAAGGCAAATGTGAGCGTGTTGGTGATTTATTTTCCAAACTCATATGTTGTTCATTGTGATGAACATTGGACTGACCCAACCTTCGAGATTTCACTGCATGGATCGGCGTCAATAGTGAATCTCACAAATGGTTATGTCTCTTATCCTTAGACTTGAGATGCAAGTAGGTCTTGCATGTGCGGAATTTTATTCTTTGATATGGTTAAACACTGTCCTAAATAAGGTAGTTATAAAAACCATTTTCAGGAGTGATTTGAAACACATGAATGACACGTGCAGTCAAAACAAGATTTGTTCCTCCACATGTCATGGAGTTAGATACTATTGGGCCCCTCGATGAATTGAACAGATGTTTGTATGGCCGTACCCAAATGAGATTAAGATGAATCTTAATTCACTTGGTAATCTTGTTCAATATCTAGATCGAGAAACAGAATAGTTGAACAAATGGAATGACTTTGATCCATGTCTAGTGTTCAACATAGTATCTGTAACAAAAGGAAAGATGGCATTAAAACCATTTAATTAAGACGTTTAAGGAACTACCCTCACATATTTCTAGGGGCATTGGCGTGTTGCTAGACGCTAACCTTTGCTTGTATAATTACTTGATTATTATGACGTCGCAAGTGGGAGCTGTTGGAGTATGCTCGTGTTATAATAAATAATTATATGGCTAGTTATATGTGAGCCTATGGGGTCACACACATATACACTTAGGTACCACTTTATATATTGTGTTTATTGTATTTACGATATATAAATAACCTTACGTAACTAGGAAACTCTATCGGGCTTCTAATAATTAAGTAATGGACTTAGTTTTTTGGACTTGGAAAACTTATGGGAGGCCCATAAGAGCCCACATAGAGGCCGGCCTAGGGGAGGGTTTTTTAGGGTGGATTGGTTTTGATTTTTGTCAAGATATATGTGAGATATCTCCTCACAATTAACTAACCACATACCATAATTCGCTCCCCCTCTCTCTCCCTCTAACTCACGGCACAAACAAACCACCCTTATAGGGTTTTGTTTTTCTAGATCTCTTGCTTTGAATCTTGTTCATTCAAAGGCAATAGAAAGGTTACGGGGTTAAGCACTAGCATCAAAGGGGTAACCAAGGAGGTGTAGTGTGTTTCATTCTTAGAGGAGATCAACCTTATTGATCTCTTGGGTTTCTTATTCCAAGCGTGGGTTTGGTGATTGTTGGTGACTCCCGGTGCACGCTACAAAGGTATAAACATGTTGTGTTTATTATTTGATTAATCATATTGGCTATATGGATCCGTGTGGGTGATGTTGTTCCGCTGCGTTTATTTGATTCATATATATTTTATATTCATACATCACCTATATAAAGTCATTGACTTGGTCAAAGACTTTGAATATAAAGTATGCAGTAGGCTAAAAATACTGTTGATGCCATCTGGTATGACTTGGTTGGCAGATACGTAAGCCAAAGAGTATAAGTTCATCAAATGAGTTGTGTGATAGTCTCACAACATCTATCCACGTGGAATACCACAACTTTATGGTATGTCCATCATGGATATCATTTGATCTTTGATGACTTAAACTCTTTTACCTCAAAAGCAATCAAGGTTAGAAAATTGGATGTGCCATGCGTACACCCAATATGGTTCCAACCTAGAAGGAATTTAGGACACCATTGTATTATGGAATGGGATGAATCCCATTATGTCTTGATTGAAGTTCTGAATTTGTTAAATACCTAAGAGTAAGTAATTAACAAACTAGAGTCAAGAACTAACGATGTATTTTGGATGTCCCACTTGAAAACTATTTATTGTTAATCAAGATGCTGAGTACTTGGAGATTAGTCTCCACTTACAAAAGCAAGTGGGAGCACCTTTAGATCTTAAAGTTATTCAAGAGCTAAATACACAACCTTCTGAGTACACTTGCTAATGTCATACTAAGGTTGAACATGCATATGTTAAACCATAGATTGATATCTCTCATTCATAAATCCGCAAGGATACCCCTAACACCTGAATGATACATTTTTTATATCAATGTTAAGGGACATAAGTTGGAGGATCATAGTGAACCTGCTAACTAAAGAGATGCATTATCAGATCTTGAATCTGATGAATAGCTCAAAACTATGAATGATAAGATGCATGATGAGGCGAAAAATGATCCGTTTTTAGGGGGACATTTAAGCCCAAATCCGAATTTATTTGATCAAATATTGCCCTAAATTGTTCCTTTTGTGATTTTAGGTACTTTGGGAGTGAAATCTGGAAAAGGAAGCAATTCGGACGTTTTTGGAGCATAAAAGTGAAGAGCAAAACAGCGTCAAGAGCATGACAGCGTCAAGAGCATGACAGCGTCAAGAGCAAAACCTTGACGGCGTCAAGTGCAAATTTCATGAATTTCCATGACGACCCAGAAGAGTTTTGACGGCATCACATAGGAAGGGCGTCAAGAGTAAAAGAGTCATGACGGCCTGGAAGTGTATAAGTCTTGACGGCGTCAAATGTGGATCTACGCAGTCCGAGGATTGTTTTGGCGGCGAGGTGACGGCGTCACCTATTTTGTCTTGACGCCGTCAGACCCCTTTTTCTATATATAGTTTTCTAATTTTTCACATTAAAAAAGAGAAGTTTTGGGAGAAACCCTAAGTACGATTTTGGTGTAACTTTACAGGTTTTTCAAGGGTTCCAACCCCTTGATACCATGCATGATTAATCAAGATAAGTGTTCTTCTAATTCAATCAATATGTCTATGTGTTGGTTGTCTATATCATGTTCTTGTCTTAATTCTATCATGCTAGGCTAGATCTCTTTTGTGTTTGCTTAGATCTAATGAAACCTAGGTATTGATTATGTGTTGATTACTTGTTTATTCTTGTCATGATTTATATGTTAGGCTTAAGAAAACTGGCAGATCTCCAATTGGTAACATGCTTGAACGTCTTAAGAAACATGAACCAACGCGCACTAGGTCTTTATTGGTTATATTTAATGCATGAGCCACTGTTTACAATCCCTATAGTTGTGCTGGGCATGGTGTAGGAGGAGATAAGAGCTCATAGAATTGGGGAGTTATGTGTGCCACCCCATGAATGGTATTAAGGAATACGATCCGTCATCCATCCAATTGTAATAAGTAATTAACGTGTAAAAGATATCTAGGGAGTAGTGAAATCTAAGTAAACACATTTTCTCCAATTACTGCTCACAACTTTAGTATAAATTAGTTTATTTTTCATTCCTAATATTTTATTTTGATTGCATCTTAGTATTGGGTTAGTTGAATAACAACTAATTCCGCCCACTCTTCCAAAACCCGAGATTTTAATTTGCTTTCTAAAAAATATAAAAACACAAAAAGAATCATCCCTCACCTTTAGAACTAGTATTTAGGCTTTCTAATCCTAGCGACACTATTCCTAAGCTGAATGATCAATCCCCCGGTACTTGTCACTATACTATACTACAACGATCAGGTACACTGCCTGGTGGGGGTTGTAAGCTTCTCGAGATCCCTTGAGAGGTAAAGCCTGTTGCGATTCCCACGCATCAAGTTTTTGGCGCTGCAGCCCGGGGAATAGTTATTGTCTAGGGTAGAATTTCTTTAGTCTATCTCATTTCTTCGTGCTTTTGTTTGTAACTCTTTACCATCCGACATCATGGAAGGTGGTAACATCTTTGAACCCGTCATCCCACCACAACAAAACCCACCATTAGAACCACTTAGGCCCCGAACCTTAGGAGAGTATTCCCGACCTAGCCACCAAGGCTACCGAAACACCATTGAGCTCACCGGAGCCAATGTGACCCCCTTGTGATCCGACACCATCCGGTTGGTGCAAAGCGGATGTGCATTCCATGGACTTCGTTCCGAAGATCCAAACCAACATCTTAAGGACTTTCTTAAAATCGTAGACTCAATAGACCTAGATGTTGAAACTAGAGAGACTACCCGTTTACGCCTATTCCAATTCTCTTTACGGGATCAAGCTAGTCAATGGCTTGAGCGTTTACCCGCGGGATCCATCACCACATGGGATAACCTCACCAATCGCTTCCTTACTCAATTCTTCCCACCGGGGAAGACGACAATGCTTAGAAATGACATTCTGATGTTTGAACAGCAGCAGGGTGAAACTTTCTACGAAGCTTGGGCCCGTTTTAAAGGTCTCCTCCACAAGGTCCCTCACCATGGTATAAACCTTTGGTTATTAGTCCAGATTTTCTACGACCATGTTGACTATCGCACTAAACGCACAATCGATAGGGCTGCGGGAGGTAAACTGCGTGATAAGAACGCCGAGGAGTCTTGGGCAATTATCGATGCAGTCTCAACATCTGGAGGGACCACCGAAATCCCCGATGAACTCCTATGCAAACTCGAGGCAAAAGTCGACTATTTTGAGGAATGGCAAAGAAGGGCTTTAAGTCCTAGACAAGCCACTGTCAATTCTGTCTCAAAACCAACTTTGGCACCATTATCTGAGTCACCTTCTAGAGAACATGTCGAGACTTTTCAGAGGTGCACCCCACCTTGTTCCCCTCCCAAGGAACTTAGCTCGGAGTTTGAGGCTAGGATGAGAGAATATATGGCAACTCACTCAGATCGGCTTGCTAGATTCGAAGAAGCAGTTTATAAGCAAAAAGAGGAGATGCAAGAGAAAATGAATGAGATGTTGAGTCTATTGGAGGAGTATGCCAACCAGAAAACCCCCGAACAAATACTACTAAGGAAAGAAACCGCCACTCCCACCACCCAATTTGTTAACTCCATCACCATGGTCCATAAAGATAACAAGAAGGTAGAAACTCCTGCTAAACAGACCTTCGAAAAACCACCAGAATCCCAACCTTTGAGTTACTACCTGAAACATGATATAAACAAAAACACCATAAAAAATTGGATTAAGGGTGTTGGGCGTAACCAATCCTCCGGACAGGTTCCTGAGAAAGAGGAAGAAGAGAAAGATGAGTATGATACGCTTCCTGGAGGATCAGTATTCGAGAGGCTATTGGTACAAAAAGTGGCTACTAAGCAGGTAGCATGTGGGAACTTTGAAATACCAACGAGCATCGGGGACTTGAAACATCTTAGTGCTTTCGCCGACCAAGGGTCGGAAGTAAATCTTATGCCCCTAACTATTTACATCCAACTAACGTCAAAAATGCCAGCACCTACTCGTGTTAGGTTATCTCTTGTTGGACACTCTTACGTATACCCACTAGGAACCGTAGAAGATGTATTAGTTAATGTTGCAGGATTCATGTACCCCGTTGATTTTATGATCATCGATGATAAAGGGGATGGATGCATGCCAATAATCCTTGGGGCACCATTCCTCACCACCGCTAGGGTTGTCATTAAGTATGAAGGTAGGAAGATTGAGCTTAAATCTGGAAAAAGAAAGATTAGCTTCCCCATGACCCCGCGAAGTGGGCATGAGAATTTGAGTTGGAGAATGATCAAAAATAACATTGGCACGACACCCATTCGTGTTCAGAATAAGATTCTTGCATGGGTGGCAAGAATCAAAAGCTATAAGAAAGCTATGAATGAAAGAAGAAAAAGCAATAAGGTTCAGGTTGAACTCGAACATACTCGACCTGAAAAAAATAATACACCATTTGAGGAAGGGAACTTGGTGCTCTTGAGACACTTGGAAACAATAATACCACCCGATAAACCAAGTCCTTGGTGGTATGGGTCATTCACAATCGAAGGATTGAGCCAAGATGGGGTAGCTAAATTGAGAAGCAAATTAGGTGGAATGGTGATTGCGAGTATCGATAGATTGAGGCACTACCACCATAATAGTAATGATCGCAACTACATGGGGTATATCATTTCAAATGATGAGATCACGTAGTAACCCATAACCTTGAGTCTAGCTACAAGACTCGTAAATAAAGAAAAGCGCTTCTTGGGAGGCAACCCATGTTTTGTGTGATTTTATTTTGTTTGTTTGTTATTTGTTTCCGTATGCATGCTTTATTTTTATTGTTGGTAGATCATGTTTCTAAACTAAATAGTGGAAATACTTTACTTTGTTGTTTTGGCCTAGTCTTAACTCCACCTAAAATTATTTTTGCAAAAGATAAGTGTAAGGGGAAACCCCAAATATGTTTTTAAGAAACAAACCGATCATGATTCTCCACAATATTAAATGAGCATGTATATTCGTATTTGTTAGAGTCAAATGCTTGTATTGAGTCATAATGAAGTTTTGCAGGATTTTCCAGGAAGTAGGACCAAGTTTTTCCAGAAATTTTCCGGAAACTTAACATAAGAATTTCTGCAGGTCCATTCTGACGGCGTCAGGGTTTTACTCTTGACGGCGTCAGGAGTTAAAATCTGGAAATTTTACCGGTTTTGTTTTTCTAACGGAGTCTTATGGTTTTTGTGAATTATTAAGTTTTATAATCTCCAAGAGATCTGCAAACTTCATTCCACAAGCATTATATCTTATCTTGTTTTCTATGATTTAGAAACTTATATAGGATGCCGCCGATTTTACGCGAGGTTGTCTTGTCTATTTTGTCAGGTTTCACAGGTTATGTATGACAAGAAGATGATTTATATTCTGGAAGGGAAGCTTTGATTGTTCATTTTCTTGGAGGAAGATTTAACCTGGCCATCCTATTATCCATACCGAGCGAATCAGGGGAGTATTTGATTTCATTCTCTTTACTTTTTCACTTTTACATTCTTTACTTGAACATTGGGGACAATGTTCATCTTAAGTGTAAGGGGAGGGTAAAAAGATGATACCTTACATATGCACTTTCGCTTGAGTTTGTTTTGTTTAATGGTAGATGTGTAATAAAACTATGAGAAATACTTGTTAGTGCAATTTTAGCGCCAAATTTAAATTTTTTTACAACATTTAGGAGTGAAACTTTAGCCATAGCAAGCGTCTCATGGATAGGAGATTGTATGACTAGCACATAACCGTACTTTCAAAAAAATTTTCCACCCAAATATGTGAGGTTCACCTTTAGATTTGATAGGAAAAGCATTTATTATTAGTGCTTATGAGTGTACCGGTAGCATTTAGATTCTAGAACTTGCGTTAGTGATGCATCCCGAGACCGCTAGTGAGATTACATTCGTGTGGTAGGATTTACTACATGATAAGAGGCATTAGGATTACCTTTGTGTTAAACCCGCATCATAATTACTTGACCATTTATGTCATATTACTTGGCTAGTTAAGTCAACTAATTTTCCCACACCCTTAGCGTTGTACTCATTTTTAGTACACGAAACCCCTAGTACACCCCTCCGAGCCTATCTTTTCGTTTCTAACTTTAAGCATTTTACTTAAAGGAAGAATTTGTTACACCCCACTTAAATGTACAACCAAATCGCCTTAGCCTTCCGTGTATGCGCTCATTTTTAGTGCATTATTATTATTTGTTAAACCCTAAGTTAACTATCTAATTGATTACATGGTTGCTAAGTCGAGTCATATCCTTGTACATATTGTTTTGGGACGATTGGGACTCATGGGTAAGTACTTATTTTATGGAGTAATGGGGAAGAACATAACATTATTACCCCCATATGTACGTTAATCTTAAAAGTGCTCCAAGTGTTTTGATTTTCTTAATTCGAGTCATTAGTTTAGTTTATTGTAAAGTATGTAAAGAGGGAAATGTTCACTCCCGATGATGTATTATTTTGGATGGTAGGGTAAGAGTGTATGCAAAAAAAAAATAAATAAAAAAAAAATCGAAAAATCAAGAAAAAGAAAAAAAAATATAGAAAAAAACATACGGACTACCATCCCTTTTCATTCTATGTTCATTTTATGTTTTTGTTATTTTTCATTTATTAGCTTAAGTCGAGTCTAGTCTTGGCTTAGCAACGCCATGTTGTACATGTAATTAACTAAGATTGTTAACTCGCCACCAGTAAAACTTCCTTTATCCAACAAAACCGTGTATTTCATATCCCTACACCTAATGTTACAACCCTTTAAAAGACCTCTTTGATAGTTTATCCTAGGTGCTTACGCCATGTGGTGGATGTTTGATCCTTTCCCAAGCCTATGGTAATCTATTTTTCTATGACAGGTAGTGAGAGATATCTTCCGTTTCCATATTGTAATTTACACTTTATTACACCCGAGAGATGTGAGTATCTAAACACTATTTGTGAGGTGCTAGTGTATGACCTCCATGCTTGTCTATTGGTCTTTAGTTGAACGATTATTTGTTGTAATTACTTTTATATTAGTGTTAAATGACCCCTAACTTGTCTTTTGAGTAGAATAAAAGCGCATTTGCTTGAGCACAAGCAAATCTCAAGTGTAAGGGTATATGATGAGGCGAAAAATGATCCGTTTTTAGGGGGTCATTTAAGCCCAAATCCAAATTTATTTGATCAAATATTGCCCTAAATCGTTCCTTTTGTGATTTTAGGTACTTTGGGAGTGAAATCTGGAAAAGGAAGCAATTCGGACATTTTTGGAGCATAAAAGTGAAGAAAACGCCAAAGTCTTAATTTTCCATGCTGGGAACAGTGCATGACGGCGTCAAGGGCAAATTTCATGAATTTCCACGACGACCCAGAAGAGTTTTGACGACGTCACGTAGTAAGGGCGTCAAGAGTAAAAGAGTCATGACGGCCTGGAAGTGTATAAGTCTTGACGGCGTCAAATGTGGATCTAGGCAGTCCGAGGATTGTTTTGGCGGCTAGGTGACGGCGTCACCTATTTGGTCTTGACGCCGTCAGACCCCTTTTTCTATATATAGTTTTCTAATTTTTCACATTAAAAAAGAGAAGTTTTGGGAGAAACCCTAAGTACGATTTTGGTGTAACTTTACAGGTTTTTCAAGGGTTCCAATCCCTTGATACCTTGCATGATTAATCAAGATAAGTGTTCTTCTAATTCAATCAATATGTCTATGTGTTGGTTGTCTATATCATGTTCTTGTCTTAATTCTATCATGCTAGGCTAGATCTCTTTTGTGTTTGCTTAGATCTAATGAAACCTAGGTATTGATTATGTGTTGATTACTTGTTTATTCTTGTCTTGGATGAATGATTTATATGTTAAGCTTAAGAAAACTGGCAGATCTCCAATTGGTAACATGCTTGAACATCTTAAGAAACATGAACCAACACGCACTAGGTCTTTATTGGTTGTATTTAATGCATGAGCCACTGTTTACAATCCCTATAGTTGTGCTGGGCATGGTGTAGGAGGAGATAAGAGCTCATAGAATTGGGGAGTTATGTGTGCCACCCCATGAATGGTATTAAGGAATACGATCCGTCATCCATGCAATTATAACAAGTAATTAACGTGTAAAAGATATCTAGGGAGTAGTGAAATCTAAGTAAACACATTTTCTCCAATTACTGCTCACAACTTTAGTATAAATTAGTTTATTTTTCATTCCTAATATTTTATTTTGATTGCATCTTAGTATTGGGTTAGTTGAATAGCAACTAATTCCGCCCACTCTTCCAAAACCCAAGATTTTAATGTGCTTTCTAAAAAATATAAAAACACAAAAAGAATCATCCCTCACCTTTAGAACTAGTATTTTGGCTTTCTAATCCTAGCGACACTATTCCGAAGCTGAACGATCAATCCCCCGGTACTTGTCACTATACTATACTACAACGATCAGGTACACTGCCTGGTGGGGGTTGTAAGCTTCTCGAGATCCCTCGAGAGGTAAAGCCTGTTGCGATTCCCATGCATCAATGCAGTCCTTGAAAGATAATCACTCATGGAGCTTGATTGATCTCTTACCAAATCAGTTAGACTGTGAGGTTTAAAATGAGTTTCTTGAACTAGAAGACTCATAAGGACAAACGTGTACACATATTTAATGCATGCGTAGTAGAAGGAGTTTACTCGTACTCAAGAAATTGATTATGATTAAATCTTCATACCTACAAACATTAAATGTATAAAGATGATTAATTGTCATACCTGTTTTCATGTAAATGAAATATGACAATGGGATTTCAAAACACTTTTTGATTACTTTTGCGAGGATGATGAGTAATCAAAAGGGTTTATGAATATGTATAATCTTTATTATGTATACAAGAAATAAGAATCCAGATATGGATTAGATCATGCATCTAGGAGCAGAGATCTTAATTTAATCATTAATTTGATTTTGATTAAATAAGATTACTCCTGAGAACTCAGAGTGCAAGTAGGGTAAATGAATTGAATTTCATATGTTGGTAACATATAAGAAACAATATTCCATCTAAGCTAGACTTTAATCCTTAGCCTGGAATGAACTTTCACTTAAGGAATTTAGGAAATAAAACATAAAACCTTGTTGTATGTGTTTATTAGAATAAACATAAGCGGTTAATAATCTAAACACAATATGACATGTCATTGAGGGGAGTCTCAATGATCAATCTTACATGATGAGATTGAATGCATGAATTGAAACCTTAAGTATAACTAAAGGATTCATTATGTAAGTAATATTATGTATTAGATTATTTATATCATTTGCATGAATGCAAGATGAGTTGATAACAACAAATATCTAAGTGAAAGTCATTAGATAATTGTTAAACGAACAACCTAATGGACCTGCAAAGGACCAAATATTGTTCAAACGTTTACGGATATTTGAGGAGATCTGTTATGTTTTCATTCATTAATGCTTATATAACTGAGATGATGCTCAACACTAGTCGTAGTAGGATGACATCATGAATGATGACACCTCTAACTAGATGTGCTCGATTGAGAGAATTGATGCATTATACATTAAAAGAATAAGAATACTTTACAGTTTGGAAAACTGTTATTATGACTTTCTAAAGTATGTGTTTTGCTAGCTTCAAACACACTATGGAATGTATTGTTGCAATACTCGTATTGTACTTGATTGCACACATACAAAAGGACAATCATCAATCAAAACATTTTTGAATTTTGAAACAAGTATTCTCAAAGTTTACTCAAATGACTACTTGTTGTCTTGTACAACAAAATTGATCATGGTGGAAACATCAGATTCCAATCTATATGTAGTCTTGTGCATATCTGTTTTTAGTATTTGGATAATGGAACTATAAGCAGTCGTATTATAAAATGAATTGATATACCGGGTATTATCGTCTTCATTTATACTATTGTGTTCTATATTTGCATGTTTAATCCATGAATAGTTTATTTATTCTCAAACTGTCCATTTCCGGTTGACGATACGGGAGTATCATCAAATTAAGGCAAATGTGAGCGTGTTGGTGATTTATTTCCCAAACTCATATGTTGTTCATTGTGATGAACATTGGACTGACCCAACCTTCAAGATTTCACTGCATGGATCGGCGTCAATAGTGAATCTCGCAAATGGTTATGTCTCTTATCCTTAGACTTGAGATGCAAGTAGGTCTTGCATGTGTGGAATTTTATTCTTTGATATGGTTAAACGCTATCCTGAATAAGGTAGTTATAAAAACCATTTTCAGGAGTGATTTGAAACACATGAATGACACGTGCAGTCAAAATAGGATTTGTTCCTCCACATGTCATGGAGTTAGATACTATTGGGCCCCTCGATGAATTGAAAGGATGTTTGTACGGCCGTACCTAAATGAGATTAAGATGAATCTTAATTCACTTGGTAATCTTGTTCAATATCTAGATCGAGAAACATAATAGTTGAACAATTGGAATGACTTTGATCCATGTCTAGTGTTCAACATAGTATCTGTAACAAAAGGAAGGATGGCATATAAACCATTTAAATGAGAAGTTTAAGAAACTACCCTCACATATTTCTAGGGGCATTGGCGTGTTGCTAGACGCTAACCTTTGCTTGTATAATTACTTGATTATTATGACGTCGCAAGTGGGAGCTGTTGGAGTATGCTCGTGTCATAATAAATAATTATATGGCTAGACATATGTGAGCCTATGGGGTCACACACTTATACACAGAGACACCATTTTATAGATTGTATTTATCGTATTTACAATATATAAACGACTACGTAACTCGGGATCAATAACGGGCTACTAATAACTAAGCTAATACTTAGTTTATTAGATTGGACCAACAAATGGGCAAGCCCATTTAAGGCCCCCATATGGCCAGACATGGTGGGAAATAAGAGGAAAAAGAGCAAGGGGTTAAGTGTAACATTTTTGTTATAACCTCCTATTGAATTGGTCAATTAAGGTTATCAATTATAATAACCACTTACCAAAAGTCTCTCCTCCTTCCCCTCCTCAAAATCCATGAAATTAAACTCAACCATATGAGGGTGTGGTGTTTTTGATCTCATCTAACCTTATTCTAGTGTAGTTCAAGGCTAGATCGCGTGTTACGGGGTCAAGACTAGCATCGGGTGGCGATCTATGACGTGTAGTGTGTTTCCATCATAGAGGTGATCTATTTTGGTCACTTGGTTTCATAGGAGGATCATGGTGTTGGTGATGGTCTCCATATGATTCTACCGATCACGCTACAAATATATAACTTGTTGTTGTTTATTATTTGATTGATCATATGGCTATATGGATCCGTTGTTGGTGATGTTTTTCCGCTGCCTTTATTTGTTTTATATATGTTTTATATTCAACATCACCTATATAACCTAGGAATACACCTTCGTAAGACTTTGGGTCAAACTTGGTAAGGTAGTCTTTAGTATAACTTCCGTTAACTACCAAACTAATACCCAATACATATTTTTACTACCCAATACATTCAATATATATATTTTATATAATTTGAACACATTTTCTTCCAAATTTAATCAAGGAGCCCCCCCCCCCCCCAGGTCCCATAATTACTTAACACAATTTTAAATACTTGTAACATATATCCTTGAAACATGGCATTAAATATTAGGAGGCTAGAGCCACCCTTTTTCCTCTCCCTTTTCCTTGATTTTCGGCAAACCCCAAAGACCAAGCTCAAGATATTTTGACCACACTTTTGATCATGTTTAGTATATATATATGCATAACCTAGCACCCATTTCTTAGTTACTAGAAAAGAAAATATATCACCTCACCACTTATGCACATAATACGCCACACCTAAGGAGCAAGGGAAGAAAAGAGTTTGTTGGTCACTTACAAGAATACTTAGGGCAAGATTAACAAGGGTTTGACACTAATCTTGGGGTTACACAAGTGCTTTATAAATCTCATCTCACTAACCTCTTTGTAAGTGATTTTACACTACTTATACTTAATGATTTTTCATGATTTTATGCTTGTCTAGTATATATACCTGGTTATCACTTGGTACATGTTGAAAAATATTTACATCCACTTTGATCTCTTAGCAAGAAAATATGTTTTGAACAAGATTTTATCTCGAGAAAAATTGTTAGTAAAAATCTTTACAAGTAAAATAATAAAAACTTTTTATATATATGTTAGTAGATATATAGTTTTATATACTTGGATGATCTTGTACATGGATCTTGAATATTGTTAAGTTATGTTTAGATCACCATATACTAGTTGAGAAGTTGATGGATGGACTAGGACTAGATTTGGAGTTGTTGTTAAGTGGTGATAATAAATAAAACACTAGGAAATATGGTTTGACATTATTAATAATGGATCTGTCCCATTCGACCTTCCACAGAAAAATCAGTACCTTGGTGGCCACATTAGGCTAGAAATATAGAAAATAGACTTAATAACGAAAACATAGCCGCTTGAACGAGTTAAAACGGACTTATAACGAAAAAGATATGATATTTCCAAGATTGACGACGAAAACTATATTTTCTGGAAATAATGAATCTGTCCCGATTTTTTTTTGCTAGTAAAACTGAGATTTAATGACATCTAGGCTAGCCGAGACCTTGAAAAACCTAAAGTATACTTGAATACCTTCGCGGGAATATATGGAACTTGAAAAACGGAACTACGACGCAAAAGTTATGGCCTAGGAAAGTTGCGACGAAACTATAAAATTTTGACAGCTTTTGTGTTATATTAAAAGCTGTTAGAAATATTAAAATGAGTTTTTGGACACTTTAGAGTGTAGTTTGGCTAAAATGACGTAAATAAAAATGGTAGAGCATTACGTATACTTATTAGGTACGTTAGAGATTTTCAAAATATATATTTTCAAGATGACTAATATTTGGTCGTGAGATTTACAAACTACGTTTTTTAAAATAGTGGATGACTTAAATACGAGATTACTTTGATTACCTGCGTTTTTAACGATAAAAATTTCAACAACATGTACAAGTGATAATATAGTGTATGACTTGCATGCTTGACCTTGTTTTCGAACCTAAGACATATGCATTAATTAGGTCGCGATTAGAGTACCCGGACCTTATTTCTAACTACTACTTTGTCTATCGGATATTGCTTTTGCTAAGGTGAGTTTTCATAGCCCCGTTTTAATTACTTATTTGATTTCAAATCCCACGGGGGAGAATACATTGCACAATTATTTTTGTACATGCCCAAGTATTAAATTCCGTACATTGCTTAAGTTGCTAGTACTACCACTTCAAGTCCCATTTATTATCATGGACCGTTAATTATATTGCCAAGCGAGAGTGAATGAATAGATCTATTGAGGGTGACTCCTCCATTCGTGTTTGGGTTGCTCCATAAGGAAAACGAATGCATTTCATGTCTAATATTTGAGTGACTGGTAACCACTCCTTTGGGGCCAATTTTAGTACGTCTAGCTTCGGGGCCATGAGCTTAAGAGACAATGTAGCTTTTTGACAATTTTGTCACCTTACTTTATACTTGTGGTTTATGTACATACGATTTACCTATAAACCTATGATTATTCACCAACTTTATGTTGACCGTTTTCGCAATGTATTTCTCAGGTAACTAAGGCATATTCTCATGGCATGCATGGAGTCATTTTGTGTATCAAGAATGATGCGGCTCATTCGGACTTTCTTGCACTTATGTTTTAATGTCGTTTGATTGTATTAAACTTGTTTCCGTAAACTTTTCCAACTTTTGGGACCTATGTCTTTATAACTCTGAATATTTTGAATGAATCAAACGACGTATTTTCAAAACGACACTTTAGGTCGTTCAATATATCCTTGTTGTGATGCTATGACAGTTACACCCTCAGGCATTCTATTCCGCTGCAAGTCAGGTAAATTGGGGGTGTGACAGATTGGCATCAGAGCTAAGGTTATAGCGAACTAGGATGCATCATGGACCCTAGACTATAACCACATCATCATAGCATCTCATCATTTTATCATAGGTGCATATTCATTATACATGTTGTTCCATGCACACATTGTGCGAGTTATTTATACCCATACTCAGATATATATATATATATATATATATATATATATATATATATATATATATATATATATATATATATATATATATATATATGATTATATTGACCTGGTGACATGTCTTTAGATACCCGCCCTGTTATCCTTTCATCGGATTCCGACATTTAAGATACCCTGTTATCTTCCACTACCATTGTACTATCAGTTACACTTACGCCGCCATTAGCACCATTGAATTGTTATAGGAACAAGGTTTTCCTATCATCCAACCCATACATAGAATACCGTTTGGTAGAGTATTCAGATTTAAATCTTAATGGACCTATTAGGATCCCTGCTATCCCTACAGTACCTACACCACCACCAGCCGTAACAGCTACTACTTCTATATCTACCTCACTCTTGCTGCTCAGGAAGCGTGCAAGGTTTACCACCCCAGATTCACCTACCACCGAGACTGCTGACCTTCCACCACCACCGGTATACCACATAGGTGAGAGTTCGAAAGCAGCTGCTGCTAGAGGGCCAACAGCTGTTACCTTAGAGGATCAGTTAGGGGCTCAATATACATGTCGTGGTTGTATTTAAACAGGTTGCGATTGTATCTATACATGTCGTGGATGTATTTATACTTGTCGTGGTTGTATATATACATGTTGTGGGTGTATACCTTTGGTACGATGACTATTTCTATTATGATTTTTCTCATGGTTATTTTCCATTGTGATTTATCAGAAGTATGGCACCAAGGAAGGGTAAGGCTACACCAGAAACACCTGCTATGACTCAAGCCGCTATCCGCAAGTTGGTCAGGGATAGTATAGCAAAAGCTTTGGAAGTCGAGAGAGCTGAGGTTGCTGCTAGGGCTGCTGAGGCTGCTTCTAATACAGAGGCCGTTGAACCACCCACTGCTAGGCGTGAATGTACATGGAAGGATTTCAAGATTAGTGATCCTATCAAGTTTAAAGGCACTGAAGGAGCGGTTGCTTTGATCCGCTGGTTTGAAAAGACTGAGAACGTATTCCTCATGTGTGGATGCCCAGAAGTTAGAAAGGTAAAATTTGCTACAGGTATGCTTCTTGATGAAGCTATGTCTTGGTGGAATTCTTATGCTCAGCCCACTGGTATGGAAAATGCTCACAAGCTCACCTGGGATCAATTCAAGAAATTGATGACAAAGAAGTTTTGCCCTCGTACTGAGGTGCAAAAGTTGGAAACAGAATTCTATGAGCTGGTAACTATAGGCGATGACATCGATACCTACATCAGGAGGTTTCAAGAGTTGGCTGTACTATGTCCAACTATGGTTACTGACGATGAGAAAAAGATGGAAAACTTCGTTGGTGGACTGCCTGAAAGTATTCGAGGGGATGTGATTTCTTTTGATCCTCAAACAATGGAAGAGGCTATCCGAATAACTCATAAACTCATGGTTCAAGTGGTAAAAGGAAAATCTGTTGTCAACAACAATAACCGTTCAAACAACACCAACTACAACAACACTCGAAACAACAACAACTATAACAACAATCAAAACCGCAACTATCCCAATAACCGAAACAACAACCCAAACAATAACAACAACAAGAGGAGGTTTGACTACAACCAAGGTGGAAATGCTATTCAGCCGCCACCTAAGAGGCAAGAAGTGGCAAGGGCCTATGCTGCAGGACCAACTGAAAGGAAAGGATATGAGGGTAATCTACCCAAGTGTAAAAGGTGTCAGAAACATCATAACCCAGGACGTTGTCCAAATCCATGTGGTAACTGCAAGAAGATTGGTAAGTTTGGAAAGACATTGTCTAAATGGATAAGTAGTGAGAGCTTTGGTAAGAATATCAGATGCTTGAGCTCTAGTGGGTATGTAGGAGACTTGAAATTGTCCTGCCTTAATTTTATCTCTAACAAAGTGACAATCCAGCTCAATATGCTTGGTTCTAGCATGCTGAACTAGATTTGTGGCAAGACCAATTGTAGAGATGTTGTCACATAAGATTCTCATACGAGTAGAAACAGAGACATTTAGATCTTTGAGAAGTGCCATTAACCAAGTTATCTCATATGAACAATCAGCTAAAGCCCTGTACTCTGCTTCTGTGGAAGACCTAGACACCACAGGCTGCTTTTTAGAATGCCACGAGATGAGACTACTGCCTAGAAATACCCCAAAACCAGATATTGATCTCCTTGAATTTGGACAATTTACCCAATCACTATCATAGTATGCATGTAAAGTAGGAGCAAACTCAATGAGGTCCAAGGCATACTTTCTTTGTGTCATGACTATGGCTTTTGTGTTTCTGGGGAATTCTATTCCTAGATAATAATGTAGTGGGACAAGATCCTTGATGCTAAAAGCATTATGAAGTTGTTCTTTTACTTCTGAGATCAAAGCAGATTTGTTGCTAGCAAACAAGATATCGTCCACATACAATAAAAGAACCAAGGTATCTGAATCTTTGTTGTAAGTAAAGAGAGATGAGTCTGCATGACTTTGGGTGAATCTAAGAGAAAGGATGAAGGTTGTGAACTTAGTAAACCACTGCCTGTTTGCTTGTTTCAACCCATAGAGAGATTTCTTTAGTCTGCAACTGTGTTTGGGGGAAGAGATTGATTGTAGCCTTTAGGAACTTTCATGTACACTTCTTCTTCAAGGTCACCATGTAAGAATGCATTGTTAACATCTAATTGTTACACAAACCAGTTATTAATGGAAACAACATCAAGAAAATTTCTTACAGTTACCATTTTTGCTACTAGGGCAAATGTTTCATTATAATCAATCCCTTCCTGTTGAGTGAACCCTTATGCTACCAACCTAGCTTTATACTTCTCAGCTGTTCCATCAGTATGGTACTTAATTCTATATACCCATTTGCAGCCTATAGGTAACTTAGAGGGTGGTAGTAAAGTGAATTCCCATGTGTGGTTAAACTCTAGTGCATGTAGTTCCCTATCCATAGCCTCTTTCCATTTTGGATGCTTAGATGCTTGAGCATAAGTTGTTCGTTCAGTTTCTTTGTGAAGTGAATTAATGAAGTACTTTGTGACAGTATTGTGAATGTTATGATAATTAATGTAATGAGATGTATGATGTTTGGTTGAAGTGGAGTTGAGTTGTGATGGTTTGTAATGATGAAAATCCTTAAGTTTGATGGGAAGTGTTTTGGTTCTGCAAGATTTTCTCGGTTGAGGAGGTGGTGTGGGTAATGGTTCAGGTGTTGGTATAGGTGTAGGTGATGGTTCAGGTGATGGTATGGATGTTTGTGTGGGTGATGGTTCATGTGATGTGTTTGTGGAAGTAGTTGGTTCAGGTGTTGGTGTGGGTGATGGTTCTGATGGTGTTGTGTTTGAGGATGATGGAGTTGCAATTGATGGTTCTGAGGAAGATGGTGTGGTGTTGTTTAAGTTGTCTTCAGATTAACTTGGTGGTGATGGAAAGAAAATGGGAGTGGGAGTGGTGATGTGAGTTTTGTGGTGTGTGATATGGAGTTGCAGTATGAAAGGGCAAGATGTGTTCATGAAAATTCACATGCCTGCTCACAAAAATCTTTTTGGTATCTTGTGCTAAAAGTGTAACACCCCCAATTCATGGTTGCAGCGGAATTCGAACTGGGTGTTACTCGACGGCACAATAGTCACAATAATAGAAAACGAACTCCAATTGAGTCGTTTTAAAAGGTTTATCATTCAAATTTGTATAAATATCAGAGATTACAAAATGAGGTCCCAAATGGTTCCATGTTTACAATGTATAATAAATGAGTTTTTGAATGATAATAAAATTTATAGCCCTCTTGAGTATCCGTGCCATTTCGTGCCATCCTTGATCGTCATGAACCTGAAATACATGCTTGAGAGGTCAACACAAAGGTTGAGTGATATTCATAGAGTTTGTTAAATGTTTGAACACAATATGTTGGTAGTGTGAGCTATGGGTTCACACCAATGTTTGGAAAACAAAACAGGTAGGCTACGTTATTATACGCCCGGAACATGTATTATACACTAAGCTTATGACACCATAACGTTAACGTGTACCAATATCGATCGGCAGATTTATCCCGGTAGGTACTTTGCTAACATACCTATATCTCAAATATTAATGCATTTGTTTGCACTTAGTCAAAACAAATGGGATTCGTCAATCCCAATAGGCCTATTCACAATATTTGCGCTCACTATTGCTAGTGATTAAATGGTTCATAATAAGGGATCTCGGTTTAGCAAGGTTGGTACTTAGTGATAATAAAACAATCAGGCAAGCATACAATTTAAAAACATTGTGCTCGGTTAAAAATAGCATGTATTCCCCCCAAGGGTTTGTAAAACAATGAAGTAATGTAAAGTGGGGCTATGAACTCACCTTAAGTAAGATAGCAAGTAATGAATGTAACGGTTGAATCGTGAAGGTTCTATGAGCAACCTATAATAGAATGTCGCGACTGAGGATTGGAGTAAAGAATATGAAGTAGTGCCTATATATATATCTTGCATTTAGTCCATGATGTGGTATGATGTATATTGTAAGTCTTTGAAAGAAAAGATTCATGAAACATGTATGTTTTGTATATCGTTTACTACCGTTCGGGCCGACATAATTCAGAAGTCATGTTAGTAAGCGTTCGAGGAGCCAGGACACTTTAACTCGTAAATCCACAACTCATCTCGGCGGCTTACATAATGAACTCCTCACATGAGGCTCCCTACTATTGTAGTAGTTGATGAAATATATAGATATAAGTTTTGATCCGAAAGTTACATGTCCGATATTTGAATAAACTTAGGAAAGTTTATTTGTACATGAAGATTGTTATTAGGGGTAGTTTCATAAGTCTTGTATGACCATTTTCTCTTTGTAATATCTCATGGTTCCTTTTTAAGTGAAGTAGATTCAAATTGCTTGTTCAAGTTCTCGTCAACTCTTTGTTTCATGTTTACGCCTATGTAAGTTGGTATGGTCATTTCGTTATGGCCTAGCCATGACCTTTGGTCCTTGTTTCAAGGTCATGAGACACAACCTTGGCTCTAGCCATGGTTGTGGTCTTGATTATAGGTCATAAGACCTCTTGTTCCTTTTAAAGTATAACCATAATCTAGTGACTTTCGCCTAAAAATGGGCTGTTTAGAATTTGAAGAATTTTATCACTCGGAAAGCGTTTTTAGGGGTCGAGCTTCTTTATTCCTGAACGAAAACGTCGTTCCGGACAACTTTCGTGTTTTAACTTTTTGATGAATCGGACCATAAGTGGGACTTTCAAAACCCAAATTTGATCAGAATGGTATTTGGCAGTTTTGCCGGAAATCTTTGGTAACTTCAAATGGGCGTAACTTTTGACTCGTATACTCGTTTTGGGTGGTTCAAATTGCTATGGTTTCCTTGTTAAGTCCTTTACTACAATATGTAATGATCCAATATCATATTTTTACCATTTTGATCAGGTCTTACCAAGAAAGTCACTAGTTTGCTTGTTTTAGTAACTTGTTTTAACAATCAATAACAATAACTTGTTTTGGTCATTTTTATACATCATGGACATGATAACAAGACAATATATAGCACAAATAATATGTAAATAACATGAACATGATTATTTAACAAGAATCAAGTTAGGGTTTGGCTCACAACTTTTGGCTTTCAAAGATGAAAGGAAGTTAACATGTAAGGATAGGACTTTGATAGACTTGCTTCAACCCTTTTTCACTTCATGCAATCTTTCTACCCTTGGTATTCTTGAAAGAGATGTAATGAAAGTTGAGGTGAATTGAGTGGATTCAAACTCAAGAGAAATCACCAAGTATATGAGGTTATGGAAGTGTTTGATGAACGATAACCTATCTAGGGTTTCTACCTTGAACTAGCACTTGAATCTTGCATGAAACTTGAAGAGAATGAGAAAATGAGATGGTGTGAGTGTGTGTGTGATGAGGGACGGCCAAGGAGAGGGAGGAGGGTATTTATATGGCTTGGAGGAGGTTAGAAATGTTGACTTGTCAACACTTGCTCACCAAGTTGAACACATGTAATGATCTTAGAGATCAATGGTCAAGATCAAGCCACACCATGGTGACTCCCCCCCCCCTATGGCGGTTTGCAAGGCTTGGGGAGGAAGATTTGGACTTTGGATGATATTATCCAAGTTATGGAGCTAGTTTTGACTCCGGGAAATGCCAATCGTAAATGATTAAGCCTCAAAACGTAAAACCGGGTGTCGTAAAATTATGGAACTTGAAAGTTTTGATAAACATGTCCATATGTTCCATAATAAAATATAAAATGAGTGGTAGGTTCCATTTGGGTGGTAAACCCTGCTAAAAACTGGAAACACGGGTCTAAAACGCGTAATACGTAAAACGTACGAATATTGCGTAAAATTGAGAAAAGTAAAATGTTACTTTTCTAATATGATAAAAATGATTTAAAATGACTTATAATGTCTAGACTGGGCTCAGTCTAGTGTCGGTTGGTATTAAATGTCTTTTAGACATCAAACCGTAAGCCTAAAATCAAGGAATGACTTATAACATCAAGGGATGATTTTTGGTCAATGGAGGAGGGAAAAATATGTTGACTTTTTCTAATAAGTTGAAAACTCAAATTGTCTTAGAAACGCGTTTCGTGGTCTAACGGTTAATCGCCCATACGGTTAAGCGTGCTTATGCGAGAGTAGTACAGGCTTGGGTGACCTGCCGGGAAGTCTTTGGTCATATTTTTCTCAGTCACGATTAATTCTCAAATAAATCATGAGTGTGTCAAACATTTTTCTGATGCGGGGTCACTTAACGCGGTCGAGTTTCGTTGTACGTGGAATTTCTGAATGACGTTTTACCCTAAAACGTGTAATTCCGTGTAATTCCTTAATAACTTTCACGAAAATGATCTGACGAATGTCAAACATTTAATTTGCCATGGAAATGATTTATCACTTGAGAATATCAAATAAAAATCAACTTTCGGGAAAATTTTCGGGAAAAATGAATAGTAAAAGTGAATAGTGAAATTTTCCGGGAATAGTAATTATCCTGAAAATGTGAATTGTTACAGTCTCTACCCCTTACGGGGAACTTCGTCCCGAAGTTCTGTGTGTATCATATGTTGGAGTGGTGTCGATGAAAAGGTGTGGTTACTTATGAGGACTAAAGTCCGGGATTACCGGTGATGTAATTTGATTTGTCATTTCAGTGTACGGTGTAGGATGAGGCTTACTTTTATATAGGAAAAGTATGGTAATAGTCGAATATCAAAGGAAATTGATATAGCAGTCGAATATTAATAGGAATTGATATAGTAGTTGAATATCAAAATAGAACTTGATATAGTTGTCAAGTATCAATAGCAATTGATATAAGAATCGAATCATGGAATAAGCGTTGAACATGTGGTTGGACCAAGTCCTGTTTGAATTGTACGGCTGCCCATGCATATGGCTACATGGCTTCGCAATGAGTTTGGTACGACTGCGCATGCGTATGGTTACATGGCCCCGTAATGAGTTTGTTTGTTATTGCACTATCATTATGAAAACCAAAATGTAAATCTCATACATAATGGAAATTGGGATAGTTGTTGCAATCATAGCCTAGTAGGTAATCTGTTGTTGTATCTAGTGTTTATTGACTTCATACTTATGTTATTTCGGATATAAATAAGCCCACTTGTTTATAATTCTTTATTTACATAGAGAGGCATCCCAAACAATGTAACTAAAGGAATATAAACGTATGGTTCGATGATTTATAATTTCTTTTTTTTAAATGAAAAGGCATCCCAATCCATTCAAATAAGGACATTATAAATCAACCTACTCAAGAATTTCTGACACAACATTCATACTTAGCCGGTGAGTTACAAGGTAGTGTATTACGAGATGATACTGGTGTTCCAAAAGTACAAGATGAATATTCAAACTTGTAAAGCTGATGAGGGTACTTGTGGTGTAACTAAGGATGATTTGAGCTTTAAAAGCGCATCAAAATCTGTTAATGAGCTTGTGGTTCCAACGGTTGTGAAGATAATGTTATGATATGTTGATGAACAAAAGTGTGTAGTGTATGCTTAACATTAATACTCTTAGGTATAGATGTTGAGTTTGCTTTAAAAATCTTAAGAGATTTTAAAAGTTTATGATGGAATGGTATCCTAAACAGGATGGTACTTCTACAGGATGAAGAGAATAATTGATAACTATCCCAGATAGTAGTTAGGATTATCTCATAAATGAAAATTTTCAAAAATGAAATTAGGTAACACAAATAAGGTGTTAAGATTTCGCTGAGTGGTAAGACATTATCGTGTCTCTAGATTGTTTTAATGTATTCTGGTGGTTTATCGAGTTCATGTAGGAAATCAACCTAAACATAACCCTAGTACAACTACTCTCAGTATTTGAAAATTCTAAGTCGAATATAGTTAGTCAGACTATATTCCACTGTCCCTAGGTTAAATATAGGTGACTAGTCTATATTTAGCCAAGGTTCGATAAAATTTTCAAATACCTAAACTAGGTATACTTTTGATATGTCCGTTGCTTTCGGGAAACTGTTCACTAAACAAAGGCGATGTCAAACCCTTAAGTTGCAAGTCCCGTCCATACAAGACTTGTAACGTATGTTTTCATATTCCATTGCATAGAAGGTAGTAAGGGTAGATACGTATGGAAAGGAAGTTTTAAGTAGTTCTAAAATAGAACATACTTGGCCAGGATCACGAACTTTTAATAATGAAGGTTTCATAAGAAAACTTTGATGAATGTAGAGAAAGTTCAGCTTTTGTCGATGATTTATTAGTTTGTCCTTTAGAAATCTCATATTTCTTGTTTTGAAATCGATAGATTGTGACGGGTTTTTGATATCATAAGAAATGATATTGATGATGTGATGGAATAATTCTAGAGACCATTTGCACAAAACACAATGTCTCGGAAGTAGGTTAGACCATTGTGCAATTCACAATGTCTGGGAAGTAGGTTAGGTCATTGTGCGACTCAAAACATTTGAGAAATGATTAAGACCATTGTATCATACAATGTCTTGGAAAATGAATGAGACCATTGTATCTCACAATGTCTTGGAAAATGAATGAGGCCATTGTATCTCACAATGTCTTGAAAAATGAATGAGACCATTGTATCTCACAATGTCTTGGAAAATGAATGAGACCATTGTATCTCACAATGTCTTGAAAAATGAATGAGACCATTGTATCTCACAATGTCTTGGAAAATAGGAAAGACCATTGCAATCAGTTACAATGTCTTGGACATATAATGTTGGAGTAGGAACATGATTGGGAGAGTGTGGCTGTGCCGAAATGCCTTAGAATAGGCATACACAGATATGTTTAGTCCATTGTTTAGATAAATGATTGAAAATAAACCGAGTTTATATATCAATATACTAATGTGTTCATGTAGCATAAAATGCCTAGTGTGTATATATCAATATACTTATATGTGTTCATGTAGCATAAAATGCTTAGTGTGTATATATCAATATACTTATATGTGTTCATGTAGCATAAAATGCTTAGTGTGTATATATCAATATACTTATATGTGTTCATGTAGCATAAAATGCTTACGGGGAAATGCTCAATTATGTTTTGGGTACATATATTAATATGCAATTATGTTTGTGTAGCACAAAAATGTCTACGGCGAATGCTCAAAATGGGTATATATGAATATACTAATATGTTTGTGTATCATAACATGCTTACTAAGTCCATAATCGTCTGGAGGATGGAAGACACGGAGAGCGGAAGGCTATAAAAATGGTTTTGCTTGTAGTTGTAGTTATAGTTTAGGTCTCAATTAGACCCGTTTCTCTATAACCATGGCTCTGGTACCAATCTGTAACACCCCCAATTCATGGTTGCAGCGGAATTCGAACTGGGTGTTACTTGACGGCACAATAGTCACAATAATAGAAAACGAACTCCAATTGAGTCGTTTTAAAAGGTTTATCATTCAAATTTGTATAAATATCAGAGATTACAAAATGAGGTCCCAAATGGTTCCATGTTTACAATATATAATAAATGAGTTTTTGAATGATAATAAAATTTATTGCCCTCTTGAGTATCCGTGCCATTCCGTGCCATCCTTGATCGTCATGAACCTGAAATACATGCTTGAGAGGTCAACACAAAGGTTGAGTGATATTCATAGAGTTTGTTAAATGTTTGAACACAATATGTTGGTAGTGTGAGCTATGGGTTCACACCAATGTTTGGAAAACAAAACAGGTAGGCTACGTTATTATACGCCCGGAACATGTATTATACACTAAGCTTATGACACCATAACGTTAACGTGTACCAATATCGATCGGCAGATTTATCCCGGTAGGTACTTTGCTAACATACCTATATCTCAAATATTAACGCATTTGTTTGCACTTAGTCAAAACAAATGGGATTCGTCAATCCCAATAGGCCTATTCACAATATTTGCGCTCACTATTGCTAGTGATTAAATGGTTCATAATAAGGGATCTCGGTTTAGCAAGGTTGGTACTTAGTGATAATAAAACAATCAGGCAAGCATACAATTTAAAAACATTGTGCTCGGTTAAAAATAGCATGTATTCCCCCCAAGGGTTTGTAAAACAATGAAGTAATGTAAAGTGGGGCTATGAACTCACCTTAAGTAAGATAGCAAGTAATGAATGTAACGGTTGAATCGTGAAGGTTCTATGAGCAACCTATAATAGAATGTCGCGACTGAGGATTGGAGTAAAGAATATGAAGTAGTGCCTATATATATATCTTGCATTTAGTCCATGATGTGGTATGATGTATATTGTAAGTCTTTGAAAGAAAAGATTCATGAAACATGTATGTTTTGTATATCGTTTACTACCGTTCGGGCCGACATAATTCAGAAGTCATGTTAGTAAGCGTTCGAGGAGCCAGGACACTTTAACTCGTAAATCCACAACTCATCTCGACGGCTTACATAATGAACTCCTCACATGAGGCTCCCTACTATTGTAGTAGTTGATGAAATATATAGATATAAGTTTTGATCCGAAAGTTACATGTCCGATATTTGAATAAACTTAGGAAAGTTTATTTGTACATGAAGATTGTTATTAGGGGTAGTTTCATAAGTCTTGTATGACCATTTTCTCTTTGTAATATCTCATGGTTCCTTTTTAAGTGAAGTAGATTCAAATTGCTTGTTCAAGTTCTCGTCAACTCTTTGTTTCATGTTTACGCCTATGTAAGTTGGTATGGTCATTTCGTCATGGCCTAGCCATGACCTTTGGTCCTTGTTTCAAGGTCATGAGACACAACCTTGGCTCTAGCCATGGTTGTGGTCTTGATTATAGGTCATAAGACCTCTTGTTCCTTTTAAAGTATAACCATAATCTAGTGACTTTCGCCTAAAAATGGGCTGTTTAGAATTTGAAGAATTTTATCACTCGGAAAGCGTTTTTAGGGGTCGAGCTTCTTTATTCCTGAACGAAAACGTCGTTCCGGACAACTTTCGTGTTTTAACTTTTTGATGAATCGGACCATAAGTGGGACTTTCAAAACCCAAATTTGATCAGAATGGTATTTGGCAGTTTTGCCGGAAATCTTTGGTAACTTCAAATGGGCGTAACTTTTGACTCGTATACTCGTTTTGGGTGGTTCAAATTGCTATGGTTTCCTTGTTAAGTCCTTTACTACAATATGTAATGATCCAATATCATATTTTTACCATTTTGATCAGGTCTTACCAAGAAAGTCACTAGTTTGCTTGTTTTAGTAACTTGTTTTAACAATCAATAACAATAACTTGTTTTGGTCATTTTTATACATCATGGACATGATAACAAGACAATATATAGCACAAATAATATGTAAATAACATGAAAATGATTATTTAACAAGAATCAAGTTAGGGTTTGGCTCACAACTTTTGGCTTTCAAAGATGAAAGGAAGTTAACATGTAAGGATAGGACTTTGATAGACTTGCTTCAACCCTTTTTCACTTCATGCAATCTTTCTACCCTTGGTATTCTTGAAAGAGATGTAATGAAAGTTGAGGTGAATTGAGTGGATTCAAACTCAAGAGAAATCACCAAGTATATGAGGTTATGGAAGTGTTTGATGAACGATAACCTATCTAGGGTTTCTACCTTGAACTAGCACTTGAATCTTGCATGAAACTTGAAGAGAATGAGAAAATGAGATGGTGTGAGTGTGTGTGTGATGAGGGACGGCCAAGGAGAGGGAGGAGGGTATTTATATGGCTTGGAGGAGGTTAGAAATGTTGACTTGTCAACACTTGCTCACCAAGTTGAACACATGTAATGATCTTAGAGATCAATGGTCAAGATCAAGCCACACCATGGTGAATCCCCCCCCCTATGGCGGTTTGCAAGGCTTGGGGAGGAAGATTTGGACTTTGGATGATATTATCCAAGTTATGGAGCTAGTTTTGACTCCGGGAAATGCCAATCGTAAATGATTAAGCCTCAAAACGTAAAACCGGGTGTCGTAAAATTATGGAACTTGAAAGTTTTGATAAACATGTCCATATGTTCCATAATAAAATATAAAATGAGTGGTAGGTTCCATTTGGGTGGTAAACCCTGCTAAAAACTGGAAACACGGGTCTAAAACGCGTAATACGTAAAACGTACGAATATTGCGTAAAATTGAGAAAAGTAAAATGTTACTTTTCTAATATGATAAAAATGATTTAAAATGACTTATAATGTCTAGACTGGGCTCAGTCTAGTGTCGGTTGGTATTAAATGTCTTTTAGACATCAAACCGTAAGCCTAAAAATCAAGGAATGACTTATAACATCAAGGGATGATTTTTGGTCAATGGAGGAGGGAAAATATGTTGACTTTTTCTAATAAGTTGAAAACTCAAATTGTCTTAGAAACGCGTTTCGTGGTCTAACGGTTAATCGCCCATACGGTTAAGCGTGCTTATGCGAGAGTAGTACAGGCTTGGGTGACCTGCCGGGAAGTCTTTGGTCATATTTTTCTCAGTCATGATTAATTCTCAAATAAATCATGAGTGTGTCAAACATTTTTCTGATGCGGGGTCACTTAACGCGGTCGAGTTTCGTTGTACGTGGAATTTTTGAATGACGTTTTACCCTAAAACATGTAATTCCGTGTAATTCCTTAATAACTTTCACGAAAATGATCTGACGAATGTCAAACATTTAATTTGCCATGGAAATGATTTATCACTTGAGAATATCAAATAAAAATCAACTTTCGGGAAAATTTTCGGGAAAAATGAATAGTAAAAGTGAATAGTGAAATTTTCCGGGAATAGTAATTATCCTGAAAATGTGAATTGTTACAAAAAGTAGGTAACCCTTTTGGTGTTGTGGATAACCAAGTAGAATAGATGGTATAGCTCTTTTGCCAAACTTATCAGGTGTATGAATTGAAGCATAGGCTTGACAACCAATAACTTTGAGGTATTGATGGTCTGGTGGTATGTTATAAAGTATCTCATAGGGAGATTTGTTGTTCAAAACTTTTGATGGAAGTCTATTGATCAAGTGTGTGGCAGCAATGAGACAATATCCCCAAAGGTGAATAGGAAATTTAGCTTGAAAATGTATGGATCTGGCTACTTCTAATAGGTGCTTATGTTTTCTTTCAGCTCTGCCATTTTGTTGGGGAGTGTTTGGACATGAAGTTTGGTGGATGACTCCTTTTGTTTGAAAGAATTCAGTTAATGTATTGTTTGTGAATTCAATACCATTATCACTCCTGAATGTCTTAATGGTTTTGTGAAATTGTGTTTGAACATAATGGAAGAAAATTTTGATGGTTGTTGTGACTTGTTGTTTGGTTGGTAACAAAAATGTCCAAGTATTTCTGGAACAATCATCCACTAAGGTAAGAAAGTATTTGCAGTGATTAAGAGTGGTGTGTTTATAAAGCCCCCATGTGTCAGCATGTATTAGATCAAAAATATCTCATGCATGAGAAACACTTGTAGGAAATGGTAAAGTTGTTTGTTTAGCAACTGGACATATAGTACAATGAAGTTGAGTTACATCAGTAGTGAAACTAGGAAGTTGTTTGATTTGCTTTATTACATCAGTGGATGGGTGTCCTAATCTGGCATGCCAAAGATGTAGGTTGTTAGTGTGACACAAAACAGTTGTAGTAGAAGAAGGTAAGGAGCTTGTGGGTGAAGGTAAGATAGCTTCAGGATTGATGATGTACAATCCATCAGATTGGATTCCATGGGCAATCTTCTTGTGGTTGCCCTGAAAAATGCAAGTTGAATGGTTAAATATGACAGAGAAGGTGGTTGTTTTGGTGATTTGGCTGATTGAGAGGAGATTGTAGGCAAATGATGGAATATAGAGAACATTGTGTAGGGTGAGGTTAGGCTTAATTCTTACAGAACCAATGGTTGTGACAGTGATTGTATGGCCATTTGGTAATGAAACAATGATTGGGATTGTACAGTGAATAATGTTAAACATAAGTGTGAGGGTGATGCAAATGTGATCTATAGTTCCACTATCTACTACCCAAGCATCTTTAAAAAGTGAAACACAAGAGGCTATGAACAAGTATCTACTAGTAGCTAAGAGTTTTGGATTTGAGATACCTTGGGTGTTCTGAACCATCATCATGAATTGGTTCAATTGATTCTGAAGTGAGTCCATTTTTGCAAAAACAACCTCATCAGCTTGTCCACTTGTGCTTGGCTCACTTGTAGATGCACCATCCTGATTCACTGCTTGACCAGTCACCATGTTGACATTCCTTGGCCTGAAATTATACCTGTTTGAACCACTGAAACCACCATTGGACCCTTTTCCACCATTTGACCCATTCATACTTCTTGCAGGTTTGACTTTTCCATGCAAAGGATGACCTATTGGGTAACCAACCAATTGATAACATTCACTCTTGTAATGTCCTTCTTTTTTACAGTTACCACAAATGACACCAGGTTTGAAAGTACTTTTCCTAGTGTTTGAACCACTGTTTGATCTTTGATCCTAATTGTGTGAAGCATGATTATGTGTTTGTGAAGGTCTTGAGTTGTTAAATGTGGACATAACAGTTGGTGTTGGAAACTTGGGTGTGGTTGCTTCTCTTTGCTTCTCCTCTTGTCTCAACATAATTTATGCCTTGGTTGCATTTGGCATAGGCTGCATTAACATAATTTGAACCCTCACATTTGCAAAGCATTCATCCAAACCCATGAGAAATTGTAACAATCACTTCCTACTTTCCCTTGCTCCATTCAATCTGCATTTGCACACATACAGTTACAAGTGCCCATGTATGGTGCTTCCAAAGCATCTATCTCATCCCATAATCCTTTCAATTTCAGATAGTACAACTCAATGGAACAGTTATTCTGCTTTAGCTGTGTAATCTCATTAGTTAACTGATAAATTCTATGCCTATCCAACTGTGAGTAGTGTTCTTGAAGTTCTTTCCACAAGGCTAATGCAGAATCAACAAAACTCAAATTATTGCTTATTTGATCAGTAACTGTGTTCAAGATCCAAGAAATGATCATGTCATTGTTCCTTTCCCATAAAGCTCTCAATGGTGAGGTGATATTGGGTTCTTGATACTCATTGGTGATGATCTTTAGTTTGTTTTTGGCATTAAGAGCAATCATGAGTGATCTTCTACATGAACTATAATTTTCTGAACCAGTTAACTTCTTGGAGATGAGGATGAGGCCTGATGATCATTTTGGTGTAGAAAGAGTGGGTGATTGACTGAGTTAGTATCTTCTATGGTGGTGTTTGGATCAGTGCTTGTTGATGCCATTTTTTAGCTTCTTGATGAAATTTGATTGTGATTTGTTGTTATTGATGTGTTTTAATGGATTCAGTAATGAACTTGATGAAGAATGATGGTGATTTGAAGGTTTTTGATGGTTGATAATCGCGGAATTTTGGAGGGAAAATCAGTTATTGGTGGTGGTCAGAGTTTGTTACGATGGTCAAACTTGACAGTTATGATGGTTTGTTATGGTTGGGAGGGTGGTTGTTATAGAGGACCTTTAGGTCAGCTCTGATACCATATTGCAAGTTGAGAGAGTTGAGAGAATTGTGAAAATGATATTTCATTCAACTGAATCAAAGTGTGAGTTACAAAGACTATGTATACTACTATTACATACAACTATACTAAGCTAACTATGCTAAATTGTACTTGTACATTCACTGTTACATTGAATCACATTTACTTAAACTGCACTGATGCTTTATACAATGTGGTGAAGTGTATAGACTTTCACACTTCAATCCTTGCTTCTCTTGCTCCTCTGTTCTTGTTGCTCTGTTCATGTTGACTGCAGAGTTGACTTTACCTTGTTTACTAGTACTAGTAAATTTGTTCTTTTGTCTAATGTCTATTTGTAATTAACATTCTTATTGAGCCCATTTACTCAACTGGCTGCCTTTTCCGATGCTAGAGATTTTCATCGAAAATCAAAACTAAACAATAAAACCGAACCGAATTTATAAATCGGTTTCGAGTCTAAACCTAAGTGAATAGAAAAAACAAAATTTCGTACAAATTTTGAAAAAATATAAGTTTTAAAATCTTGTTGTTTTGTTAATAGCATATCTTTTTAGCTACATATAAAAGTGATAATGTACCCTCCGAACAGGTCGAAGGACTCCCCTTCGGTACTGGTCGAAACCTACATAATCGCAGGCTCTAGCTAGCCCCCTAAATCCTTCATGGGCATAAAACTAATCTCTTATGATCTAGTTACCAGCTGGGAATTCGTCAAACGAAGGAATAAGCCCTTCGGGGTATTCTTCAACGAAAATAGGATGGAAAGAAGGCAAGACCAAGTCTTACCCACGTCCCCCGTCTAATCTATGTTCCCTCTTCTTCCTTAACTCTCCCGTTAATTCAAGAAAAGTGGACATCAAGCCCTAGCGGTTAACCACAAAAATATGGGACACCCCCATGATCTCCTACAAACGTGGAAACACTCCCCAAGGCTGTTTTCTTCCCCTATAAATAGTCCTGGATGAGTTTCAGTTCTGGTATGCAATCTAAACAACTCTACTTTACTACATTTTCACTAAAATTATCATACCAAATACTTATTCACACGCCGGAGGTGGTTCGCAGGGCACAACCCCTGCTCAATCACTTAACGTAGTGTCTTTGTATTTCTTATTTTCAGGTTAGACATAAGCTTGGCTCAACCACAACATCCCCTATACCCTTTGATCACCATCGAAGGCCTGGTCGTGCAAATTATTATACAATCAGTGGTGCCATCCGTGGGACCGCTACTATTGGTGTCGTTAATTCCAAGCAAATAACCAGTCAAATATACTTACTACTTTTCCGGCATGAATCAAGAAAGAGAAATTACACCCCCACCGGGTTTCTCGACTTTAACCCCAATACCCGTAACCAACGCCAACAGTCTTTCGCCAATTACGGCCTCCACCTTTACAACACGATCTCACCCTGAAACAACACCTAACCACCGTGTATCCACATCACCCAACCCAGAACCTGTCATTAGCCCTGCCTTCGTTCATGTTAATTACGAAGAGCTAGAGTCCTTGCTAAGGGCTCGAAGGAGACAAGTTAGGAACACGGAGATGCGAAGTGAGTTAGAATACTCTAGTGATGAATACGACGAGGAGATCGAAATGGAGCCGACACCTTCAGCTCCTAGAACTACTCACCCAGTCCTACGTATTGGGTCTCCTGTTGGTAGAAGGACCGGAGGAAGGAATGTAGGCTTTGAGGGAGTCCCCGAAAGGGCCCCCACAAGAAGAGAGGGAACGATTACTGAAGGCTCTAATGGGAGGATCCAACAAAGGGAGAACACGGAAGTAAACCTACCTCCACTATTAGCTGTACATTTGGGGAGGACCGAAGCAGGGGTTCCACTACAGCCTTTTCACGCATCCGGTGTGGGAGGTAACCCGTGTTCGTTCAACACAGGAGGAAGCTTTCCTCCCAATGGTATGTACCTCCAGTTCCAAGCTCAAAGTTATCCTCCAAACCTTTATCCCCCTATGAATGGACAACCTAGCAATCACTATCCCCCACAAACTGCTGTACCCTACGGCCATCCCATGATATACCCTCCGTATACCATGTATAATGGCTACCCTCTAAACACGAGTACACCTCATCCTTCTTATCCTAACCAACCCTCTTCGAGGGTACCCCCTCCCCATAATCCATACAACAATGTCCCCATGAATATGTCACCTTACACCTGCTCATACCCAGAGCCTGCGGGCCCTGCGACGCCTTTTGTAAGATGGATTGAGGACTATCCTTTACCCGATGGTTTAAAGATGCCTTCACATATAGGCACCTATGATGGGAAGGGGATCCGAATAATTTCCTGCACTTGTTTGAGGGAGCTATAAGGATGCAAAAGTGGGTCATGCCCGTAGCCTGTGACATGTTTACATACACCCTTCGAGATTCCGCGCGTATCTGGTGGAATGGGTAGAAACCAGGCAGCATCATTAACCTTGATGATCTGAAGGCTAAGTTCCGATCTCACTTCAGCCAGCAGAAGAAGTTCACAAGGACACACCTCACGGTGCACAACATTAAGCAGAAGGAGAACGAAAGCACAAGAAGCTTCGTTACAAGATACACTGATGAAACTCTGCAGATTCTAGGCTTACATGAAGAGCAACGTATTTCTGGCTTCGTCCATGGCCTACGCAACCGAAATCTTGTGGAATTCTTATCCATAGACCTTTCAGCGACATATAAAGGCCTGATGGAAAAAACATACACCTGGATAGAAGCCAAGGAGGTGTCTACCAATGGAGCTCTGATGGAGAACAGTTAAGGAGCAAAGCAATCTTCATGGGAAGGGTCGAAAAACAATCACAAAAGCCGGCCCCCTACAACAAAGGCCCAAATCATGGTATTTTGGGAAGCCTCACGAAAGAGATATTAGCAACAGAGAAAGCCACCAAAGCCATCGAACCACCCCCTCGCATGACGGGTAAAAGCAAAAATAGGGATACTACTAAGTATTGCTACTTCCACGAAGACTTTGGCCATGAAACAAATAGCTGTCGAGAACTAAAAAAGCAGATAGAAGAGGCAGTGAAATCCGGGCAATTATCACACCTTGTAAAAGGAATATGGAAGGGTAAAGAGAAAGTCACTGATATGCAACTGGGAAAAGACAATACCCCTCAGGAAGCTCCCATCCTCATGGTTCGATGGGATTCCTCCAATTTGAAAAGGAGGGCCTCTGAAAGGGAGACATACGACGCAGGGGAGATAACATTCCCGTCCGAAGCAGGGGGATCCCCTTCGAAGGACCCAGTAATCATTAAAGTCATGGTCTCAAATATGGAGGTTAACAAAGTCTATATGGACTACGGAAGTTCCTTCGAGGTAATCTACGAGCATTGCTTTAGGAAGCTCAATCATGCAATCAGGTCCAAATGAGTAGAGTCAAGGATGCCTCTGGTGGGCTTTTTGGGGGAACGATCGTGGCCTTTAGGAGAAATACCTCTGGAGGTAACACTTGGAAGGGGAAAGCTTGTAAGGACCGATGTCCTCAATTTTGTCATTGTGAAGTCCAAATCTCCCTACAATATGTCAATTGGATGCACTGCCATGCAAAAGATGAGTATCGTGGTCTCTACGGTGCATGCAACAGTTAAGTTCCAAACAGCGAACGGCGTTGGAACCATATTCTCTAGTTACAACGAAGGAAAGCACCAGGAAGCCAAAAAGATGAGCGAAGAAGGTAATCAAAAGCGTACGACAGACATCCGGGAAGACTCCAATTCCAAGGAGCATGTGGCGTTAAACGAATCTCTCCCCGAACAGAGAGTGGAAATTGGGAAGTGACTTCCCACCACTTTCAAGAAAAGGTTGGAAAAGCTACTCAAAGCCTATGAAAATGTGTTCATGGGGAAATATTCAGATATGACAAGAGTTTCGAGGTAGTTAACAATCGATGGCAAGCCTTTTAGTACAGAACACAAGCTCAATGAATCTAAACACATCAAGCCATCTAAGCAGAAGCCTCACCAGGTGACATTTGAACGAAACATAGCAATTAATAAGGAAGTTGACAAACTCACAGAGGCAGGAATACTCAGACAGATAGAAAACCCACTGTGGGTTAATCCAACGAATAGATGGAGAATGGAAAATACAGGTTAACTTCGAAGACATGAACAAAGCTTGCCATAAAGAAAGCTACTTGCCGGTAGAAAAACAACAGCCATTGTCTGAAGTTCGTTGGGAATGCTTCCTTAGTACGGTCAAGGGATACCATCAGATACGGATGGCAAAAGAAGACGAAGAAAAAATAGCCTTTCATGTAGGTAGGAGCACCTACTGCTTCAAAAGAATGCCTTTCGGTTTAGGGAATACTGAGGCTACATACAATAGGCTGATTGGAAGGGTCTTCGAAAAACAGATAGGGAGAAACCGGAGAGTTTGAGAAGGATACTTGGTTACGCAAAGCAAGACAAAGATAGAGCTCCTCG
Source organism: Artemisia argyi (assembly GCA_030686995.1). Taxonomy (NCBI): domain Eukaryota; kingdom Viridiplantae; phylum Streptophyta; class Magnoliopsida; order Asterales; family Asteraceae; genus Artemisia; species Artemisia argyi. Next base: position 208,533,531 of record CM060682.1, on the reverse strand, counting down.
ATGATGTCGAAGAAACTTTTGTGCAGCTGAGGAGAATCAACCTAAAGCTAAATCCAAGAATGTGCTCCTTCAGTATTGAAAAGGAAAGGTCGAACGAACACCCATTCGCAAGACGAAGGATCCAGGCTGACATAAACAAAGAAATAATTCCCCCAAAGGTACAAACTCAAAGATCATCAGAGAGGATTCACAATCTGAAAGACAAGTTGGAAACACTGAAGTAATTTTTTTCGAAGGGTGTCAATAGGTCTTCATCACTTTCCAAGGTCCGCAATGAAGTCATCAACGACATATCCTATCAATGGAAAAGGGAAGCCGAAACAGCCTTCCAAAGATGGAAGGAGTGCATGGAGATCTTGCCAACGGTTACGACCCCAGCTAGAGGTGAAATTTTGTTCCTACACATAGCAGCGTCCTCCGATGAAATCGACGCAACTCTCTTTGCGGAGAAAAGAAATATGCATCTACCAATATATTTCGTTAGTAGGATTTTACAAGACGTGGAACGAAGCTATGTAGCGTGAGAGAAACTAATCTTAGCTCTGGTTTATGCCACAAGACGTCTCCGAAGGTACTTCAAAGATCACCCCGTCACGGTACTCACGGACAAGCTAGTTGAAGGGGCATTCCTAAACCCTGACAGATCGCGGAGAGTAGTCAACTGGGCTAGAGAATTGGAAGAATATGACATAGAGTATGGGGAAGGCGATCTCTTTGAAGGTCAAAACGATGAACCTGCTGAAGCATGCGAATCAAGTATGTCTTCCAACAAAAGAACCTTCCAAGCTCAACGAGAAGAAAAGCACCACATAGGTGATTCAAAGATTCGTTTGGCCTCACACAGTCAGAAAAAAGGCGAGCGCCTCATCGAACTTAGTTTCGAATCTGGGACAGAGCAGCAGGCTTCAACAAAGTGACAAGGAGTAACAACCTTTTTACTCTCCAAGACACAAAGTTCGTAACAATATGCTACCTGTTTAAGTTTCAAGCATAATAAACAATGGACCTTTCTTACATCTACTTTGAGAAAGATGTATGGAACAGGCCCAAATCCAAAGTAGTGAGGTTCACACGCCAGCAACCTTCCTTCAGCATACGAATGAGCTGACACATCCTTCGTAAGTTTTAAAGCAGGATTTGCTATTAGATGATTTTTCATTCATGTATTGATTTCTTCTCACAAAGGGAAAGAAGCATTAAGGGTAGATGTCTTAGTTTTCATTTCTTAAAATGATGTAATCCTCCCTACCCAATTAATGGCATGATGCATTCCCTTAAAATCTCTTGTCTTGTTTTATACAACAAAGATTTTATCAAACCAATTATTTAGAGTTCAATGTTCGAAGAATGTACCAAGATATCCTTATCTTGAAAAGCATTACATACAATTCACATTAACCTTCCTAAGAGTCTTAGGGTATTCGAAGCCCTCTTCACTAAAAGGATAAAGACGGAGTGGGTCACGACCCTCCGTTGGCAGTCAAATTATATGATTGCCAAAATATCTTGGTTGAACATACGAAGGGTAATCACTATAACCCTAACATATTTATCAATAACAGATAAAGAGAAGAAATATATCACATCAAAAGCGGGAATCCATTCCCTTGTGCGTACATAATATACAGCATATATGGTAGCTGCTAAAAAGATAAAAAGCATTGTCTTGGCCAAGGCCACATAAACATAAAATATAAATTGTTCAAGCCATAATTCATAATGTCAGGAGGGTACATGCTACCCTCGGAACCAAATTATTGCGAACATCGCAGCCTTTACTTACCAGGAGAGTGGGGACTTTCTTGTTGGAGTGAGGTAGGGTCTTTGGGGCTTGTCTCAAATTGGGGCTTCTCAAGACCTGTCTCGGAGGGCTGCACACGGGAATCCTTGTCAGTTGGAGATGGGAACTTCTCAGGAGTTGCTTCGGGAGACAAGGTCTTCTCAGGAGTGACCTTCGGTGAGGAAGTCTTCATAGGAGTGTCTCTCCTGCTCGAAGATGGTGGCTTCACCCTACGGGGTTTCTTGGAAAGGAGTGTCTCCACAGAGGCCATGGGATCTCTGGTTGCCTCAACAAGGAAGGGGTACTCTGCTGAGGCTAGGGCATTGCTGGCATCATCATACTCCATCTCATAAGTAGAGCGGTAGTAAAGAACTTTTGTCAGATCCACTGGCTTACTAGTCACAGCAACCACCTCAAGCGTGGTGCATTTCCCATGATACATTGCAGCACTAACCAAGTCTGCTATCATTTTCCCAACCTCGTCACTGTGATATAACTCCATAGCAATGTACGGAACCACCTTGGACACAACAGCAGCCCTATCTTTCTTCAAAGCTTTGTGCTGATGTTTTAAGCCATCCAACTCCTCTCGAAGCTTGATTTCCTTCTCTTGGAGTTTTATTCTCTCAGACTCCAGACCCTCACATTTCGACTCCAAAGTGACAATCTCCTCCTTATAACCACTAATCTTTGTTTCCTATACACGCAACTTCTTGCATTCGGAATGAGCGTCTTTGAGCTTATTTTCAAGGCTTCAGATGTCCTTTCGAAGATCTTGTACCAATGGATTTTTCTCCAAATCCTCTAAGGCTTCCTCACACTTAGCTTGCAGATCAGCAAACTCCTGATCCCTCTTCTTCTCATTGGCAAGAATGGCATCCATTTTTTCACGTGCTCCTTGTAAAGTGCGGACCAAATCCCTTGTACGATAATTCATGTGGTTATCCAGAACCGCTTGCCTTGTATAGCTTTTGTCATGCAGGTCACACAGCTCCTCCATGGACATGTTATCCAGAACTCCTCTCCAGCTAGGATGGGTAACCTTCTCAACTAACTGATGGCAGGCGAGGGCATTCGAAAGCTCCTTTGTACTGGGCAAGCCTACAATTGAAAAGGATTTGTTAGTTACAGGAAAAATTCCAACTATTTTCAAATATATCATTTGTACTTACCATGGATATCCTCATCAAGAGCCTTAGAAACATTCTGAATAGCCTTACCCTTAAGACCCTTCTGCCTTGTAATCCTAGAAGAGGGAGTGGGTAACACAAGTTTCATCTTGGGATTTGCCTTGAGCGCCTTCGACTCAGTTCCCTTCCTGCTCCTCACCCTATCAGCTATGTCAGAGGACCCCACGATTGTAACCGGCTCTTCATCGGAGGGTGGGTCATCTGAGTTCGCAATATTTTCAACAAGTTGTGGTGCTTCCTCAATGGCCAATGGTTTTTCGGGCTTGGCGGGCTTTGCAGAAGCAAGGGGTTCAACGGTAAGGGCATCCACGTCATTGTTGTTCACAGAAACAGATGGAGAGCCAACTCCATAACTAACCTCCTTTGGATCCTTGGGAAGAAAACTTGTTTCCCTTGATCCACCAACTACGAAAAAGTTTCTGAAAGACATCTCTGCAAACATGGAAGGAAAGAATAAATATCATCAGATTAGTCAGTTAAATTATTAAAATAGGAATGTACATACTTTCTCCATCACAAATAATTGCAGGCTTCTTTGGAGAACCCTCCCAGTGATCAACAATACCAGCCATATACAGGATAGGCTCAGGGAACGTTTGCACATTCACATGATGGTGGGCGAGCTGTTGATACAACGGATTTCTTCGAACGGTATAAGGAAGCTCATCATTGAAGCGTCTCTTATCAAATTTGTATGATTCATCCAGCAAGGCAGGGTAGTCCAAAGGTATGATTGTATCTTGGATAAAAAAGAAACTCCCTTTCCAATCTGATATATTTGTAAATGGTTTTTAAAGCAAGTGTGGTACATCAGCTTCTCCCCTTTTGGCCAAAGTTAACCAAATCCCGGCAGGATAAAGGTTCATAAAGCCCCTAAGTACATTTAGTGTTGGCTCATAGCCGTAGGCTTTACACATTACAATGTATGTTGTGAGTTTGGCTAGGAAAAAAGGGTTAAACCTAGAAATGTGCACTTTGTAATAATGCATAAACTCTAAAATCAAAGGGTGAATCGGTATCCTTAGATTAGACAAAGTAAAAGCATGAGTATAAAGCCCTACATAGCGCTCTGGGGCATCAAAAACATTTTGGTGTTTGCTGGGAAGCATGACCTTATATGTTTTAGGAATGGGGTAATCTTTAAGAAAGTTTTGAAGTGCCTCTCTAGTTAGAGTACATTTCTGTTCTTTGATTATAAATTTCGCATTCATACTCATATTGATAAATCGATAGTGACGTTTAAGATCAGTTACGAAGAACTTTACCTTTTTTCGGAGGAATATGAGAAGAGCTAGATCGAACTTGGATTGTTTGATCGAAAAGATTCACCGTGATTATCAATTACTGTGTGTGAATTTTGGGCGAAGAGGTAAAGTGATTTAGGGTTTGGTGTGAAAAACTTTTATACCAATGTTTCATTAGATCTGTATCATACACGTGTTCACGTGATTTTAATTTATCCGGATTTTAAATGAGTGTTTGGCTTTTGAGAAGACGTTTCAGAATACCAAGACCCTCGCTATTAAGGGTGTAGGTACAAGTGGATCGGATTTTAATTGCCGCATTTAATGCGCAATTAGTTGTACATACCCATATTTTTAGCAATTTTTGGACAAGTATATGACTTTGTATGTAATTTAGATATTAGAGTCGTAAGCAATGTACCTTCGTACATGTACATCACTTTCGACTGGGGGGCTTGATAATGTACCCTTCGAACAGGTCGAAGAACTCCCCTTCGAACTGGTCGAAACCTACATAATCGCAGGCTCTAGCTAGCCTCCTAAATCCATCATGGGCTTAAAACTAATCTCTTATGATCTAGTTACCAGCTGGGAATTCATCAAACGAAGGAATAAGCCCTTCAGGGTATTCTTCAACGAACATAGGACGGAAAGAGGGCAAGACCAAGTCTTACCCACGTCCCCCGTCTTATCTATGTTCCCTCTTCTTCCTTAACTCTCCCGTTAATTCAGGAAGAGTGGACATCAAGCCCTAGCTGTTAACCACAAAATCATGGGACACCCCCATGATCTCCTACAAACGTGGAAACACTCCCCAAGGCTGTTTTCTTCCCCTATAAATAGTCATGGACGAGTTTCAGTTCTGGTATGCAATCTAGACAACTCTACTTTACTACATTTTCACTAAAATTATCATACCAAATACTTATTCACACGCCGGAGGTGGTTCGCAGGGCCCAACCCCCTGCACAATCACTTAACGTAGTGTCTTTGTATTTCTTATTTTCAGGTTAGACACAAGCTTGGCTCAACCACAACATCCCCTATACCCTTTGATCACCATCGAAGGCCTGGTCGTGCAAATTATTGTACAATCAATAAGTATGTAGATTGTCTAAATTTTATAATTATATACATTGTCTAAATATATAAATATGTACATTGTCTAAAATTTATAATTATATACGTTATAACTGAATGAAAAAGAATTAAAAAATTTTAACTTCCGGTTTCTCAGTTAAACTTGAAAACCGAACTGATCTGGTCTTTGGTTAGGTTTAATCCACTTTGAATTCGGTTTGGTTAAGTTCAAAGGGGTTTTTGCATATATATCCTTCCGAAAATGCATAATTGCATATACATCCAAAGCATGCATAAAAACCACTACTATGTGTATCAAAAACTTGTACAAAAGATATATATGCAATTATTCACTTTAGGATGGATGTATATGCAATTTTGCCGTTCAAGGTTTTTTGGCTGGAAATTTTTTTAACTGGAATAAGGCGAACTGAAAAACTAAAAACCAAACTAGTGAACACCTCTGGCCAGTGCCGCATGCAAATGCAAATAAAAAGCGAGAAATTACTATTGCACCCGAGCAGCAACAACACGGAAGTGAGACTATTTATTAAACACATTACCTAACTGAATCAATACGATATTTCTTTTACAAGAAGGACCGCGTTTAAATGCATGCGTGTTTGTGACATTAACGTCCACATGAACACATGGCCACCATGAAAAACAAGATATGTGGGTGGGAAGAGCTAGTAGTGTCCCTTATTTTTTTGTTCATAAGAATTTTATCCAAACAACATCCACTTATTTTTCTATACGCGTAATACTTTGAATTATAGTCCTCTGTTTACATTTTGCACCCCTTGATTTTGTGGGCTTTTATGCGATTGAATTTTTCATGCGCTACACTTAGTCTTTTATGTGGTTTGGCGGCCTCATTCTCAGCGCGCATGGGCTAGCATGCGTGAGTTATTTATCAATTTTGATGCGTGCTAGAGTTTGTCTTTTATAAAAATATTTCTACGTATTTGATTTTGGATTAATAGTGCATAGGCTAGGAGCGCCCATGACAATTGAGTGCGCCGGCTAATATGTGCTCAAACATTTGATGTGCGCTCGCGCACTAGCTAGAAATCTAAATAAAGGAAGCGCCCCTTAATTAATTATGCGCACTAATTTTGACATGTGAACGGTTACAAAGTTGTGGATGTGCCAGAAGTAATATATCTAACGGATGATTGATCGGAAGTTCATTTGGTAAATGTGTGCGGTTCATTTTAGAAATCTACCATCGTAAAAGGTTCTTTTGAAAAAAATTTCCTTTTTTATTTGCTTTATTTGACCAATTAGAAAAAGGAAGATTAAATTCGCGCCTAGTCGACACGCGGTACGTAGGTTTTTGCCTAATCTTTTAGTACGTGATTAAAACTACCAATCTTCTTCTAGTATTTCTTTTCGTCATCTTTTAGTCGACAATTGGCGATGATGTCAGGTTCGATATTATACCTACCTCTTCATTTTATTATATCAATATATACTATGCATCTTTTTCTTTCTATTTATTTCTGTTTATAGTGAATAATAGTCAAAAGAAAGACATGTGTGATCATTCAGAAGGACCATGGAGTCTTGAAGAGGACGAGATGTTACTAAATTACTTCGGGAAATTCTTCCCTACTTGGTCACTAATTAGTACGTGTATACCGGGTAAATCGGCTAAGTCATGTGAATTAAGGTGGTCATCACTTCAAAGGTCATTCACGCCTGAAGAGGACCAGGTGTTGGTAAATCTCGTCAAGAAACACGGCCGCAATTGGTCACTAATTAGTAAGTCTATACCTGGTAAATCAGCTATGACATGTGAGTTAAGGTGGGAGACTATTTGGAGCCCATATCAAAGTTATATTGACAATTCGACTTTGAAGTGGAAAAGCAGTTCGATGACTAATGATCAAGATATAACCATAGTAAGTCTTATGAACGTAACTAAAAATGGAATTTCGGATAAATGATATTTCCCTCTAGTTACTTGACTAAATGAGTGTTAGGTTTTTATCGAGCTTTTCGAGCCTTTATATACGTATTTAATTTTATTTAACATATTTAGATAAATAACCCAGGAGCTCATCTTAATCATAAGTATTTACTTCGTAATAATTATATACATATTATTATGTTTTGTATTCTTCTCGGAATCTTTGATGATATAAGAGATTCTACACCACGTATTTTATTTTTTTGAGTTTATTGATTAGTTTGTCTATTAGATTGCGATGTTCATATATAAATTCGAGTTTTTCGAGCCGAGCTCGAGGCTTATTTGAATCTTACTCGAGCCGAGCTCAAACATGGATAATTAAAGCTCGTCGAGCTCGAGCTCGGCTTGACTCGATTACACCCCTTCCCATCAACATCAGCCGAACTTTGTATATTTATGTCGACCTGCATGTTCTTAACTTCCATATAGATTGATGTTTATTTCTATATAGACCGAACATGGTAGCAATATAGTGTGATTGGCGTAAGGAGTTACATAAACCTGTCTAAACTTGTGTGAACCGAAACAATGTATGTATATATCCAGTTATCATTTTATCTCTTTATCTTGTAGAACTTCACCAAATCGATCCAATACATTTAACAACAATTACAGGCAGATTTCTTTAAGTACTTCAAATCTGTTCATGTATCCAGCGTTCAGTGTTCATTCAAGCCATTTCTCTGAGCATTTTCTCACAAATATTTTCAGAAGTCAATTCTTCAATTTTTTATTTATTTATTTTTTATTTTATTATTTTTTTTTTAAGTTATTAAACCTATAAAGAAAAATATCTATAAAAATTTCATTTTTGTGGTAGATTAGCTCCTTTGTTTTTTCTCTATTGTTGTTCTTCCTTTTCAAATTTCATTTCACGTAGATCTTTGTCTTCTCGTATAATGTTCTTTACTTCATCTAGTAATGAATTATATTCGGACATCAAGTACTAATTTTTAACTCTTTTGCCCTTCGGTCACCACTAGATCTTCAACACCAAAGAAAGAAGCAACTTCTTTTATACCCTCTCGTTTTAAACTATCGATGTTGTCTTAAGTATACCGGGTATAGTAGACCTTGATAATCAGGATATAGCCCTCCAGATCACGTTGAGTTGATGCGTCAATTTGCTCTATCATGCTGAAATTGAAAAGATAAACTTAATGTTTTACTTACAAAATCTGGTATCCTATGTGCATATACCATTTGACTTATAATCATTCAAGTATTCGTTACGATAGCTTAATATGTAACTGAATTCGTGATACTACTAGGCCACCAATTTTTATTTATTAATTTATTTGTTAATATTCAATTTTTTTCCTGTTTTTTTTTTTTTGCCAAAATACAGGGTGCTCACAATATCTACATACCACCTCCGTATTTGAGCGATCTTGGTCGTGGACAAGGGAGCTCTTATATTCACAATGGGAACTTAAGCCATGAGGTAGGAGGCGTTAGTTGTAAAGCACCATCTATTGGTGATATGGCGAGGGATAATGTTTCTCGACCTTCTGGAGGTACGCATTCTTATAGTCGTGATCAATCAGCACCGAGTTGGAATGCTTTAAACAAACGAGACTCATCAACAATGATGATTGACAGTGATAATGTGCAAGTGGGGGACGAGTTTGGTTGCAACGATTTTTCAGAAGTTTCGTCAAAAAGCAATGTACTAGGAAAGGAATGGTTCCGTTGACCTACTTGGTTGCTATGCTGGAATGGAATATAGCATTTACGTATGTTGTTTAGTACAAAGGAATAGATGTTGGAAAGGAATGAAAAAATGAAACATGGCAAAATGTAATTCATGTCGTAAAAAAATGTAGGAACCAAGAACAACCTAAATCACTTAAGGATGTGGCGTTATTCTAGAGAGAGAAAGAGTGTAGTGAGAGAAACGTGATAACCATTATTAAACAAGCATAAACACATACTAAACTCTCCTATAATGAACCCTAAGCACCAACCTCTTCATGTGAGGGGTGTGTGGCTATTTATAGGGCACAACATATGATGGGCTTTTTATGGACCTTGCTTATGGGCTTGGTTTCATTTCTTGTTAAAGGCTTATGAAACCTTTTCTTTTAACTTAATAACTAACCAAGTCCATAGCCCATAGACTTTTAACTAAACTAAACCTACGACACATTATATTGTTACAAATTATGAGAATGACCATCACTTCCTAATGTAATTATTTAATGCTAACAATCTCCCCCTAAGGGGTGGTCATTCGAATGAAGTTCCACGTGATTAGGTCTTCTGTCATCTTTGACTTGATCTTTGTGTGTCGTGGTAGAATAGTCTTTCGTCTTTGTTCCTTCATGCTTTGTGATCTTTGATGAATGACTTTTCTTCGATCTTTGTTCTTTGTTGTGGTTGTGATACGGAGTCATCTGCCTTTCGTCACATCTTTGTCTTTGATGGTTAAACGCCTTTCCACCATGCACATACGTCTTTAGTCTTTGTCATACATACATTTGTTGTTCCCGTTCTTTCACTTTGATCTATGTCACTTTTACTTTGTATATTCTTCTTTTTGATGGAGAATCTTTCTTTGACTGTTGCTATCCTTTGATCTTTGTGAGAACTTTCCTTTGACTTTGTGATATATGTATGAGCATGTGGAAACTAGTGTGGTGGTGGTGATGATAGTAATTAGGTGAGGGTAGCTGCATAAAACTGTTAGTAATAAACATCCGGTACTTCACTGGTACAAAAACTGCTATTGGTCACGCAAAAAATGTGTGACGATATGCATATAGTCACACACGTTTTTTTCGTTGTGTGTCACCATAGGTCCCGCCACCGTAGGTGACATATGGTCACATTGTTGAGTTCATGGCCTTTTCCATCGAAAAAGAGTGACCAAAACCCCGAATATGTGTGACAAATTAGGCACAAGTTTTGTTGGATTAGTCATTATCAGTGACCGTAAACACCTTATAGTCACACGAATGTTTTTTTAGAGTAACTATTGTTCATCCTTTAGCCACATAAATATATAATATATGTGACATTTGTGATGATATATTCAAGTAAATGTGTATTTTGTGTGACTATTTCCCGTCGTGTGGCCACATGAATATACAATAAATGTGACGTTTGTGATGATTTAGTCACACAATGGGTGTTATTTTTTTGGAGTTAGTCACATACAATTTAACACAATGTGGCCAAAAGTGTTAATAAGTGTGACCATATGCTGTTTAAAGTGAAGAAATGTGTATTTTGTGTGACTATTGATCATCCAATGGCCACATGAAGTTTATGTTTGCGTGGCCTTTTGTAATATTTAGTCACACAAAGCATGTTTCTTTTGGGTATTTAGTCACATACAATTGAGCATCAAGTGGCCAAAAGTGATAATAAATGTAACCATATGCTGTTTAAAATGAAAAAATGTGTATTTTGTGTGACTATTGATCATCCAATAGCCACATGAATTTTATGTTTGTGTGGCCTTTTGTAATATTTAGTCACACAATGAACTAAAAAAACAATGACCAAAGTGTTAATAAGTGTGACTATATGTATCTTTTAGTCACATTTAAAAAATCAATATATATCAAAATAATTCAAATATATATCAAAACAAATTCAAATACAATAAAATTGGAATGTATATAACTGAACCAAATATAAAATTGGACATCCTTTTATACACCAATGAGTCCTAGTCGGCTTACAATAGTGTTGAAACTAAGACCTTGATAGATCTTCTTGAGCACTCTAGAATCGTTAGTTATGTTAATGTAATCACCAACACACTAATAGACAATCTCTGTAACTTGTATTTTAAAGCGGAAACAAACACAAGTTTTAATACTAAGAACTCTTGATCCTCTATGGATCTTTTAATAATAATGAAAGTGTTTTCTAAAAAACATATCTCAATACATAATCGAATGTTCCTTTTATATACAAGGAACCCTAAACCGTTTCTCAAGAAACGTATATTCTAAAACTTCTAAAAGATATGCATTATCACTTCCTAAATAAACTCATGCATATCCAAACTATATTACATAAAATACGGAAATACTATATCCGAAGAAACAACTAAAGCTGAAACTAGACTTCAGCAGAAACTAAAACATAAGTAGCATCTGTGTCTTCAGCAGAAACCATCAGCAGATTCTTCAGCAGAATTCTTACTTAGCAGAATTCCCAACAATCCTCCCCTAATCTTGAATTTGACATAGTTAAGTTCAAGATTCTTGATAGATCTTTGAAGTTACATACTAAGAGGATTGAAATGACACAGTACCAGCAAAGAATCATCATCAGCAGGATCTCTATGATCACCAAATACTTGAAAGCTCCATTCTTTGCAGCAACAAATGACACAATGTACATCAAAACAAATGAGTTTCATACTATTCTCATCACATCCAGGTGTGTGAACTCCTGTGAGAGGTGAATCATTGAAAATAATGGATTTGATGTCTCTTTACCAATAGCCATCACTACTGGAGTAGCCAGATGTTTTAAGGTACACTGATAACCACATGATTTTTAGCAAATCATCAGCTATAAACGGATTTGAGATGTCTTTACCTGTAGCCGTTTGCTCAGGACTAGCCAATTATTTTGATGAAAAATCATCTTGGTTAACTGATCACCAAATATGGTTTTCCACTGCCTTTATCACAAGCCATATACATGTGGGCTAGCCAATTATTTGGAATCCATAAAGGAAAAATCCATGGTCAATTGACAACCATTTCAACTCTCAGCAATGAAGCATGAGTGAGTTGATTACCCTATAGTTTTGAGCAAACCATTACAGCTATCAACAGATTTGATGTGTCTTTACCAAAGTTGTAGCCTTTGGACTAGCCAACTTTTTGATGGAATAGTCAACATCAGGTAAGTTGATGACCAAAGAACACCAAACCTGCATACCAAAAACTCAATACTATACAACAAAAATGTTAGTTTTTTTTTTTTTTTTTTTTTTTTTTTTTAATACTAATAAAAAGTAAGAAAAACAAATATACAACATTATACTATCAAACAGAAGCTGCTCTAGAAGTCTTAATTCTTTGTTTGAAGACTTTCACCAAAGATTCAGCAAACAATCTGGCATTCCCAACTGGATCAGGAAGAATCTCCAACTTTTGTTAAAGCATTTTCTCCATTAGAGACACTTTCAAAGGATATTTTTTGCCAAGATCCATAATAAGCCTTAGACCAGTTGTAGTTTCCAACACATGAACATATGGCATAGGATAAAACTTCCAACTATGAACTTTCCATCTCTGATTGTTTTTCCGTATGTCATAACCAGCACCAGTGGGAGTAGAAGAATCAAACAACACTCTTAGATCACCCAATAAATACAATCCAGACCCTGTAGGAGTATGATTTGCATAATATTTGTGAACCAAATCATTTAGAGTGACCAAATCTTGATGATCAACAAGATGTAGTATTTCTTGGAGAAATGTAAAGGATATAGAAGTTTTATCCAGTCTATAAATGGTATTGATCTTTCCATTTTCAGTTAACTCCCAGTGAACCAAAACATCCCTAGTTGCATCAGGCTAATCATCAGGGGATCCTTCTCTGATAAATGAAGCATCAGAAGCATTCACATCTATTAGTTTTTGTGAGGAATGTGAAGTTCTGACTCTAGCCATTCTCTTTGCTCTTCTCCCAGGAATATAAATAGTATCATGAGGTAGAGAAGATGCATCAAGAACTTCAGTAGATACACCCTCTGCAGTATCAGTTTCCACTGATGGATTATCCAATTGTTCATCAGTAGAATCCTGAGAAGATTCAAGTGCAGCAGATGCATATTGTTCATCCATAGCCTTCCTCATCTGTTTGGCTCTAGCAGCTTGAAGTTCAACCTCTCTTACCTTAATCTCATGAAATCTTGCCAGGTCAGCTTGTTGTTCAGCATCTAACCTTTTAGCAGCCTCTTCACCCAACCTTTCCTCCTCCATTTGTTTCCTGGTTCTCTTTCTAGATGGAGGATCTTCTGCTATTACTTGAGCTTTACCTTTATCCATATAAGATGAAGCAGCAACATGTGGTACATCAGCAGAAGTGGCAGGTAAAGATACCTTTTCAGCAGCAACAGGAATATCCATGTTAACAGAGGAACCAGCAGTACCAAGAGTGATAGGAACATTCTTAGGAGCACCCATTCCATCTTTGTCACACCTAGACTTGATTCTATTATTCATCTGAATCAATTTATCATCTGGAAGGGCCCACACTTGTTTCCTAGTCCAAGCATTGTTATATAAAGCACTGCTTTGACTTTTCACATATGTTCTCATGTAATCCCTCTGCTGTGCTTGAGTCATGGGTTTGTCGCTTTTAGCTTTGGCTTTTTGTTCATCTGCTACTTTCTTCCTCAACTTTATCACTTTCACAATTTCAGAAGCCTAGTCCTTTTTCTCCACCCTATCACCAAGAATTTCTGTAGCTAAATCAGAATTAGCAATCACTTGTTCTCCAATATGCTGCCAATCTGACTCATCAAAATCTTGAGCAGCAACATCCAATTCTTTCTGTCTTTCAATAGGCAAAGTAGAAACATATCTTTGAGTGGCAGACTGGTATGCTGAATCAAACTTGGCTTGCTGTGCCTCAGCCATATCAGAACTCTTCTTATAATCTTCCCATTCTTTGAAGAATTTTTCTTGTGCAGCTCTTTCTACAGCTGTAACAATCTCATCCTCAGCCACTTCAGTTCCTTCAGTAAAATCATCATGAGGAACATCCAAATCTTCCATAGGATCATCATTTAATTCTTGAACATCTGAATTAATTATGTTATCAGTAGATCCTTGAGGCTTGAGGGTTTCAGTGATGTCATCAGGAGAAACTTGCTTATTCCCAGATGAATTATGAACAGGGGAATTCAAATATTCTTTCCCTGCTACAAAGAATGTATCTTCTGATGCATGAGCTTGATCAGTAGATTTGTCAGCAGCAATAACACTTGGTGATTGTTTCTCCTGAATAATATCAGTAGCTTCAGCCATAAGTATATCATCACTACTAGACACTTTGGAAGATTCAGCAACTTTCTTTGCCAAATATTGTCTTCTACTTCTTCTTCTACTGAAATGAATTGTTGGCTTAGATGGAAGCACTTCAGCAGATGTAGGCGGAACAACATGAGACTGTCTAGCAACTTCAGCTAGAATTTCAAAAGAATCCAAATTTTCCTCCTGAGGCACTTCAGTAGTATCCAATCCATCCTTACTTTTCTTCTGCTGATTCAACTGTGCCTCCAAATCCTGAACCTTACTTTTCAGCTTTTCAATTTCATTACCAAGAGTAGACTTGGTATCAGAAAGCTCATTTTGGAGATCATCAGTCCTTTTCATATACCTACAAAGTGAATCATATACAGAAGTTAGAGTAATAGGGTCCTCTGCTCTACCAGCTGATTGCTCAGTGGTAAGTGGAGCTTCATTGAACCCAGCAGGAGAAACAGACTCATGTACAACATTAGGAAAGCCTTCATTAAATGGCTCTCTCATAGGGCTAGGTGTAGGTAGTCTAGTAAACTCAGGTTCAAGAGACTGAAATGTATCTTCAAACTCATGAGTTTGCTCAACTGGAGCAACCTGAGATGGTGAAATGGTAGGACTAGGTGACATATGTGCAGGGAAAGGTGGAAGTAGGTCAGTAGAAATAGGTAATGGTTCAACAGTTGTAGCTGGCTCTTCCTCAATTACCACTGAAGGATTACTATCATCAGCAATATCAGAAGATGATGGATTACCATCATCAGCAGCATTTTGAGTAGGCACATTACCAGCATCATCACCCTCAACTACATTATCATTGCCATGTGACAACATAGCAGCTAACAGAGGGCGATGTTCCCCATTATAATTTGTTTTCATTGAGGCAAACAACTTAGAACCAATACTTTTAACAGGTACATGGGTCCTATCTTCAGTGGTTATATCTAAAATAATTTGCAAGAACCTATGGTACATTAAGAACTTATGCTGTTGTTTATCAATATTTTGTAGCATATTTTAAAAAATAAACTTTGAAAAATTATAAGTTAGACTCTTAGAAAGACAAACAATACCACAACCTAATTGTAGAGAGAATTGGTCCCATCCACCACACTTGTTGCTTATACATTGGAGCAGCAAATGCACCAAGTACCTCCCTTAGCCCAGCAAGAATCTCTGCTGTGTTGGAGTGAAATACACCATTCTCATCGTCCAACTAAAGCTTTGTCCTAATCAAACCTTCTCTCACCACATACTCTACACCTTCAATTACAGCAACAATCTCTGTATTAGATCTCTTTGCAGCAGATGCCCAAAATTGCTTCACCATTGACTCATATATCAGATTGGGACAATGTGTCAAAGCATAATGAATCTTTGATCTCTTTAGAAACTCCACCATTAAATCAAATTCATCATGTCCCTTAGCCTTTTTCAGAATAGCATACTTGTTATGATCTCTTTTCAATTCAAGTTGCGCCATTTGAATGAATTTGTGTGAGACGGTTATGAATTACACAGAGAATTATGGGTTTAAATGGAGTAACAAGCAAATAATTTTGCTTAGGAAGAGATATGCGAAGTAGGTTATATTTCGAAGTTCCCCAATCGTGGTCAAAATTATCGGAACTAATTATTGACCAAGTCTGACGTGTAATTTTAAAAACTTCCAAATTCAAAATTACCCTTCAGCAGAAATGAAAGTCAAATCTGCTGAGGAATGGTCAACATCAGCAGAAACCAAGCAAATGTAAAAATATCTTCGGTGAATATCTTGATTTTACTGTGCCACCCAACTCGCATGAATTATCAAAACGCCTAAACTTGGCTTATTTAATCACCCCAAATAACACTTCTCAGTCATCAATTTACCCCAAATCATCTCACAACCCTAATTTTCCAATTAACCTTAATTCAGCACCAAAATCATGTCATCAAAACCAGAGACTTTAGATCAAACTTCCTCTTCTCCCTCTTCTTCATCACCAGAAGAAGATTTACCACCATATCCTTGGGAGCTTTCTGATTCAGACTATGAAAGAGAAATGGAGAGTCGATGGGCTGTACATGAAAGACGATGGAATGCACATACAAGGGGTGAACCTAGCCATGTTCCCGTTCCTGCTGAGAGAGAACTTGTCTCTCCCTTTATATTTACCTCTGATGAAGACTCTTCAGAGGAGGAAACTGAAGATCCAACATTTCTTTCTCCTTCCACACCAGAGAGATCCCAACCAAGGTCAAGTAAGAGAGATCCATCTCTTCCAACATCACGAAATGTGGTGTTGGATCTTCCTGCTCCAGGACCTGGTCTTTCTTATCAAGAACACAACGGACAGAGCAAGGAGGCAGAGGTTGTACATAATGGAAAGGAGAAAATGGAGTAGATGATTGAGGAATGTTGCCATGGACCAAAGTTCTTGAGTATTTTCTTGCCTTTGGTACTTGAGCATCTTCATCGTCTTCCTCATCATTTTCTTCCCTTTTTTGCCTTCAGCTTCTTCATTGTACTTGTCATAGCCTCAAGTATTTTGTAATAGATGATAGAAGCTAGTAGAACTCGATTAGGCAAATGTATAGGAATGGTCTTTGTAATCCAGTTGGAACTTTGAATGTAAGCTGTAACTTGTTTCTTTGAATGAATGAAAAGTTCTTCTTCATTAATCAACATTGTATGACCTTCAGTATAATCAACTAATCAGAAGAAACCATGTTCAGCATACTTGACCACATTCCCTTGAATACAGCTCTGGGTGACTTTCAACATATAACTTACAAAATCAGAACTCCTGCAAAACAGACATAAAACATGCAAATACACCAAACAAACTTGCAGAAACATTAGTGGGTTAGTTTTAAAAACTCAAAAATTATACAAATTCTACAAAGTTTACAAAGCTTACACTCACAATCCTCCCCTGAGGCAAATGCCTCCCCTGAGGCTTATGCCTCCCCTTAAACTTTGCATTTAAGGGTTAAGCATACCAATATGGATCACCAAATATTGAAACCTTGGTCCTGTAACAACCGTAGTTTTATCAGGTCAGTTTGACTGATAGTCTTGACTCGGTTGACGCTTGGTTGGTGTGTATTAGGTGTTTGTAGTGATACAAGTGTGATATAGGTGAGTTTTAGCACTAAATCCCTTTGCGTAAGTGGTTTTATTGTGATTTGGAAAGTTTGGAATTTGGGAAAGTTCATTTTGATCACCTTTGTGGTGTGGAAATGACTTGCGTAGTTTTGGTGTTTTGATGTTTTTGCGTAACGAGTCTTCGTTCAAGTTATTGAGCATTAGTAAGTTACGGGAATGTTGTTTTTGTAAAGAAATGCTTATGGAGTGTGTGAAAATCTATTTTTGGAAACTTTATTTTGAAAATGAATATTTTCCGGTTTGTCGTAAAATTAAGGTTTATCGTGTAAGACGTTAGGTTTTGTTATGGGAATACATAAAATATGAAAATTATGAGGTTTTTTGTGTAATAAATTAATTTAATAAAATATATACACCCCTAATATATATATATATATATATATATATATATATATATATATATATATATATATATATATATATATATATATATATATATATATATATATATTAGGGGTGTTCGGCCGAATGGGTTAAAACAAGAAAAGGGAAGCCCAATTTGAGTCCAAATCAAATTCTAAAATATGGTAATTATCCCCTAACAATTTTTATTCATAAAATAAGTCTCCTAAACCTAAAATTCTGCATTATAGTCGACATTCAAGAGAAAAGAAGAAGAAAAATTAGGGCTTTTATTATTGAAGCTAAAATAAAGATCTAAGGTATAATTTTGATACTTGTAAACGTATAATTGTTTAGTTATTGGTTTAGATTCATGTAATACTAATTATGATGGATCTAGGGTTTATTATTTTCTGTAAATTTTTGATATAAAACACATTGGGATTAATAATTAGTAATAATATAATCATTGGTTAAGTGAATTGAGCGTAAAACGCGTTAGTTTGCAAGTTAGGGTTTGGACAGATTTGTAGTACTGTAAAGATACGAGTTTATTTAATAGATAGTAATGAGTTATGTCACGAATTTAAAGTCTAAATTGAAGTATAATGAAAGAGCTTTCCAAAAAGTCCAGCCACGATCAATTTTGAGATCGGGAAGTCGGTCTTTTGATTTTTCTTTGTTAAGGTGTCAAAGCTGTCAAACCGGGACAGATTTTGGGTAAAAGTTTGAGGTTGGCATGTGGTTGTAAAAGTGGTATTTTGACTTGGTCTTATGGAATAGTTAATTTTAAGGTTATATGAGACTACCACGAAGAGGATTCGCGATAAAAACTTGTGGAGGTAATTATTAAAAATCAAAACTTTTTGGTGTGCGTTCAGATCCGAATTTGAGTAGTTGTCAAGTTTGAATTTCTTGTGAGTACTTATGTGTGTTATTGGTCCATGGCCTTCTGGGATTAGCTTCTATGCTTATGAGAGACCATTTTAAATTTTTGGTGTGAGTTGTTAAGCTTTATTTGTCGTGATTTCATGTGAGTGAATGTACTCAAAAATTCTGCGTTTTCTGAGTTTTAGAGTGCAAGGGATTTAGTGAGTGTTAGGTTATGGTGGTGGTTAGTATGGTGTCTAGGAGATCCATGGTGGGTCATATGAGTCTTAGACATCCATCATATGTGTATTACATGGGTTGTAGCTTTTAGCTTGACCTTGTGTAATGTGGATTATTTTTATGTGCTATAGATTGTGAGTTGTTTTGTGGAAGCTGCGGAGTTTAAGGTGAGTTCATAGTCCCATATTTTTACTTTGTTTTAAACTTGGGATGGGAATGATGCTTGTCTTAAATGTTTTGGTTTACTGTGATTATGTGTGTGGTATTAAAGAGCTTGGACTTATAATGTTATCGTATGTATGCTATATGTGATTATTTGCTTGTGTGGATATTGTTGGGATCCAATTAGGTTAGCGACCTAATTGATGATATATTGTTGGGATCCAATTAGGTTAGCGACCTAATTGATGATATATTTTTGGGATCCAATTAGGTTAGCGACCTAATTGATGATATATGTTTTGGGATCCAATTAGGAGGATGCTTATCCTGTTGCTCGCGCATGCGACCTAATTGATGATATGTTTTGGGATCCAATTAGGAGGATGCTTATCCTGTTGCTCGCGCATGCGACCTAATTGATGATTATGGGATCGGAGGACACGAGCCGTCCTAATGGTTGCCTTATGAGTGTGTTGCCTTTGTGTGTGGATATTAACTTGCAAATGCATGTGGCTATATGATAACTATATTTATTCGTCCAACTATATTTTGTAATCACAGTAAATTCGGTTTCCTTGTGTGTTGAGTCTCAAACCTATGAATCTCACCAACATTATGTTGACGTTTTAAGCATCATTTTTAGGTGAGCTTTCTAAGGATAAGATAGAAGGATGTGGATAGTCGAGACCTTAGTTGCATTGGAAGTGGTTTATCATCTATGTTTGGATTTATGTTTTGGATTTTATTATGTTTATCTTTGGGTATTGTTACAACACTATGTGTTGGTACATTGCTTTATTTATGTGCATGTAGTCGTTCTCTTTGTTGACACCAGGTGTTGTGATGATATCCATGAAGTTACACCCGCGCGTTTCCGCCCTGGCGGGGTGTGACAGATTGGTATCAGAGCCTTGGTTATAGAGAATTAGGTGGTTTAACCTAGACTATAGCCTAGGAGTCCTTCATATAGTTGCATTTAGGACCTATGTGTAAGTATAGTATTTTATATGTCTATTTTCCTATATTTCTGCGATGTTTTATTGAGTTTTGGACGTCTATTTTATCCTCTATACGTAGTATTGTATATATCGACTTTATTATATCGTCTTCCGCGTGTAAGATGCATCGTTGGACTACCGTTGTCATTATCGGATGCGAGAGAGGTGGTAGGATGAAGCAGACTAAACGCAGAATCCGAGTTCCCGATAGCATGTATCTATGTTCGGACAAGGAGAGGACGTTTATGGGAAACGTTGGTGGAGAAGAAGTGGAGAGGTTTGGAACCACGACGACTTCTGGAGATGGAGCCATTACCAAATACCCTTGGTAGTGTCCTCACTTCACCTAGGAAGGAGATGTGGTTTAGTCTAAACCTCGTGATTTGTATGCGCTTGTAAATCATGTGGAATTGGAACAAAGAATAGAGATGGTTTTGCATGTTGTCGACTACCTCAACATGAAGGGGTGGTTGAGTAAAGATGAAAGGGAGTGAGGATGAATGGTGTGGATTCGGATCTAGAGTCCACAGCGAGTAGTAAGTTGAATTGATCTGAGTGGGGAGGTAAGTGCGAGAGTGGAGTTGAGCCATTATGCGACGTCTTTTGTTTTGTGTTATGTTTTGGAATTCGTATATTGTCTTTTGCCGTCTGGAGCCATGTTGGAGCGTGATTACTCTTGGATATTGGATCGACCATATCTAAGTGATTTTGATTATAGAGTTTACGTGATCGATGGAATTGTTCCATGTGAGGTGATTGTTTGCGACGTCTTTTGTTTTTGGTTGCGTGATTGTTTGCATGATGTGTTGTCCTAGGAGGGAGTACACTTGTGAAAGGGGGCATAGGTAATTATGGTGGCCAACATAGTTATACATGCGTCACAACACAAGTGGACTTGCAAGTATGATGGCATGAATTGCATGGTGTATTAGGTGCTATGTGGTATATGTGCGTTATCATTGAGATGTGTGGTTTTGAAAGTAGGTATGTGTGTGGAATAGGCTTATAACTATGGTCGCGAACATAATTATAAGGGTATCACACATGTGGACTTGTGACCATTATCGCATTGATTGATGTTTGTTGTTATATGTTGTGGTAGATGGTATGTGATATCATGTTGTTGATAGTTGTATGGTTAGAGAAGTATTCTCTTAACCGTTTGGGCAGTCGTTATATGTTGGGGTGTATAGGTGGTAAGATTCCATTCTACCTATCATATGATGACACCTCAATTATCGGTGGGTACTTAAGTTGTGGTATTTAGGTTGATTCGTTTGCTAGACGCTCTGTTTGTATACCTAATTCTTTGGTTGGCATTCCCATTCATGCCATGATGGTACAGACGCCATATTCTTTCTCTTTGACGTCGTGATAGGTGTTGGGTAATCGAATTCGTTTTGTTGAATACTGGTTCGTTTCTTTGATTATTCCATACATTCATTCCTCGGATGAATGTTATACTATTCTTCAAGTATTGGTTGTTCATGATGAATTGGTGTAGATATTTAATCCCTCATTTACACACACCAATTGAAATTTTGTGACATGTTTGTGACCTGTTAGTGTCGGTGTTTTTCTATGACTTTGGTTTGATTGTTGTACGAGTGAGTCTTTGCGTTCTTCGCTTGATTTGCAATGTATTTGCGTGAGTGTTCACTGGTATGAGTTCGTTTGAGGATTATTTTGATTACGAAATTCTTCAATGTCTTTCGCGTTCGATTTAGAGGTTGTGTTAGAGTCTTTATGGCATTTTCCAAATTCGTTTTGGGTATTTCAAGGTCATTTATTGGAAACTATTATTTTTATGGTGAAAAGGAAGTGTGAAAAAAAAATAAAAAAAAAAATGAATAATAATAAATATGGTTATGTTGATGTCTTACATAAATGGTTTATATATATATATATATATATATATATATATATATATATATATATATATATATATATATTAAAAAATGTGTATAACTTTAAGATATGTCTTGTAAAAAAAAAAAAAAATGGTGTTCATTTGTTTTTGGGAAGATCGAGTATGGGAATAAGAACTGTCTATGGTTCTCATTTACCAAACTTGTTATGTATTTAGTTCATCGAGTGTTTCTTTCGTTGTGGTGCGCTTGTGGATATTTTATTGGTACATATATTTATATTTTCTTTGTATGGGTTTTCATGAACATTTGATCCGAGTTTATTTTTATTGGGGGAAAATTTCTCATTGTGTTTTTCTAGCTTTGATTTTGATGTTCGTTACTTCGTTAGTTGGTAATTCGTACCCCTTTTTGAGTTCGTTGATATACGTTTTAGTTCGACCGGTTTCATGGTTCGCATCGTTTACTTAGGATAGATTGTCGTTTTGATTATCAATTTGTTCGTTGAAGAAGAAGAGGATGTTGCCAAGTTGTTCAAGTGAGAGGTTTAGTTTCAAGATATACGTTCTTCAGATTGCATGGGCATCGCGGAGGTAGAAGATCCATAAGAGAAACTATGTGATGCATGACTTAGAGTTGGGGAGTAGAACTTGGAGATGATATTTTATGGAGCAAAGAGTGTGGTGTATCCAGATCATAAGAATCTTTAGCATATATTTGACAAGAGGTTAATATATGTTGAAGAGAAGTTGGGTGTGGAATTTCTCAGTGACTATGATTGTCTGATTGCTACCGTAAAGGAAGGGCAGACATCATGGTAAGAGCGCTGAGCGGGAGTGAACGAGTGAAACTTGGATGTTTGTGAGCAATGATTATGATAATTCAGTTCAGAGTTAAGAGGATGATATTGACAGCCTAGAGAGAGAGGTTCAAGGATGAGAACATGTAAGAAGAATGATTACTTGGTTTAGACCAGTAAATGGAAAGGAACAAAGATGGAGGAATGTACTTTGCGTTCCAGCTATTGGTTCCATTGAGAGGAAGCATAAGGACATCAATCATGAAAGGTATTTGATACATCCGAGAATGGATAAGACGTGTTATTACCTTAGCAAAAGATGTATGGAGGAGTAGGCGAGACTTTTCGCTCGGTGAGTTGGTAATGAGCCATGGGGTGTCACGTTGATCATCAAGAAACATGATGAAATATTTACTTTGCGATAATGGTAAACGTGTTATACAGTTTTGAGAACGCGTATGAAGATGAGTACGATTTATCACTCTCTAATGAGTGAACTAAGTGAGCGTACAAATCAGGCGTTGGATGGTGAGCTAAGAGTATGGGTGTGTTTGATTTTGGAGGAAGCCGGGGTATACATTTACCCTTAGCTGAGTTCTTCTATATCAACAATTATCATTCTAGTGTGGAGTATCTGTCATGTGAAAAGTTGTATGGAATGTTTTGTGGACAAAGGTTGGAAGAAGCCAACTAATTGGTCCTGAACTAGAACGAGAGACTACGAATAAGGTTTTCGGATTAAGGAAAGACTTAAGGTAGCAAGAGATCGCCAATAGAGTTATGCAAATTATTGCTGTAAGCCCTTAGAGTTTGGTGTTGGTGATATTGTGAGGTTAAAAGTTTCTCCTTGGAAGGGTGTTGTGCTTTTCGGTAATGAAGGCAAGCTAGCACCGAGATATGTAGTACCATTTGGGATTTACGGAAAGGAGTGGATGTGTGGCATACCGGTTGAAGTTAGCTGAGGAATTGAGTAGAGTGCATGATACGTTTCACGTATCTAATTGAAAGAGGTGGTTGGCGGATGCTAGTCTGCATGTGCCATTAGATGAATGTAAGGTTGACAAGACTCTTCGTTTTGTCGAGAAACCTGCTAAGATTATAGATCAAGATGTTAAGGGTGAAGTATGGTGAGATAGCGTTGGTAAAGGTATGGTGGGATTCTAAGCTTGGTCCTGAGTTTACTTGGGAGCGTGAGGAATCAGATGTAATTAATGTTTGTTTTGTGTGTAACCATTATATGTGGTGTTTCCTGCGGTTACCATTTGGATTTTCATTTGGTTCGAGGGTATCGTACCTACCTGTGAGAAGTCGTTTTGATCATTGGTGTTATTGATCGGAGATTGTATCCATTTGTGTGTATCATTGTAGTGACGGAATGTTTTCTATCGTGTGAATTCAAGTATTTAGTCGGTTCGCATTTTTGCGATTTTTCTCTCTGCGATTTTATGGTGTGGTATTTATCCGCTTAAAATCCATAAATTTCCTTTTGCTGTTGTGAGTGGTGACTATAGTAGTTGAAATCTCGGGACGCGATTTCCCTAAGTGGGGGATGATGTAACAACCGTAGTTTTAGCAGGTCAGTTTGACTGATAGTCTTGACTCGGTTGACGCTTGGTTGGTGTGTATTAGGTGTTTGTAGTGATACAAGTGTGATATAGGTGAGCTTTAGCACTAAATCCCTTTGCGTAAGTGGTTTTATTGTGATTTGGAAAGTTTGGAATTTGGGAAAGTTCATTTTGATCACCTTTGTGGTGTGGAAATGACTTGCGTAGTTTTGGTGTTTTGATGTTTTTGCGTAACGAGTCTTCGTTCAAGTTATTGAGCATTAGTAAGTTACGGGAATGTTGTTTTTGTAAAGAAATGCTTATGGAGTGTGTGAAAATCTATTTTTGGAAACTTTATTTTGAAAATGAATATTTTCCGGTTTGTCGTAAAATTAAGGTTTATCGTGTAAGACGTTAGGTTTTGTTATGGGAATACATAAAATATGAAAATTATGAGGTTTTGAGTGTAATAAATTAATTTAATAAAAATATATATATATATATATATATATATATATATATATATATATATATATATATATATATATATATATATATATTAGGGGTGTTCGGCCGAATGGGTTAAAACAAGAAAAGGGAAGCCCAATTTGAGTCCAAATCAAATTCTAAAATATGGTAATTATCCCCTAACAATTTTTATTCATAAAATAAGTCTCCTAAACCTAAAATTCTGCATTACAGTCGACATTCAAGAGAAAAGAAGAAGAAAAATTAGGGCTTTTATTATTGAAGCTAAAATCAAGATCTAAGGTATAATTTTGATACTTGTAAACGTATAATTGTTTAGTTATTGGTTTAGATTCATGTAATACTAATTATGATGGATCTAGGGTTTATTATTTTCTGTAAATTTTTGATATAAAACACATTGGGATTAATAATTAGTAATAATATAATCATTGGTTAAGTGAATTGAGCGTAAAACGCGTTAGTTTGCAAGTTAGGGTTTGGACAGATTTGTAGTACTGTAAAGATACGAGTTTATTTAATAGATGGTAATGAGTTATGTCACGAATTTTAAGTCTAAATTGAAGTATAATGAAAGATATTTCCAAAAAGTCCAGCCACGATCAATTTTGAAATCGGAAAGTCGGTCTTTTGATTTTTCTTTGTTAAGGTGTCAAAGCTGTCAAACCGGGACAGATTTTGGGTAAAAGTTTGAGGTTGGCATGTGGTTGTAAAAGTGGTATTTTGACTTGGTCTTCTGGAATAGTTAAGTTTTAGGTTATATGAGACTACCACGAAGAGGATTCTCGATAAAAACTTGTGGAGGTAATTATTAAATATCAAAACTTTTTGGTGTGCGTTCAGATCCGAATTTGAGTAGTTGTCAAGTTTGAATTTCTTGTGAGTACTTGTGTGTGTTATTGGTCTATGGCCTTCTGGGATTAGCTTCTATGCTTATGAGAGACAATGGTAAATTTTTGGTGTGAGTTGTTAAGCTTTATTTGTCGTGATTTCATGTGAGTGAATGTACTCAAAAATTCTGCGTTTTCTGAGTTTTAGAGTGCAAGGGATTTAGTGAGTGTTAGGTTATGGTGGTGGTTAGTATGGTGTCTAGGAGATCCATGGTGGGTCATATGAGTCTTAGACATCCATCATATGTGTATTACATGGGTTGTAGCTTTTAGCTTGACCTTGTGTAATGTGGATTATTTTTATGTGCTATAGATTGTGAGTTGTTTTGTGGAAGCTGCGGAGTTTAAGGTGAGTTCATAGTCCCATATTTTTACTTTGTTTTAAACTTGGGATGGGAATGATGCTTGTCTTAAATGTTTTGGTTTACTGTGATTATGTGTGTGGTATTAAAGAGCTTGGACTTATAATGTTATCGTATGTATGCTATATGTGATTATTTGCTTGTGTGGATATTGTTGGGATCCAATTAGGTTAGCGACCTAATTGATGATATATTGTTGGGATCCAATTAGGTTAGCGACCTAATTGATGATATATTTTTGGGATCCAATTAGGTTAGCGACCTAATTGATGATATATGTTTTGGGATCCAATTAGGAGGATGCTTATCCTGTTGCTCGCGCATGCGACCTAATTGATGATATGTTTTGGGATCCAATTAGGAGGATGCTTATCCTGTTGCTCGCGCATGCGACCTAATTGATGATTATGGGATCGGAGGACACGAGCCGTCCTAATGGTTGCCTTATGAGTGTGTTGCCTTTGTGTGTGGATATTAACTTGCAAATGCATGTGGCTTTATGATAACTATATTTATTCGTCCAACTATATTTTGTAATCACAGTAAATTCGGTTTCCTTGTGTGTTGAGTCTCAAACCTATGAATCTCACCAACATTATGTTGACGTTTTAAGCATCATTTTTAGGTGAGCTTTCTAAGGATAAGATAGAAGGATGTGGATAGTCGAGACCTTAGTTGCATTGGAAGTGGTTTATCATCTATGTTTGGATTTATGTTTTGGATTTTATTATGTTTATCTTTGGGTATTGTTACAACACTATGTGTTGGTACATTGCTTTATTTATGTGCATGTAGTCGTTCTCTTTGTTGACACCAGGTGTTGTGATGATATCCATGAAGTTACACCCGCGCGTTTCCGCCCTGGCGGGGTGTGACAGGTCCATCAAATGCTTTGGTTAACAAATCTGCCACATTCTCATCTGTGTGAATTTTTACCACTTTAATTAAATGTTTCTCATAAGCATCCCTGATAAAGTGGTGCCTGATTGCAATATGTTTGGTTCTATTATGAAAAAGTAGATTTTTAACAATGCAAAGTGTACTTTGATTGTCAATGAAAATAGTAGTA
Source organism: Artemisia argyi (assembly GCA_030686995.1). Classification (NCBI taxonomy): domain Eukaryota; kingdom Viridiplantae; phylum Streptophyta; class Magnoliopsida; order Asterales; family Asteraceae; genus Artemisia; species Artemisia argyi. The sequence goes on along the minus strand of CM060682.1, from coordinate 208,506,474 downwards.
TTCATAAAATTATACCCATAATCCAGCAATTGATTCTGAATCCATAGAACCTGTCCACAACAATTGGCTGCAGCAACATACTCTGCTTCAGTAGTAGTGGTAGCAACAATGGTCTGTTTCTTGCATTGCCAAGAAATCAGTCTCCTTCCAAGGAATTGGCAACCTCCAGTTGTGGATCTTCTATCCATATTGGCACCAGCATAGTCACTATCACTATAAGCTGCTAGCTGAAATGGAGATTCTTTGGGATACCAAAGACCTAATTTGGGTTGGCCTTTCAGGTACTTAAAAATCTTTTTGACAGCATTCAAGTGAGAGATAAGTGGAGTGACTTGGTGCCTTGAACAAGCACTCACAGCAAATGTAATATCAGGTCTTGAGGCAGTCAAATACATCAAAGAACCAATCATTGACCTGTATAAATGGACATTCACAGGAAGATCAGGATCAAGATTGTTCTTGGGTTTGGGAGCTTCATAGGGAGTAGTGGTAGTTCTGGCATTCTCCATATCAAACATGGTCAACATATCCTTTACATACTTCTCCTGATGAATAAAAATTCCATCAGGTTTCTGCTGAACCTGTAAACCCAAAAAGAAAGTGAGTTCCCCCATGGCACTCATTTGAAATTCTCCCTTCATCAATCCCTCAAACCTCTCTACACCATGCTTCTTTGGTGGAACCAACGATAATATCATCCACATAAACCTGCATAAGAATAATATCCCTGGAATCTTTCTTGAGGAATAAAGTCTTGTCAATGGCACCTCTTCTGTATCCATGCTTCAGCAGAAATGTGGAAAAGTCTAGAATACCAAGCTCTGGGAGCCTGATGAAGTCCATAGAGAGCTTTGACAACTTTGTACACATACTCAGGATGATCAAGGTCTTCAAATCCCATGGGTTGAGTCACATAAACTTCCTCTTCAATCTCACCATATAAGAAAGCACCTTTAACATCCATTTGATACACCATAAAGCCCATATATGAGGCATAGGCCAAAAATATCCTAATTGCTTCAACTCTGGCCACTGGTGCAAAGACTTCATCATAGTCAATGCCTTCCTCTTGCCTAAACCCTTGAGTCACTAATCTTGCTTTGTTTTTCACCACAATCCCTCTTGCATCTCTTTTATTCTTCAAAATCCATTTTGTCCCAATGGCATATTTACCATCAGGGAGAGGAACCAAAATCCAAACCTGCTGATTCTTAAATTGCAGCATCTCTTCTTGCATTGCTTCAAGCCAATTTGAATCAGCCAGTGCTTGAGGAACACTAGTTGGCTCAATCTGAGAGAGAAAGCATGCAAACAGACAATGTTTGAACTCTGTGTGATTGTCCCTCTTTTGATTGTAGACATAAGAGATGAAAGCAACTTCACCATATTTAGTATTTTTTACAGTGCTTCTAGTTCTAACAGGTGCTTTAGGATCTCCAATAATCTCTGATAGGGGATGAGCATTATGAATCCTTTTTGTTTTTTTAGGGTTGACATCAATGGTGGCATCAAGGTTGTTGACAGTAGGCCCAAACTCAGTATCATAAGAAGCTGAGTGAAACAGACCAGGCTCGGGCTGATAATTACCAAGATCAGAAGGACTTGGAAATCTTGTAAAGGGCTTCTCAAAGTCTGTAGAAACTTCAGTAGAAATGGGAGATTGTGCAGTAGGAGTATCAGCAGCTTTGAACTCATCAGTAGGAATAGGTGTGTCTGCAGCAGAACTGTCAGCAGCATTCTTGTTTCCACTGACTGCTTGTGCTGATTGTTGAAGGATGGCTTCAGTCTCTTGTACAACCTTTTTACTGAGTCTCTGAGCTTCCTGTGTAGAAGCATGTTCTTGCTTCTTAAGTCTTGCAAGATCCTCTGCATAATGTGACTCATCATCTTGCTCAGCAGCAGAATGATTACCTACAAAATGGTTAGGTGGAAAAGATGGTACAACAATGGTATGTTCTTCTGGCTCATAGTCACATTTTGAGTCATCATCCATGGAACCTGCAGGGTTAGAAATTGGATTGTTGGTACCTGCATTAGGATTAGAAGCATGTCTAGTATAACCCAAATAATCAGTCAAATAATCTAGGTCAAAATACCAAGAATGGCCTTGTCCCTGAGTATTAGGCTGATCTTCAAGAAATCTTAGGTTAAGGGTCTCCTCTATCCTTTTGGCATTCAGATTATAAACCCTATAGGCCTTGCTATGAGCTGAATAACCCACAATGTATCCCTCATAAGCTTTCACATCAAACTTACCCAGTATATCAGCAGTATTGAAAATGGTCACTTTGCAACCAAAAGGTTTAAGGTAATGAATGTCTGGAACTTTCCCAGTGAGAAGTTCATAAGGTGTCTTAACATGATGTCTAGTGATGGATACCCTGTTCAAGACATAGCAAGCAGTACTTACTGCTTCAGTCCAAAACATAGTGGGTAATTTAGAGTCTGCAAGCATGGATCTTGCTGCCTCAATTAAGGTTCTATTTTTCCTTTCAGCAACCCCATTTTGTTGTGGGGTTCTTGGAGTACTATAGTCCCTTCTAATCCCCTTAGACTTACAGAATTCTATGAAAACAACATTTTTGAATTCTGTCCCATTGTCACACCTAATGCCTTTAACCTTTTTATTAAGCTGGTTTTCAATTAAAGTGATGAATTCTTTCAAAATAGGAGTTGTTTCATCTTTTGTTTTTAGAAAGAATACCCAGCAAAACCTGCTATAATCATCTGTGATAACCAGGCAGAAGTACTTATGGTCAATACTTCTGATAGGAGTTAGACCAAAGAGATCCATGTGCAGCAACTGAAGGGGTTCTGAGATGGTGCTCACAGCTTTTATGGCTTTGTAAGAGGCTCTGTGTTGCTTTCCTTTGTTGCAAGCAATACAATTGTTTTCATTGGTGAAGAGTTTAGAAGGAAGGCCCTGAACAAGACCAAGTTTAGATAACTTATTGATAGTCTTGTAATTAACATGAGCCATTCTCCTGTGCCACTTGGTATATTCATCCTGGGAAGCTTTGGCCACCAAACATGTTAGATCACCTTCTGGCTTAACATCATTCAAATTGAATGTGTACAAGTTGAAGGTTCTAGGAACTCTCAGCAAAATAGTTGTGTCTTTTGGAAGTTTGAAGTCCTTGGAGAGCACAAGACATTCATCCTCAAAGAAGAAAACCTTATTCTTAGTGTCACAAATTTATGATACAGAGAATAGATTAAAATGCTCCAGTTCCTTCACATAATAAACATTCTCAAAATCTAACAGAGGTGTCTTAATAGTTCCTTTCCCAGTGATTTTGCCATCTCCACCACCAAAAGTTATAGTTCCTCCTCCTTCTATAGGCACAAAGTCATGCATCTTGTCCTTGTTCCCTAACATACTTCTGGAACAACCACTATTAACTATCCCTACTTCAGTACTTTTCAAAGGATGATCCTACAACAACAACAAAAAATTATACAAAAGTTAGTACACATTGGAGACTCAAGTCATTGTTGACTTGAGCCTGCCTTGTGGATCAATAGAGATAGGCCATGTAGATGTTTTAGATCCACCATTGTTCTTGGGCCTGTAATGCAAATTAGGTCCCTTCTTTGTCTAAGAACAACCTGCTGAGGGCTTCACAGCAGTATCCCCATACCCTCCACCAAAATACATTGAGTCAAAGTGACTAGGCCAATAACCATTAGAAAAGAAAGAACTAGTGGGTCGAGCATAAGGTCTAGTACTGGTTCTTCTCCATGGAGAATGTGGTTCAGCAGAATTGGGTTTCTGCTGATGTGGAATAAAAGAGGGTATATTATTAACATTCTTCCACATTTGCCTAGGTTTCCTTTGACTAAAACATATACCCATTCTTTGCTCATGAAAAGTACAATCCTTAATCAAATGAGATTTACTTCCACACACAAAACATTTTTCTTTTTAGAAGATTTATTAATACTGAAGGAAGTTCCATAACATGAAAAAGCATTCAAACCACAGTGATTAACAGAATTGTGTTTAACAAAACTAGAAATATTGTTTTGCAAAGAATTAAAAAACAAGTCTTCAGAAGAAAATGTCTTGTTATCAGCAGGAACTCTAGAAGGCTTGTGGGGAGTCTTGGGTGTGGTCTTGAAAGTGGTCTTGGGAGTGGTCTTGGGCAGGTCTGACTTCTCACTTGAATCACAACTGGCAAATGAAGTAGACCCTTCATCAGAAGACTTTTCACTGTCACAACAAGAGACAAAGTCAGTAGATTTAATAATAGGGTCTGGCAAGTCACTTGACTTTTTGCCATAGAGATGGTGTGATCCATCAAAGTTAACAGGTATGGACAGGTCTATAGGCATATGTTCCCCTCTTATAGGTCCAGGGACAGCATTCATTCCCCCTTCCTTAACAAATTTAACAGGTGTTTGATATTCTAAGGCTGGTTCAGGGTCAAAAACACTAGACATATCAGGATAAGTTAACTCTTCAGGATCAATATATTTCTCATATCCTAATGCTTTTCTAGACCTAACAGATTGGCGACCATCAATCAATTTATTCAAATTAGATGCTCCTTCCTGCCATTTCATACGACCAGCTATCTCTTTATCTAACTTAACTTGTAATTCATGTTTTTCCTTTTCTATATCAGATTTCTCTTTTTCAGTACGTCTTAAATCTATCTTAGCACATTCTAAATCACTTTCTAGAACTCTTATTTTTTCATCATATTTAACTTGATTTTTTTGAAACCAGAACTTTTGTTTTTCTAAAGTTTTTAAAGCCTTTTTATAGGCCTCAACTTCTATATAACACTCATTGTACTTAGGTTTCAATTCATCATATTCTTGTTTAAGTTCATTGTATCTTACACTACATCCAAACACACAGTTGTGTACCTGAGAAATTCCCATCAGGGAGACTTGTTCCTTCTTGTCCTCTGAAGGTGAGTATGCCAGCAAATTCACTTGTATATAACACTCATTGTACTTAGGTTTCAATTCATCATATTCTTGTTTAAGTTCATTGTATCTTACACTACATCCAAACACACAGTTGTGTACCTGAGAAATTCCCATCAGGGAGACTTGTTCCTTCTTATCCTCTGAAGGTGAGTATGCCAGCAAATTCACTTGTGTAGAAGTAGAAGCTTACTCTTCAGCAGGTTCATGTTCAGCCCAATCAATCTGGTGATCCAGAGTCACCAAAGCTTTTGAAGGTGTAGCCTTAGAAGTCCCTGATTCCAATGGATATGAACCATATCTAACTTCATCACCCGACTTTCTTTCCTTGCATTCTCTTGAAAAATGGCCCACTTGACCACAAGTGTAGCATTTAACCTTCCTTCTGTCAAACCTTGCTGCCTCTCTTCCATTAAAACCAAACTTTCTCCCAGACTTGGTCTCAAACCTCTTAATGTTCATAGAAATCATCGCTAGCTGCCATTTCAAGTGCATCTCCTCCATCTCCAATGGATCCACCTGTTCAAAATCCTCATAAGCAAGAAACTGCTGATGTTCATATTCAGCCACAAATGAATGAACAATATCATCCATTATACTACTGGATTTTGATATAGGAGCTGATGAGGCGAAAAATGATCCGTTTTTAGGGGGTCATTTAAGCCCGAATCCGACTTTATTTGATCAAATATTGCCCTAAATCGTTCCTTTTGTGATTTTAGGTACTTGGAGAGTGAATTCTGGAAAAGAAGCCATTTTGGACGTTTTTGGAGCATAAAAGTGAAGAAAACGGCAAAGTCTCAATTTTCCATGCTGGAAACAGTAGGTGACGGCGTCAAGAGTACCACCCTGACGGCGTCAAACATCAAGAATAAAAATCCGTAGTTCATGAAGGCGTCAAGAGTCATCCTAACGGCGTCAAAAGCCCAAGAATAAAAATCCGTAGTTGATGACGGCATCACACAGAGCATCAGAAGTAGATCAAGGCCGTCCGAGGAAGTATTTGGCGGCGAGGTGACGGCGTCACATTGTTGTCTTGACGCCGTCAGCCTTATTTTCCTATATATAGTTTTCTAGTTTTTCACATTAAAAAGAGAAGTTTTGGAGAAACCCTAAAGACGAATTTGGTGCAACTTTTACAGGTTTTTCAAGGGTTCCAAACCCTTGATACCTTGCATTGTAATTGAGATAAGTGTTCTTCTAATTCAATCAATATGTCTATGTGTTGGTTGTCTATATCTTGTTCTTGTCTCAATTCCATTATGCTAGGCTAGATCTCCTTTGTGTTTGCTTAGATCTAATGAAACCTAGATATTGATTATGTGTTGATTACTTGTTTATTCTTGTTCTTGGATGAATGATTTATATGTTAGGCTTAAGAAAACTGGCAGATCTCCAAATGGTAACATGCTTGAACGTCTTAAGAAACATGAACCGAGGCGTACTAGGTCTTTATTGGTTGTATTTAATGCATGAGCCACTGTTTACAATCCCTATAGTTGTGTTGGGCATGGTGTAGGAGGAGATAAGAGCTCATAGAATTAGGGAGTTATGTATGCCACCCCATGAATGGTATTAAGGAATACGATCCGTCATCCATGCAATTATAACAAGTAATTAACGTGTAAAAGATATCTAGGGAGTAATGAAGTCTAAGTAAACACATTTTCTCCAATTACTGCTCACAACCTTAGTATAATTAGTTTATTTTCATTTTTATTATTTTATTTTGATTGCATCTTCGTTTTGGGTTAGTTGAATAGCAACTAATTCCGCCCACTCCTTCAAACCCTGAGATTTTACTTGCTTTCATAAAAATATAAAAACATAAAAAATAATCATCCCTCACCTTTAGAACTAGTAATTAGGCTTTCTAATCCTAGCGACACTATTCCTAAGCTGAACGATCAATCCCCCGGTACTTGTCACTATACTATACTACAACGATCAGGTACACTGCCTGGTGGGGGTTGTAAGCTTCTCGAGATCCCTCGAGAGGTAAAGCCTGTTGCGATTCCCACGCATCAAGTTTTTGGCACCGCAGCCCGGGGAATAGTTATTGTCTAGGTTAGGATTTCTTTTTATTAGGTCTACTTGCTAGATTCCTTTCTAGTAAGATTTTATTTTTATTTTTAGGTCTTCTTTAGTCTATCTTATTTCTTCGTGCCTTTGTTCATAACTCTTTACCATCCGACATCATGGAAGGTGGTAACATCTTTGAACCCGTCATCCCACCACAACAAAACCCACCACTAGAACCCCTTAGGCCCCGAACCTTAGGAGAGTATTCCCGACCTAGCCACCAAGGCTACCGAAATACCATTGAGCTCACCGGAGCCAATGTGACCCCCTTGCGATCCGACATCATCCGGTTGGTGCAAAGCGGATGTGCATTCTATGGACTTCGTTCCGAAGATCCAAACCAACATCTTAAGGACTTTCTCAAAATCGTAGATTCCATAGACCTAAGTGTTGAAACTAGAGAGACTACCCATTTACGCCTATTCCAATTCTCTCTACGGGATCAAGCTAGTCAATGGCTTGAGCGTTTACCCGCGGGATCCATCACCACATGGGATGATCTCACCACTCGTTTCCTTGCTCAATTTTTCCCACCGGGGAGAACTACTAAGCTTAGGAATGACATCTTGATGTTCCAACAACGTCAAAATGAATCTCTTTATGAAGCATGGACTCGTTTCAAGGACTTACTCCAAAAAGTCCCTCATCATGGCATAGATCTTTGGCTCCAAGTCCAAATTTTTTATGACCATATCGACATCCCCACGAGGCGAACCATTGACCAATTGGCCGGTGGTAAGCTACGTGATCTTAGTGCGGAACAATCATGGGAACTCATAGAAGATCTTGCTCTCTATGACAACGAAAGTTGGAATGATCCCCGTGACTTGAACAAAACGGTCAAGGCAATATCTTTGCCTTCGAACAACTCTAGCACTCCCGACCGTAGGATCATGGAACTTGAGGACCAAGTCAAGTTTCTCATGAAATCTTACAATGCTCCTAAGCCTTCAAGCCAAGTGAACAAAATCACTTCTTCATGCGAATTATGTAGTGGTCCCCATGACACTCGTGATTGTGTGGAACTCCCCGGAACAGCTTTTGCGGACTACGCATCCACGCGTACCGACGAAGCGGGAGATAAGTGGTACACTTTCAAGCCCGAGCCAAACACATACGGTGATTCATACAACCCCTCATGGAAAAATCACCCAAACCTTAGGTGGAAACAAAATCAACCCAATTCCTCCAATCCGCCTAATCGTTACCAACCAAACGGTCAACCATCCAACCGTACTTTCAACAACAATCCTTCTAACAACTATGGTAGTACCAACAATCTTGAAGGATTGATGTCAAAGTTCATGGCATCTCAAGAAGCCCGCATAGCTAGGTTTGAAACCGAATTCAACCAACAACAAACGGAGATGACCAACAAGATTAACAACTTGTTGAAAGCCCTCAACAACCAAGCGTTAATCACACCTAGGAAGGACACTAGGGACACCAATAGTGGAATCCAAATTAAGGACCCCTCATCATCCAAACATGTCCACTTTGTCAATGTTGTCACCATTAAGCCAATAGATAAGGAGATAGAGGAGAGTGACAAGGATGAAGTTAGAATAGAAGCCGATAGTAAGGATGAAAGTAGGGAAGTTGAGGTTAATAAGGATGAGGAGCTAGAGGAGGTAGAACCTATAGAAGAATACTTTGATAAGTTGCCAACCAAGGAAGAACGGGAATACCATAAGGATTTATTCGATGGTCCCGAGAGAACATATATCTTTGGCGACCCCCTTATCAAAATGGGAGACCCCTCTAACATTAACATCCCATGCAATATCGGGCACATGCATATATGGAAAGCTTACATCGACCCTATATCCCCCGTGAACATCATGACTAGGACTTATTACAATTGGGTGATGAAGAAGCAACTTGATTTCAGGATGATGCCAGGTAAGAATCTGATAAGTAATTTTGCAGGAAGAGTGAAGGGACTGCATGTGATTATAAGGAATCTCACTTATAAGATTGATTTAATGATAGTTGAGGACACTCGTCCGGTGATAGATGCTTGCCTAAGCCAGATAATATTCGGAAAACCATTTGTTGAGGCCACTAGGATGAGTTATGATCCGACTTTAGGGATAGTTAGATTTAAGGAAGAGAATGATGAGGTTGCTTATCAAATGCCCTACAAGATCGAACAATACCGCCTTCTCTGTAATTTCGAAAAGGAACACAAGCAAGCGGCTTATTATAGGAATGAGGAGGATAGACGTAGGGGAGTAGAGTATGTTAGAAATAGAATGTTTGGTTTTTACAAAGAGTGCTTGCAACTAGGTTCGGAATACAAAACTGGTTTAGAAGACGACCTAGAGAGTGGAACCAATGATGAGATCACGTAGTAACCCATGACCTTGAGTCTAGCTACAAGACTCGTAAATAAAGAAAAGCGCTTCTTGGGAGGCAACCCATGTTTTGTGTGATTTTATTTGTTTGATTGTTATTTACTTCCGTATGCATGTTTAGTTTTTATTGTTGGTTGATCATGTTTCTAAACTAAAATGTGGAAATACTTTACTATGTTGTTTGGCCTAGTCTTAACTCCAACCTAAAAGTATTTTTGCAAAAGATAAGTGTAAGGGGAAACCCCAAATATGTTTTTAAGAAACAAACCGATCATGATTCTCCACAATAATAAATGGGCATGTATATTCGTATTTGTTAGAGTCAAATGCTTGTATTGAGTCATAATGAAGTTTTGCAGGATTTTCCAGGAAGTAGGACCAAGTTTTTCCAGAAATTTTCCGGAAACTTAACATAAGAATTTCTGCAGGTCCATTCTGACGGCGTCATGAGTTTACTCTTGATGGCGTCAGGAGTTAAAATCTGGAAATTTTACCGGTTTTGTTTTTCTAACGGAGTCTTATGGTTTTTTGTGAATTATTAAGTTTTATAATCTCCAGGAAATCTGCAAGCTTCATTCCACAAGCGTTATATCTTACTTTGTTTTCTAGGATTTAGTAACTTATATTGGATGCCGCCGATTTTACGCGAGGTTGTCTTGTCTATTTTGGCAGGATTTACAGGTTATGATCGACAAGGAGATGATTTATATTCTGGAAGGGAAGCTTTGATTGTTCGTTTTCTTGGAAGAAGATTTAACCTGGCCAACCTATAATCCATACCGAGCGAATCAGGGGAGTATTTGATTTCATTCTCTTTACTTTTTGACTTTTACATTCTTTACTTGAACATTGGGGACAATGTTCATCTTAAGTGTAAGGGGAGGGTAAAAAGATGATACCTTACATATGCACTTTCGCTTGAGTTTGTTTTGTTTGATAGTAGATGTGTAATAAAACTATGAGAAATACTTGTTAGTGTAATTTTAGCGCCAAATTTAAAATTTTTTACAACATTTAGGAGTGAAACTTTAGCCATAGCAAGCGTCTCATGGATAGGAGATTGTATGACTAGCACATAACCGTATATTCAGAAAAATTTTCCACCCAAAAATGTGAGGTTCGCCTTTAGATTTGATAGGAAAAGCATTCACTATTAGTGCTTATGAGTGTACCGGTAGCATTTAGATTCTAGAACTTGCGTTAGTGATGCATACCGAGACCGCTAGTGAGACTACATTCGTGTAGTAGGATTTACTACATGATAAGAGGCATTAGGATCACCCTTGTGTTAAACCCGTATCATGATTACTTGACCATTAATGTCATATTACTTGGCTAGTTAAGTCAACTAATTTTTCCCACACCCTTAGCGTTGTACTCATTTTTAGTACACGAAACCCCAAGTACACCCCTCCGAGCCTATCTTTTCGTTTCTAACTTTAAGCATTTTACTTAAAGGAAGAATTTGTTACACCCCACTTAAATGTACACCCAAATCGCCTTAGCCTTCCGTGTATGCGCTCATTTTTAGTGCATTATTGTTATTTGTTAAACCCTAAGTTAACTTTCTAATTGATTACATGGTTGCTAAGTCGAGTCTTATCTTGTACATATTGTTTTGGGACGATTGGGACTCATGGGTAAGTACTTATTTTATGGAGTAATGGGGAAGAACATCACTTATTACCCTCATATGTACGTTAATCTTAAAAGTGCTACAAGTGTTTTGATTTTCTTAATTCGAGTCATTAGATTAGTTTAATGTAAAGTATGTAAAGATTCAAGTGTAAGGGGAATTCTCATCCCCTATGATGTATTATTTTGGATGGTAGGGTAAGAGTGTATGCAAAAAAAAAAAAAAAAAAAAAAAAAAAAGAAAAAAAAAAAAAAAAAAAATACGGACTACCATCCCGTTTCATTCTATGTTCATTTTATGTTTTTGTTATTTTTCATTTATTAGCTTAAGTCGAGTCTAGTCTTGGCTTAGCAACACCACATTGTACATGTAATTAACCAAGATTGTTAACTCGCCACCAGTAAAACTTCCTTTATCCAACAAAACCGTGTAATTCATATCCCTATACCTAACGTTACAACCCTTTTAAAAGACCTCTTTGATAGTTTATCCTAGGTGCTTACGCCATGTGGTGGAGGTTTGATCCTTTCCCAAGCCTATGGTAATCTATTTTGCAATGACAGGTAGTGAGAGATATCTTCCGTTTCCATATTGTAATTTACACTTTATTACACCCGAGAGATGTGAGTATCTAAACACTATTTGTGAGGTGCTTGTGTATGACCTCCGTGCTTGTCTATTGGTCTTTAGTGGAACGATTATTTGTTGTAATTACTTTTATATTACTGTTAAATGACCCCTAACTTGTCTTTTGAGTAGAATAAAAGCGCATTTGCTTGAGGACAAGCAAATCTCAAGTGTAAGGGTATATGATGAGGCGAAAAATGATCCGTTTTTAGGGGGTCATTTAAGCCCGAATCCGACTTTATTTGATCAAATATTGCCCTAAATCGTTCCTTTTGTGATTTTAGGTACTTGGAGAGTGAATTCTGGAAAAGAAGCCATTTTGGACGTTTTTGGAGCATAAAAGTGAAGAAAACGGCAAAGTCTCAATTTTCCATGCTGGAAACAGTAGGTGACGGCGTCAAGAGTACCACCCTGACGGCGTCAAACATCAAGAATAAAAATCCGTAGTTCATGAAGGCGTCAAGAGTCATCCTGACGGCGTCAAAAGCCCAAGAATAAAAATCCGTAGTTGATGACGGCGTCACACAGAGCGTCAGAAGTAGATTAAGGCCGTCCGAGGAAGTATTTGGCGGCGAGGTGACGGCGTCACATTGTTGTCTTGACGCCGTCAGCCTTATTTTCCTATATATAGTTTTCTAGTTTTTCACATTAAAAAGAGAAGTTTTGGAGAAACCCTAAAGACGAATTTGGTGCAACTTTTACAGGTTTTTCAAGGGTTCCAAACCCTTGATACCTTGCATTGTAATTGAGATAAGTGTTCTTCTAATTCAATCAATATGTCTATGTGTTGGTTGTCTATATCTTGTTCTTGTCTCAATTCCATTATGCTAGGCTAGATCTCCTTTGTGTTTGCTTAGATCTAATGAAACCTAGATATTGATTATGTGTTGATTACTTGTTTATTCTTGTTCTTGGATGAATGATTTATACGTTAGGCTTAAGAAAACTGGCAGATCTCCAAATGGTAACATGCTTGAACGTCTTAAGAAACATGAACCGAGGCGTACTAGGTATTTATTGGTTGTATTTAATGCATGAGCCACTGTTTACAATCCCTATAGTTGTGTTGGGCATGGTGTAGGAGGAGATAAGAGCTCATAGAATTGGGGAGTTATGTATGCCACCCCAGGAATGGTATTAAGGAATACGATCCGTCATCCATCCAATTATAACAAGTAATTAACGTGTAAAAGATATCTAGGGAGTAATGAAGTCTAAGTAAACACATTTTCTCCAATTACTTCTCACAACCTTAGTATAATTAGTTTATTTTCATTTTTATTATTTTATTTTGATTGCATCTTAGTTTTGGGTTAGTTGAATAGCAACTAATTCCGCCCACTCCTTCAAACCCCGAGATTTTACTTGCTTTCATAAAAATATAAAAAACATAAAAAATAATCATCTCTCACCTTTAGAACTAGTAATTAGGCTTTCTAATCCTAGCGACACTATTCCTAAGCTGAACGATCAATCCCCCGGTACTTGTCACTATACTATACTACAACGATCAGGTACACTGCCTGGTGGGGGTTGTAAGCTTCTCGAGATCCCTCGAGAGGTAAAGCCTGTTGCGATTCCCACGCATCAGAAGCTGATTTTGTCTGGGTTTGAGAAGATGCTCCTGAGGTGTAAGAACTTGAGGCTTGATGCACAGGTTTTGTGGTGGTGCTGACAAAGGCTGAGTGAGTGGATGGACGAATGGGACTTCTAACATCAGGCTCAAGAGATTTAAGCTTGTTGTAGGGGTCATCAAAGGAGATCAAGTCCAATCCACCCTTTGTTTTCAGAGCAATGCTGACTTGCAACCAAGATAGTGGCAAAGATCTCAGAAACTTAGCATTGCAGTCCTCATTATCAGGCCTAGCCTTCAGCTGATTAAGTTGACTTAAGATCCTGTCGAACCCGTCATATCCTTTGTGGATTCCTTCTTCCTCAGATATTTGAAATTCTTGAAACTGCTGCTTCAGCATTGACTTCTTCAACCTTCTTGATTCATCATTCCCATCAAATCTAGCCTTTATTGCCATCCAAATATCCTTGGCATCCTCCATGAAGTGGAAGTCACCCATGTGGTCATCTGGTATAGTTTGGAGCAGAATTGTTCTCACTTTATTCTCCCTTTGCACGGCTAGAACCTCTTCAGCAATTTTGGGACCTACAATTGTAACTACCCCATCAGCATCTTTAACATGCTTCTTCAGGCTATTCCCCTTTCGGACAACCTCCCAAATATTCTAGTCAATGTTTGTGATCCAGTTTTGCATCTTCATGGACCACAAATCATAGTCTTCAGCATTCTTCAAGTATGGGAATTTAGCATTACTGTTGGAGAGGTTGAGTTGTTGGAGAGAAGTGGTGTTTAGGTTCTGGGTTGTATCAACTTCATCGTCTGATCCAGGCATTTTCTTTGATTGGTTTGGATTTTGATGGTGTAAGATTTGTTTTTCTTAGTATCACAGAGACTCTCCCGAGGCTCTGATACCACTTGTTGAAACTAAGACCTTGATAGATCTTCTTGAGCACTCTAGAATCGTTAGTTATGTTAATGTAATCACCAACACACTAATAGACAATCTCTGTAACTTGTATTTTAAAGCGGAAACAAACACAAGTTTTAATACTAAGAACTCTTGATCCTCTATGTAACTTTTAATAATAATGAAAGTGTTTTCTAAAAAACATATCTCAATACATAATCGAGTGTTCCTTTTATACACAAGGAACTCTAAACCGTTTCTCAAGAAACGTATATTCTAAAACTTCTAAAAGATATGCATTATCACTTCCTAAATAAACTCATGCATATCCTAACTATATTACATAAAATACGGAAATACTATATCCGCAGAAACAACTAAAGCTGAAACTAGACTTCAGCAGAAACTAAAACATAAGTAGAATCTGTGTCTTCAGCAGAAACCATCAGCAGATTCTTCAGCAGAATTCTTACTTAGCATAATTCACAACAAATAGTTTCCTAAGTATCTATAATCTTCTCCATAAGCAACTAGCAACTTCGAGCGGTCTTAATCTCTGAGCAGTACCAACTTTCACTAGCAGTAGTAACTTTTGTACTAGCAGTAGTAATTACTTTTGCACATATTCTTTGAAGTTCATGAGCAGAACTAAATCCATCTAAGCAATATTAACACAAACATGATCAGCAGTAATTCGTACAACATCATGAAGACTTTTAATCCAAAACAATGAACATAATAATAAAATTTGCAGTTAAACTTACAAGTTTTTCTCCCATTGATCTAATCTCATCATCTAAAAGCCTTGAAAACGTAGGCTGCTGCATATCAACAATAACCACATCAGGATTAGAGCAGAACTAGAACATGTCAAAGCTCACAACATAACAGAACTAGATGAGCATACTGGAATAACGTTCTTGATTAGATGCTAGAAAACCTTCCTCTGTAAAAAGTATGTGGTTATATATATTGTTGACGGGTGCATCTATTTCTTGACATTTGACTGATACACTATTGCCTTGTCTTTTTTCAGGTGCATCTAGTTTGTTAGGCGCCACTAGTTCAAATATCTGCTGTTTTTGTGGTTTTGAGTCGCTTGATTCGCCACTGATTCAACTATCTGCTTTGGTGGTTTTGAATCGCTTGATGAGCCACTGGTTCAACTATCTGCTATGGTGGTTTTGAGTCGCTTGATGCGCCACTGGTTCAATTATTTGCACAAACACGATAGGAATAAAACGCATATCAGATCTTGTAACTTTTCCCAACCACCCAATTAAAAATAAGGTATAGATTAAACTCTAGGAATGGTTTAAAAAGGTAAAAGTAACTTTGTCCCAACTACCCAATTAAAAATGGAAAAGATAAGCTAAAAAAATCAAATAGACCAACGCGACTACTTGATTAGAAACAGCTATATTTTTTGATAATCAGATCTTGGTCTATTTCCGATTTTAGGCTTTCTTACATTTGATTCTGCATCTTTTATTTGTAACTTTTATTCAACCTTCCAGAGCTATATACATTTCAGATTATTTTTTTCAAACTAGAAAAAAGTAAAGATTCCAAGGTAGCATTTGCTTTTGGCCAGTTTGGTTATGGTCAATCTAGTTTTTAAATCAGTCCCCACATAATGGGTGCTTAAAAACATCTAAAAGATGAATTCAAGGATAAAAAACCATTTCAGATGTGAATGCACTTTTAAAAATAATAAAAGATAATACCACATAAAAATGGCGGGCTGGGTAACATGTCATGAAAGACATTTCGAGTTGTTTTGCAACCTGATGATGTATTAATAAATTAAGGACTAAGATATGCACCAGATAAAGATGCCTGAATGCATCAGGAGTGTGTAATCAGGTATTCACAAAAAATCTAGTCATTATAAGATGAGTTAACTACATTTTTGGTCCTCGTAGTTTACCGGGTATAACAGTTTTGGTCCAAAATTTTGAAATGTAACGGATCTTGTCCAATATCCGCTGACCCGTAACACTTTTGGTCCAATTTTCACTCTCCCGTTAGTCAAACTTAGTTTGACCGTTAAAATAAATGGTATTTTGGTCATTTCACTCAACCACTCACTCCCATTTGTATTATTTTCTTTATATTGTCTTCAACCACTCACATAACCCTAAACTCATTTCTGGCAGCCACCCAACAAGAAAAATTCATCCCTTGTTTTGATACCAGTTCTAATCGAAAAACACAAAAACAAATAACAAACAAAAAATGGTCCCTAGTTTCCTTTTGTTGCAAAGACAGAACCACAAACACAATAATCATTGGTTTGTTTCTGCACTTACTAACCGAACCCCAAACAACCTTTTTCCTTTTATTCGAAGCAAACGAAGATCACAAGGTTGCGGCTTCTTCAAGATCCTTTTATAAGGGTCTCGGGTAGGTTTGACTTGTTTTTGTATGTGGTTTGATCATAAAGAAAAGATGGAATGAAACAAAATTTGTTTTGTTATTTCTTTTGATTTTTCGGATATTCAAAAGAAGTTTATCTTCTAATATTCTTTTAGTCTTTTTTGCTTTCGAGTCTTGATTGGTAGATTGATGTGAGTTGAGGAGTGAAAGGTTTGATTGTCAAAATGGGGTTTGAGGATATGTTTTTGTTATGAATGCTTTGATGGGATTTTATATGAAATGTGGGTG
The DNA here is from genome assembly GCA_030686995.1 of Artemisia argyi. Lineage (NCBI taxonomy): Eukaryota > Viridiplantae > Streptophyta > Magnoliopsida > Asterales > Asteraceae > Artemisia > Artemisia argyi. The sequence continues at coordinate 208,489,687 of CM060682.1, read as the reverse complement.
TTTGGATTTGGTTGTTAAAGTGTTTGATGAAATGTCCGTGAGAGATGTTTCGTCGTGGAATACGGTGGTGTCGTGTTAGCTAATTGGATTTTATAGTAAATATGGGAATGTGAAGAATGTCGTGAGTTTGTTTGATAGAATGGTGATATGAGATGTGGATTTTAGGAAATGATTGAAGGTGATAAGATTTGTTAACTCGAGCTTCGAAGGAAATATGGATTTGGGGTTGTTCTTTTTGATCTGTTGGTTCATAGATGAAGTTTGGTTTGTTTGTTTGTTCATAGATGAAGATGGTTCTATTTTTAAAGATGGTTTGTTTATTCATAGAATGGTGATATGAGATGTGGATTTTAGGAAATGATTGAAGTTGATTAGATTTGTTCATAGATGAAGTTTGGTTTGTTTGTTTGTTCATAGATGAAAACGGGGTTTGTCTGTTGGTTCATAGATGGATTTGGGGTTGTTCTTTAGGAAATCATAGATAAAGATGGTTTGTTTGTACATAGATGAAGTTTTGTTTGTGAATCTGTGGGTATACATAACTGTTTGTGTATGTGTTTAATGAAGGATAGGGCATTTTAGTCATTGTACATCATCATCCGAGGGTTTTTAGTCATTTCACATTTTTTTAACAAGTCAAACTAACAGTCAACAAAAAATGGACCAAAAGTGTTACGGGTCAGCGAATATTGGACAAGATCCGTTACATTTCAAAATTTTGGACCAAAACTGTTATACCCGGTAAACCACGAGGACCAAAAATGTAGTTAACTCTTATAAGATAGCAAGGCGGTATATGAACCTTGAGATTGTTTCAAAGCTTCATTGACAACATCATCAACCTGATTTAATATCTGCACACATTACATATAGCTTTAGTGAAATCAAAATCAAGGAGCTTGAACCACGTAGCTCAATAACCATGTAAAAGCAAAGTACCAATCAAGAACAGGGCAAGGTTGGAGTGTTCCTCGCCAGTAATTAGGATTAACCAAACCAGTGAGCTGAATACCGAACCGGACTGGACCGCCAAACATGTCATTGGATCGGGCCTTAGCGGTGGTCTTGGTGCGAGTGTGGTGGTGGTGCGAGCGGTGGCGATGGTGAGGAGAGTGTTGAGGAGATAGAAAAAGACCAGATCTAGATTTTGTGGATATTAATTGGTAACGAGTATTGAAAAACATGGGCGGGTCAATGAAATATTTAGGTGGAGGGCAATTTAAATTTGGG